>OY728145.1:154378654-155578654 GCA_963277665.1 Viscum album
CTCCATATGATCCACTCTAATCAGTGTTCTGATCATTCCTATCCATCTCCGCTAAATGTTAAACTTGTGGCATAACCTGTATTAAACATGGAAATCTAAGGCAAACCTCAGATACATGCCAATGGCATATGATTCCACGCGTTCGATGTTGGATGCCTCAGGCTTCTGTGCCCTCGAGAAGCCCTATAATAAGGGACAGAAGAAAGACATGCCAATCCATAGAGTCCAGACACGTTAGTGATGCCCAACGTGACTACTCCTCTAAACAAAGGTTACTGCCCTGACCGGACCCCTTGGAATGTCCTGACAGAAGCATCGTAATTAACTGGTGTCCATGAAGATATGGCACCTGGAAGAGTTTCACGAACAATGTCTTAAATCTATGTGGGAGACCTGGAATAGGTGAAGATCTCTGAGGAGGAATCCACGGAAGGAAGAACCGACATCCCATCATCCTGTTTTGATCAAGGAGGAAACATCCCTTAATTAAGAGAAGATTTCGCCCGCCTTTCAAAAGCGGGAATGCGAGGTAGCAGCTGTGTGTCCTCTACGTGATGGATGTGTGCACCCCTGTGAAAGCATCAGAAACAAACTTGAACCTAAAAACATTAATTATGCTATCAATGATGAATTTTGGGTGATGTCTATGGAGGAATAACTTAATCACATTGAAAGGAACAATGTTTGTAAATTTTTTGAGAGAACCAATGACACATTTACCATAGGCACTATGTGGGTGTTTTGAAATAATATATTTGATGATGATAACATAGTTATAAACAAGGATAGATTGGTTTCACAAGACTATAATCAAGAAGAGTGAATTGACTATGAGGGAACCTTTTCACCAATAGCTATACTTGAAGCTATCAAAATTTTTCTTGCTTATGTTCCAAATCTAAATTTCAAAATATATCAAATGGTTGTTAAGAGTGAATTCCTAAATGGGTATATAGCTGAGGATGTATTTGTTGAGCAACCCCCTAGTTTTATAAATCCTCACCTTCCAAATAATTTTTTTAATTATCAAAAGCATTATATGGTTTAAAACAATCTCTAAGAGCTTGGTATGATAGATTAAGTACTTTTCAAATTTCCAAAGGTTTTAAAAAAGTAATAGTTGATCCTACCCTTTTTATAAAACTAACATCCAATGATGTTATATTACATCAAATCTATGTGGATGATATTATATTTGGATCTTCAAACAATTCTTTATGTATTGAATTTTCTAAAATGATGCAAAATGAATTTGAAATGAGTTTAATGGGTGAATGAAAATTATTTCTTAGATTTTAAATCTTTCAAAATAAAGATGGTATAATTTTTAAATCAAAGCAAACATACTAGATATATTCTATAAAATTTTGGCTTGGATCGCACTAAAAGTAGGGACACTCTAATCAGTAATACTTATAATTTGGACCCTGATGAAGATAGAAAATCTGTTGATCAATCCTCTTATAGAGGAATGATTGGAAGCTTACTATACTTAACTGCTAGATGTCCTGATATTATGTTTAGTTTATGAATGTGTTCTTGTTTTCAAGAAAACCCTATGGAATCTCATCTAAATGTTGTTATGAGAATTTTAAAATACCTCAAGTATACACCCAATCTATGAACTATTATATCCCAGAGGACTATCAGTTGAGTTAGTTAGTTATTATAATGCTAACATTATTGGTTGTATGTTAGATTACAAAGAACATATGGAACATGTCACTTTTAAGGCAAGTCACTAGTATCATGGTGTAGTAAGAAACAAAAATAAGTTTCATTATCTATTGTTGGAGATGACTACATAGCTATTGTTAGCTGATGTGAAAATATTTTGTGGATGAAATAGATATTACTAGATTATTGATATCAATTTAGGCATGCACCCATAAATTGTGACAATACAGGTGCTATTAACATCTCAAAAATCCTATTTTCACTCTAGGAAAAAACATAATGATGTAAGACATCACTTTTTGAGAGATAATTATCAAAATGGTGATATCAAATTTGAATTAATTGGAACTGAATATCATCTTACCAATATATTCACCAAAACATTAAATTCTGAATGAATAGATTACATTATACATGAATTGGGAATGAGAAATCTTATGTAGTAAGTGTATTATTTCACAAATTATGGTTTTATAGTTTTTTGTTTAACAAGTCATTGTCTTATGATTACTATCTAACTCTTATAGTTCTATAGTTTACTGTCTTAAAAGTTACTGATTCATGTTTATGGTCTCACAATTACTATATCTAAGTTACTATCTAAGACAATAATGTTTCAAACAATACGGTCTCACGGTTTTAAAGTCACACAGTAGAGATGTCACCGTGAAAATTTGTCCTAGTATAACCCTAAAAACCTGTTAAGGTATTACCGTGAAAGTTTATTTTGGTCTCACCGTAAAGACAATTTATTGTATTATTTACATATAATAACATGTATCACTGTAATTAATTATTTTACTCTTTTACTTTCAAGTGGGTTTTATTTTGTGATGTTTGATATTCCTAAATGATAAAAATGAAAGATGTTTCACTCTTTTCTTCACCTAAACTCTCTTATCTCAAACTGTAACCCCTCCTTCAACATTTCCCTTTCTCTCTCGAACCTTCATTAAATGACCAGAATGATACGTCCATCCTCATCATCTCTTAAGAAGCAAAGATCAAATGAGAAGATGAAAATAGCACCGAAGCTAGTGCCCGAAGGTCCTTTGAATCCGAAAATGGTGAACAAAATAGTGGTACCTGAAATGTAAATCTGCCCCAAGTGGCATCTGTCGAGTAATTATTTATTATGTAAAGTACTAAAAGAAAAATGATGATTTGATTGGTTCACAAAATAGGAAAGACTAATTTACCCAAAGCTAGTTGCCCAGTTTTATTAGTTCATTCAATCCTCTTTTGATACATAAGATGGTTTTATTGTGAGAACTTGGATCAATGGCCAAAGATGCACTTTTTCTTTGAGGTTATGGCCTGCCTGCCTAAGGATACCTCATGATGGAATTTTTGAGGACTACCAGATAGTTCCTTCTCCACCAAGTGGTATCTTTGTTTTAGAAGAATCTTTGGGAAGCTTTACTAGAAATGAAACATAGAGATGGGTTATTGCTGCCGAGATAGATGGCGAAACCAGACTACTATTTATGTTTTGTCAAAATCTGATTAGTCCCAGATAAGGATACTTTTTTACACTCTAGTTTTAGGATGTATTTTTGATACATATTATGAAGAATGGACGCAAGATTAACCTATAAAAGTATGTTATACATCATATGTGTGAGTTTATAAAGACAACCTCAATGTCAACCTCCATATTCTACTAAAGGTTAATATCTACTATGCTTCATGCTAACGGGCTGGTTGGACCAGATGAAGAATTCATCAAGGATTATGAATTTTGTATCTCAAAGGTTACTATCAAAATAAAGAAAATAAGTTGGAATTCCATGTGAAAAGAATGGGTAGAGTATAATGAGAGGGTCTATGAAAATTTCAACCCAGATGGGAATTCTTCAAGACCTAAGGACATTTTTTATCATGGTCGAGAACCAGATGAGATTGCTGACTATCCTGTTGAGGAAGAATAAGAAGAGCTTATTAAACCTATAGGGAAAACTGTTTTGGATGAGGAAGACAATAGACCTATTCTCCCAGACATTATTGAGATGGAAGTACCTATTCCTAAATATATTTTTGATCTAGAAGAAAAACCTACTTCTAAAGAAGAGTCTACTATTAATTTAAGGGAAAAGGTTGTTCTGTAAGAGCATCTAGAATAAGATCTTTCTCTTGAGAAATAAGCTTCTTTTGAGGAACACTTAGAGGAACAAGTTGTTCATGAGATTAACCCATATCCTAAATAAAGAATTGAGAAGGCCTTTCAGTTGGCTATAAAAGAAATGGTTAAGTATATTGGGGATGAAATATTGGAAATATATCAAAGATCTATTTTTCTTAGTCTTGTGAGAGATTCACTTTGTGAGAGGGTGAAGCAACCTAATGTGGAAAGTGTAGATGTGACTAATCCAATTGATCAATGCTCTGTGGATATATGGTATAAATTCCCTAACTATTTGGATGTAAATGATTACCTAGAATCCTCAGTTAAGGTTATAAATCTGTTTGATTTGTTTCAATTGAAACTAGTATCTGATCTTGATGTTATCTCTTCAAAGGTACCTGATCCTATCTCAGCTCTTATTCCTGGTCTTTCACAAGAACCTTCTACCTTAGTGATCAAGTATTATTTGAGAGACTTTGGAGAAAATTTATTGGTTGGAGTTGAAAAGATCATGAACACTCAACCTGCTCTTATTACCTACTTGATTGAAAGAGATGTTGACCTAATGTTAGAGAAGATCATTTGGAAGATTCACCAAAAATCATTTCATGAAATTCAATATGTCATAGTTAAGAACAAATAGTTAAGTGATTAAGTGAAGTCTCTCCAAGGTATGGCTGAAGATATGAAGAGAGCACTGAAATCAAGACCAAGAACCTATTGCTCATCCTATTGAGGATGTTAGTTGTTAGAATCCATATGAATTTACCTCCATAATTAAACCTATCTTAACTTCTTTAGATGAAAAGGTGGATGAAAGAAATAGGAAATTTTTTCAAGAAATTTGTGAGCTTGTTATTAGTCTTAAAGAGTATAATGATGAGTATAAGGGATCTCCCTAGAAAGTTATAAATCAAATTAAGTACCTTACATTAGATGTTAAAGATTATAGTACCTCTGGAAAGTCATCACAACCCTTGTTAGACGCCGATTTACTCAAAATAGTTGTTAAAGAAGAACTTCAATCAGTGCTATGTGGATTTGTCAAAGAGTCTATATCTATGGTTTTCAAGAATAGTGATAGAGTTCTTAATCTGATAACAATTCATTCCAAGATTGAAAAGTGACACTAAAGAAGAAATTACTAAGATGGTGGATTTATACTACAATAGGATTTTCTCTAAGAATGACATGAAAAACCATTTCAAGTACCTTTTAGAGAATGTGATTGTCCCTTCTATCACTGAAGCTTTAAAACTCAAGTTTAAAAGCTAAAAGATTTCACTCATTTGTTCAAAAATTTCCTGAAGAACAAAGATGACTTAGAGAAATCCATGCAGTATGGTTGTGAGATCATTGCTGACATCATCATGTTATTGATACCTTATATTTATGTGCATAGCACTACTATTGTGGATCCTACAGCTGCACCCTTGTGACCTGGTTGGCCTCTAGCCTCATTCACTACCTTTTCATCTAATTCTATATCTTTCTATTAGGCTCTGAGTCAGATCAGAAATGTTATCCTTGACTGACAATTATTTCATTCTTCCACCAAACCTACTTTGGCACCCTATGTTTTTTATGCTCTCCCTATACCTTATCTGTCAGTTGGTTATCTTCGTTATTCCACTTATACCGATGCTCCTATGGATTCTCCTAATGCTACTGCTAAGAGAAAATAGAAGAAAACTTGTGCTATAGAAAAGTGACCACTATCTTTTAATTGGGATATTTTACTATTTATGTTTCTTACTGATTGCAATTAAACATATTTATCAATCCAATGCACTGTGAAATTTTATTGTGTCTTTTATTACATACTTTTTTACTCTTTTTGATAATCCCAAAAGGGGGATATACAAGCATGCATGAACTCTAAATTCACACTAAGGGAGAGACACATCCACTAAGAACAGATATCTCACTCACATGATTTGTGATCATCAAAAAGGGGGATATTGATAGACTCCTCTTGTGTTAATCATGTTTTAATGATCACAAATATTATATATTCTGTAAATGTTGTTAATCATACCTAATATTTCTCAACTCAAGTTTGATTATTATAAACTATATTTTAATTTGTGTTATAATGGATTTTCTTGATGAATGATTCAGTCTAATACATTCTATGAATATCACTTCTTAAGTCTGTATACAGAAATTTGGATATGTTTGAGAAACCATGAGTCTGCTACTGGATATGGTTTTCTAGAAAAGGAACAAGACACCGTGACCCAGACACCATGAATAAACACCATGACTAGATATCGTGACCAGACACCGTGACCTAGATACCGTGACCTGACACTGTGACCAGACACTGTGACCCAAAAACCATAACCAGTTTCAGATCTATTGAGGTATGTGACACCAGTTACTTGTTAAGACACCGTTTGAAGTTTGGAAAAGGACCATATACCATGATCCTGACACCGCATATATGCTACCGGTTCCTAATATCTTTAAACAATTATTCCATTATAACTATTTCACTACTCAAAGGAAAATATGAAGACACCATTTCATGGAGGCACCATTACATGGAGACACCACTTTATGGAGACATCGTTTTCATGTGACACCATTTCCAAATAGTCTGTGACACTGTTCGTTAATCTGTTTTGTTGTTATTAATTTAATATATAATGGTCATATTTGAGTCTTTTTAATGCACTGGCATAATTAATATTTCTTTGTAGACATGTCACCTGATAGTAAGAGGTACGAGTTGTAGAATACATGCATCCTATTGGCTCCAACACATGAACTATAAGAATAAAAAGAAAATCATGTCCTGAAAACTAAAATTAGAAAGATAGATAAGGAGCATGAGCCTTCTTTTAAAAAGAACCAACACATACAACAAGACACATATGAATAAATCCAAAAGAATTCACGAATATTAATGATAGAATACCACATATCAGAGTCAATAACTCCTTCGCAATATCAAATCCGGGAAGAACACTAGCCAGATCTAATGAGAAACCAGAGCACCAGACTTGTGATAGTCTATTTCTTGCAAGAGGACTCAATTCTTACATCTGATTCATCCTAGAATTCCAAAGCTTCATATAACAACACTCATAGAACTTCTAACCATGTCTCATCATATTTTCTCTGTTGTGTACTATTTTTAGCTTTTGAGCAGTGTGTGGGTGTTTGTATTAAAACACACACTGTCTCCAGCACTAAAATGAAGGATACAATATATCCTTCCTCTCATATCATTTGACACTTTTTTACTCCCAAAAATATGTGTGGAAGAGGTCCCTATGTGACCTGGTAGTTTATAACCATGGAGAACTGAGGAAGTGGTCATGTGACATGGACAGTCATGTGCACTGTTTCTTACCCCGATCCAGGGTGTAGATCAAGTTTATTAATATAAACTGATTGGTGGCAGGTGATCACCAAGTGTAGTGGATCAGGTCTCAGCTTGAGACTGAACCACTTGTTTTATATTCTATGTGTTTTTTAATTTAGTTTTCTCTGTTTTACAGGATAATTCAGAAATCACTTGATTTACATTAATAGTTAATCTTGGAGAGAAGTTATAATTTTGTTCCACATTAGAATAGATTCAAAAGTTATATTAATAACTGATATTAAGATTACTGAGAAGTAATCAATATTTTGAGAAGTTATTTAAATAGTAAAAAATTCATAATCGTATTACTTTGATTAACTAGTCTGTATTTATTTTTATTGGGGAACCTTTTAAGAAAACTTTTCAAAGAGAAATTTTTATCGATACTCAATTCAGCCATCCTCTTGAGTGATCTTCTTTGATAAACAATATATGTAAATAATATTTTAGGTTATTAATAGAAAATGTTAAAATACTATTTTGGAAATTATATGCAAGTGTTATGGTTTATGAGTCCCATGGAGAAAAAACCAAAACAAGAAGAATTAATTATATGTTTGGTAAATGAATTATTTATAAAAAAAATTTATGTGTTGATAATTATTCATATAAATGAAATAAAAACATGGTTAGAATAAAAATAAATATAAGGTAATATAAAATACATTTGGAGACGATTTCATTAGAATCCATTCAAAATACAGAGTAAGAGAGGAAAAACCCTAAAGATTGTGTCAAGTTTTAGAGTCCACTGAAACTAGATGTTATTTTGTTTTTCCACATTTAAACATCTAATAAAATTAAATTTTAATTATTAAAATATCAATATTGAGGTATATTATAGTGATTTATGTTATTATTAATGAATCATAGTAACTAATATTTACTTGACAATATTTCATTATAGGAAAAAATTGTTAATGATATTTTTTAAACTATACTTTTTTCATTTTTTTGGGTTTTATTTATTATTATTTATAAAATATATAAATATCCTCTTATGTAATAATATTATTGAAAATAATATGTTTATATATTATAAATTAGTTGTGATAAAAATTCATTATTGTGGTAATAACGAAAAGTATTTCTAATGTCCCCATAAGGGATTAGCTGAACATTAATGAGACACATCAAAGAAGAGAGCGAGGTAATATTAATACATTATATTTTGTATCTAATAAAAACTACATATATAATCTCCAATAACAAAAAATAATGGTTGTGATAAACAAATGGTTATGAATATTGTCATCAGTGTTAAATAGTCAATTAATGGTCCTTTGTCAAATGATATTGAGATATCATTATTATATATGAATATATTGTAATAAGAATTTTAGTAAAATATTAATATAAATAATATCATTACAAAATAATAATTATTAAATTTATAAAATACTATTCTTGATTTCTTAATATAAATAAAATAACTAGAGAAGAGAAACTAGAATGACGGTGGTATAATTTTACCTTATCATTGATGTTAGATCCTTTATTGATAAAATACCACTGAGTCTTGGAGAGGGATGCCACTATAATTATTATATAGATATAAGGATTCCTAAGAGAAATTGTTTTTAAATATTTTTCAAGGGAATGGGATTGGTAAGATACATTCTATGAGGTATCAAAAGGGATATTTATATATTAAGGGGAGGGGTATCTTTTTGTTAAAATAATGAATATTTTGTTATTTTTTCAGAAATAAAATATTTGTCATTATTAAAATTATGAAGAGTTTTTTATTAAATATATTTGGGTTTATGTCATTAAAAAATTAAAATCATATAAATTATTATTAAATTTTACTTGTTCATAGAAACACTAAAAAATAACTCATTATATTTTTATTTGTATTCATAGAATTTTGAAATGAATTCTTCTGATTAGAAATTAAGTTTAATGTTTTTTAAAAAATATATATATTATTAGAAATATTTTGGTTCAATAATTATTTTTCAAATTTTATATTTTTTATAACATCGGTATATTATAAATTATCAAGAATCATTTCAAAAATAATATATTTATTATTGACATAAAAATTCACGTGTTTGTAAAAATTACCAAAAAGTCAAAAATATATAATTTCAAGGTGGAAATTCAAAAAATGATATTTGATTTATTAAAATAATTTTCAAACATTCAAAATTATAGTAAATATTAACTTAAAATATATATGTTTTTACAAATTATGATTAAAAAACCATTAACATTTTTTCCTTTATAATTTGATTGTATTAGCTAATATGAATTTTTAATCTATTGAATTATAGTATTTAATTTTAGTTATTATATAATTCTATTGGAAATGTAATTATTATAATGTTCATGTTTCAATTAATATGGTTATATTGGTATTAAACTTCCTATAATACTAGATATTTCCTTCATCCAGAATTGACATTGTTTTATCATTGTTTTTCACATCTTTTTTAAAATGATAACACTATTCTTATTGTTTTTTAATGTAATTTTCAATGATAATATTTATACATGATATAAATATGATCTTTTTGAAACATTTTATTATATTTTTTATTATCCAATGGTATGTTTTTATTTTTATAGATTATATTTATTCATAATGTATAATTTTATATATTGATTAAATAAAGTAGTGTTATTGTTTTTCAATCTTGAAAGTGTTTTATAGTATATCATGAAAAAAAATATAATACACATAAATATTATAAAGGACATTTATATATATAAAAAATTATGTCATTACATGATCATAACTTAATCTAGGTACATAATATATGGTAGAGATCTAAATATTCAATGACAAATGTTCTTGAGAAAAAATTATTTCCACTCGATCATTCATATAGAATAATATTAACCATAATATGGGGGAAATTTAAAAATTAAAACAATTTCAAGGATGTTGGTGAAATGAATATATTTAAACCATAAACGGTGGATGATTTTAAAAAGAAGGTTCATGTAACAGCCAAGCCCTAAGGGAAACCCCTCCTTGAAATTCAAAGAAACAATGTTTTCCCCCAAATCCCACCTCCAATTTCTCAGGAGTTAATGACTGGAATCAGGGTTATAATGAAAATTAAATGATGGAGACTTTTCATCATACAACTAAGAAAATATAACCAAAACCCCCAAATAACTCGACGAAATATAATACAAATCCCAATTAATGATTCATGAAGATTTTAAATGTGATAAATTCCCAAAACATAACACTAAACTGAAAATACATAATAGAGATAAAAATATTTATCACATCCCCCCCATGAGATATTATTTCTTATAACATTAACCAACTCACTATAGGAAAAATATAATGATAATTTATATATTTAGGTATTACCATACATGAATTCTCAATGAGATCATCCTCTAAATATCCAATTCAGATATGGAAGAAAAATACTAATGGATTTGTAAAAAAAAAGATAAACCAATAAATATATGTTCCAAGTCAACTATCAACCATCATATTCAAGTAAAACTCACCAAATATCACCAAAAAACTCTAATATCTTGGTATTAAAAAACTATATGAGAAGAATTTACCTCTCATTTACTACCTCATTGGTCTCGTCACTCTTACATAACAACTGCAATGGTATTTTGCTTCCATCCATTTTATATCAACATATCTTCATAAACATTAACCATATTACTTATATAACTATATATTAATAGCAATATTATACATAACTACATCACAACCGCATTTAGAATCATCATTATGGTAGGTTAACGCGAATAGAGGGCGAATAAACCCTATTCGCTCATCATTCCATGGACATACCACACTATGTAACCACGTCACAGTAACAAGATATGTCATCCATTATATATATATATTATAACCACTATAATTTTTTTTAATAACTATATATATCCAAAATAAATTATAAACCATATTATGTATGGTGGAAGATATTGAACGAATTAGTAGTGAACCATTGGTTCCCCCCAAAAAACCCTCATATTAGGGAAACAATCAGATCCCTAACACATACGGGTGACCATAAGATTATCTGACATGGGTTTCGATGTATAATAAATATCATGAAATTATAAAAACTATTATTTTCCTAAAAAACACCACCATTAGGGTTTATGAAAAACCACTTTTATTGTCATTCCAAATAACCACATCATTATTACAATATCCTTCTAAGAATCAATGCAATCACTATGCCATACACCAAAACCAAATATACACACCATGATAAACTTAATAATATCAATATCTTACCTTTCCATTTAACATTAAAATTTTTAGGGTAACTATTTATGGTCACATTTTATTCCTTTATCCATATTTAATGTCTACCCATTAATTAATGCACTTTTCATTTATGTTTTTCATTATTTGTTATTTGAATTTAATTGCATATTCCATTGTATATTATACTTGATTATTCCAAAGTTATCATTAATAATTTAACATACCCAAATTTATCAATTATATCCACTCCCCATTACCAATCCCATATATTAGAGCCACATTTCCTTCCACTATTAAACAATAACACATCTCACTATTACAAAATGCTCAAGAAAAATAAAAACCACAAATCCAATCCCATAAAACACTATGACTACACCTCAACCAATATATCACTATCTCACAAACGTAAAATTTTATAAAAAAGGGTAACAATGATATAAAAATCACATAAAATCCCATCCACATGTAACCCATAAATAACCACACAACATCATATTAAGTAGATAAAATTGACAGAAATTATGAATCCAATCATTGAAATATAACCCCCATATGAAACATTTAATAAGGATAAAATTATTAGAATTTATATGGAAATATATAATTAAACATTTCTTTACATTAGAACAGAATATTCCATTTAAAAATCAACTCAATAATTTTTGATTCAGAATGAAGAAACTTATTATCAATATCTTGTGGTTACCAGAATACTAAATTTGACAAGAAATATCAATTAGGGGTAATAATGGAGTATTATTTCATCAAATATCAATATGGAAGGACTAATGCCAAAAAATAACCTAATATCATGTAAATCACCTATGAATAACCACGTTCCCATATAAATTTTATGATTTAGTTATTTTTCTGAATACAGGTGATTCATATTAACCAGATAATCAATAAAAAGGCATGAAAACCTAATATTTGATTGTGAATAATAATTGAGAATTCCTGAATCCCTAATATCATGCAAGAATTACCAGTTTTCATGACAAAAAGATAAGAAGGAGAATAATATCATGCAACTAGAAAAAACCAAGGCAGTTTTGCAGCAGTCTATAACACATTGGGATCTATCCATCCCAAGTCCAAAGAACAATATACGTGACTCCAAACTCAAATAAAAACTTATCATTATTTAAAGATTAATATATAATAAGGGTAAACAAATAGAAGTAATAGAATCTCACATTTAATAAAAAAATATCTATCACATGAATACAATAATAAAAGAAGAAAAAAAACATAAAAAATGGGTCTCCAAACATTCATATTTTTTATTAGGTTTTAATGTTAGTCAAAATAACATGATAAAATTTTATCAAAAAAATGTATTTATAAATAAAACAAAAAATACCCAAATGATGAAAAATTAATATTAATTACATTTTACTAAAATTCTTATCCTAAAACTAGTTCAATATCCTAATAATATCATGGTAGAATTATATAGGAGTTATTATTAACAAATAATTTAATTTTCTTTCTATGGTGTCCATTCAATAAAAGAAAACCCCCTTGAGGACCATAATTTTATTTTTGTACATATCCCATAAAACATGGAACACCCATAAAAAATTATACAGAAACAATTGGAATAATGGTGATACATACCATAGAGATGAAATAATATGAAATAGAGCACCCATTAATTCTGATACTATTCGGTCAAGAAATGGTACAATCCCTACCAAAAAAGAAAAAATTTGAGGATTTCACAATAGATAAAATAAAATAATTATCTATGTAAAAAATACACTAGTATTCATGGTGAAACTAAAATGATTCACATTAAAAAAGTATCATCATTCAAAAACCATATTTTTAAAATAAGATAGTGTGGACAAAATTATCATCACTCATTCCCTTTTATCTAGTACTCAATAACAAAGCAATATACATTTTTTAGTAATCAGAAAATAAAAACAATTCCTCACCTCTACTTAACTCATCACAATGTTGACGTTGAAACCATACAACAATGAACATATCTAGAAAATTTTTCAATATCATCCCATATTTCTTCTTATGAACTCTAATCTCTACCCCCATTACTCGAAATATTGAATGGAATTGTCAAAGGAGTTCAAGAATGATACATTAAATTACTCTAAATTTTTTATCATATTATAGAATTATAAAAATTACTAAAATAAATAAAATATCCATCAAAACATACATATAATACATATAAATTCCATCAACATAATATAATTTAGAAAAATATAAAATTATCAAAAAATTGAAAATCAATAATCAAAACATTAAAGAATCATTTTATCCTTCTCATATTATAAATTAGGTATATATGACTCATTTTCTAAGATGAACTCCTTCAAGAAACCTATCCTTAACAAGACATGAAGATACATAATGAAAGTTTCTCTTGAGACCTTATCTTGATTATCATGGAATTAGATTAGCCACTCTAAAAACTGTATGTCATCATTAACATTTAGTAATCCCCCAAAAATGACATTGGAATCCCTATAAAGATTAAAACATAAAATATGACCCAAGAAATTATATAGAGATATAACAACACTATGGAGGAATAGATATCAAATATTCCTCATTATGAGTGCACTCTTAACCATAAAAATATTTCATAACCTAATAGAATATTTTTCTACCTTGTACAAATATTTTATTTTAAAATCAAATAGAGACCTTAAAAAAAACATGGTCACCAAAAATAATATTATTTTCACTCCTCCGATCTCTATTGTTTTGGTAGTCTTATAAATCCTTCATTAACTCATAAACCATTTTTACATTCTCATTAATCCTCTACCCCAAATATGATCCATGAACTGTGGACTCCCCAATAATAGTCCATCACAATGAAAATATAAAATTCAATTCATAAAAATAATATACTAGATATTTAAAAATTAATGTGTTATTACTAGTATTATTGGTAAAATAATCAATGGTAATGTACCCCAACCAAGATCACCAGAAACCAAGAATGTATGTTTGCAATGTGTCCACTTGTATATGAATTTTCACCTCAATCCAACTAGACATCCGATGACTAAACATAGTACTATGGTATTACTAATATTAGAAAACTATGAAAACCACCGAAATTTACAAATTTAAAGTAAGCATATCAAATATAAAGTTTTACACTAAAAACACAAAAACTTTTCATTATTTTCTTCTTAATTACGCACAAAATAATCTATAACACTATAATATTTATTCACTATAAAATGAGATGATATCATCATTAGATATAAAATCATCAAAATAACATTAAAACAACTCTGTTCAAGTAGAAACATGGGGATGAGATCGATATATATATATATATATATATATATATCCAAAAACATTATTGTCACTTGTAACCAATATCTATAGATGACCTTTGGTGATATGATTACCCACCATAATCGAGTGAGAAACAAATGAATATGAAATACAGTATAACCACTTCATGGTTCATACCTGATCACAAAAACATATTATTATGGGAATTATTCATCATTAATATACTAGGATTCATTACCAAGACTGTGATATGGAACACACGAACATCTATGTGTTTAATCATAAATAGACATGCAATATTCCTTGAAAAATAATTATTGATGAGAAGCCCTTAAAAGAATCATTAGTAATGAATTTATATCCCAACATATCCACATAATAGACTCCAAAAATAGTATTCTACACCTATTTAAACAAGAAATCTTTCAATATCATCAAGTATATACAATCTCCATCATGAGCCACCTATATATCATGTTTAATTTTTTAACGTTCTTATACAATTATATATGAATCATGAGGGACAAGAAAATCTTCTCTTTTTGACCTCTATCGAAGAGCATCCGTAGTGATATTAACGTTACCTAATGTATAAGTGATCTAGAAGTCATTTTTATTTTAGAACACTAACCATTGTAATTGATATAGATTCAAATCCCATTAAGAGATTATATACATTAGGTTTTTTAATTTTAATGACAAAATATTATTCATAGAAAATTTATTATAAATAAGTCTTCAAAGAAATAATAACAAATAATATAGATTTTTATATGAAAATATTATATTTCATTTTTCGATGATATACCATAACCACTAGATTAGAATTCCAAATTAATTTAAGGATATAAAACATTATTTTCATTCCCTGATTTCAAAAATAATCTATTCAAAAAATCTCACATCTATTAATTAGAAGTGTAAATAATATTTCTCTTAAATACCTTAGTAGAGAAAACCTTGTTAAAAAAAAATTTGTGTCTGAACATCAATTAATATTTCCCTGTTTGTTCATCAATTAATATATTTTTGTAAATACTCAACAATATCATCACTATAAGACTTTAGAAAAAATTTATCATGTTTTCTGACATTTAAAAATTTATCACCACTAAAACAAAGAGTATTACACAATGATTCCATTTATTATTCAATTAAAAAAATATTTTTTAAATATTTAACCCCAAATGAGATCATATAGGGCTTTACCACACTTATTATAACCTTTTTGGATAAATACACCCTATGGTGAAGACTGAATCTCTTTGTATCATAGATTAAAAAAATTCATTTCTGCTCAACGTATCTTGTTCCACTTTGAGAAATAATAGAATTCTGTCTTCATTCCACCATAATAAATTATCAATGAATTATCAATATTTCTTGAAAATATATTTTTAAAGGATAAATTTTTTATTTTTCTGTTCACCTTAACTAGGTTAAATCCAAATAGAATACAAAAAAAATCAGTTTTGGCATGTCAATATGAACTATTCATATGTCAAGTTAAGGAAAATGTTTATTATATTCTCTTAGTTCTGGGGATAACATCAATTAAAATGTCTACAGATTTTTGGATACCTATTAAGGGTTACAAATTAATCTTCCCCTATACATGCTAATTTGAGGAAGATATTAGACATTTTATAGAAATGAAGGGATCATAAAGAGCTTTAAAGGAAGAATAATCATTATTGTGAATTATCAGGTTCCCACATTCTAGTTTGTTCCCTTATGGTTTTATTCCCCTTTGAGTTTCGGGTGTTCTAGGATAAATTATTTAGAATTCTGTGAGTTTTAAGGGGTCCAAAGTTATTTAAAATGATTAATAAACCATGAAGGATTGTAAGGGTAAATTTTTTACCTTGTGCATTGGTACATATAGGGGAAACATTGTTCAGGAAACTGTGAAAGAACAACCATGCAGCCTGTGGTTTCAAATAGTGGAATCATCATAGTCTATTCATGGTTAAAGAAAACCTTGTGAGTTAACCATGTTTCCTTACTAGGTTGGGGCATTTTTTTCTTTCCCCCTATTTCTTAACTCGGGTATTCTCCCAAATAAAACCATTTATTCTTCCCTATGTAAGGATCCTCTAATAGGATTCTCTTCTCTTACCCTGATCCCCTATATTGATATCAAGATATTTTTTAGAGTGATTATTTACAATGTTCAAGAGGTATTAACATATATTATCTTCTTAATCGGGTTTCACTAATTTTACTCTTTTTTCTAGCCTTAGTAGTAGTTTTTGGATAGTTATATTGGTTATAGTTTTTATTAATTGGAACTTTTGGTTTGTAAATGATGTGGACCATCACAAATATCCCTTTTTGGTAAATTTCATCCAAGTTAACGTGACTCTTACACATGAGATAAGTGTTTCAATTTAATATTATTTACAAAAAAAGTATCATTGAGGCATTATGTTTTAAATTCTTGTGTTACTTAAATAACTATAGTTTCAGTTATACAAGATTGGTTTTATGAATTATTGATTAATTGTTTTTTGATTTTTATAGGGAAAATGGGTGGAATTATACGTTTAAAATGATTCTTAGTTAGAGATTTATATTTTATAAACTCTAAATGTTTCATAAAGTAAATAATATTGGTTTTTATAATGAAAGAAAATGTTAATTTTGTTTTAATCCCAATGGGGGTTTCCAAAGAGAGGGTTCTACTTTGCGCTTAATGGGTTTCTATGTTTAAAAGATTTGTGTGGTTTTATTAAGTAAAATTGATATCACTTGAGTAACTTTGTCTTTGGATGATTATAATCATTATTTAGTTGGATTTTTATTTAAATTACAAAAGGTTTTAAAAATTTATTTCCAAATATATATGATATAAGTGAATGCAAGGTTGGAATTGTGGATGAGATGTTGATTCTTCTCTTATTAAGCCCTCATATATTGTTGATGATTTTGTTATACCTATATGATTGATTCTCCTCTATTTTATTCTTATGGATCATATGTATTTTTGATACCATAAAGGTTATTGTGAGAGATTGGATTTAAATGAATTTTTTGTTTGCATATTGGGATTTGTAATTATAATTTAATAACATTGTTTACTGATGGACCAACTCTATTTTTGTTCCATACGGTGACCGAGGATACTAAGTGGGAATTAGTGGGATATTTTTGGGATAGTTGAATTTTAGCACTAGTTACACACCCATATTTTTAGTTAAAATATGCATATGGATATTTTCATTGAGGATACTAATTAGAGAGATATGGTGACCATCGGGTAACCATTAACCTACCAACTATAGGTCCACCTACATGTGTGTTGTGTTGTACCTTTAGACCTTGTGGTGTTACCACATGCTATGTATCATTATTTCTGATTATAGTTTTTTATATGTATTCTAATTTGTTTTATATTAACTAGGTAGAGATTATTTTATTATTTTATTCTCTTATGGTTGATCCTTATCTAGGACTAGGGTTACTCCACTTGGTTATTTTGAATATTACTTCTTGTATAATTACCTTGTTCCTTGTTTTCAATTGTATATGGATGTGTTAGAACTATTAATAATAAATTGGTAAGTGGTTTTTATTAAGGGTTAATATTTTATTAAAATCATTCTGAAATATTTTCAAACAAGTTAGGGTCTAATTTCTAAACTATTTTTTAATGAAAGGTGTATTGTCTTCCATTAAAATATGAATAATTTTTTAAAAGCACCACAATTGAGAAATGGTTTTATAGTTTAGACACTTTGAGAAAGTTCATGCTTCAAATTATTCATATACCCATGGTTTGGGTTTAAAATGAAAACCTACAATACCATGACTTGTTTTGTTAAAATAGAATAATTTGTTTATTTTATAACTGAAATATAATGGACTTATAATAGTATTATACATGATTCATCTAACACTATACATAATCATGTTGGTTAATATGCAATCTATATATCTTTTATCGGTATCTTCATGTCTCTTTATGAATGATCTCTATTGGGAAATGAGTATTTTTTATTGATGGTGGTGAATAGAGAGTCATGCAGAGTTGGTGATCAATACTTCTATTTTAAGGAACCTTTTGGCTCATGTTCTTTTCTTATTTGGTCTTCCATTTTTTTTCTTTTGTATTCTATTATAGTTTTATTCTTCGATTATAAATTCATATTTATATGATATATCTCTTGAAATGTGTCTTTTTTCATGTTTTTTCCATATTTTGATGGTTTATGTTTGGAATTTATGGGTTTCAGCATCCCCAATGGTTAGGTTTGACACCCTTTAAACATGTCATTAACCTAAGCGGATTGGGGGACCTCCTTAGGTATGTGGTTTTCTAGATCATTAATATGATAGAGGTATATCCTATATTGGTTAGTTATAAAATTATATCAGAGGGGTTCTATATTCTATAAAGGGGAATTGGTTCTTGATATTCACATTCTTTTTATTTGGAGGGTCAGTGGTAGCAAGGATATAAGACTGCCAGAACATGAGTTCCAGGTCAGGGTAAATACTTATCCCCCTCTTCCATGAGTTAAATATTCATTTTACATGGGTATTTTGGAGTATTAGTTTTTATTCTAGGGTTATGGTTTATGTTTTCTAGATATTTTTTTGTTGTTGTGGAGTGCCATCACTCAAAGTTTTAGTAACTTTTTTGGGATATTTCATGAGAAATTACACATTTTGGAATGAAATTTTAAGGCTTACAAAGGTTCCATGATTAAGGGTAATGGTATATCACACTACACACTACCCATACCACAAAAATTGGATAAATTATATTATAACTCACATGGTTAGTGGATGGTCAGGAAAACGTTGTGGCCAAAATGTATATAGTAGAATGTTTTTTTAAATATTGTTATTTTAACCCCTTTAATTCTTTTTGATCCTTCTTCGGATGATGTTGTTTTATCTGGACTCCTTAGTTGAGTTTCTTTGAATTTTTTTAAAATAATTTTCTAAATTAATTTTTTTAATCATTTAGTAGTATATAATGTTTGGAAAACAATAATTTAGGTTACATTATGTGTTTTTGTTAATATTTTTTAACCTCAATGGATATGAGTTGTAAAAATAATGTATTTTGTTTTCACATTTGTTTTAAAATAATTATGATGTGTAGTCTAAAATTATTCCATGTATTTTGGGTAGAACATTAACAATATTGTTATTATAGCCTCAATTTGGTTTATTTAGCATTATGTTTCCATCGTTTGAATGTATTGAGGTTGTATTGTGATTTTGGATTTCCATATCTTATCTGATGTTTTACTATTTTCATATAATTTTAATGTGGTTTGATTAAATTTATCACATATTTATAGAATGGGTCCCACAAGAATTAACCAGAAATTCCTGATGTAAATTAAGAAAATATTTTCCATGTGATTCAAGAGTTTTACTTCAGATATTGGACTCTTCCTAGTAAAATTATGGAGTAGAGGTTACATGATATTATTATATTAGGTATTATGCATGAGAGTTCTTAAAAAGTTATCCTCAAGTATTATATGGTAACCAAGGATCCTGTGAGGATATGGAATTCTTATCCTTGGTTAAAGAGATTTTTTGTAATGACCTCTAGAATCCACTAGGGTGAGATGCACAATTTAATTATTCAAATAATTGGGATTGAAATTGGGGATTCTCATTATACATTCCAAAAAATTATAGTCTCCATCTTGGGTATATTTCATGTCAGAATTCATTCATTAGTTTTACCATGATGAAGTGAAAGACTAGAAGATGATGTATTTTTTGGGTATTCTCCCAGGTGATTAGTCGGTTAGAGTATATGTTGAACTTTTTTCTGGTTTGGTAACTTTATTTATAGAGTTAATTTTTAATTACTTCTGGATGGATCAGTTGTTTTTTTGAGGCCTTTTCCCAGATCTACAATTGTCATCGATTAAGTCTTCACTGACAACGTATATGGAAGTGGGTTTTATGGACATCATCAAGGAGTAAATCATGGAATAAAAACCTTTGATGGATGATTCTTCTTTACCTATTACATCTAGTAATGTTTAATTTACTAATGATATATTGAATCATGTAGGTGGGGTGAAGGGAATATATCTTCACAATAAACTATTTGTATTTTAGTTTAGTTGATTCTATTGGTGTTTTTACATTGTGGCATATCCTGTTATTTTTATCATTATGTCTATCATCTAAAAAGACCAATAGTATTTATGTAACTCCTTATTTAATCCCACCTTTTAAATACATAACATTACATTTTACAAATATATGATCTTTCAATGATTAGTTTCTTAGAAAAAAAGGTATATAATATATGAAACCATATAAAATTAATTTAATTCACTAGAATAGATTATTATTTGGTTCAACCTATGTAAAATTACTACATCTAATAACTTTAGGACATACATAAATTTTAAGGGTGATTATATGGCCCATTGACAGAACATAAGGGAAACCGTTTACAAGTAGTCATGAGAATTATCAATAAGAACATAAAGAATAACATAAAGTCATTATAAAAAGAAAAAAGAGACATATCATAGTATAAATAACATGAATAATAACATGGAAATTTGGACAAAAATTTAATTAATTCATACATAAGCATATCACAAAGGTTTATCATCGAGGTGTCATAAACATTACTAATATTATTCACCATGGTGTCGTAAACAATGGCTTCTCTATAGATTAAATTATATACCTAATTGTTTGGAGAAATATATGGGAGGACCCTT
The DNA here is from genome assembly GCA_963277665.1 of Viscum album. NCBI lineage: Eukaryota > Viridiplantae > Streptophyta > Magnoliopsida > Santalales > Viscaceae > Viscum > Viscum album. Next base: position 154,400,044 of record OY728145.1, read on the forward strand.
AATATTTATTAATGAATATTACCAACATTTATCGTAATAAAAAATATCAAAAATAACCATTGTAGAATTAAAGACACTTGTTTTATATCAAAATCACGACTTTTTGAAAAAATTCCTTAAACAAAATATATTTAAGTCATTAATAACCCATAAAATGGGAATGAGGGTTTCATCCTTTTTAATGATAGAATAAAATTTATAATTTTGATATCTAGTTAAATACTACTAGAAAATAACATGGTCTAGGTATACACAAAATAAAATAAGATAATTTCATGAGAAAAAGAGGTAATTTTGAAGAGAAAATCTGATAGCATAAAAAGGAAGAACCATGGTTTTTAAAATCATTAAAAATAGATGGGGATAGGATATACTATTGATAAAATAATCATAATACAATAGTTAGATATAATGAAATTTACATTAGAATATTTTATGGAAAATTTCAAATACATACCACACAACAAGATAACATGAAAGGAAAATAAAAGTTGAGATTTCCCTTACCTTGAACATTGTTCCTAAATATTTAGGATTCAGACCATAGGGGATGGAGAAAACATTAGGAGGACTATATGGGAATAAAATATATTAGATATTTTGGTATTATGAATTGTATTTCAAATGTAATTGAGAAATGGGGGGTATTTATAGAAAAAGAGGAGTATTTGTTTATTAATTGAATTTGACACCTATGTAGTGGTAACTTCAAAACCATGGGTCGGGCCATGGTATTTTCCCATGGAATTAGACAAATGAAAAATATTTTATGCAATTATATCTCAAAAGGGTAGACCATAATTTTATTTTACTTATTTTTGTCAAGCTAAACAAATGTTTCAGAAAATTAATTTTTTATGTTTAATTATCTTTTTTAAAATACATGATATTAATAAAATAAAATAATTTAATCCATGTATAATTTGAAAATATTATTCCATATTTATTACATAATTATTATTTCATTAATATTACCTAAAAAGTCATACTGTATTTTTACCATTCACCGAAAAACAAAATATTTTAAAAAATTCTCATAAATTTACCCAAAACTAATTTAAACATGATATTTAAAAAATTATATTTATTTTATCATAATAATTATATAAATGTGATAATTTTAACCACTTTATATAAAAAACATTATTTACTAAAAATAATAGAGGATAGAAAATGAATAGTGAAATTTATGACACATGGAAAAAAATAAAATCATTTTATAATTTCTATTTATGTATGAGTGTTTTCACCATAATATTTCATTAAAATAAGTATTATTTATAATATCTTAGATTATTATCTGATTTATATATTTTCAAAAATGAAAAATTTATATATGAAATATTAATTTATCAATTTCAAAGCCAATGTTATTAGAAAAAATATATATTAAAATGGAATTGATGGGAAAACACTATCATTTAAAAAATTTCACTACAAATTGAGTAACTAGGGACTAAAAAGATAAACACTTATGAAAATCTCATATTAGATAAGGTTTTGGTGTGTGATGGTGATAGATTACTAGGGTGACTCGCATAACATCGTCCGAGTGCTAATTTTTACTAACTTGAACTTCTCCAATCATATATTTTGTTTAAGCATAACATGTTGAAGCTAGGAATATTGGTAAAGCATGAATCTTAGTGATGTTACCACCCTCCCATGATCCATAAAAAATCCTTCTTATGGACTGAATCTACTGTTTGAGGCCATAATTTATCCTTTATTCATTAATTAACCAATATCATATCTATTTATAACACAAATTATAACATTAAAATTATTATTTAGAGGGTTGTTCCCAATGATCATATTATAAAACATTTATATATTGATCAAAACATGATTTTAAAATTTCAATTTATACTAACATAATTATTTAAGAGATATAATTTTTTTGATTATAAAATAACACACATTTATAGGAAACATTTATCATTCAAAATTTTTGTGTGGTTTGATTCAACACCTGTCAAGAAATTTCATCCTTGAAATTTCATCTCATTCCTTAGGATGAGAAATGTTTTGGGCACTACTTCCTCAATGTTTACTTTGGTTCCCATGGGGTTTTATCATATTTAGGGTTCCTCCACATCACTTAATAAGGGTGGTAGTGTTGTTGGGTAGAAATATATCTCTATGGTCCATGATCTGCACTATCCACTCTTCATAATATAGGTCATGTCCACGTTGAAAAACCTCAAGATTAAATACATCAGAAAGTTCAATCATTAACATCCTTAAGAGAGATATGTGGAATACATAATGAACATGAGCTAGATTTGGAGGAAGTTTAGGCTGATAGGTCATTTTTCATATACTATCACAGATTTCATAGGGTCTAATGTACTTGGTGTTGTTCTTCCCTTTATTCCTAATCCGCTTGACTCTCTTCATGGTGAAATTCAAAGGAATACTTTTTTTTCCAACATCAAACTCCAAGTCCCTTAAAAAACATTTAATATAAATCTTAATCTAACATTGAGTGTCCTTTCTATATTATTGTATGGCATGAATCTTTTCTGTCATCTTTTACAGAAGATCAAGCCCATGAATTTTTCTCTAACCTACTTTGTCCCATCAAAGAGGAGATATACATCGCTTCCCATATAGAGCATCAGAGATTGCCATTATATACTTGATCTAAATCTATTTTTGTATGAGAAATCAACTAATAGATGGTGTTTTTCCCATCCAACTTGAAATTCTATTGAGCATGTTCTCATCATTTCCTCGAGTTTTTGAATAGTCCTTTCATATTTTCTATTAGTTTGGGTGTGATAGGTCATACTAAAATTCAATTCTATACTCATATCATGTTGAATACTTCTCAAATTTTTTTATCAATAACATGGATCATGACCATAAATTATAGAAATTTTAAATTTATTCAACCTCATTTGTTTGATTATGTATATCATAAAAATTTTGACAATAGATAAATCATCCCAAACAGTGACAAAATGGGCTGTTTGGGTTAGACGGTCCAATATAACCCATATCACATTTTTTTTTCTTTTGATTGTTTTGGGAGACTAGTGAAAATGAAAAAGGATATGGTCCGACATCCATCCTAGTATAGCTAATAATTGTTACACCCCTTTACGAATGATGTGGCATTATTTTTACACAGTTTGCCACATCCTTTTTATTAATTTTTATTGATTTAATTAAATATTTTACACTTTTTATTAAATAAATTATCTTTTGTATTTTTATAATTAAGCTTTTCAAATATTCATTTTTTATAATAATTTATGTAATTATAGACCCTAAAATAATAAAATTATTCTTTATTTGTTTTAAATATTACTAATTTTCAATTTTATTATATAATATTTATCTGTTTATTATTAATATTTATTGAGTTTTCTAATTAATTTACTTTTTATTTTAATGTTTACACAACTTATTTACCGCCTTCCAGGCTACCGGCAGCTTAGCTACCGTTAGCAAGGTTACCTTTGCTCATACTAGCGGTAGTCAGGTTACTGTTACTACCGAACAGTGACCTGCATTCCTTTTCCTCTAGCGGTAACTAGTTTTTAGATGTACCAGTGAACTCTGTAACTGTTAATCTTTCCTACCAGTAGCTCTCATTTAACTATAATGGTTGCCTTTAATATCTACCGCTGATCTCTTTAATTTTATCAGTAGCGGTGAGTATTTTGTTTGTTTAAATTAATTCTACTTGACTTTTTTTTAATAAGTTCATTTCTATTTTAAACAATTATTTAATCACCGTAATTTAATTTAATTAATATAGTCTTTATTTTAATATTTTATCTTTTAATTAAGTTACATTAGAATAGATTAACTTGTTAATTAATGTATCCTGCTAAGCATTTATGTAAATAATATGTGTTTTAAATTAAATTAAGTGTTTCTCCCTTAATTTTATTAGAGAAAATAGTTAATTAACTAATTAATTTATCATTTTTAAACATTAAATATATTATTTTATGTATGCAGATTGATTTTTATTTCATTTTATAATTGTTTTAGTCTACCGGTGTGGTAGACGAGCTCTTACGGTGATTTTTGGTTCACCAATGATTTTTATTTATATTTGATGTTATTATTTAATTAATTTATATAGTTATTTTAATTTAAGTATTTAATTAAGATAGTTTAAAAATTATTCAATTTATAATTTTAGTGTTTTTAATTAATAACATTAATGATTTAAAGGTTAAATAAAAATATTGTTTTAAATTAATGATGTTTAATTTCTTTTAGTTAATTATTTTCAATATTTATTTTTTGTTTTTCTAAAGTTTTATTTTTTAGTTCAATCTAATTTCAAAAGGTTACCGTTAACCCTAATTTTGTTTAACGGTAACTTTATTTTATGCCTTACTGGTAACCTTAATTTTAGCATACCAATGACCTTTTTGTTTATTTGTAACGGTGACCCACGGGTTTTCAAGTTATCGGTGACCTTCCCTTTTTCCTATTTTCTAATGGTGACCTTTGAGTGACATTTCCGTCTCACCTTTACCTCACCGTTACTGCCCTCACCGATACACCAGCTGCCCAACCTCACTGATATCCCAATCCTCACTGTTACCCCCCTTTTCTCACTGGTACTTTCCCTATCTATAGTTGCCTCACCAATAGCCTCTTCCTCAATCAGTAGCTGCCTCACCACACTTATGAACCTCACTGATAACCCTTTTTTTCTCCCTTCCAACCTCACTAGAAGTACCCTTGTGACGTGAAGAGGAGTCGCTACGGCTGCCCTGCTCGGAGAAGAGGGAGATCTGCGATCCTCTACTGGTGGGAGATGTGCAAGCCTGGCACACAGCTGCTGGTATTGTGCACCGGAATAAAGACCTACGTTGGCCGCTGCCTGGTGGTCTCTCAAGGAGGAGGCTGAGTTGGAGGGGTGTTGCTGTCTGCCGATACTGTTGGAGAAGGATAAGTCTACACTATTGGAGGGGTGGCTACACTGTAGAGAAAGAGGGTTGCCACTAGCTGATGCCGATCTTGGAGCTCCGCTGAAGAGGAGGAGCCACACTGCTACCTTGGTCAGACCAGAGGGAAGCTTTTCCATTTGTTGTCCGTCGCGCCACGCACTAGAGGAGCCACACCACTATGCTGCTCAAGCTGAAGAGGGAGTCGTGCCACGCTTGAGGACGAAGACCACATCGCGTCGCTGCAACCTCCTGGAGAAGAAGTCGCTGAAACCCTCCCCCTTGCTCTTGCTGCGCTGTGGAATTGGGGGATGGTAGGGGAAAGATAACACAAAAAAAATGAAAATGATAAAAAACATAATAAAAAAATTAAGTAAAAAATAAAATAAAAATAAAGTAAAGAAAAAAATAAAGTTAATCTAAAGAAAAAGTAAAGGTAAAAGTAAACATTAATTTAGTCAAATAAATATAATAGAATTTATAAAAGTTATAAATTCATACAATTATCATAAATAGATAAGTTATAAAATAAATCACAAAACTAACTAATAAAAAATGTAAATAATAAATGAATTTATTGATTATATTATAAATTATATAATTAAGAATAATTATAAATAAACTATAAAATATACTTAGTAATTTAAAAATACTTAAAATTTAAGTAATAATTCTAATTACTAAATTAAAATTAAATAGTTAATTAATTAATCTAACAACTTAATTTCTTTAATAGTAATAATTAAATTGTTAGTATTATCTTAAATATTATCTTAATTAATTAATAATTTTTTCAATTTTAATAACACAGTTAAAAATAACAAATTTAATAACTTAGTAATTATTTTATTAACTTAGTTAAATTAATAACTTTTTCAAAACTTATGTTTTACCATAGTTTTATTAAGTATGTAAATATCAATTAACTAAAGTTAATTTTTAACGAGTAATATAACAATTTAGATTAAAAATAATTATTTTACTTTGCATCTCATTTATTTATTTTTCTATTCTATTTTATTTTGTAGGTTCATTCAAGGGACTTAAATGCGTCCGGGTTCATCCAACTAACTCAGCGTGAGTTAGTTATGAGGGTAAAATTAGCCCGATGTGTTTGTCGTGAAAAAACACACATTTTGCAGTGTGTGGATGAATAACTCCTGAAGTCGGTGGAAGTTGTGGTCGTGACGTGCATCAGTTGACAGTAGATTTATAAATTAGAGAAATTACCATATTTCAGGGATGACATTCATTCACTTGGAGACACTCACTCAACGAACACACTAGTCACAGAGCATAGCGGAGTACCTGGAGCAATTCTCGGAGAGCCGCTCTTCAGAGTTCTGAGGGCAAGGAGCAGCAGTATTTATGCGAGTAAAGGGAGTTTTCTTCTTCTGTTTTCCTTTAAATATCTTCCTCTGTAATTGAATGACTTTTGTAATCTAGTTAGTAATAATGAACCATATATTAGTTAGCTAATAGTTTAGTTCAGGGATGAATTGATGTTCTACTGGTTACTTTTAATTCTCATATCACTTAATCAATTCATTGAGTTCAGTAAAGATTGGAGAGATTGATGCTGAGTTCATTCAATTTCATTTCACCACTACTACTTAATTTTCAAAACTCCATAATCAAATTGGTGATATTGATCATGGAAACATCTTAAAAAACAATCAATTCACAAATGCTTCAGGAATTACGGAGAGTTTGTCCTGTTGTCATTATCTTTTTGAACTTTTCACAACTGATTTTTTTGGAGTGGTGATCTCCAAAATCATTCATCTTGTGTGACTTATCTCTTAGCGAGAGAGAAAAGTCACTCTTTTTATGGTGGTTCGATGCAATAAATTTAATGTGATTCATAATACCTACTAAACCAGTAAAATGGAGACTTTTCCCTGAGCAATTTACTTGATTGTTCAGTATCAGCATTTTATATCTCTGTTTCTTATTTTTTTTAGTCTATTTCTTGTTTCATAATAGTTTAGATCAAAAACTCAAAAATATTGTAGTATTTCATTAGAATAAAATATTAATTTTTTTAAAAAAATATATAAAAGAAATAGAAAATCTATTCCACTGCTAACAACAGTGGGGTATTTTTGTAAGTTTTTAGAAGAATTGTTGTCAAATTTTCCTTCTCTGTGGGTTCGACCCTACTTGCCAGATATACAATAGTTAGTAGGAATATACATATTAAACTTTGACTGGATTCAACGACGGTTTAGGTCATGTTTTTGGCGCCGTTGCTGGGGAAGGCACGAGCCATTATTTTTCTAAAAAAATATATACAAAAAACATATAAACAACAAAAATAAAATTAAAAAAATTTGATTGAAAAAAAAATTAAATCTGTAAAGAAAATCTACTTCATTTGATACTGTATTTCTATTGTTTCTTGTATTGCTGAACTCCTATTAGTTCTACTGTTGTTCTATTCGTAAGTGTTATTACTCTTTGCATAAGCACAAGAGAGATCATTGTTACAGTAGAGTTTTCAAACAAAGAATTAGATAAAAATTCATCTACTCTTTAAAAAACATTTTAATGGAGAATCAGGATAATAGAGTTGATCAAAACATGAATTTACCATAGCCTGTAGTTCCAGCCCTTCAGTTACCTATACTTAGGGAGTTTCAAATTCCAATATTATCAAGTAACCCATCTTGTATTAGGTTGACCTCTAGGTCTAGGAACTATGAAATTACACAGTCTCACCATTATCAACTTCCTTAATTCAATGGTATTCTAGGAGAGGATTCACTTGAGTTCATTAGAGAGTTATATAGTTCTGTACAACAATTACCTCTGAGAGAGATTTGTGAGGAGGAGTTGAGATTGAGGTTGTTTTCATTTTTTATGAAGGGTAAGGCTAGGAATTTGTTTTAAAACTTATATGAAGAAATTTATGACACTTGGGAAGAGGTGTTTACTACCTTTATATCAAAATTCTATCCTAGGAACACCACCTTTGATATTTGGCACAAAATTACTAGGTTTGTCTAGGATGAGGGAGAGTTATTTCAGGAGGCATGATATAGGTTTATAAGTCCCCTTAGACAAAGTCCCAATCATTAATTTTCTCCCCATCTACTCATGGAAACCTTCTATAATGCTCTCACCCCTTACAAAAAATATTTAGTTGACTGATTATTTTGCGGTGACTTTTTGGACTCCACTGCTGATGAGCTGAAACTTGTGTATAACAAGCTTGCTCAAAAATCTCAACATAAGTGTTCTAGGAAGAGTGTTGTCCATAGAGGTGAATACATTCCCCAGGAAGCTATTGTTAGTGATAGAGTCCTAAGAGAGCAATGTAATCTTTGTGGGATGTTCGGTCACACTCATATATGTTGTCCTAATTTTTATCTCCCTGTCCAGTTTGATGAGAGTGAAAAATTTGTGGATTTTAGATCTAGGAACCAAGGGAGAAATGATAAATACTCCAACAAGTACACTCCTACTTATCAAAATCACCCAAACTTATCCTGGAAAGAACAAGGTATCATAAAGAAGACCACTTCCCCTAACCACCAATCACACCCTAAATTTTTTAACTCAAATCAAAATGGGGCGGATCTTATAATTTTCAAGGGGAGTTAAAGGGGTTGTTACAACACGTTTTGGGGGAGATTAGTTCATTTAGAAAGGAAACAGATGGAAAGATTCACAATTTAGAACATCAACAAATTCAAATTGTTAAGGTTCAAGGAAATAAGGAAAAGGTCAAACTACCCAATACTTCAATTCTTAATCGAAGAGATAATATCAAGGATGTAACCACTAGATATGGCCTTCAAACCCAAGAACAATAAAATCTTCACTTTGGGAAAACTAAAACTAATGAAAAAACTAAATTTGGAAAGAGAAATGTTTTTGATATAGAATCTGGGAATCTGGACAACTTTGTTCAACCTGAATAGAATGTTGAATCTACACTTAGAAAAGTTTAAGAACCCAATAAAATGAAGTGGGAATTAATTAAATAAGAGAAGAAAAACAACAGAATTGAAGGGAAGGAGAATAATCTACCTGTTCTTAAAAATTATGACCCACCCATTCCCTTCCCTGAAAGAGTGAAGAAGAATAGTGAACATGATTATTTGAGGTTTCTTAAAATGATTCATAACTTTAGTATCAACATGCCATTTGTAGAAGATTTAGATAAAAACCCTTCATATGTTGATTTTACCAAAAGGTTTCTAAAACATAAAAATTATTGGAAGAATTTGAACAATGTTAATCTCAATTAAGAGTGTAGTGCCATCTTGTTGAATAAGTTGCATCCAAAATTGAAGGATCTTGGTAGCTTCATTATTCAATGAAAAATTGGAGCAAGTGAGAAACTTAATTGTTTTTGAAACTTAGGAGCTAGCATCAATCTTATGCCTTTCCCTTTTTAGAAGGTTGGGTCTTAGGGAATTGAAACCAACTTCTGTTTGTCTTCAGCTTGCTGACAGGTCACTCAAACACCCTTCAGGGAGGGTGGACGATCTATTAGTGAGTGTAGTAAAAGTGAAACTAGCCATAGACATCCTTATCATAGATATGGAGTGTGATAAAAAGTCTTAATCATCTTAGGGAGACCTTTCCTTGCTACAATTGGTTCTGTCATAGATGTGTCCAAGGGGAAACTCACTCTCTAAGCCATTGATGATGTGGATGAGTTTTTAGTATTTGAAAAAGCCTCAACATGTGGTTGGTTGTGATTTGATAGATGTTGCTGAGAATCAATTTTTTAAAATTGAGGTCTGAGCTGAGTATGGTTCTTTTCCACTTGAGGTCACAGAGATTTGGATTCCCCAGCCTATTGAAACTTTTTCTCAAGCTTCTATTCATGTCCCATTCCATCCTCTAGATGAACAAAATCTTTCCCTAGAACCCTTTATAGAAAGTGAGTCACAGTCTTGTCCTGAACTATCTCAACCCGTTTTTGAAAGTTTTTCTTATGAACTCGAATGTCTAAGGGTTTCTGAAGCTGGTGAAGGTTCTGGTCTGAGTCCTAATGAAAAACTAAATTGTGCCCATTATGAGCAAGTTTATTTCTTGGAAACATTAATTTCTGATCAGTTTGATGTTGTTTTCGATGACTTCAAACCTGAACTTGAAATATTCACGTCGTTTGAGTCGTCTTTGGAAATTGGGTACCACCTGTTGGAACCTGAGTATGGCTCATTCTTCTGAGATTTTTCTGAGTTATCTTTGTGCAAGTTGTGCAGGGAATATTCGATGAAAATACTGAGGAGTTTGTTGAATGTTTTTATAATAATTTTGGGTTCGAACTGACCTCTATGTGTGTGGGAAGCCATGTCAGTATTACTAGTCAAATTGATTATTTTTTAGGAAGATATTGACCATTTTTAGAGCCTAGGAAGTGGTCTTTGGAGTCCAAAATGGGATGGATGGTATATTAGCAACTGGTTTCTTTGAAAGTACTTTTGAAAATATTGTTTGGAACTATAGATGAGAATGTGTTGGTTAATCCTATTTTTAAATCTTTAGATAATAGTAAAGTTCACATAATTAATAATTTATTTCCATTAAATTATCATGGATAGGAATATCTTGGAAAATTTAGTTTGTATGGGGACTATAATCCTAGCGCTACATGGGAGGAAACCCATGAATTTTTTTGTTAATAAATAAAAAATTTGTGATTAAATAAATTCTAACTGTAGACTTTAAATTCAGTGCTTCTTGGGAGTCAAACCATGCTCTTTATTTGTTTTCATTTTTGTATTGCTTAACCTTGAATAATGTGCTGCTTCTGTGCTCTGTTTTTGTAATGTACTTGTTACTGCTTGTTCTTTGTTCCTGGCTTACATACTCTGTTTATTTAGGATTCCGCTATTTATGTATTAATGGAGTGGAATTCCATTGTTCATCTCTGGACAAATACATAGTCAGGTAAGTACTTCAACCTTATGCATATATTTATTCTCCTATTTTTACTAATATAAATTTCTTCCTACTGAATAATTCTTCTTATATTAGAATATTTTTCTAATTTTCACTGTGATGTGCATAAATTTTCCATGGGATTCTTTGCTGAAAAATTGAATTGCATTGTCATTAAAATCTTTTCACTACATGTAATTAAGTGTGGGGGGGTACATGCTGATGTTCTTTTGAATCTTATTAGTCTAGAGGGTGTTTAGCGTTCATCTTTCTGTTATATTTAACATCCATTTGAATCATATTTTGTTAAAATGCTTACACCCAATTAATTGTGCACCCAAAAATTACATGATATATTTTGAGGTGAATTGAAAATTATTCATTGGACATAAATTTTAATGAATGCAATTTCTAATGAACCATATTATTATTTATTTATTGTGGGAAACTAAATTTTTAAACTCCATTAAGACCCTTTATACATGTCATAAATCTACTTAATTTGAAATCTATTTGGAACCTTAATTGATTAATTATTCTTTTCTATATTTAGAAGTCAACTGTGGGGAAAAAGTTAGGTTTTAAGTGTGGGGGAGAGGGTAAATTCTTGATTGTGCTAAACTATGCTTTAATGAAAGGCCATTAGTTCCCACCTCATTTCAAACTATTTGTAAAAAATTTATAATTTTTTTTAAAAAATGGTTAATTTTTTCCACAATTCTTCCATAATATTATGTTTTCACTATACTCAATTGGGACTTTCCTTAGGATAAGTTCCTTGCTGGTAGTTAACAATAGATTTGAACCTGAAATTAATGAGTTTGGATGATTGCTGAGAGATCTTGCTTAGTGATTTAATGGAAATTCGGTTTATGAACTATTTTTGGAAGTGATATGGGTACCATTTTATGGAGTTATGGTCAAAACCCATGGAACTGGAAGTGTGATTATGATTATAGGGGCCACATTCATGTTTTAATTATTAAAAGTAATTGACTTAATGATCCAATGTATATGAATTTTATATAAATATTTTGAAACTGAAGTAATTTGGGCATCTTGGATCCCACAGTGATTCTCTGAGACCCTAGATGCTGGGTGCGTTTCTATTTACATTAATCCCTCTATTCACCTTCAATAAGTGCATTGCACAATGCTTGGAACAATGATACATGGCTTGGAAAAAATAAAATAAAGTGTCTAGGGTCAAAAATGAGCTCATTATGGTGAGGGGAATGATGAACTCCATATGAAGAAGGGATCAATTGGTTTATATGGAAATCATTTAGGTTGTATCATTAAGGTGATTCACAAAAAAAATAATTATTTTTGGGACCTAGGGGAAAAAGTCAAAGTAAAAAGTTCCTTGGTTGAGATCTTAATTCCATTGATATTTTATCTCCTATCATTATTGGACTTAGAATCTGAGATTGGATTGAAAAGAGTCACTAAGTTGTATCACATATGTGGCATGACACCTTCCTTGAAGGATGGTCTTTGCTTTCATAATTACCGGTGAGTATTTGTTAAGGGAAAGACTCATTTGAGTAATTCATTTTCTTAAATCCTACTGTTATGCATTGTCCTCTGTTTTGAGTATTGGACATGTTACCTTTTGAACAAAATCATTAATACGATACTCTTGTTTTTCAAGAATAATAAAACATGAGATTGTTTGAGGGCAAACAATGCTTAAGTTTTGGAGAATTTGATGTGGCCGTATTTTTACACAATTTTCCACATCCTTTTTATTAATTTTTGAATATTTAATTAACTATTTTTACACTTTTTATTAAATAAATGAACTTTTGTATTTTTATAATTAAAATTTTCAAATATTCATTTTTTATAATAATTTATGTGATTATAGACCCTAAAATAATTAATTTAATCTTTATTTGTTTTTAATATTACTACTTTTCAATTTTTTATATAATCTTTATCTGTTTATTGATAACAATTATTGAGTTTCCTAATTAATTTACTTTTTATTTTAAAGTTTACACAACTTAGTTACCTCTTTCCAGGCTACCGGTAGCTTAGCTACCATTTTAAAGGTTACCTTTGCTCATACTAGTGGTAGTCAGGTTACCATTACTACCTAACAGCGACCTGCATTCCTTTTTCTCTAGTGGTAACTAGTTTTTAGATGTACCAGTGACCTTTTTCACCATTACTCTTTCCTACCGGTAGCTCTCATTTAACTATAACGGATGCCTTTAATTTGAAGATAAGTTCATTTCTATTTTAAACAATTACTTAATCACTTTAATTTAATTTAATTAACTTAGAATTTATTTTAATATTTTATCTTTTAATCAAGTTACATTAGAATATGTTAACTTGTTAATTAATGTATCCTACTAATCATTTAAGTAAATAATATGTGTTTTTAATTAAATTAAGTGGTTCACCCTAAATTTTATTAGTGAAAATAGTTAATTAACGAATTAATTAATAGTTTTTAAAAATTAATTATATTAATTTATGCATGAAAATTGATTTTTATTTCTTTTTATAATTGTTTTAGTCTACCAGTGAGGTAGACGAGCTCTTACGGTGACTTATTGGGTCACCGATGCTTTTTATGTATATTTGCTACTATTATTTAATTATTTCATATAGTTATTTTAATTTAAGTCTTTTATTAAGTTAGTTTAAAAATTATTCAGTTTATAATTTTAGTGTCATTAATTAATAACATTAATGATTTAATGGTTAAATAAAAATCTTGTTTTAAATTAATGATGTGTAGCTTCTTTTAATTAATTATTTTCAATCGTTCTTTTTTGTTTTGATTAAGTTTTTTTTTTAATTTCAATCTGATTTCCAAAGGTTACCGTTAACCCTAATTTTGTTTGATAGTAATTTTATTTTATGCCTTACCGGTAACCTTTATTTTAGCATAACGGTGACCTTTTTGTTTACTTGTAACGATGACCCGCATGTTTTCAAGCTATCGGTGACCTTCCATTTTTCCTATTTTCTAACAGTGACCTTTGAGTCACATTTCCTCCTCACCTTTACCTCACTGTTTCTTCCCTCACCGATACACCCACTACCCAACCTCACTGATATCCCAAACCTCCCAATTACCAAATTTTTCTCACTGGTACATTCCCTATTAGTAGCTGCCTCACTGATATCCTCTTCCTCAAACAGTAGCTGCCTCACCGCACTTCTCAACCTCCCTGATAACCCTTTTTCTCTACCTTCCAACCTCACTGGAAGTAACCTTGTGCCATGAAGAGGAGTCATTTCCACTGCCCTGCTTGGAGAAGAGGGAGATCTGCGATCCGCTACTGTTGGGAGATGTACAGGCCTGCCATGCCACTGTTGTGATTGTGCACCAGAATAAAGAACTGCCCTGGCCACCGCCTGCTGGTCTCTCAAGGAGGAGGCTGAGTTGGATGGGTGCTGCTGTCTACCGGTACTACTGGAGAAGGAGAAGTCTACCCTATTGGATGTGTGGCTGCGCTTCAAAGAAGGAGGGTTTCCACTAGCCGATGCTGAGCATGGAGCTCCGTTGATGAGGAGGAACCATGCAGCTGCATTGCTCAGACCAGAGGGAAGCTGTATCATTTTTTGTCAGCCGCGCCACGCACTAGATGAGCCACACCGATGTGATGCTCATGCTGAAAAGTGAGTCGCACCTCGCTTGAAGCCGAAGACCACATCGCGCTGCTGCAACCTCCTGGAGAAGAAGCTGCTGAAACCCTCCCCCTTGCTCTTGTTGCGCCGTAGAATTGGGGGAGGGGAGGGGGAAAATAACACACAAAAAATGAAAATTATAAAAAAACATAATAAAAAAATAAAGTAAAAAACAAAATAGAAATAAAGAAAAAAATAAAGTAAAGAAAAAGCAAAAGTATAAAGTAAAATTAAACATTAAATTAGTCAAATAAATATAATAGAATTTCTAAAAGTTATAAATTCATACAATTATAATAAAGAGATAATTTATAAAATAAATCCCAAAACTAACTAATAACAAATGTAAATAATAAATGAATTTATTGATTATAGTATAAATTATATTATTATGAATAATTATAAAAAAACTATAAAATATAATTAGTAATTTAAAAATACTTAAAATTTAAGTAATCATTCTAATTACTAAATTAAAATTAACTATTTCATTAATTAATCTATCAACTTAATTTCTTTAATAGAAATAATTAAATTATTATTATTATCTTAAATATTAACTTAATTACTTTTTTATTTTGTCAATTTTAATAACTTAGTTAAAAATAATAAATTTAATTACTTAGTAATAATTTTATTAACATAGTTAAATTAATAACTTTTTAATAACTTATGTTTTACCATAGTTTTATTAAGTACGTAATTATCAATTAACTAATGTTAATTTGTAACAAGTTATATAACAATTTACATTAAAATAATAATTTTACTTTGCATCTCATTTATTTATTTTTCTATTCTATTTTATTTTGTAGGTTCATTCAAGGGGATTAAACGCATCCATTTTCATCCAACTAACTCAACATGAGTTAGTTAAGAGGGTAAAATTAGCGCGACATGCTTGTCGTGAAAAACACACATTTTGCAGTGCGTGGGTGAAGAACTCTTGAAGTCAGGGAAAGTTGTGGCAGTGACGTGCATCAGGTGACAATTGATTTATAAAGCACAACAAGCATCATATTTGAAGAATGACATTCATTCACTTAGAGACACTCACTCAATGAACACACCAGCCTCAGAGCATAGAAGAGTACCTAGAGAAATTCTCGGAGAGCCGCTCTTCAGAGTTCTGAGGGCCAGGAGCAGTAGTATTGATACGAGCAGAAGGAGTTTTCTTCCTCTGTTATCCTTTAAATCTATTCCTATGTAATTGAATGAATTTTTTAATCGAGTTAGTGATAATGAAAAATATATTAGTTAGCTAAATTTTTAGTTCAGGGATGAATTGAAGTTCTACTGGTTACTTTTAATTCTCATATCACATAATCAATTCACTAGGTTCAGTAAAGATTGACGAGATTGATGCTGAGTTCATTCAATTGATTTTCAACTCTAGTACTTATTTTTTAAAACTTTACAATCAAATCGGAGAGATTGATCGTGGAGACATCCTAAACAACAATCAATTCACAAATTCTTCAGGACTTACGGAGAGTTCGTCCTGTTGTCATTATCTTTTCGAACTTTTCACAGCTGATTTGTTCTGGAGTGGCGAACTCCAAAATCAATCAGCATGTGTGACATAACTCTTAGAGAGGGAGACAAGTCACTTTTTTATGGTGGTGTAAGGAAATAACATTAAAGTGATTCGAATACCTATTAAACCAGTAGAATGAAGACTTTTCCCCTAGCAATTTACTTGATTGTTCATTATCAATATTTTATATCTCTGTTTCTTATTTTTCTTAGTCTGTTTCTTGTTTCATAACAGTTTAGAAAAAAACTCAAAAAGACTGTAGTATTTTATTAGAATACAATTTTATTTTTATTTTTAAAAAAATATATAAAAGAAATAGAAAATCTATTCCACTACTGACAACAAGGGGATCTTTTGTAAGTTTTTATAAGAATAGTGGTCAAATTCTCCTTCTCTGTGGGTTCAACACTACTTTCCACATATACTTTAGTTAGTATGAATTTAAATATTAAACTTTGACTGGCTTCAATGACAGTTCAGGTCAACGAAGTTATCACTCTGGCGTCACTTATTGACACAATATGTACCATGTAGTGTATTCAGAAATTATTGTGTTCATGTTATCCCACAAATAATGATCACGAATGTACCTATACATTTTTCATGCTTCTATTATTTATTGATTAAGTAGATCTATAAGATTCATCAATCATCACTTTACTTATATTTATAATAGATGGAATAATAATCCTTGTACAAAAATTTAGTCCACATTCTTGATCAACATTGAATCTAAACCCTTCCCATTTTTTCACAGTCTCTAACTTATTATTTAAAAAAGGAAATTCTCTTTGATATTTCATGATCTTCTATACTAATGATGGTTTAGAAATCATTTTGTATAGGGTTGATAATGTCTATTCCCTTCTGATTCCCATTTCTAATTTTACTAGTTCTTTGATTAAATGATTTCCTTGAATTATTATCATTTCCAACACAAAAGGGATTTTCGTACTTAATTAATGAGTGACTTCGTTTTCTCTTCCGGGATGATAATGAATCGAAAAATCATAGAATTTTAAAATTTCCAACTATATACTATATCTAATGTTCACTTTTTATTTCATGAAAATATTCATTAAACATTGATGGTATGTGTATATAAAACATTTTTCCTATAAAGATTGTGCCCTCTTATCTTCATAGAGTAAACTACTACATCCAGTGCCATTTCATTTGTAGTATAGTTCTTCTCAGGAGTATACAACTATTGAGATGTATAAGCAATAACCTTGTCATTTTTCATGAGGACACACCCATCCCCTTTCAAATATGTGTCACTAAAAATAAATATTTTTTATCCGATAGAGGTTACTGTTATCATGAGTACAATAACAAATCTCTTCTTCATATCTTGGAAACATTCTCCACACTCCATTTACCAGATAAAATTGACCACTTTTCAAGGTAATATGGTTAGTTAATTAGAAATTCACCAAATATTTTTCAAAAACATCTTATAAATATCCTACTAATCGAAGGAAACTATGAATCTCTATTACTGTTGTGAGATAAGGCCACTCCTCCACAACCTTAGTCTTGGGTGGATGAATTGATATTCCATCATTGATAACAATTTCCCACAAGAAGAAAACTTATTATAACCAAAATTTAGATTTTCCAAAAATTCCCAATATCCTCTCCTTCCACATTGTTTTCAATAGAACCCATAGAATATTCTCATGCTCCATGAGCCTTTTTGTAATATATAATAATATCATCAATAAAAACCACCATAGAGTTATTGAGGTATTTCCTAAATACCGTATTATTAAAATCCATAAAAAATTGTGGCCATTATTCATGGTGAATTTCATAAAAAAAAATCATAATTCCCATACGTTATTCAAAATTTGGTCTTTAGAATATATTTTTTCTTCACCCTTAATCGATGACAACCAAATCAAAGATCACTCCTAGAAAATAATTAATCCCAATGAGGACTATCAAAAAAAATCGTCAATTCTTGGAAGAGGGTAATTGTTATTCACTATAATCTCATTACGTTATCTATAATCAATTCATAGCCACATTGAACCATCCTTCTTATTCAAAAATATAAAAGGCTCTCCCCAAGGAGACACACATGGTTGGATAAACCCCTTCACTAAAAGATCTTGTAGTTTCTTCTTTTTTCCCTCCCTCCCCACATTGTCCATTCTATATGGGGTCTTTAAAATCATCTTGGAACCATTTATGAGATAAATTGAGAACTCTAGATCTCTTTTTTGGGGGTGAGGTCTAGGTTACTCCTCAGAATATACATTAATATAAGCATGATTGCTGGGGACATTCACTATTTGTATAATTTAATTTCATTCTTCATGTTCACGAATCATTTTCATAAAGAATGAAATAGGAGAGGATTCTAGAAAAAGATCACATCTAGATATCCCTCATTTAAAAAAAGGGTTTCCATTCAAGAATACCGAGAAATACTTTCCCCTGTAATTGATATTTTCATTATTCTTTGAGAGACAGTCCTTCTCTAGTATAATATCGAATTCCATCATAGGAATGAATACAATATTTCCAATAATATTATGATCAGGAATGTAAATACTAGAGTTTCTATACCATATTGATTCTTGGATAATCCCTCAAGGATCCTGACTGATCGGTCTATTTCTATCAATTTTGGGATTGATTCTTTATTATTTCAAAACATAGAAGAAATAAATTAATGTGTAGAACCAGAATCAAACAATTTATATTCTAGAACTGAGATAATTGTTGAAACTAAATTTATACGAAGATGACAAAATACAGGATATAGTGAATAGTATGTTTCAAAATATTCATTTTTAACCATACAAGAATCATTTTTTAGTATGGTTTAATGAATAGTATTCAAAATACCACTTTTTTATTCAATGGATATTCAGACTTGGTCCTAGTTCCGAATGAAAGAAATATTGTAACCTGGTAGATTCAAATATGTTAGTCCACAAATTGTAAAGAGATTCTATCTTTACAATATATAAAATCATACTTAATAAGTAGCTATAATTTTAGTAACAATATATTTATATTCATAAATTCAAATTATTTATCAAAGTATTCCCAAGTTTATCATAATAACACTTACTATGATAAATTAGAATATAAAATTAATGATTATATCATCACTGGTTTTGAATCATAATCAGAGTAATAACATACTCTAAATGTAATATAGGGTACGCCAAATGTATCATTATTAAAGATATTACGATAAATAAACCATAAAAAAGAATTATGAATATAAAAAGAATTTTATTTATAATTTAATTGTAGTTGAAATAAAAAAAATATAATAAAACATGTAATACCAATGAAAAAAATTATTTAAACCCAAATAGAAAGGTTTCCACTAACCATGGATGAAGGTAACTTGTTTTATACTTAAAATTTTTTTATTTACCTTATATGGGAAATCCCTCAATAAAAAATTAGTATGACTCAATATCCATGTGATACATCAATACAACGGTCAATTTCCTTATCTTTCTATCTTCACGAACCCTGAATACAATGATCAATTCAATCTTGATATCACTACAAGCCCACAATCAAAAAAATGATTATTTTCTCCATCTTTCTTTCCAAAGAAGCCCTAGATCCTATTCACACAATCATCCACACAAGGAAATTACAATATCAAGAAGGATACTAGTACAAGAACAAGTTGTTAACTTTATAAGATTAAGAGATTTCACATAGTAGAAAAGAAAATAGAGTTTATCTACATGTATGTTTCTCCACTTATCTCAAAATATTCAAATGACTGGGAATCTATAAGAAATCATCAAATGGTCGTATTGATCATCTAATGGTCATATTTTCATTGAGATCATTGCAAGGAATTTGAGACAGGGCACACCAACATTTATATTATAACTAAATAAAAAACATCATTTTTCTTTTCACATATTGTAATATCATTCATAAAATAATTTTTAATTACATCATTTATAGTGTGAAATGTATTCCATTGTAGTAGAATGTGTTTTTTCAATTCATAACTGAAACTTCAGTCAATCTGTTGGATTTACTTACAGTAAATAATTAAAATTTTCTTTATGAGTATGAATCAGATGCTATCAGTTCTGATGCCAAATATGATTATAAAATATTTTTTAGTACAAAGACAAGATAAAAAGTATTTAAATAAGATTTGGATATGGTGAATCCAATCATTTTCTGATCCTTAACCATTATGAATATTTTAATAAATACATCAGTTTTTTATTTATGAATATTTTAAAAATATTTTTATGTAAGGTGAATCATGTATATTTTCAACAAAATAAATAAAAAATACTTTGGACACCAATGAATTAGTAAATTAGTTATTTAATACCTAATTTGTGATTTACAAAATTAATGAAATGGAAAAGTCAAAAAGATATATTCCTATCAAAATGAAAAATGATATTACCTTCCACTAAATAATTATAAGCATCACATTTAGAAATTATGATGGAAAAATCATGGTCTTTATCCCTTGGCCTATATTTAGGATTATGGTGAATCCCCTCCACTTTCTTCTACATTTGACAGTGAGTGGAAAGGTTCAAAATTTATCCACAATTGAATAATTTTACACCAGGATGGCCCTACACCTTCTTCCTGTTATTGATGGGGTATTTTCCCACCAAATAATCTATCAAACAACTCATTAGCATCCCCAAAAATGATAGAGTTCTAACTGTAAATTCATGGGATGTTCATCTTGTAGCATCCCACAAATTTATTTTTCTTCTACTTCAACTCTAGTAATTAGTTCTATATTTTTGTTTGTATTTAACAAGGAAGTTTTTTGAAAAGGTTCTACTAAACTATTCCAACTATATTTCATAAATCTCCCCTATTGGCTACGTGTTTTTTATCAGTTTCAACTAAGAATAAACTTCTCCCTCTAAGAAGTCCATAGCCAGGATGAATTCAACTTTTTTTTTCAAAAAATGGAGTCTAGAAAAGGACTTTTTTGTAGATTTTATACACTTTTTAGAAATCAATGAGTTAGTAAATATATTGAAAGAAGGATGTTATTGACTCATAAAGGAATCAACTAAATGTTCTTCCCTTTGTGGTGAATCTTGGATCTCATATTTATTCAATTCACTGATCATGACCAAAGACTATTGATTCTTCAATCTCAGGATGTTTTCCACTTTGGATTCCATCAGTTGGCCATCATCACCTGATCCATTTCTATCACCATTTATGTGGTTTCTCCTATTTCCTACGATTTTTAAAAAGAAGATAAACATACTGAGAAATGTGTTTCATTTATTAATCTTATAATTATAAAGTAATTTCATATCTTGAAGAATCATTATTAAATATTTTATTCATTTAAAACAATTACATTTTCTATAAATCCTCCATAGTGGTTCATAAGAAGACAATGATAAAACTAACATATCCACCAGGAGCTTCAAACCAGGTGAATAATAATGATCATTTTCATGTACTAAGTTCCTTTATGTCAGGCCCGACTAAATTCGTTAGTGTTGTACACATAGGTACCTTACTGCCTGAACTATGTACATATTTCTTTATTGATACTGTGATTTCTTTTCTCAAAAATCAATTATATAATACTTCAAAAAAAAATACCAGGATCATTTCATATATTTAATACTTCCTCAAATGTTCTTCCTAATTATTTAAAATTATAATATCCAAAAATAACTAAACCATCCATTAATACCAACTATTGTATCCATAATTTTTATTACATTACATTAAATTACATTTTACAAATAGAGGATCATTTAAGGTTTAGTTTCTCAAAAAAGGTATATAATACTTGAAAACATAAAACATTCATTTAATCCACTTTAATAGATTCTACACTGTTTCACCCTAGGTAAAGTCACTAAATCTTATAACATGGGGACATATATCCATGGAAATGGTAAGCATAATGTTTAGTAATGGAAAGAAAGAGAAATAGTTTACAAGTAATCATTATAATTATAGATAAGAACATATAAAATATCATAAAGGCACGAGAAAAGGAAAAACGAGTCATATAATAGTGAAAATAAAATTAATCATAACATAGAAATGTGCCAATTATATTTAATTGAGTTATTCATAAGTATATCATCATTTGTTATCATTGAGTTGTCATTATAATTACCATGGTTATTCACCAAGGTATCGTAAAACATGTCATCTATCCAGATTAAATTCTTTACACAATTAATTATAGAACTATCAGTACATACCCTTCATATATATTAACTAATTTTATCCACATAGATCATAATAATATATTTTAGAAATAACCCATGGAGAATAAAAGATAAGGGGTTTGTATCAAAATCATTTCGTTTTAAATAAGTACTAGAATTCAATATTTTAATATCATTATTAACCCACACGAAAGGAAGGGGGATTAATTAATTTTAATACAAAAATAAAATATATTGTTTTTAAATATATTTTAATACCCCTATAACATAAATAACTTTGATTATTCACAAAATAAAATAGAATAATTTCTTGAAAAAATAGAGAAATTTTGAGAAGAAAAGTTGGTAGCATAACGAGAAAGAAATAAGGTTTTTGAAAACATTAAAAAGAGAGAGTAAAAGGGTATCAAATTAATGAAATAATATTATTATATTAAGGTGATAAAATAATATGGACAAAATAAAATTTTATGGAAAAATTAAATACATACCTCAAAAAAAGTTAAGTTGAAAGGAAAAGGGAAGTTGTGATTTCCCTTACCCTAAAGAGTGTTCCTAAAACATGAGTATTGGGACATTGGGGTCTTGAGGACACCTTGGGAGGAATCCTTGGTTAGTCAAACTTTCATAGCTTCCTGGATGATGAATTTTAGGTGAAATGAAATGTATAAACGAGTGGGTATTTAATGGAAGGGAGGATAATTTATTTATTAATGTCCATGGACACCTAGGTTGTGGTTAATGAAACACAATGTGCTTTCCCATGGTATTTTCTCATATTATTGGAAAAATGGAACATATTTTATATAATTGTATTGTGAAATATCCAACTATAATTGTATATTACTTATTTTATCAAGTTGAAGTAATGTTTCCACAGAATATCATTTTTTAAGTTAACGTTTTCATTTTAATTTTTGGAATGTGAATTATATGTTAGGAAATTGATTAAAATATAATAAAATAATTTATATTAATACTATAAAATTATTTATATAGTATAATACGGTTATATAATTATTAACTTATTCATAATTATAATTTCATTAATCTTATCAAAAAACTGAAATTGTATTTTTACTATTCATTAAAAAAAATATTTTAAAAAATTCTCATAAATTCACCCTAACATACTTTAAATGTGATGATTTAGAAAATTATATTTAATTTTTCAAAATAAATATCTTAATATAATAATTCTTAATTTTAAATATAAAAATACTTATTTATTAAAAATAATAGCTGATATAAAATGTATAGTGAAAATGCATAATGAACTTTCTAACACGTGAAAAATAAGATTATTTTATTGTCTGCATTTAAATTAGTGTGTTTGAACCATAATATTTTATTAAAATAAATATTATTGTAAAAAATAAGATCTTTTTTTCAGGTATGGATCTTTTTTCGGGTTGTTTTTGAGAAAAAAGGATGAAATGGGGGTTTTCTAAGTACACAATATGCACTTACGAGTACACACCATGTACCTAGTTTTCACATGTAGCCACATACTGGCCATGTAATGGATGAGTGCATGGTCAAGTGGTGACCTGGAATCCCACTTAAGGAAGGGGCCGATTAAGGTGACTACATGGCATATACATATAATGAACACACCATGTAGTTTTCGTTCTAATTGATATATCATATTAGAGACACATATCATATCTAGAACATTCTTCTTCTACATGTGGTTCATACAGGAGAGTGATGAGATGACAATAGAACTTTTAACCCCTTCCGATTCTTCTTCTGATCAATTATTGAGACACTATTTGGTGCTTTTGAATCCCACCTATGAGTTCTCAATACCCCTAGATACTTTCTTCTTGATTACTACCTTCTCATGAGTTATTCGTAGTTGGGTGTTTCTATCCTCTTTTTATATCAATGTCAATCTAGGATAATTCAAGGGAATATGTTCAAGTATATTGATTGTATGGCACCGAGTTAGGTTTTTTGTTCCTTTCGTTGTTCATTTTTGGATTATATGTGCTAAAAGTGATGCATGCCCACATTTGGGGTATTTCGTGATTTGGAATTTAACGTTGTTTATCACCTTTTATGGTTTACATAATTGATAAACGGTAGTTTCTTATTCCTAATTTTATATACCTTGATTATGGGACACCCTATGGGTTCGTGTCCCTTGATTGATGGTTTATGGTCGTTTGGTCTAGAATGCATGTTAAGCTTTCATTTTTTTTCTTGCTTTGTTTTTTTAGGATGGAGTTTATGATTATATGAGATGACTGTGATATGCATTGTGGAAGTTTGACTAATGGGTATTTGATTTTGAAATATTCATGAGGAAGGGTCATTTATGTATGTTTTACTATTATGTTAACATAGGGGTATTCACCGTGAGAGCTTTTGTGGGGTCATCAATCCAGGGGTTTAGAATGTGAGATCTTCCCAGGTGGTCATTTATATTTATTGATGCTATATTGAATAATGGTTTTAGACCGAGAGAGCTTCCCAGGTGGTCATTGGTAAATGATTAGTGCTAAGATAGACCAAAAAGGGGTTAGACCATGAGAGCTTCCTATAGGGTCACTTTTAAATGAATTGTGGTTATGTTAGACCAGGAGAATTAAACTGTGAGAACATTCCCAAAGGGTCATTATTAAAAAAATTGAATTATTGCGATGTGTCTTCCAAGCCAAAGAACAACCTTGGACTTGATATTAATTGATTGTTAAGATGGTTTTCTAAGACATATGTTTTGATACATGGAACATGGGATACACAAATTAGGCTATATCCCAAGGATTATATGATTCATTGATTTAAATAATAAATGTTAATGAATTTAATTGAAAATTTTACGATTGTTTACTTTTGAGTACTTCTTAGTTTATTGCTTCATTTGTTCATATTACCTGCGATATGTATTCACTGATATTTATGCATAGATATTTTAGTGGTTTCCTACATGGATTCATCTCACACCCTATTTTGGTCATGTTTTTGGACCCAAATAGATAATATTATTGCAGGTATAGATAAGGTAATGTACCCATTTTCATCAGGTGCTTGATTGTTTTTGGAGCTAGAGAGTATGGGACCAAGCTGAGGCATGCGATGGTACTAGTGTTTTCAAGATCCATTTGTACTTTTTTCTGTATTTCTTTATAGTTTCTTACTTATTTGGTTGATTTCTTATATACATATGCCATGCATCATATATATATATATATATATATATATATATATTGAGTACTCTGTTGGATTTACTTTCAGTCTTCCACTGTTTACTTTTGTATGGTATTACTACTTCCGATATTGTTTACAATTTGTTTTCTACTATGTATACTCTACCAATGAGGGAATAGTTTCCCTAATATCATCGCTTGTACCTGACTTCTAGTTGGGAGGCTCTAGAGTTTGGGGAAATGTTCTTGATATTTTGTTACCAATTAGGTTCGGGGCACCTTTAGAAGGCAACCAGATCCGGTATGTTACAGATTTGTACAAAATGATCTTTTTTTCTACATTTACTCACTATTTGGAGCCAATAGTTTTGGATAATAAAGAATAGGTAGTTAATAATAAGATTTTTTTGAGAGTATCTAACCCGTGTAAAGGGAAAATCAACGTTACCTCAAATACTGTCATTTTTCATGTTTTTCAATTGTTACAGCTGATTTGATTTTACATTGGGTGATTCACTTGTTTTGTGCAATTATGATTGTTATCATTGTAGATCTATTTTTGTTACAACCCAATGAGATGAGGGTATTCCATCTTATGAACCATATAAGAACTTTATATATATCACATGTCATGCATTCTTATCATGCCATTTTTGGTGCATTACTGATTAAATGATGTTGTGATATATGTTGTGAAAGATATACATGATGTTGCGATATATGTCATGATATAAATACCTTCTACTTTGATAGGGTATTGGAATATGTAATGTTTTTTTTGATGGACACCATGGTTTGGTCAATGAGGTGTTATTGTCCCTCTTGAATTGGAATTGGGTGGATCATGTTTGAAATTTAGTTGAATTCTGTCAAGTTATGATATGAATAAGGATGGAAAACATTGGTTCGCAGGGGGATTATGGGCATCAAGGATCGGATCTTGGAATGGATTCTATAAATTTTCATGTTTTTAAGGGTTCTAGCTATGTTTTAGAGGCTTACTGTCCAAAAACCCAGGAAAAACGACATGTGGTATTATGAACACACACCATGTGTTCTTATGTTCTGAAAAAAAAAACACACTTTGCTTAAGTACTTGTCATGCACCGTATATACACTCCGTGTAGTTTTTGACTGTGTGAGTGACTGTGTGAGCAGAGAAATGGGGTTGATAAATGTTTGGTAGAACATTCCGTGTTCTATTTTTTACACCATGCAGAAAAGAAAATTTATCTTACTGTGTGACTAACAACATGGGTGGATGAAACTTGGGCTATACACTCCATGTCTAGCTTATACACGCCACGTGGGAATCGACTGTGTATTTGGTCGTGCTACTAATGACACAGGTGGATGGAAAATTAGTTGTACATGCTGTGTCTAGGTTTAACACACTGTGTCATGTTACACCCGGAGAGAACCATGTAGTCCTAGCCATGTAAAATAATTTGGTAAGGAGGGAATATTCAAGTACACACCATGCCTTAGGAGTAAAACTCTATGTGTATGGGGTGTTACATGACTGGGTTTTAAGGGGTACATGCCCATGATATAGCTTAAGCGAACATGTCATGTTGTGTTTCTACAGTCCATGTATCTATCTCTTAAAAAATTGAATGATTTATTTCTCATGTTAGATTCTTTCACTTGTATAATGTAGTCCTTGAAAATCATAAACTGAGGTGTGTTCCTGAACTTGCTGATTCATGCCACCAAGACATCATCTAATTTTACACTAGGTATAGGGTGATGATTAGACATCAGAAATGGTAGATCAAGGACTACTAGTATATCCTCCCTTCATGCCTGTTTTGCCACCAACTGTTATACCAGACGTAGGTGCATATACACTATTCCGTGGAGGCTTTATAGAGATGATGTAGAATTTTTAGGGAGCACCACATCCTACATCAACTATAGAAGAGTTAGCATGGGTGATCCAGTAGTTTCATCCTATGAATTTTTTAGGGGATAGAGGACTACATGCTATAGAGTCATGCTTAGAGGCCATGATTTCTATCTTTTAGCACCTGGAGATGGATCTTGAGAGGAGGGTGAAGCTCATGACATAATTGATATGTGATTCCACCAAGAGATGGTGGGATGTAATCTCACAGGTGGGATATCATCCAGATATGCACTGGGTAGGGTTTCATAGGACCTTCTATGATTAATTCTACCCCAAGATGTTGAGGGACGACTAAGCCTTAGAGTTCATGCATCTAAAAAGGGGATCTCTTTCAATAATGGATTATTCTTCACTCTTTATGATGCTTCAATTGTTCACACCTATTTTTGGAGGAGACGAGTTATCATTAACTAGGTGATTTGGGTATGGTATTAGCTACAACATCCAATCACGGATGAATTCTTTTACACTAAATTTGGTGACTGTTATAGTAAATTAGTTGCTGATTTCTAGGAGAAATCTAAGGGTGTTAAGAGTTTTGATCCAGGGCAGTTCTGCATCCAAGGTTGGTATTATTTTGGCCAATAGAAGGAAGTGTCGTAGGGAAGTTTCACATGATATTTCTTCAGGTAGCTAAGTAGTGTGCTACTAGGGTGGAAGGAGTGAGAACATGATACTGCAGTGCTCTAGATACCCAGTTGGGTGTCGATCTTGTCATATGATGGATCATATTCAAAATTTTCGCAGGATATTATCACCATAAGTGTGCATGAAGGGATCTTTTATGACTCTATGTACATGATAAGGACCATAAATTTCTCATAAGTCATGGAATTTGGGTTTGTCGGGCTAAGGATGTGGTTATGGTCGTAGTAGGCAGATGACAGAATTTTAGAAACCACAGGGTGGATCACCTCAGTGTAACAAGGTAGGGTCACGGGGCCAATGCATAGGCCAGAAAATTAAGGTGGAGGAAAACCACCAGGAGTAGGATCCCATACCCTCTATAGTTATTGGAATGATTTTATCTACCTCAGTCTTAGCTTCGACTCTATTTGTTTCAGGGTCTTCAGTTAGTTTTATATTTGGTGTTGTTTTGGAGAGCCTTGGACTATATATCTTTACTTATGATGATGTTATAATGTTACAAACTATGTTGGGGTTTAGGATGTCTATTGTACGTCATTTCATAGAGTTCCCTATTGAGGTTTTTGGGTTTAACTTCATATGGGACTTCTATGTATTAGAGATGGAGGGTTGGATTTCATTCTAAAAATGGACTAGTAGTTCACATTTCAAGACATTGTTGACTCTAATCGCAGCATGATATGTTTCATGTCACTAGAGGGTAGGTCATTTATAAAAAACGGTTTATAGAATGTCTAGGAGAGAAGATCTGGACATGCGCATCATTGGTTGGGAGGAAATATAGCCCAGATATATAGTTTATATTTGAATGACTAGGGGTCTTCAAAGAGGGACATTCCTCCAATGGTGGATTGCTTTAGAGATGTCTTTCCGGATGAGTTTACAGATTTACGTTCAAATAGAGTGGTAGATTTATCTTTTTATATTGTGTTAGGAGTGGCACTGGTGTCCATTAATCATTATTGGATAGCTACACCAAAGTTATAGGGTCTCAAGAAGTAGTTAGAGGAGTTGTAGGAAAAGGGTTTCATTCGAACAAGTACTTCTTCTTGGGGTTCACCTATTATTATTGCGAAAAAGGAAAATGGTACCCTCCAACATTGTGAGGATTATCAAAAGATGAACGAATTCAATTTAAGGAAATGATATCCCTTTCTATGTATTTATGATCTCTTTGGAGAGCTTTGAAGATACAGGGTGTTCTCGAAGATTAACATGAGATCTAGTTATCAACAATGGTGTGTTAGACCATCAGATATATCTCTTACAACATTTCATAGGAGGTATGATCTATACAATTATTTGGTTATGCTATTTGGTCTCATGAACATGCCAACTGTTTTCATGGAACTAGTTGACCTAGTGTTCTACCCTTACATGGATTCTTTTGTGGTAGTGTGCATGAATGATATATTGGTTTATTCTCATACTCGGAAAAACCATGACATCCATCTTGATATCGTACAGTGTACACTAAGAGAGCATCAGTTATATTTTAATCTCACAAAATGGAACTCTTGGATGGACTAGACTCATTTATTAGGACATTTTATATCAGATACCAGAGTATCAGTATACCCATATAATGTAAGAGCAGTAGTTTCCTGGGAGCATTTGAAGAATGTATTTAATGTATGAATTTTTTTAGGGCTATATTGTTACATAAAACAATTTATACATGGTTTTTCACACTAATAAGTGCCACTGATGGGCTTAACTATGAATAGAGAGATGTACTTATGGACAGATTCCTGCAATTCATCCCTTTAGGAGAAGAAAGGTAAGTTGACTTCAGCACTGACACTGATTTTTTCAAATCTGGGATAGAGTCACACCGTTTATTTCAAAACATCAGGTATTAGGTTGGGAGCATATCTTATGTAGCAGGAATGAGTCGTTGTGTATAGGTGTTGGTAGTTGTGGACACCCAAGAGAAATTATCCAACACACGATCTCGAGTTGGCTGCAGTTGTGCATGCTTTGCTCTATTTGAGACATTATCTTTTGGGAGAGTTTTTTGGTTTACACTGACCAAAAAATCTTCAAGTATATCATTACTCAAAATGAACTGAATTTGAGAAAGTGAAGGTGGGTTGAGTACCTATAGTATTTTGACATTGATATTACCTACACTCTTAAGAAATGAAATTTAGTGGTTGATGCATTGAGCACGAGGACTCAGATATAGGCTGATCAGGAAATCCAGTAGTGAGTGGTATCTTATGGATCTATTCTTTGATATGTATTTGGTGGTTCTTGAAAAAAAGTGGAAGAAATTTCATTCTTCAATAGATTTTACCTCTACTCTACTTGATCAAGTGACAATGAGGTAGCTTTAAAATTCTGAAGGCCTAGTTCAGTGAGAGAGTGTGCCAGTTGAGGACCCTACTCTTGGGTAAACCATAGGTGAGGTTAATTTTTTTTTGAGTTTTCATGGGTGTGTATGGGTGTTAGCAGACATACACGAGGAGATGATGTGGGATTTTCATGGCTCAATATAAGCAGTTCATCCTGGTGTCACCAAGATGCATCACGATCTACATCATATGTATTTGTGGTAAGGAATGAACATGGATTTAGCAAGTTTATTATGATATGTTCATTCTGTTAGTAGGTTAAGGAAGATCATCAGTGACTGGTAGGGATTTTAAAGTGATTACCCATTCCCATATGAAAGTGGAATGATGTCACGTTGGATTTTTTGATGGCTTAACCATGGTTGCATCGAGGGAATGATGTGGGTTGGGTTTTTGATGAAAGAATCATGATGGTTTCACATTTCATACTCGTCATGGAAACCTTGTGTGTTGAGGATATTGGGAATTTGTACATCTAAGATATTGTACGTTTGCATGGGGTTCCATGCTCTATCGTTTCAGATAGGGACGCCCAGTTTTTTTCTCGTGTCTGGTAGGTACTACATATGGATTTGGTACATAGGTACATATGACTACAACTTACCAACCCCATAGAGATTTGTAGTTCAAGCACATGATTCAGGTTTTGAAGGACTTGCTTCACACACACATCCTGGATTTTGGGGGATTTTGGGGGAGACACAAACTTCTAATGGAGTTTGACTACAAAAAATAGATTTTAGGCAACGATTCAGATGGATCTTTATGAGGCGTTGTAAGGTAGGACATGCTAATCACCCATATATTGGTTGTAGGAAAGAGAGGCAGCTATGCTATGACCTCGTCTTGTCTAAGAGACTATAGAGAAGGTGGAGTTGATTCAGAAGAAGAAAGATACTGCAAAATCTCACCATAAAGGTTCTTCTGATTGACAGAGATGACCTCTAGAGTTTGATGTTGAGGATCAGATTTTTATATGTGTGAAACTGAGGTTGGGACCCCAGAATATTAGGATACATGGGAAGCATTCAACGAGATAGGTCGGGTCATTTGAGATGTTGGAGAGAGTTAGGCAGATTTCCTATCAGTCATTATTACCTCATAGGTACTAGGATCTGCACGACATTATTCATGTTTCATAGCTATGAAATTAATTCTTAGAACAATCTCATGTTTTTTAACCTAAGGCGGTTGATTTGGAGGTGGACGCATCCTTCAATGAGCACCCTATATGGATTGGGGATCGCAACCTGAAGGTTCTCCATGGATGGTTTATTCCTCTATTATGGGAGCTATGGTAGCACAATCAAGTAGAGGATGATACTTGGGAGAGGGAGGTTGATGTATGATCACAATGACTAGATTTGTTTGATGTTTCTTCTTCACCACCATTGGATGGGAAATTCAGGGATGAATTTCTTTAAGGGTAGAGTTTTTTAAGAACCCAGATCATCTTTTCATCTATGGATATTTTTTAGGTTATTTCTGAGAATCAAAATTAAGAAATGGGGTTTTTATAGGTACACTCCATGTAATTATGTGTACACTATATGTACCCAGTTTTCACATGAAGCCACATATTGGCTGTGTAATGACTGTGTACATGGTCGTGTGGTGACCTGGCAGACCGCATAAGGCATGGTCTGGTTAAGGATAATACACAACGTGTACATTTAATAAACACGGTGTCAGGTTCTATTTTTAATTAATATATCAAATAAGTTTCATATAACATGTTTAGAAATTTTTTCTTCTCTCCTTGGTTCGTATAGGGGAGAAACGAAATGACCATTTACCTTCAAACGTCTCCTGATTCTCTATATAAGCTCTAATTGAGACTCTATCAGGTGCATTGGAATCCCACTGTTGAGTTCTAAAAACACCTAGAGCCTTTATTCCTAATTCATCCTCTTTCTTGAGTCATTAAAGGATGTATTTTCACACCTATTTGAATATCTATGCTGATTCATGGGCCAATGTTCCTCTATATCGATCAAAAGGAATCGAGGTATGCGGTTTGTGCCTTTTATTATTCTCCATTGGAATATATTTTCTAAAAGTACCACATACCATCATTTGGGGTGTTGATTGATTTTTAATTTTACCCTTTTTATGACCTGTTATGGTT
Source organism: Viscum album (assembly GCA_963277665.1). NCBI lineage: Eukaryota > Viridiplantae > Streptophyta > Magnoliopsida > Santalales > Viscaceae > Viscum > Viscum album. The sequence continues at coordinate 154,432,437 of OY728145.1, forward strand.
TAGATAATTGATAAAGTGTAGTTTCTTATGCATAAAGTTAAATACCCTGATTATGGGTCACCCCGTGGGTTCGTTTCCCTCGATTGATTGTTTAAGGACATTTGGTATTGAATAATTGTTAGGATTTCCATGTTTTCCATTCCTTTTTCTCTTAGGATGGAGTTACTGATTATATGAGATTCTTGTGATATTCCTTGTATATGTTCGACCAAGGGGGATTTAAATATGGGAGATTTCCGAGGTAGGGTCATTTATGTATGTTTTACTATTATATTGACCAAGGGGTATTGACCATGAGAGATTTCATGTGGTCATCGACCTGTGGGTCTAGACCATGAGAGCTATCTAGGTGGTCATTTATAATCATTGATTCTATATTGAATAAGGGATTTAGACTCTGAGAGTTGCCGAGGTGGTCATTTGTAAATGATTAGTGCTATGTTAGACAAAAAAGGGGTTAGACTGTGAGAGCATCATAGAGGGTTATTATGAGATGAACTATTTTTATGTTATAATAGGGGAATTAGACTGTGAGAACATTCCCAAAGGGTAGTTATTGAATAATTGAATGGTTGTGATGAGTCTACCAATCCAAGGCACAAGCTTGGACTCTATCTTACATGATTATTTAAATGGTCTTCTGATAAATATATTTTTTTACTTGACATAGAGGATACATATCTTAGGCTAAATCACATGGTTTACATGATTCAATGGTTTGAATAATAAATGAAAATGAATGAAATTGAAAACTATAGGATTGTTTACTTTTGAGTACTTCCTAGTTTATTACTTCATTTTTGTATATTACCTGCTATATATATTCACTAACAGTTAGGACCAAATATTTTGATGGTTGCCTACTCATATTCGTCTCACATCCTATTTGGGTCATGCTTCTACACCCAAATAGAATATATTATTTCATGCATCAATGAGGATTATCGCCCTTTTTCATCAGATACTTGAAATCTATTGGATCTAGAGATCCTGGGACCATGTTGAGGCTTGCGATGTTGCTAGAGTTTACTTTTTTTCTTTTATAGTTTCGGTTCAATATTTCTTTCCATCATTGTGAATTGTTTTGATGCATTCATAGATAAATATTCCATGCATCATATATATATATATATATATATATATATATATATATATATATTTTGGTCTCTTTGGATTTACTTTCAGTCTTCCACTATTTACTTTTGTATTGTATATCTTCTTCCACTATTATTTACTCTTTGTTTTCCACTGTCTATACTCTACCAATGAGGGAACTATTTCCCCAGTATCCTACCTTGGCCATCACTACTAGTCGGCAGCCTCTAGAATTTGTGGAAATGTGCTTTAGATTATATGACCAACTAGGTTCGGGGAACCTTTGGGCCGCACCTGGATCCAGGATGTTACAATTATTAATAACATCCTAGTATATTATAATATTTAAATCTTTAATGTAAAGTAAAATTTCTATATGAAAAATCACTTTATCAAATTCCAACTCAATTAAATTATGTAAAAATATTCATAAACAAATTTATGGAATGATAATTTTATTCAAACAATGTAATTAATCTTTATGTAACTCGAGGCTTGAAATGTAAACCCTTTTAACAACCACATATAACCATAGGGTAAGGTGTACGATGGTGATAAATTTCTAGGGTGGATAGAATGACATCACCGGAATGGTAATTTTAACTAACATGAACATCTCTCATAGCTGATTTCATTAAATCTTTACTTATTGAAGATTGTATTTGGATTGGTCAATATTAAAGCCCATGGATGATACTTCCTTCCCAAGCTATGAAAAAATGAGCTTCTTATGGAACATATCAATGGTTTGAGGACATCATTACTCCTTTATAAATTAAGTGACCATAATCCTTTCTATTTAAAACATAAATTGTAACATTAAAATTATTATTAAGTGTTTTTCTTCAAATATACATGTTGACCACTCTTCATATAATGTTCGAAACTTAATGGCCACATTCTAATTCATACTTGCATCATTATCAAATAGTGATAATTTTCATGAATATAAAAAAACATTTGCATGAATCATTTATCATTAAAAATGGTTGATTTGTTATATTTATTGTCACATTCAGAGGTGTGTTGAGTTGGTTAGGCATCAAAGAAAGAAGAATTTTTAGATCTAGATAATTTATACTTAATGTTCATAATTTTACCTTCAATAAGGGAGATGGAATTTGAGAATTGTTTTTAAATCTTCCACATTATAGTTCTTTTGGAGAATTTTCACATATACTTTGTGTATCTAGTCCCTTTTCATATCGTAGATGAATTGGTTTTTGAACATAATATTTTATATTTTTATTTTACCCCCTTGTTTCTTGATAATTATTACCCTTTCATGGTTTGCATCATTAGATATCTTTATATTTTGATGGTTTTGACTTGGAAAGGACCTAGGTTGTATAAAAGGATACATTGGGTGTCGTCTGGTTTTTAGTAGGGATATGGATACCACTATTTAAAATTTATCTTTTATTATTACCATGATATGTTATTATGAGGGTTTTTATATGAATACCCATGTTTTCTAATTGACACCCTTTGGAAATATCTATATTTATTCTACTGAATTAAATTCCTCTTGTTACTGTGTTTTTCATTTTAGGGATTCCTTGATATTTGAAGATCCTATTTTTGATCCATTGTGGTGTTTAGAATCTGTTTCCTTCTGGTGGTATTTATCCAGTTTATTTGAAAATTGGACCATCATAAATTCCATTTGGATATTTGGGAGTTTTTTATCTCAACTTCATCCTTTTTACGTGGAACTAATTTATCCATACACCCACCATTTTAGTTTCAAAGGAAATGGTGGAGACATTAATTCTTATTCTATATTTGTTTTGATGTTATACTGAATAACGTTTTTTATCTGATCTTTTAAAATTTTGTTTAATCTCGTGGATGTACCCTATTTTGGTGTCATGAGATTGTCTTCCAGGTTATTGGAATTGATTCCTCATTAGAGAAATGTATTCTTGGATTTCCTCTTTACCAAGAGTCTTTGAGGACATTATTTAGGGTATAATATGGAATTGTCAGGAATTTATAACACAATAGAGTGTCACATTATTAGTAGTTATATCATGTTTATTTTTACATTTGATTTTGGAATATCCTAGGAATAATTTATGAGATTTTAGAATGTTTTATAGGGATGTGTGGTTAATATGGATGATTTTCAAACAATAAAGGATCCCTAAGGGAAACCATAAACCATGTGCAGTGCTAGAAAGAGTGGACTGAAAATTCATATCATGTAAAATAAAAATTTGTTGGGATGACCATGAGGCCCTAGTGATTGAGACATTATAAGATTCCTGCTATAATCATGGTGATAAAAATCTTGTGAGTTAATAATATATCATTCCCAGTTTGTAGGATTTTGGAAAATTTCAATTCATTTTAATTAGTGCAGTTTACCCCAATCCACTGATTTCTTCTTCCCTAACCATGGAACCTACAATTGGGTTTTACCTCTTCTTTTTCTTTTTAACTGTTATTTGAATGTGGTATTATAGTGATTCATCGCACAATGCAAGAGGTATGATCTTCTCTTCTATTAATATTTTGTTTTCTCCTATTTTTCTTTTTTTATAACCCCAAGGGTAATGTTTGGTTTATTATCTTATTTAAATTTTATAGAAATTTTTTCTTTTTGTTTGTACTATTTGAGATCCATCACAAGACTTATTTTATAGTGGATTCCAATCGAAGGTGTCATGATTCCCCCAATTTTTATTGGTTTTTCCATTTAATTTAATTTTATCTAATTGTTCCATAGTTTTTTGATGTTTTTAATTTCTATTTATCCTTGATAATGATGGTTTTTGTGATGTAGTTTATTTTTCTAATGTTTTTCATAAACATTGTAGGTTTTCATTTTAAAAATTGGTGGAATTTGATGTTTAAAAAGGTTCATGGTTGTAAATGTGTATTTTAGATATTCTAAATATTTAATAAAATTATAAGTATGGTTGTAAAAAATAAATAAATGTATTAATTAGGTTTTAATGTAAATTGGGGTTTTGATTGTGGTTACCATTATTATGTTTAAATGGTTTCCATGTTTTAAATGTTTGTGTTATTTAATTAAGTGGAATGGAGTTTTCTCTTGGTTTTTTATTTTCAATTATTTATAATCATGAATTCTCTATAATTGTGCTTTAATTCCTCAATTTTGTAAAAATTTATTTCCAAATATATATGATATTTTTGAAGGCTAGGTTAACACATGTGATGTTATATTGATTATTCCTTGGTTGAACCCATATTTTAATGATGATATTGTGTAATAAATATGATGGATTTATAGTAATGTGATTATTACTATTATTATATATTATTCCCTCTTAAAGCGTAGTGTGTGAGGTGGGATGATCATGATTATAATTTAATCCCTAGTTTAATTTCTATTTAAAAGTGATGTTATTGTTTCTCATGGACCACCAATATTATTATATCACAGGGAGAGTGAGGATGTTATGTCCAATGTAGAGGGACATTATGGGATAGTTGAGACATAGAACTAGATAGTCCTCCCTTGTTGTATGAAACACCAAGATAAGGGTATTTTCAGATGGAATACTACTTAGAGTGATCTGATTCACCAATTTCATAATATTAATCTATCAATAGTATATTCAGTTATATGTTTCTTTTGTTCTCCCATTGGTCCTCATGGTGTCTCCTCATGATATGTATCATACTTTATGATTACCTTTATTCAATATATTGGAATTTTTATTGATTATTACTATGATGAACATTAATTTATTATTTGATACTATTATTTTTGTGAATGTTTATATGGTGGTATTTCATCCATTTCATTATCATGTTACATATTTTATACATACACCTACTTACTTGGTTTAATTTTTTGTTTTCTATCTATAAAAATTTAATATAAAGGGTAGAATCTATTTTTTAATTGTTATTAATTAGTGAAAATGATTATTAAATGTTTTAGTCACTTATAGGGGTTAATATTAAAAGTGCGTGGTTTTTAAGGATTTGCGTCTTCGTTTCCTTTGAAATTGGTATCGTTTTGAAAAATATCATCTTGTTGAAATGATTTTATAAATTTAATTCTTAGAAGAATTAATTGTTTCAAATTAGTTTTATTCCCAAGTTTTCTGTTGAAAATAATAACAAGCTTGACCATGCCATTTCCTTTAAATTATCATAATTAGTTTCTATAAAAAAATAAATGATGTGGACTCAGGGGGAATCCTATTGTCCTTAGTTCACAAACTATATACTGCTGATGGTGGGTATGGAGTATTAATTTATTATAAAGTTATCTTTAGGTGGGATTGTTACCACTCCCCATTGGGAAGAGGGTGTTTATTGAGTGATCTTATTTACTAGAGTGTCATGTAGTGTTATAGATCAATCATACAGTTTGGAGGTACTGATGGGATGTAGTTTATTTTTTCATCATGTTTCTTCTATTTTGTTTAATTCAGATACTATTATAGTTTTGAATATAAGTATTAAATGGTTTTTCATATGACAAGTGTCTTGTCATGTGTACTGTATATATAATCAACTTCCATGGATGGATGTTTTTGTTGTAATATTTAGTGTGAAACCATCAACAATGGTAATGCTTGATACCCTTGAAGATTTTCTATAGCATGAGGGTATTGGGTATGCTCCTCAGGTATGTGGTAGGATGGCTCCAAAATATGATATATGGATATACCATGTTAGTTCATTACAATTATTCTTATATTACACCATAATATAGGCTCAATTATATACCTCACAAATATATTAATATTCCTCAATTATTGATTTGGTTTACCTCTCAATGTGATTTTCATATCGTCTTTTTCTATAGAACACCATAGAAGACATCACGTCTTATTAACGATGAAAAAATGTAATGGAATTATTTATTTTTTCCTCTGGTATCTCCTTTAATAGACATATATGAGAATTTTACACCATCTACTTTGTGATCCTCCTATAAAAAACATGTGTATCAATATATTATCTATGATCTGATCTCTTTTACTATTCCACTAATTGTTCTAGATAAGTTAGTATTATTCCACTTTTTTCAAGAAAAAATATAGTTAATTAATAAATAATTTCCAAGAGCAATACCTTAAACTAATGTCATACTTCAATAATTATTTTTTATTATTCTATGATTACACCATATTTACCACATGTTTTGTATAGATACATGAACACATTAAGATGATTCAATCCTCCATAACATAGTAATTTTTTAGTATTTCAATTTTAAATTATTTTTATATTTTGTTTCTACAAATAGGATCGCCACACCACTCATGAGTTGTAAAATTTTTTTTGGATCAAACATAATAATTATATTTAGGAACCAAAGTATGATCACTATTTTAAGGAAAAACATAGTGGATATTGAAAATATATATTAAAATTTTATCTTTATGTTTAATAGAATGGGCCAATCCATACCATAAGATATTACTCTCCCATAAACCATTCCTTACACCAAAGTTTCCACTATAGTAAAATTTCACATAAAATATACTTCATAAAGGAAAAAAAATAAAATTCCATCCCTATTCTCATCGATAGAAAACTTCAAACTATTTGAAATGATACTTTGTATGAATGAATACTAATTAGAAAACAATCATTTTAAGAATATATTTTGTATTCCAAAATTTTTTCATGATACATTGACTTCAACTATGGTCATTTCCCAATTTATCATCCTTTATTTATTCAAATATTTACACTAGGAACTTTAACACCCATGAGCAATTGTAACCATATCATTTCAAATTCTCAATCGCATTTAGATTTAACCTATATCTAAGAAACCTTTTCTTGATTATAAAATATTTTTAATTTAATAATTTTCATTTATTTTTCAACGTTACCCACTACAAAAAAAACTTCCACAAAATAGCCTCTATCAAAATAGAAAAAACATATCATGTTGATATTATAAAATAGTATCAGACTTAGAAAACTGTATTATAAAATATTAGTTATAAATTAAACCATATTGACAATACCCCCATAATCTCCATATACTAATTCCATATCATTGCAAAATAAATCATCATGAAAAATTATAACTCCAAAATGACCATTTTGAATAATCATTTAATTAAATTAATTCAATACTATCCAAATTCCTATAAGTGTTCTTAATCTCTAGAAAACATATTCACATAGTGACCTTCAGTATCCTAGAGATAATATAATGAATTTTTAATTATATTTGGATCCATATAGAGGTTGATATCATCAACAAATTTCATGTATTATAATCTCTCCATTTCAAATCACATTAACAACACAATCTTACATTATTAATTAATTATGAAGATATGAAAATTATTCCATAATAATTGTGTGATAATGGAAACACTCTATAGTTACCCTTGATTATTTCCAATATAAGGGATAATAATTGGAATCATGAATTGAACAACAGAAAAATATCCAACAAGAACAACATTAATAATACATTGGAAAAAAATTATAACAAACGGATTATATTGGATGACATAAATTTTAAAATGGATTGTGAAAAAGTAACTAAAAATTATTAAATTAATATTTACGAGTTTACATGATCATCAAATGCGATTTTGAGCCCTTTATAATTGTTTTTTCAAATTTTATTCATTTTAAATAATTTTAGTGGATATATATAATTTATATTTCCCATTATGATGTTTCTATAAACAAAACCCAACAAGGGTTATAAGGGAATATTTTTTCATTACTTTTTCTGGATTATAATTTTTATTTCAATTTTTTTCAATATTTTTTTGAATGATAAGAATATTTTTTATGTTTTTATTCTAACCATTGAGTATCCAATATGATATTTCCCACATTATATGATGTTTTTAAATGATTCCACATTTTAAAATTCCATCAAACATCATTATATAAAATAATTCATTCCCAGGGGACTATATAATATTTATTCTTCATTATTATTACTTTTTTATATGTAAAAAATATGCATGAAATATTTCAACACAACAGTTTGGACTAGAATTATACATTCTCTCATTTGAATTGAATATTATTATATGTCATGACATAAAATGTATTTTTAATGTTTTTTGAGACTACCACATTATTTTATGATGTCCTATCAGTTATCCTCAATATATTCTAATAATGATATCTCACATATTATTTCTATGCTCTTATAATTCATATTATTAATATGTTCCAATGATGACCCATCTAATTTTCTACATTCAATTTGGTGGTTTATGATCAATAATATTACAGTTTTGTTGTAATATTTATTGAATTTTATTATTTATCACCTCTTTTTTATAAACTTTTTACCCAGTTATGTGTATGATATATAGGATTCTATATTTCTCACAATCTTTCTCCTACATGCATCAAAATTCTTCTCCCAATGATGATTCATATTTAAAATATCTATCATGACAATAATTTTTAATAACTTCGTCATGTTTTTTTGAAATATAATCTCAAGACTCTATTTCCATAGTTTGTTTTACTATTATTCAATAATGAAAAAAGTGTACTCTTTTATATCCACTTGATATAAATTTCTAATTTTTGACTAACCCTTCATCAAGGAATTTACATATAAGATTTACTTGGTAATAACATCCCTTTGAAAGGGACATTGATTCCATGGTCAACAAATTTGTAATACCCTTTCCCTAAGTCCCACATATATAAATGAACAATTATGGTCACAATGCCTTATAAAATTCTCCCCATTTTTTGAAGTATTTTTGAAATTAATGTCGGTATAGGGTGGTATAATGGGAAAACCATACCATCATGGTCATAATAACATAATAATCATGATAAATTAATAAATAGTGAAGGAATAATAATAATGGATTAGTCAAATAATAATATATATGGACACAAATAAATAATCAAGGTCAAGCGATGAATCATATAAAAAATCATGATAATTTCATGATTCTAAACAAAAATAAAAAGTCATAAATGGAATCAGGGATATAATGTAGTACATGTATAAAAAACAAAAAAAATATATATCTCTAAGAACCGCGAGCCTATGATTAGTACTATGCTCTGAAACACCCTTATTATGTTTCAATAAAGGCTCCATGATCAAGATCTGTCTCATGTCACATCCTATATCGATGAAGTATTTCTAGTTAGAAATTGATAGTCTGATCATGGTTTCAAATATACTCAGTAGGACTCCACCAATGGTGTATATAAAATATGAATCCTATTAATAAAAACTACAATTTTTTCTATGTATGATAATTAAAGATTTACAATGAATGACATGTATAAAAAACCATGAAAAGAGGCTATAACTATGGGAATAAAAAAATTTGTAACTATTAGTACAAAAATGTAAAATGTACATAAAACTATAAGAATAAGCAGATTATGCATTCATGAATGGTATTAGACATACATGGACCATGATCTATGTATAAGTCCTAAGAATCCTCCTTGTGGCCATAGATCTAGTTCATGGTTATATCAAAATAGTGCACACCTACATGGTCTAGGATTTAAGGGCCCATGGACATGGAATCATAATATATTGATGTATAACTATAGGGGTTTTAGTATCCATACTTTTATCTCGTTTTGTGAGTCAATACCGACAATAAAATTTGGTTCCATAATGATAATACAAGACAATGAGATACCAATTTACCCATCTTTGATTTCATACTATGATATCCAACATAAAAATTACATATAAAACGTAATACTGAAATTATATTGTCTATTACCATGTTTATCCATCCATGTGAATAGGTAAAATAAAATATCTAAACAATATCATTATAGTTTAATCATTTAGACAATTCAATTATCAAAATTATTCAAATTTAATTTTATGACTACCACAAATTAGAGTTACATTTTATTACATAAGACTGGTAGTAATATCTGGAATGGTTGGACACATCCAATGGGTTGTTTTATTTTATGGGTGGAGAAATGAAACCACTGAAGATGTTGTTCGGGTTGAGGTTCAAAACCTATAACCAAGGCATAATATTATAAGGGCCTCAAATTCATGTTTAATAATCAATTTAATTAAATAATTAATTTTTTGAGAACATATGTAGGATTAACTGTGTAGAACAATGGAGAATAATATATAAAGTATATTTGTTTTATTGAAAGTGAAATTAATTCCCACATTTTTGGGTTAGTTTAACATTTTTCCAGTAACATATTTTCATTTTGGGTTGGAAAGAAGAAATATTATAAAAGGATAAATACACTAAAAAGAGGTGAAAACCTTCTTGAAGATCTGAAAAGTGATGATGTGATTAATAGATAAAATAAATAGAAATATCAAATACTTACATGATGATAAAAAATTTGATATATGTTACATGATTATATATTTGATAAAAAAGGGATCAAAGACTATGAGAGGATCTTGAGAGCTCACCAATGAGAGTGGGGTGTTGTGGAAAGAATAAAAGAATAAAAATAGAGATAAAATTAATAATAAATAAGAATGTAATAGATATCTCACATAACAAGAGTTTTAACATGGTTCTGAAGCATGGTTGGACAAAACCAGAACCAACCATGTGATAGTCACCACCCATGGGAACCCCCTATCACGGGCAAGGAGCATGGTTAGACTAACCATGAACAAACCTTGAAAAAATTCATCTTTAATAATGTATATAGCATTTTCAAGGACATAAAGCCTAAGAATAACGACTATAAAAAACTTTATGTGACTCTAAAATTCACTAGATCACTCTAAATGGATAAAACTAACCATAAATACTAGGATATACATTTTAAAGTTACAGTGTAGCCCCCATGTTTCCTCCAAAACATAGGGCTTGAAGCTCTGTACAAGACTAAAAAACCCTAGAATAAAAAATTAACCTACTATGAAAAAAATTTAGGTAACAATTGAATAATTAACCTTAAATTAAAAGGTTACTACCCCAAATTAATTTTTTAATCCAATAGTTTCCCCTCCTTAAAACAACTCTTCCCCGAGTTGTCCTTCTGGGGGTGGTAAAACATCATTAAAGAAAAGCTTTGTCCATATGGTATGTATATATTCATCTTGATCCTATGTGTCTTCTTATATGAATCAATGATACCATTGTTATTGGACTAATGGAACTGAACTACCTCAAAGAGAGTTCATGATATGGTCAATGAATAGTATAGGGTTCTCCTCAAAAGAAGCATCAAATTATCGTTCCACATCTTCATGATTGAAAAATGACACGGGTAAAATTACTAGTGATATAACTGATAATTGAAAAATACTTCATTGAATGATTTATATTTAAAAGTAAGTCCTATATGAAAATCCACTAATCTAACCCTCTCCAAAAATCTAAAAATGTTTAACAAATCAAGGTGAAAACTTACCTTACTGCCTAAACCATCGATGCCCAAGTCTAGCCGAAATATATCAGAATACCTGATCCATTAACACTTACTCTATATGGAGACATTAGTAATTATCTTATAATTTATACCTAGAATAAGGTTTATTCATTCACTTTATAATAATTCCAATCATATTTGATGTATCCTGAATGAGATGAAGTTAATGTAGTACTTCCCATGCCTCTAACCATCACGTGGGTGATCGGCATGGCCTACCCTATAGGTCCTTATATGGACACATATATATTGTATCCATAAAGATATTTTTGTCTGAGAACATTTCTAGAGGTATATAATTTTTCCAATAAACCTTGAAATCATGGACACAGTCTCTAAGCATTCCCCACAAAATATGGTTCATATGTTCGAATTTTTCATTAGTATATGGGGGAATAGTTATGCTTAGATAAACCTATGTACGAAGATATTTCTACAACCATTTATATAGTCAAAATAAAAACAATGTATTTCCTAATGGTATGCTATACTAGGGAACACTATGAAAGCATACAATCACCTAAACATGGTGCACTCAAAGTTTAATCACTAAAATCGACTCCATGATATGTAGAAAGTGAGAAACCTTTATTATACATTAAATGATTACCCAAAAAGCATCATATCCTCTACTAGATCTTGTTAACCCAATATAAAAATCTATGGTGACATTATTATATTTCCAATAAAGTATAGGAAATGATTATAAAATCTATTCTGGTGACTGTGGTTTATACATCACCAAAAAATGAAACCTATTACCTACCATTTCATCAATGTTCACCAATACTGGAATCATAAGTCATGGAACATATTTTTAACACCGGTATGTACTATAAATGGTGGCATGATAACCATAAATCAAGTCCTCCCATAGGTATGAATGATCCAATATGTTTCCATGAATGCATAATATATTATCCCCTTCATCTAACAAACATAGAAGTGGGTCCTCACAAGAAACAATCTACCTTAGGATTGATCCCTCATGGTATGAATGTTTCCTCATATTGAACCTCTCTATATGTGATTATTACATTGAAACATTCTTAATGATATATTTTCTTTGATTCTTCTGTACCTCTATGTGTATATTGGAATACCAGGCCGTCAACCACCACAATATGATGGCCTCCAAAACTGTCTGTGACAAAGTCCTCCAGCTCAGGGAATCAACTATATCATTACCCATACCAAAAAAATATAAAATCACAATAAAAAAGGAACATTGTTATTCAAACCACCTCCAATGTCTATGATTTTATTCACATTGTTTGAATATTTATTTGAGTATATTGTGATATATAAACACCACAATCGTATCTTTAAATAGTCAATTCTTCCAAAAACACAAGGTGTGAACTAAAAACCCCAACTCAAGATTTTTATTTTGGTAACTCCTCTTATGTTTCCTCAACTAACACGAAAAATATTTTATGGATCAATCATTATTTGTTATATTTTCTTCTATCTTGATGCTCAATGCATAAAAATTATCATTATGGATTCTATATAGATCTCGATGAATACTGATCAGTGTGGAAGTCAGTCTTCCTATTAAATCATGAAAGTCTATCTGACATTTCTTATACCACATAAATCAAACATATTACTTATTCAACCCTTTTATAGTTTATTAATGACATGACATTTCCTTAATAAATTTGAAGTAATAGACATACAACCCAAGATAATCTAGATATCAAAAGCAATCTTGGTATACTCCCATGTAACTATGGTGCTCACCTACTCTCAGTCAATAGACACTCCATCATATAAGGTAATTTGACCAAATAAGTAATGTTTTTTAATCAATAAGTGATGTTTCTTAATATTATATTAAAACTAGTGAACTCAAAGCGTATTTGATATTATCTGAAGATGTTTTTCATGGGTGTATCAAGTATGAGAATGACAAAAGATGTCATTCAAAAATACCAAAACTTATATATATTGATACAAGTGGATATCCAAATTCCTCAACTCCATAAAACCAATGGACTCTTTAGTGTGACCTAATAACATAACTAATTACTCATATAGACTATACATACTTATAAAGGTTGTCTTTGGAATGAATGATGGTATAACACATACTTAAAAATACTAAGAAATCAAATAATTCTTTGAGAAAACCATATATTTTTAGATCTGGTTGTATCTTTCATCTATAAGAGCTAATGGATACCGACTATTCAAGGTGAACTAGTTTAATTTATGTTTATCCACACATTACATAAGGTTTTTATCCACCGTTTTAGTGAAATGCGTAGTTGAACCCCAAGGTGAAGTACTGGGTCACGTAAAACCATAAGCATCCTAGAAATCTAGCTACATCTTTTGATCCCAAAACTTGGTAGTGGATATCCTGCAAAGAGTAATGAATACTCTTGAGGCTATTAGAATGTGGTTAATCAAGAAATCGACCCTTTTTATGGGTGGTAATTCATTAATTTCATTGGAAAAACATCCATGAAATTATCTACTGAGAGACGGTATCTAGCCTGAATCTTTTTATGATCATCCCTACAGAGAATAGTAATATGGTATTTTACTATACATTTTCTACAATTATCAGGCCCATCTTGAATAACCTTGAAATAACATTCACCCATATGATTATAACTTCTATGATTGGGTTATGTAAAGGATACTCTCTAGTGTAAAACATATAAATGGTATTTGTAAAGGTTCAAATAGTCCATACTATTAATGATATCAAATCTAGTAATCTTGAGGATGAATCGGTTCTAGAACATGTTTTAGACACCAACTTCTATGGGCAATTATCGGCACTGAAAAAAAATCTATGAACGTATACCAAATATCGTTTCAAGGGTTATTACACCACAAATTTATTCAATATCATGAGTCAAAAATCCCAAAACATCCATTCATATAAATAATTGGTATGTTCATGTACCAATAAAAAATATTCCAATGTAGATTCTACTAAAATCATACCCTAAACTATAGATGGGTTGAGACTCTTCTCTCATATTATAGGCTACCCCACATAGATTTGTCCTTACTTTCAACCCTGAGTTACAACCTGAATACCTTTATTTTACATGATTGATTGGAATTGTCTAATTAGTTGCTGAAACCCTCGACCATTAATACCCCCACATACCAATCAGCTTGTAGCACCCCAACTCCTTGCTTAACATAGTTCTCCTGATCTTGTTCTAGGACCTAGAGTTAGTGAAAATCCTCTCTCACTATCCTCTACAAGGTAGTTTCCAGAAAACAAATGTAGATATCCCACTAATCCATAAGCTTAGTAATCATCTAGTTCGTTATCACACATTGGTTTAATGGTACCATTCCTTATTCAATGGTGATATAATACAAAACTTCTAGATCATACACTTTTACTAGTAATACTCTCAAGGGATAAACCAAAATAAAACCTCTTACCACCAATTACTACCCCACCATATCAACAAGATGAAAATCTATAATATGTAACTCTAGATTTTCTCAATTTACACTTAGTAATAAAGGCTTATTTTATAGTTTTAACATGTTAATCAATAGTAAAACATTCCACTGGGATAAAATATTATGTCTTTGTACAAAATCAAATAATCTTCCCCTTTATATATCATAAGTTGTATCAATAGTTTCAAAGAGGTGATGATCTATTAAGTGAACTAAATAATCCATCCTAGAAGTAGAACCTTGATTCATGCCCATCAACTCTGAGGCTCGATCAACACTGCCAATATTATGGGAATATTAGTTATATTAGATATATTAAAAACCATATATATCATTTACCTATTTTGATCTCCATAGTTACGAAGATATATTTAATGTATGGATAATCCATGAAACATACACTTATCATGATTAACCCTCCTTCGTGGAGGTGTGTCCAGATGTTTTATGATATAAAAAATGATCAAAATCCATAACTCATCATCCAAGGAGACGCATTCCCCTGAGAAATTTGGTGGATGCCTCTAAGAAAAATATCACATAAAATATTCCATTGAATAGGTAGGTTATAGAGTGTCAAATGTAATACCCATAAGAAATAGGAATCCCTACGGATTATAGGAATCATCTCCCACAATATGAATTATAGGATGTATCTCATGTGTCTCAACTAGAGGTATCACTAGTGTATCAGGGCCAACCACCTTTATAGCATGGTTGTTTCCACCCTTATTGTGCACAACTCGAGTAATTCATGGTGTCATATATATAAATATCACAATTAAAACCCATATATAAGATTTGACAACAATAAACCATATATATAAAATATGGTAGGTACAATACTTCCTAAAATTAAGTCACAACCCATTACCTACTAATAATTCTAGGTTATGGTGATGAATTAGACAATAAAGAGTAACAATAGATGCTACCTACTTCCCATTACTAATTTTGTGTCAAGGTTAAGTCCTCGTTTTTAATCTGGGGTGTTAGTATATGGAGTATCAATTACAAGATATTTTGGAAATCACCAATTAAGATTCAATTGGAATCCCCATTTATTAGTGACCATAATTTGACTTCAATATTTAACAATTATATCATCTATATTATATAAATGTTAAATAAAGTATTATTAACAATTTATACATGTAATTCTATTATAAATTATTATTGGATATTAATTTAACAATATATAGAGATTTACATTCAATGGTATAATGTTATCAATCATATAAGATGATTTGATAATATTAATAACAATTCCAAACTTATAGAGGGATAGAAAAGGTTTAAATTATAATTGGAATTCATGTATTCAAATTTAACTAATGTTTTATTCTATGTTACAATAGTTACACAAAATAAAAATTTCATAATGTGTTAATTAATGTTATACCCACAATATTTGATAGAAAACAATGTTTAGGTTGAGGTAAAAGCATTAAAAAAAAGTTATTTAATAGTACTTTTCATTTAGAAACGTTAGTTTCCTAATAGATACATCTCACAAGGACTTGTTATAGATATCATGTGGTCATGAAATGAAACATACATCCTATATGGAATCAGATTATTCACAACATATTAATCCCTTAAGGTACCTATAATTATGTACGATCAATGCTTCCTTTTTTATATCAGGACAAATGTTAAATTGGGTCCTCAATAATAATAATAATTTACACCACACACTATGTGCATAAAGAAATGGTAAAATTAGAATAACCATAAACATAAAGTTTATGAACATCAAGTTACAACCTTGTAAATGGGAATTTTTCCTTCTACGTATGTCTACAACTCACAATAATTATATCATCACCATATTCCATCATTTCCTAGTCTCATGTCAATTTGTATTAAGAGAATGTATAAAATAAATATATGATATAAATTTTTATTATCCCAAACTCATTTAACTCTTATGTAAGTGAACCATATTGGTCACTTTTTCCCAAACATGCCTCATGTATTTTAGAGGCTTCTAACAAGTAGGTGAGGTTCAATGGTGGTATGCTTAGGAAAATAAACCTTAATTATTAGAGTATATTATCATTAATAATAAAAGAATATATAAAAAATCATAATAATAATAGATAAGTAAAATAATTATAAATTCACACCTGAATAAATAATCATGTCCATAAGTTGAATCAGATATTATATTATGAGTATTTTCTGATGCTTTTAAAAAAATCATACATGGTAGTAGGAATCCAATAAAAAATATCTATAACTAAAGAACAAAAAGTACACAAAAATATATCTTCTGCAATCATGATCCAAGATTCATTCATGTTCTCATAAACAACCATGCTTGGATTCAATCAAAAATCTATGACTTGGTGCTTTACCCTGTCACTAAATACATCCATGAAGTTTTTATAGGTACCAATTATCATCTTAAAGAAGGTGTGAGATGTACTTATTAGTCCATTTCAAACATATACTACAAAAAATCTAATCTATGAAAAAAACTACAACCATGTACAGTTAAAAAATGAAAATATATTTTTGGATTCTCATTGATTTAATAATCATCAATTATGTAAATTATGTTTTTAATGACTTTACTATTTTATTAAAAACAATTATAAGATTAGTAATTTTGAAGAATTGTTGGACCTGTGTTTTAAGTACTCACTACCAAAGTTAAGTCATCACAAGGAATGAATAATTGTTTAAAATGATTCAATTATAGGAATGACTCATTATTTCGAATGATTAACTACTAATAATGACTCTTTATTGATAAAGATTCACCTCTAGGAATGGATCACCATTGAGAATGAGTCCCCATCTAACTTAACCTATCACCAGCCTGACCTTCCGTCAGACCTGAGTCTATGATGAGTTTGATTAACCATTAAAAATGACCTACCATTAGATTTTAGTCACTATAAAATATGATTCACCGCTAATGATGAACTATCATTGAACATGAGTCACGATTGATGAGAATTCCCCCCTATATCTAAAGGACAATAAGAAACGAGCCGCCAATAAAAACATGTCTCTACTGAATATGACCTACAGTCAACCAGAATCACCATTAGCCAGAATCACCGTTATACATGAGACACCTGTAGGCTGACCCACCATTTCTATTTTATGACATTTTAATTAAATTATCCCTCATGCATGTACATTTTTTGAGAAATAGAAAACATATGATAAAAATTTCTACCTTTTTAATATTTTTTCATGATATTACACAAAACTTCCTTACATTATTTCGACTATGATCGAGTGGATTATATAAAACATTAAAATCGTATACTATAGTAAGAACAAGTACAGTCTTATTGTGCTCTATTTGACTACTACTTAGATAAATAGCTCGAGACTCTCTCCATGCTTCATATAAGGAGACTCAATATTCTAGAGTGTATCATACAGAGAAACACCATGTTTCTCATGTCTAATAGCTTTCTCTTTAGATATATTACATGTGTATTTTGACAAGTGTATTATTTGTATTGTTTATCAATTTGCACAATCTCATATTCTATAACTAGAGAGAAATATATATTCTCTTCACTCTCATTTCATATACATTTTGATGGGTTATTTAGAAAAGGTCCTTGGGTTTCATTTTTTAGTTTCTTCCAATGGTTGTCGTGGAGGTGGTCCCTATGGGACTTGGAAATCCTATATGCTATTTTTTATATACCTAGCTGATTTTTTAGATCCAATTATACTTATATAATCTTCATTTAAATTTTTTATTTCCAAGTGGAGGGTATTAGGTCTCTTCTTGAGATTGATACCCCTTTTTATTATGTTATGTGTTGTCCATTTTTTCAATCGATATAAATATTTAAACAATATTTGATTTTAGTATACAAACAAATGTTATTTTGATAGTCAATATCAACAAGTTTTTATTTAGGTATTTTATTGAATAAATTGATTTCAAAAGATAAATTATTTTCTATATTGTTTTAATTGAGCAGTAATAAAGATTTTGGGAATCATTTAAAAGGTAAAAATTATATTATACTACTCTTTTAAATAAATGGGTGATTTTATTTTAATTTTGGAATTTTATTAAAATATTTTTTAATAGATACTTGTATTAGGAAATCATTTACACCCCCTTTCTTGAGTTACTCACTCTAACAAACATTTGGAATCAAATGATTTTAAAAATATTTTCAACAATGATTTTAGTTTTTTTAAGATCCAAAATTTATGTTATTCCAATAAATGGATAATATAAAAGAAGAATATAATACCAAAAGACCACCCTTATTAATGGAAATGATTGATCAACATTTTAAATCCAGATGAAAATTCATATTGAAAACATAGTCTCTGAAATATGAACTCGTATTGAAGATAAATATGATATACCTAAGAATTCTAGAGATACATGGCTGATAATAAAAATAATGATTATAAAAATAATTATTAATCAATAAATCCTCAATTTTTTTTCTTTAGGATATGATTATTTTAATAGATAATATTTTTTCATAAGTTCTCATAAAATTTGACCAACATTAGATATTTTCCATAAAGGAACAACTAATGTAAATGAAATAATACTTTCTTATTATAATATTAAATGTGATACATTTAAGATGAAACATGATGAGATTATTTTTTATTTTTATTTCATGTTCAATAAGATAGAGAAGATAATGAATTCCTTGGGATTCAAGTTCCAAATAATGTCTAAATCATATGTCTGTAGATATTTCTTTGAAAGAGATATAGAGGAACCTCAGTCTCGATTAGTGATTGTTGTAATATTAGTAAGGTACCAATTATGGGGATGATTGTTATGTTAATGATATGTGAAGAGGATCATACTGTAAACTATGAATATGAATATGAACCTAAAAGGGGATTTTTATAATTTATGTTTTCTAATTTAAAACATAAAGATAACTAAATATTTTAGGCTCAAAGTTCCAGCGATGAGGAATCACTGGAAGATAGTAATGAAGAGATCTCCCATCTCAACAGATGTTTTAAAATGATTTAAAAGAAAAATAAATATTTTTTGAATACATTATAGAATATAAATATGATAATCAAGGAAATTTGGAAACGTATTGCAAGAGGGGTGATTCTCAAAATGATATCGTAGTTTAGGAATGTAATATAAATGACATTTTAAAGGATTTATGTCCTAAATTAAAATATAAAATGTTTTATGATGACACATATTTGAATTGAAATAATGATATGAAATAAATATAGAGTTATTTTGAGGATATATACACTTACATAGAAATGACTGATGAAGAAAAACATGGTAGAGAAAACATGTGTTTCATGAAAAGCCCATATGAGGTGCCAAACCTTTTTTTTCTTCTCTTGTAAATAATAGAAATAATTTTTAGGAGGAAAATAATAATCAAGATATGTTAAAAGTTAAAATGATTGAATATTTTAATATTCTAAAAAATATATTTAATGAAATTAATGATAATTATAAACTTCTAAAGAAACATTATTCTTTGTTTGTTAATATCAAATCATCTCATATTGTAGAAAAATGGAATAATGATAAAATATTAATGTAAAATAAAAAATTAAAATATTTTATTGAGTTTTAAAATAAGGACATAGACAGACTAATAAAATGTATATAGCCTTTAACTAAAATATTGGCAATGAAAATATCCCCTATGTATATTACCAGTATTGGTTATTAACATGGACTGACAAGAATGTGAAATTTTATTTATAAATGAATTCTATAAATAATGACGATAGTATTTATTCAAATTTTCTTAATTAAAATTTTATTTGAAAGAGTTTATAAAATACTTCAAAGAAATTCATTAACAAAATATGGGTTCCTCAATATCTAATAGCTAAATTTTCTACACCCAATAAAATTTGGGTACCAAAATCATTTATGAAAAAACAATTGTATTTTGGGAACACGTTTGAAGAGATCTAGTGAGAATATTTGGATCTTGGAAAATGGATGCTACAAAAATATGACTAGATTTTATTCATGCTTTAACAAGTTGATAATGGTTGATGCAAGACATGTCACATTTTGTGACAATTCTAAAGGGGAAATCATTGGCATTTTAAAAATCATTAAATCAAACTTTGTTTTAATTTTTTAAGTAATAAATTTTTATGGTTTAATGTAAAATATCTACTATATCTCACAGCTATGTGATGATGGTTTTCATATGAAATTATAGATAAATTCTTATAATTATTTTGATTCTAAATATTCATTAATATTTGCTTCATTGGGAAATGAAAAAAATATTCTATTAATTTAGATTATTTATTTTCACAAAATATCTATTATCTAAGTTCCTTTCATAAATAATCATAGATTTGTAATTGTAGAATACGCCGATGAAAAATTTACTCCCTTATATTTCTAACAAGGAACAGAGTTTTCAATGGTCTACATAAACTTGAATATCCAATTTCTCAAGTCTGTAACCTGATACAAAAAGTTAAACCTCAAGAAATTGATTTAATATCAAAAAAAGATGTTTCAAATACTCAACCTCTTGTGTGGGTTCACATGTATTGGTTCGGACCATCTAAAGTTTTTAGTATATATTAGAAGAACTATATATATCTTCCTGTAGTTGAAATTTCTAGGCATATAAGGGTATTAATTTTATCTCACAAGAGTGAATCTTGATGGTACTTATCAAGTATTCTAAATATGTAGATAATATTAGTGGACTTAAGATTTAAAATGAAATAAGTGACCATAGCTGTGATTTTGAAAATAGACTTTGAATCCTTTTTCTCATAGAATAGATATACTCACAAGTTGTCTACTCCCAGAACCAAAAAGTAGAATGATGTCATAGAAAGAAGATATATAACACATTAATATATTTTTATGACTATGCTAAATAAATATGACCTACCTAATTACTTTTGGGTATAATATATGAAAACAACATACTATATAATAAATTGAGACATAATTAGACCACTTTTAAAGAAAATCCTTATAAAAATTATGATATTACAAATCCTAACATTAATTAATTTCAATGTTTTTATTTAAAATACATTATTCATAAAATTAATGATAATAATTAAAAATAATAATTATAAAACTCTTTTGGAAAACCTTAATGATGATTAAAAAAATCTATACATAAATTCCAAAACTTCTGACACTTATGTGAAACAAGAACAAAAATCTTCAGGTCTTTAGGAATTTCCAGAAAAAGAACCTGAACCTATAGAATATTAATGGATAACCATCCCCACTTTTCATAAAGAATTTAAGTAGTACAATCCTATTAATTTCTTTTGTAGTATACCTTGATATAGGTAAACAGACTAGATATTCTCTTAGAAGTCTGGTTGAACATCAAGGATTTCTATCATATCTTGAACCTAAGAACATCACTATTTAAATTAAGGATGAATTTTGGGTAATGGATTTTCAAGATAAACATAAAATATTTGAGATAAATAATTCTTGGGAACTTTTCAATAGAACTAAACATACCTTGACTATTGAAACTAAATGTGATGTTAGTAACAAATTTGGTGTATCTATAAATATAGTAAAAAATTAGGAAAGGTTGTATGTACAAGGGTACAAATAAGAAGAAGGTATTGATAATGAGTAAACCTTTTCACATATACCCATACTCCAATTCATAATAATAATTTTGTACTGTATTGTACATTTGGATTGAAAGGTATATCAAATGGATGTTAAAACTGAATTCTTGTGTATCATTATAGTTGATAATATTTTGGTAGAATAACCCCACAATTTTTAAAAATACTCACTTTTGAACTCATGTTTAAAAATTAAAATAAATAGTGATATGGTTTAAAACAAGTTCCTAGATAATTTCATGATAGTCTCAGCTCTTTTATTTTTTCAAATGGATTTGAAAAAGGTATACTTTCCTCTTTTCTTTTTATAAAAATAATTTAAAAATATATTTTAGTTGTTCAAATCCATGTAGTTGAAATTACCATTGGATATTATAAAAATTCATTTTGTAAAAGTTTTTCCAAATGTATGGATAAAAAATTCAAATGTGTTTAATGAGTGAAAAAAATATTTATTGGTTTTTATATTTTCCAAAATAAAGAAGGAATTGTTTTTAACAACATTACTACATGAAAGATAATTTATAACATTTTGTTTTGGATAGAACCAAAATTTTGACACTCTAATGAGATCCATCTGTATGATGGAACTTTATGAATCTAGTAAGCTAGTTGATCAAACTAGCTACAAGTGTACGATCGGAAGTATTCTTTAATTATCTTATAGTTGGCATGATAATATGATTAGTGTGCATATGTGTTGTCATTTTCATGAAAAACCAAAAGTGTCTCATTAGGAAGTTGTTTAATGGATTTTCAAATACCAAAAATATAACACCAATTTAGGATTACATTATCATAAATGAAATAAATTTCAATTATTATGTTTTTCTAATATTTATTTTGGTGGTTGAATGTTACATAGAAAAATAAAATCTAGAATATTTTATATTATGGGAAAGTCTCTACTCCCAAGGCGTCGTGACCTTTGAAGAAGAAAATAAAAGATTCGAGATGAACAGTTTTAGAGACATGGAACTTGTAACTTGTAAATTTCATAGTGACGACTAAGAAAGAAGAAAATGTGGGATGGTTGTGGACTATATGATCATTTTTTTCTTTGTTAAATATAAGATAAAGGATGAGTAGAGTGGTTCACAAATAATGGGATGTCATTCTATTCTAGTTTAGTGAGCATGTTTTATCAAAATATTGATTTTAAATTTAGTGAAGATAAATTATATATTTGAATTAGTATTTAATAAGAAAATGTAAGTTTATTTTCAAATAGATGGATTATCTGTATTCAAGTACATCGTAATGGTTTTTAAAATGACAATCAAGGGTCCATTCCCAATGATAGGGATTTTTTTATATGATAATGCTTTGTAAGAGCTGATAGGAGATCGAACATTAAGGATAAATTCCTTAACCGAATTAAACAATGACTATTGTTTTTTTGTTCAAGATTATATATCCTATGTTGTGTCCACAAAATGAATAATTTAGTAATATGATATAATAGGATGTATTTAAAATATATATAATGAAAATAGGAGACAAAATAAACAAATGTAGATATTTGATGGCAAGTGTGATGGAAAGGAATACACCATCATCCAAATATAACTACGAAAATTTATCATAAGTTCATTTATTCAATGATTTAGGTAAGGGGACTAGTTGTTGGGGATGAAGAATATGAGGTGAATTGCGGTTTTATACCATAATTATTTTTAAACGAACTATGATTAATTAGATACCATGGTTGAGGAAATGGGTGTATTATGTTGTTATGTTATATGTGGTGTTTAATCTTATTAATCACCCTTTCAGGGCAAAGGATCTTGTTGATCATTCATTAGTGCCAGAGGAAGTGGTTGAGTGTACTAATGAAGAGAAATAAGAACATGTTGAAGAGGGGAATTATATTTTTATGAGGGAAGTTATCCTAACATACCTAACATCCCTTTTGTTACTAATGTTCCAACCTATCCTCTTAGATCTCTAACAGTTAGAGGAACTCTTTTAAGTGATGAAATACAAGAAGAGGAAACAAAATATTCATGTAATGAACCATAATTATATCAATGGTATTTCCCTTATTATGTTTATTTCAGATTTTCGAAATCACATAAAATCAATTATAGAACAAAATACAAACATTATTAATGAAGAATGAATGAATTAATAGGTATTTCTATATCTTAAGATCATATAACATTGTAATAGTAACTTGAACTTTGGAATAGTAATGTAACCCTCATAAATAGTAAACTAGACAATATAAAAATATCCTATCCAATGAAAGTATAAATAAAATTTTCTATTCTCATAAATTAAATAATGATATAATTATACCATTGTATAAGTAAGTGGATATTTTAAAAATTAACAATTAAATGTTCATATTTGTGTATGTTATAAGAATTTAATTAAAATTTTATAATTAATAATATAATTTATATCATTTTTTCAGAAAATATACTCATAAATAATTTTTTTTGTCTTATGATATTATAATAATTTTGTGGGACTATTGTTAATTTTTCAGAGTTGTAAAATCAGCTATAAATTTAAAATCAGTAGATTTCAAGTAAATGATGATTTTAATTAATCATTAAATATATTATACTTATAAAATAATTTTAATAAAATTTATTCTATTTTTTAATTCTACGCATTTATATAATTATAGTGTGAAGTTTTAGTATTTATAAAATACATGAATTTTTATGAAAAGTGAAATCTGGTAATTTAGGGTATAAATACATTATAATTATATAAACTATTACATAAGTCATGGATGATTTAAGTACCAGAATCTAGAAATTAACTTCATTATTTTCACATTTTTTAAAATAATTCTAAAACTATTCATAATCATGATCTAAAAAAAATTAATAAAATATTCAAAAAGCATCCTTCTCCCGCACTATAATTACCACCCCACAACACCCCTTATCCTGACATCTTCCAAGATTTAAGAATTTTAATATTTATTAAAAATACACTTACCAATCCCATAACCTACTTACATGAGCTTTTGGACTCATCAAAAGTCATAAATAGTTTCCCCAAATAGTTTCTTATGGAGGATAAAATCAAGGGGTAAAAACCAATTATTTTTATTTTAATTAATTTTCATGCTCTTTTTTATTATTATTGTCTTATAACCTACCCTCATCTACATAAAATGAATACTATATTACCATACATATAATGTAATTTTATTTTTATAATGGAATATCCATCATTAATCCCCTTCTTCTCTCAAATTTATTCTAAAAATGGAAGCGTTCTATGTGAAGTGTTGTTTCCTCGCCTTCAAGGATGACAAGATTTAAAATTCTTAATAATATTCAAGGATGTTCATAAACATATTTTATTGGTTGAAAAGTATTTATAATTTTATATTACAACCCTCTTTAGTTTATTGTTGTAAAACATTTACATAATACTAAATGATAAAACCGAACGAGTTTATGGTGATCTAAAACTGCTTAAATTAATCAAAACGAATATCATTAAAATGTTATCTAATGACTCATATTAATTTAAGGGAAAAATTTATTAAGAACATTTAAATTATATATTTTTATGAATTATATATAATTTTTATTCAGGATAATTATACCCATCTTACAAGGACTCTATTACTTATAAATAAGAGAACCGACCCTAAAATCCTATAAAGTGAATGCTCTATAATGATAAATTTAAAATTTATAACTCATAAATAAGGTCATAAAGGAACATAATAAACTATAATGAATCATATAATATTATATGTCGTTATTAATTAATTAATTGATGGATTTAATTTGATTATCTCAGAAATTCAGGTCAAGTGTAGAACAAATCAGGACATAAGGTATGGGATTCTACATGAAAGTTCATTTTTTTCCGTAGGATTATTGTTTAAATATATTTACCTCAATGTAATGATTATTTATTTTCTTTTAATTATTTTATATTTTATATATATTTTCAAAACTCTATATCAAAATCAGTTCATCATTATTTTAGGGGAATACATGTTTTACAAGAAAATCAGATTAAAGGAAACTTCCCAATTTATTACCCATTTTCAAGTACCACCCATAATCCTTTTTTAGATAAAATTATTATTCCTAATTCACTAATTTTTACATGAAAAACTACATTTTTTCATTTACTATTTTATACATACAATTTTTACAAATAAATTTTTTTTCAAAAGAACTCTTCTTTTCAAAGTAAATGGGATATTTGTCTCATGAATTTTAGGATGGTTTTATTATAGTATTTTAATTTATTTCAACACATATATTGAATTTTATGATTTACTGAGATTGATAAATTATTTTTATCATCTACCATATTCTATTAAATGTCTTAAGATCAGTTTTATTGTGGATGTTCTATCTTGATACAATTCACCATACTAATCACAATGGTTTTTTATTATATCTCTAGATTGGGGAGTGTTATTTACATTTCATATATATATAGTATTTATGTTTAACCTCATTCATATAAGGAACACATTAGACATAGTATGTATTGGGTGCGGCCCTCTATATCCCCTTGATGCATCGACAGGTCTCATGAGACAAACTAGACTATGTTGTTTCCCATTATGTATGATGTATTGGAAGTGGCATTGATGGTATTATTATGATGTCCTAAATTATTTATTCCCTCATTATGTAAATATAATTTTAATTTCCATTTGGTTATTATACTAGTAGATTATAAATGGATAGTTTTTATTATGACATTATTTAATCATCTTTTATTCCTTACATTTTATACTCAAGAATACGTTTTAATAACATGTGTTTTTATTTATTCACCATAACTTATTGTCTTTGTTTATGATGTACTCTTCTATGTTTCTTACCCTATCTAGGAATCAAATGTCAACCATTTCTTATTTTTTTTACTAGGATGTGAATATGTATATTGGGAATTACTTTTTGGGATAATCCAAGAGTTTATGTATCCTTAAAAAAGATTTTATATATTGTCTTTCCTTTCAAGATGTAATGTGAAATAAGTGTATATATTATGGTATCCTAAAGTAATAAACTGTTTGGTCTATTGGGATTATATTCTTTTATCTTTTACAATGTATTTATATAAGGCACTGACTCTGGGATACTAAGGTGGGGTTATTTACAATTGGTATCATAAGATGTTTATTAGAATCCTTGGAAACTAGAATTAGAAAACATATATTATGGAACATAACCATAAAATAGACTTCGAGGATATGAATATAATAAAATCCTATAATTTTTATGTTATATTATGTGGGAATTCCTAGAAATTAATCCATGTCTATATACTAAATGTGAACATGGTTTTATCACAGATGTACGTAGTCATAAAAACTCTGACGAGGTGTCTGAGGCCTGACTCAGTGTAACCCAGTACCAGAAAATGGGACTTGTTGTGAACATGGTTTGATTGTCTTGGTGTATAATCTTTGGATAAGTCACATTTTTATTACAAACCATTATAAATTTTTTTAAAGTAAATATGTACCCAAATAAATCGTGTTTGTGATTATGTGATATCAAAGGCATAAAATTTGAATTTATGTCAACTATTTAGCTAGTTTGAGATTATACATTACAATTAATAACATAATCTACTGAATTAAATTTTTTAGATATGCAACAAATTGGATGGAATGAAAAATATATGAACAAACATAACCCATGTAGGGATTTCCCTCCAATGAAAGATAATAATGTCTATAGTGGATATGTGATAGGTGATAAGAAACATATAACTACACTATGAGTGCTGACTAAGGTTATGAAAAATAATATTAAATGTATGGAGCATCCTAATACACAATGCGGAGGAGCAATGTTAGGAGGTTTTATATGATAATACCCTTCATCAAACAATGGCACTGCCAAACCATTTATTACAGAGTAGTGGATGAGTTCCTTGTAGAAGATATTTCTCACATTGGAAAGTAATTAAAGGAAGAAGGATATAATGGATGTTTATCATCTATAAAAATATGTGGATTTGTGGTGATCACTAAAGAAATACATAAAGTATGAGGAGTAGAAAATTCAAAATATATAGTTGAATGATTTAAAATATTTTTTTCGAAAATAATTTCCCTCATGAATATATACCAGATATGGAGAAGAAACTCATGAGTCTAATAAAAAATAGGATGAAAAAGTTTCTAATAATGAATCCAAATTTACATGGCTAAAAAAGAATTTCACAGAATATATACATAATCCAAGGAGCATGAATGACTGAAATAATTCCTCTTAAGAAAACTGGTCGCTCAACATTTTTCATTATATGAGTATATAGTATCATTTGGTATCAAGACTAAAAAATAATACTCACTACCTTATAGATTCAATGAAAATAAATATAAGAAGATATATTTTGAACACATTTTAAAAGGAAGTAAAGAATAAGGGAATATGGGAAGAGTTTAATTTCAATATTGAGATAATTTTCGAAAGAAACTTCTCGGTAGATGCATGAAGGTTATGGGTGTTTTATACATGTGTGGAGAAAAATGTAATCATATCTGTTATTGAATGGGAAATAAATATGATACCAATGATCAATTCTATAATTGGAAAGATATGGGACATTATGGAAATAATTTTCCTTGGTGTCCATGAAACTTTCCCCAAAGAAGGCTAAGGGAGAACATACTAGCTTAAGCGGTCACGAATTGTGAGGTTGCAGTTTATAATGATGTGTTGGAGGGTAAATTAATCATTTAATCAAACATATAAATTTATTTTTCTATTCTGTATCATCACATACATTTCTATCATCCATGTTTTCAACGAAAATTAGACATTTCCATTTTTGATTTAATAAAGAATTTATCATCCAAAACACTTAAGGTAAGTATCATTGAAATAAATATGTGTTGGTAAGTCCCTTATATGACACATAAACAAGAAATTTTGTTTCATATTTTCAACAACCATATGATTTACATTATCATAATCCTCACTATTTATTTTCATTCAAAATATTATGTGAAAATCTATTGTAAGAAGAATGAAATTATGATTGGTTATGAATATGTAAAATCATTTTTGTTTAAGGAATAAACCTCATCATTTGATTATTATATAGACCAAACCGTATTATCTCTATGAAATAAAATTATTGGTGAGGAATAAAAAAACCACTTATGGATGAGAAAAAACTCATCAAATTAAATGCTACCTCTTATACAAGAATATATTGATGTATTTTGAGAGTAATTATGTAGAAATCCTCTAGAGTGGGTAGGTGAGTTCTTTTTTGATTTAATTCCTAGTAAAAGACCGATATTAATAGCTTATTATAGAATGTCTAATGTGGAATTAGTAGGAATAATTAAACAACAAGAGTAATTGATTGATAAAGGATTTATTCCCCCTATTTTTTCCGTGGGTACCACTTGTTATCTTTATCAAGAAGAATGATAGATTAATGGGGTTTTGTGCTGATTATAGGGAAATAAAAGTTTTTAAAATAAATAAAAAGTATTACCTACCTCTCATTACTGATTTATTTTCATCAACTTCATGGATCTTAATAATTTTTCAAGATTGACCTTTGATCTCGATATCATCAATTGTGTGCGAGGAATGAGGATATTCCAAAAAATGGGTTTGGAATTTGGTATGGACATTATGAGTTTATAGTAATGCCATTTGTACTATCTATTATTCCTTCTATAGTAGTGTATATATTTTACATAGTTTTCAAGGAATATGTTGATGAATATTTTGGGGTATTTATTGATGATATCACTGTATACTCCAAAATATATGAAAACCATGATAATCACATGTGTATTGTTTTAAACAATCTTATAATAAAATATTTATATGGTTATTTTTGAATATATGAATTATGGATTCAAAATATTTCTTTTAATAGCCATATTATATCAAAATATGGAATATTAGTTGATCCTTTAATAAAAGAGGTGGTCCAAGAATGGACTATACAAGTGAACATTTACTATGTATGTAATTTTATTTGTTTAGAAGGCTATTATCAGTGTTTCATTCAGAACATTTCCCAATTGGATAACCCATTAACCAAGGTTACTCATAAAGGGGATAAGTTCGTAAGTAAAAAATAACTTGAATAATGTTTTGAATAATTGATGTAGAGATTAGTGAATACTAAAATATTTAACTCTACCATCTGGAAATGGTGGATTTGATATTTATTATGACGTGTCGATGAAAGGACTCAATTATGTATTTATGAAGAATTATAATGTTATTTATTATTTATCAAGGTATTTAAAAATTCATGAATAGAACATTCTAGCTAATGATATTCATTTAGAAAATTTAATTTTTGATCTGATGATATGGAAACACTATCTCTATGGAAAATGATGTGATATATATACAGATCCCAAGAGCAATAAACATAAATTCTCTTAGAAATTAATCAACGTGAGGTAAATCTGATGTATCAAACTTCTCAAGGATTATTATTATTCAATACACTACCCCCTTGGAAGGAGAATAAGGTAGAAAATGCATTGAGTAGGAAGGATAAGGAAGTCCAGAAAAATTGAAGATTTATAAGGATCATGTGTATATGGATCAGGAAAAGATGGATATGGGAATTATCATGGAAGGTGAAACATCATCAATTTTTTAATTAGTTTCTCAACCAGATCTAATAGAAAGATTTAATGTTATCATTATTATGATGAGATTCTTAAAAAGAAAATTAATGTTGTGAATGATGGGGAGCAGGGATACTTCATGTATGGGGATGAAATTATGAAATTTTGGAAGAGGGTTTATGTTGCTTTTATGCCCAATCTAAAAAAGGGAGTCATTGGATGAATCAAATAGTTTAATTTTTACTATAAACTCTAGTACAACAAAGATGAATATATATTTTAAGGAACACTTCTTTTGGGATAACATGATGTCTGAAATTTCTGATTATGTATTTAGTTTTTTAGTTTTCAACAAGTTAGGTCTGAATGGAAAAATCCTAGAGGATTCATGAAATGTCTACCTATTCCAACATGGAAATGGGATGCCATCACCATATATTTTTTCATTGTATTACCAAAAAATTTAAAAAATAATGATGTAATATGGGTAATCCTTTTATCAAATTACCAAATATTATGACTACCTCACTATAAGGGAGGATTTTCCACTAGGGCTCCTTGAAGGGGTCTATATTAATGAACTCGGAATACATAATGTAACACCTCTCCCAACTATTTTTTATCATGATACATGATTTACATTTAAATTATTGAAATTTACCCAAAACTATTTGGAGATTGAGATTCATTTGAGTGCTTCTTATCACCCTAAAATTAAAGGGAAGTTAGATAGGATGATCCAATCATTAGAATACGAGTTTAGATCCTACTCACATGACTTTCAATGTATGTGGGATCAATATTTTTGTTTTGGTAGTGTTTTCCTATAACAATAGATTCCATTATAATATTCAAATGGAACCATATAAATCATTATATAGAAAGATATGACATAAACTAACATGTTGGGATGAAGTTGGTGAAATGTGTCTTGTAATCCAAGAGCTTGTGGAGGAAACAATGTAAAAGGTAAACACTATTTAAACCCATACCTAAGCAGCTCAATCTTAGAAAAATAATTATTGTAATTCAATAAGGAAGGATTTATCATTTCAAGTGTGAGGTTAAGCCTTCTTGAAATTATATCCATAGAAGGGTGTTATAATATTTGGGATGAAATGGAAACTAATCCATATTTACATTGGTCCTTTTGAAATTATAGTGAGAATTGGAAATGTGTCTTATCATTTGGTAATGTTACCAAACCTTTATAAAGTAAACAATATTTTCCATATATCTTTGTTAAGGAATTACATGCCACACCCATCAAATTTCCCCACTTATGAAGAAATATTATTAAAACTGGACTTATCTTCCTCTAAAGAGCCTATTCAGATTCTGGGAACTAAATAATATGTGTTAAGGAGTCAGAGGACACTGTTGGTAGTGGTACATTGAAAAAATAATAAATTGTAAGAGGTGATTTGTGATCCTACGGTACCTTTTTTTAAGAACTAACCAATTATATTTATGAGGTGAAATTTTAAAAAATTTAATGGAGAAAATATTATAGGAGGGAAGAATGTAACGACCCATAATTCTATCAATGGGAAGTCCTTTATTATATTAATTTTATATAGTATAAATCACATAAAATCACATAGTGAACACAATAAAAACCTTATAAATTAATAATGAATGAAATAATATGTATTTATGAAAGATAATGATTATATTACAATGGAATAGAAACTTGAAATTTGGAATAGTAATGCGACCCTAATGAATAGTAAACCAGCTAGTAGAATTGTAACCTCACTAATGAAAGTATAAATAAAATTTAGGAAAATTTAAAATGAAAGTAATATTTAATTTTATTAAAATATAAGTAATTTAATATTTAAATAATAATAATTATATGTTGGTATTTTTGTAAGTAAAAAATAATTAATTACAATTTCATTTTTAATAAAATGATTTAAAAGAAAAATTTATTTCATTAAATGTAAGCATAAATTATTAATATTTTGTCTTATTATTTTAGAAAACATTTATGAAACCATTGGAACATTTGAAGAGTGTTATAATCTTGAAATTCCCTTCATTATTTTAATATTTTTTATGAAAATTCCCAAACTATTCCTAGTCTTCAGCAGAAATAATAAATTGATGAATAATGTATTCAAAAAACACCCCTCTCATCCACTATAAATACCAACCCTTCATCTCAAACATTCCAAGCTTTGATCCTTGTCAAAATTCAACCCAATCCTCTTCCAATGCCCCAAAAAAACATCCATGAGCTCTTGGTCACATCAGAATACCAAATTTTGTGTCTCTAAGGAGGTTTTCAAGGAGGAGAAAATCAAGAGGTAAAAAATATATTTTTTCTTTTAATTTATTTTCATTGTATTTTCTTTCATTATTCTCTCATATCCTTCTCTAATACAAATAGTATAAGAACTATAATACCTTAAAAAAACATGAATGTTATTATGTTAATTTAATAATCCATCATCAAAACCTTTCCACTCTAGCTTTTATTCTATATATGGAAACGTTGTCCATGAGGTGATGTTTTATCGCCTTCATGGTCGAAAAGTTTTCATTTTTATTCTCCGTATTCAAGGATATTCATGAAAACATTTTAATGGATGAAAAAAATTGTAAAATTTATATTACAACCATTTATGTTATATAAGTATCATATTTAAATCATTCTGAACGATAAAACAAAACGTGTTTGTTATGATCGAAAACAACTTAAATTAATCTAAAAAAATATTATTAACTTATTAACTAATGACTCATACTCATATATGGGAAAAAATATATATATATATCAAATTTATTACACTTTCAGATGTTCATTTATAGTATACAATACCAAATTTATAGAATTACATCCATTTTACATAACCTTCCTTACATATAAATAAGGTAACCAATAATTAAAACTAAGAAAATTAATGCCCCCAAAGGATAAATTTAATCACTATAACTCATTACTATAGAAATAAATCAAGTTAATAAAACTGAATTGAATAAAATAAATATATATATGGTTTTGAATTAATTAATTAATGTATTTATGTTGATTATATAGAAAATTAAAGTCATGTGAACAACACATTCGTACATAAGGTAAGAGATTATACCCGAACCATTATTTTTTTCCTTTGGTTTATTGTTTCACTATCATTATATAAATGTAATTATTAATATTTTTAATTATTCTATATTATATTTATATTCTCCAGAATCATATAACCATATCAGTTAATACTTATCTTATGGTTAATACATGTTTTTTAGGTTCTATTTTTAATTCTTCCAGATTAGAAAATCCAATTAAAGGGAACTTCCTAATTTTATACCCAAATTAATGTACCTCCATAATCTATTTTAAGAATCCATTATTTTTATAAATTTACTAATTTTTTCATGAAAACTATATTTCTTCATTTTTGTTTTTATAAAAATAGTTATGACTAATACAAATAATTTTTCAAAAAGAAATCGTCTTTTAAAAGTAAAAGAGATAACTATTTTAAGAATTTCTTAATGATTTTATTAGAGAATGTTCATTTATATAGACACATATATTCAGTTTTAAGATTTATTGAGATTGACATATTATTTTTATTATATACCATATTTTATGATATGTTTTATGATCATTTTGACTGTGGATGTTCTATCTTGATACAATTCATTATACTTCTCAGAATGGTTAGTGAATATATTTACATATTAGAGAATGTTATTTACATTTAGTATGTATATGTTGTTTATGTTTATCCCAATTTATATCCTGAATAAATTTTACTTAGTAAGTGACGGGTGGGTCCCCCTATATACTCTCGATGCATCATTATCTCATGAGAGAAACTAGAGTAGGTTTTTACTGATTATATATGGGGTCTTGGTTGTGTACTTGGTGATATGCTTATGATGATTAGAATTATGCATTCCCTTGTTATAAAAATGTAAATTTGTAGACAATGTCATAATTTAATTAGAAAATATAATGTTTTATGTCTTATTATGGTATTATTTAATAATCTTTTATTCATACCATTTTATGCTCAATAATATGTTTTAATGGCACGTGTTTTTAGTTATTCACCATGCCTTATTATTTAATTTTAGGATTTCTTAAACTATATTGGTTACCATTAATGATAATCTAACCTCACCCTTTTCTTTTGTTTCATTTTTCCCCATGATGTGAGGATGTATTTTATGAATAAATGGTAGGGATAATCTAGAATTTATGGGTGTTTCTAATGTAGTTTCTATGTTTTTTTTCTTTCACGGTGTAATGTAACATTCATGAATGTATTTTGGCTTCCAAAACTACTAAATTAATTTTTTTCCTTTGGTATTTGAGTCTTGTATCTATGCCATTGTATTAATATAAGGCACTCTCTCTGGGAAACTATGGTTGGGGTCCTTATAATTTAGAAGAAGAATAGTTTAAGAGATACTCTACCAAATATTTTAAGGAGGTTGTACATGTATCTGATGATGATAAAGATGATGGATATGAATAATGTGATACAAATGTATAAATAAATGGTGGTGATTATAATTTAAAAGAGAAAGAATAATTTGATGATGAAAGAGAACAAGATGATGAAAATAAATAGGATGCTAATGAAGATGGAAGTGATAGTGGATATGACAATGGTTTTCTAGATGACCGTGATATGATTCAAGAACATTTTTCTTCTCCCAGTTAGTATTTGTCTTCTATGTATTAGAATATACAAATAATTGTTTAAGATGTTAAAGAATGTGCAAGAGAAGAGATGAAGCATCTGTTGAGAGGTGGGAGACTTTTCATTTTCAAAGTCTTCATGTTGAAGCTAATCATAGAGTACTTGTTGAGCCTAAAGTGGTTTCATTATACAAATTGTATGTATCTATTTTTGATGTTTTGGAATGATTCCCATGATATACATGTCTCTGTAAAAATTATTTTCAATCATATAATAATAATAGATTTTTACCAATGAATATTGGACCAGTTGTTCTAGTTCTGGATGAGAGATATCTTATGTGAAAAATTATATACCAGATAGATACATAAGGAGAGACCCATATATATTATATTGTTGTAACATCAAGATTTGAGACACTAGAGGCGGTTGTGGCACCTATTTCTTCTTCTATACCCATAGATGAAGTGTCTAGAGCTGACTTATAGCCTTTCAGGGAATAGATTCATTTTAAATATGATTGTATTATGAGGAAACCACCACCTATTGTCACAAATCATAGTGAAATAGATGATAGATATTTTTTTATCTTTTAGGTATGACACATTGAGCCAAAAATAAATCATTATATAAAATATCTTGAAAAAGGTCATAATAGGATAGCTAGTGAGATGGATAACTTGACGACTACGATGAATGAGATGGAGACCACTTTTTCTGAGAGTTTTATTTTTTTATTAGAGTGTTTGGTGACTTTGTCATGATTTTATTATTCTTATAGGGATACCTCACATACCATGGATATAGTGTTAATAAGGTTAGTATTTTGAGATAATTTCATATTGTTTCAAGAGACATTCCTTCTACTTTTCAAGGGAGTCTAAGGTCTATCAAACACAATATTGATCATATTTATAGGATTCTAATGGAGTTATTTGATGATATCAGAGAAGATTGGAAAACATTTACCAAAGCTATAAACTATTACCTTTTACAATTTCTAAGAAAATCAATAGATAAAATCCCACATCACTTTCCTTTCTAAGAACCTCTAGATTCTTCTAGTAACCCAAGATTCCATGGAACAAGTCGGTCAATTAAATGTGATTAAAATATTTCTTATGTTGTTTATGGTGGAAAAGAATTACTTTTTAGTTACATAGAGTATATTAGGAACATCATCAAGGATTTATTAAACCTGATGAAACTATTATTCAATGTATATAGTAAATAAGTGGTATCTCAATAGTGAATCCCAGTGACTGATCGTCTGACTATTCTAGCTAGAACACTATAGTTTTTTATACTATCTATTGTCAGGGATCTAATTGTTTCTTTTCCTCCTCAATTTTACCTTCTAAATATGCCTCTTAGGGAAGTAGTATAACACCTACAGCTAGTGATCATCAACATGATACCATATTTTACTTCAGTTCAAATATCAAATAAATCTATTCCCATTTCCTCATACTCATCCTATACTTATGTTCCCTCCAAATATAATAAGGGAAAAGAAGTTGTTGATCTTATTATCTTGGCTGAGAGTGATTGATCTTAGACTTTTATATTTTGATAGGGACTTCATTATGGCCATTTTTTATCTATGTTTTATTGTAATCAAATTTATTTTATCATTAATAGAATTTTTATTATTATTCACCTTCTAATCATTTTCCTTTAACCCTTATTATTCTTATTTTTTAATAATCCAAAAAATGGGGAAATTGAATATGGAATTTATTTGAGGAGACTACTTATGAACCTTTTTTTTTCATTTTTTCATTAATACCTTAGCTTTTATACATTTTATTTTAATATATATGATAGAATTATTTATTAAAATATTTATTTTTGAAAACATTATTATAAAACCTCTCATATTATCATTTTCAACTGTTAGGAAGATATCATTTCATTATCAATTACAGTTATTTTATGAAAAAAGTTAATTTTATAAATGGTTTCTAAAATTCCAGGATTTGAAATCATCAACAAGTGGGATATTTTCAGAACTTATTTGTTTTAGTTGTCGCATATCATGTTATTTATTTTTTAAAATTAATTTTATTTTTTATTATAGTTTTTTATAATATTTTGTAGTTGGATGAAATATTTTCTAAGTATTGAATAAACTAACCACCACAGTTATTTCATCACTAGGAATGACTAGAAATTGAGAATTAATAACTTCCAAGAATGAATCTCCATTGATAATGAGTCACCACCAGGATTTAAACACTAATGAGAAATAGTCACCATCAGACATGACCTATAACCATCTTGACCTTCCATCTAATATGAGTCACTATTTAGTATGATTTACCATAGAATATGACCTATCATTAGATTTTATTCATCATCATAGTTGAGTCACTACCATGAATAACATACCATTGAGCATGTGTAATCTTTGATCCTAGTTAATTGATATAGCTGAGTCACCATGGGAAAACATTTACTGTTGAACATGGGTCCCCAATTAAAATGATATTTCATCATATGAACTATCATATTCTATCTCACTATTGGCCCTAATAACCACAAGACATGAGTCTCTGACTGACTAAAACACCATTACTATTTTAGGACATTGAATTAAATAATATTAATTTCTATATTAATTCAATTAATGTGTGAATTATTTTAATGATTGATCATAACTAATTAATGGAAACACTAAAGTCTATATCAGAGCTCAGTATGAGGATATAGAAGATAATGATTATTATTATTCAAAAAGACCATCCACTATAGTATTGTTTATATTCAATTATGTTTATGTCATTTATGTTCACTTGCTGACTGAGAGAAAACATATGATCAAGAGTGATACTTGTTCAAAACATTTTCAATATCATTCATGATATATAATTAATTTATTTAGACTGTGAAATATCAGTGAATAAATAAAATGAAAATAATTTCCTATAGTCAGAAAAAATAGAGCCTTTCAATGATTTTTTTACAAGTATGTTCAAGGATTCAATTCTTTATCTTCTCCAAGCCTCTTCTGATGAGACTCAATCATCTGGAGCACATTAGGCCTAGAAATATTATCTTTTCTATATTCAATACATTTTTTTGAATTTAATTATTTATTAGTGTGTTTTTTAACCTGTTTATCAATGCACTCTATCTCATATACTATAATAAGAGAATACTAGATTTTATCTTCACTCACATTTCATTTGTATTCCCATGAGGTGTGAGGGAGAGGTCGTTGTGTGGCCTGCATTTATTTACTTCCCAAGGTTTGTATGGAAGAGGTCCCTACGTAACCTCTATTTATTGTACACATATATTTATATAACTGATCTAGATTGTGGATCAGATTATATTAATATAATTTTCATAGTAGTGGGTTTTTGAATGTATAACTATATTTTATCACCATGAGGATGAACCCCTTTTTTATTCTAATATTCCTTTTTCTCCTTTGATACAATGATTTAAATTTTATATATTTTTAAGAAAAAAAACATAACGGTTAAATTTATTTTTAACCATAATTACTATTAATATAATCTTATTATTGATAAAATTTATTTAAAAAGTTGTTATACTTTTCATAGTCTTTTAACTAATAGGTAGTCATGCTTTTTAGAATCTTTTAAAAGGTAAAAATTATATTAAAATAATGATTTTATTTACTAGAATATTTTATTTTAATTGGTGGATTTTATTGAGAGGAACCTACTCTACTCCATTCCAAACACATTTTTATCACAACGATTCATTCATCTCAAACACAATACTCTATTGAAAATAACATCCCTTCACCTAGTGGATCTCTTCTAATCAAAGTACCACCATATATATATTAAGATGAAATAGAATGGTGGATTTACAAAGAATATATATAACTCTTAACTAAGAGTAAAACTTTTATTTCTTATCCTAACTCTAACACATCCTTTTAATACCTAATAATAAAAAAATTCAGTAGCACCATTATAGATAAATTTTATTATGTTTATGGAAAAATCCGTATTCATCTTATTTTCCATCATATGGGGAACAAAAACATTGTTCTTGTGCACATATAGACAACCACCTCTATGAAGAGATGTGTTCATTTTACCTAAGCACCACTCATATATATTTATAATGATTGATTTAAAAAATATAAATATGTGTGTTATAAATTAAATAATTATTTTTTAAAATATAATATATAATCTATCTTCTTACCCTTAAATTAGATAAAAATAATAATGTTTCCCATGCAGAGGCGGAGAAAACCACAACTATGAAGAGATATGATTTTTTTCTTGTAATCATTTCTTATATTATTATATAAATTCATTTAATTAATAAAAGTGATAATTATTTCACGTGTAAAATTTTAAATTTAATTTTAAAATATTCCCATTGACCAAAATGAACCCACCATAGTTGTTTTTTGATTATCAACATAACTTCCTCAAAACATCAAATATTAAATTTTCCGATTTAATATCTATATAAGGAATTGTAATAAATGTAAAAAAGTTTAATGACAAGGTATTAAAATTAAAAAATGTTCTCAAAAATTTATAAAATTAATATATTATTATTATACTTGATTTGAATTTCATTTATAATGATTCAGGCTCAAATTAATGTACTTTTCAACAAAACCATACTTTAGAATATTTCACATTTTTTTCTTCTATTTTTCTCCATGTTATTGAAAATGTTTCATATATTTTTTTAATATATATAAATTTGAATCCAAATTTATATTAAATAAGGTTTTATATTCTTCATGATGGTTTTGAAATATTTTTTGTCAATATTTTTTAAAAGGGTTATTTTGGACATTTTTTTGATGTTTGAAATGGATATTTTTTAACATATATAATATGAGAGGAATTTTTTATTGTCATGAACAATATCATTTAAAAATATTCCTCATTATGTATTCATGGATTTCAATAGAATGTCATAATTCCCATTATTTTGATATTTTTTACTTTTAGAGTTTTCAATGAAAAATGATATTAAACCATGATTTTACATCAAGACAAAAAGTGCATATGTAATCTTGATAAATGGAGAAATTTATGTAATTTTATTATACAAAGAAGATATTTTATGTTTTTTATTTCTATTATATACTTTTTATATTGATCAGGATGATGGTTGAGCCCAATATATCTCACAAATCTACTGGCTAATAATTTTGTTCTCTGGGGAATTATGTAATAATTAACCAAGTATCATTCCATTTTTAATAGTGTGTGAAAGAGTTAGTGAAATATTGAAATTAATATGGTGTCCAAATATACCTAAATCAATGATCTATATTAAAATGATTTTTTATATAAATATTTTTATTTCATATTTTAAGAAAATTGATTATTTATAGATAAATGATAGTCCGTTTTTAGTGGTGAATATTATGTTTTTCAAGAAAATGTTTTATAACTACCCATGTTTTATAGGGAAGCCTCATGAATATTGTTTTTAAATTATTATTTCATTTAAAATTATCTATGTATAATTTTATTAGTATGGAATTGTTTTTTGAGATTATTATGGGAAAAGGAAAATATGTCTTATGGGATTACATGATTTTAAAAATGGTCTAACATATATTTTTCTCCTATTGAGATTTTGGGTCTCATATAATGTTCTCAAACATGACTAATAGTTACAAATGATGAGTTATAACTATGGAAGAGTATTTATTTTTTCCATTAGGATTAAAATTTTGAGTAACAATTGTGTTTTATTAATGAAACATGATTTTAAAATTAAGGATAATTTTTTTTACTATTAATGAATATTTAGTGAATATATAATCAACTTATTAAAATATTTTTAGGTGTATTTTCTTAATAACTCACTAAAAATATTATCATAAAATATAATAAAAAACTATGAACTATACACCTTTTTAAAAATCATGTAATTTTGGTTTTTGAGTTACATGGTGTAGTTTTTTATGTCCAAGGAATGGTATATATCACATTAATTTTAGTTATTTAAGGGATATTAATATTTGTATTATATTATCATGAAAAAACATTGAGTGTTACCAACCCGATGAATCTAATAAAATACTATTTTACAATGGATTTCCATATAATAAAAATTGTTAATGAAGTGGAAATACAATAGGAGAATAATTTTATTCTGAATTACCAACCTAGAATTATTGTAAATTAACTATTTCTAACTCTCATAACCTAGTTTATTTAAGATATTAATAGTGGTAACCGTGCAAGAGAGTGACTAAACACTACATATAGGAACATGTCTATTTTAAAGAATTTGAGAAAATAACCCTCCCACATTATGTGGATCTTTAGATCTAGTGGTAGTTGAATGACTATTACAATCATAGGAAAATATATTCAAGGCTTTGGGTTTTTTTAAACACAAAAAAATTATTTCATTAATTTTATCATTTTTAAGGTGGAATTGGTCTTTGGTGATCTATAATTTTGGATATAACGATAAAATATGATATTTAATACATAAAGTAAACAATATTTAATGATATTTTCAATGGGAATTATTTTACTATAGTCTCTTTTAATTTGATTGAAAGGAAATTATTGAACTAATGAAAAAGGAGGAGGAATATGTTTCCACTTATGATGATAATTTTATAATATTAGAAATGTATGAAATATATTTCATTGTATACCATGATAGTGAAATTTAATGGTTTCCAATTGTATTTAAATGATGATTATTGATATATTTTCCATCTATGGAATTTAAAATAATTGAGAAAATTTTATGAAGTGCTTTGATGGTAAAGAAGGGGTTTTTACTTTTACAAAAATAATGAAATTAAATATTATAGGTGGAATTACATGGGAATGTATCCATTGAAAAACAATTAATGTAATATTTCTAAATTTCTCTTATTAAAATTCACATAAAATGAATCATGGGGAGTTTCTTATGAAATATTAATGCTTTTTCTAATTTGGTATTAAAAATCAATTAGTTCATGGTGTAAAATAAAATAATATGGGTAACGGTCATACCAAATATGATAACCAGGTAGAAATATGTCTTAAATTTAATTATTTCATCTATTTTATTGATATATGTACAAAGAAATTCACAAGTGAATGAAATAATAAATACCATAGGAATAAGTGTGTGTAAAAGGAATTCACTAAGATCATGGATAACTCAAGACCATCAAATTAGGTTGTGATAGGTGAAAAACATTTTTAATATGGTTATGCTAAAGATGTGTTTTCCTTGGAGTCTATATATTTTTTTAGTTCTGAGGATCTATAGGGTATAATAGAAATATTACCACATGAAAAGGGAAAACATATTTTAGTAAAAACAAGTGGTGGAAGTATAATTGAAAAGAATATTTATAGTAACATTCCTAGGATTATATATCAACTGATATTTTATAAAAAT
Organism: Viscum album; assembly: GCA_963277665.1. Taxonomy (NCBI): domain Eukaryota; kingdom Viridiplantae; phylum Streptophyta; class Magnoliopsida; order Santalales; family Viscaceae; genus Viscum; species Viscum album. The sequence goes on from OY728145.1 coordinate 154,475,532, forward strand.
CTTGTTTATTTCCCATAGTTTAGTAGAAATTTATTCATGGTATGAATCAACCATTAGTTTTTCATTATAAGACAAATTTCAATGATAAGGAATTTATATTAAATTTTCAAAGTGAGTTTAAATTTTTATATAATAGCATGTTCAAAAATATGATAACATATAAATTATATTAAAACTTATTAAACATGGTAGTTAATTATATCTTCCTCATAACATCATAGTTTTTTTCTAAATAGTGGTGTGCTAGTAGTAAATTAATATATTTGTTTATTTCCTAATTATTTTCCTAGATTTATTATTTTTTGGGAGGTTTAATTTTCTATTAAATTAGTCAATTACATGAAGACAAATTTTAAACCCACTTATTGAATGGCTCAATTATATTTACTTTATTTGAAAGTGAGTTAAAAGTGTTTCTTGAAAAGAGTTATATTTTTTCTAGAACATATCCATTCGGCGATCCATTTTTTTTTTGAAAATAAATATGGTTCAATAAGGAATTTCATTTTTTGTTGAGCACAAAATAAATTAATTTTATGAAAATGTATATTTTTCCTCATATATATGATATGATTAATAAAATTTTGACATCATAGTATTTTAAAATATTTACCTCAAGTTTGAATATCATTAGTTTAATATATTGGATGAATATGTTTTTAAGATGAAATCTTGAAATAGGTATGTAAATTATGTGTATTTAGTTATTCCCTTCATCTTTAATAATATACATGATTTATTTATATATCGTATAAATACATTTTAAGTGAGAATTTATATAAATATTTGGTTTTGTTTTCATATGAAACTATGTTTTATTATAAAGGATATGTGGTACCTAAAATACATCAATGTACTAGTTATAAAACAAATAAAAATATTTCTAGGGGGATGTTTTTATATGAATTTTAGTTACACTGTATTTCTTTCTATACATATTTAATCTCTATGGATTTTAGTAGATTTTATCCAGCTAAAACTATAATGGTGGAAGAGTTTCCATTATAAGTAACTTTCGTTGATATTATATGTTTTCTTATATAAGTGAGACATTATATATTATTTATTGAATTAATTTTTTATTTTTTTCAAACAATATTTATGTTAACTAAAAAAGAGTTAAATTAATATGTATATATAAATCTAATGAATTTTTTCATGAGTTCAATATAATATTGGTTGATTATTTTCTGTTTAAATTTTCATCTATAAATATTGAGTTTGTTATATATAGTGATTATTATTTAATGTTTCTAGGTAGTGCACTAAAGATACATGATCATGTAAGTTTATAAGCCTTGATCCAATTGAGAATCCATAAAAATAATTATCCCATGAATAATCTTGATTTTTTACTGTAGTTTTTTATTTAAAAATATCACCCAGTTTTTATATTTCATAAAATGTGAAATATATAATTATTATAAATGATTAAAGTATTTTTTATTAAAAAAAAGATAAACTTGAAGAATAAAATATTTTTAGGGAAGATAATGGATTATTATTAATAATCAAAATAATATGGTTATATAAAGTAATCTACCTAATTCATTAACCTGAAAAGATGATGCCTCATTGGATATGAAATTTTGGGAATGTGAACCTTTTTAATTATTTATTAATCTATATCCTGGAAATTCTTCATGCAATAACTCACACTCTTTTAGTTTTGTTGAAAGTGAATTCAACCTAATGAGATATAATTAACCACTCATAGAAATAAGATAGAGGATCAAAATAAATATTAGATTTGGTTAAGAAGGGTATATTACTTGAATTTACTTTTTAAAATGGAGTTAAAATATTTTGAAAGAAGTTGTGTGTTCCAATTGTTCCATGGATGAATTATTACATTTCAATTGAATATTATAGCTCTCCATTTTCTATTGACATGGTCACTAATAATATTTGAAAAGAACATTGGGATATTGGGTAAGAAATTAATAAAGATATTGTTTATTTCACATTGAAGGGTTGGACCTGCCAATAGGTTATTGTTGACTAGAAATTATTTAAGCGGATATTTCCACCTTTTTAAGTTCCTTAATTTAAATTGGGCAACATAAACACCTATTTGTTTCTAGTATTACCAAATAAATATTGATATAATAATGATTTATTTATTATTCATAATTAAATAAATATAAAAAATTTCAAATTATTTGAGTCAATGTTTCTTTGGATTAACATTTTATATTTTATCTTCAATAGATAAACAAATTACATTTATTATATATATCTATTGCATATTAATTTGGCCCCATATCTTCATCAAGTTTCCATAAAATCCTTCTGAAGTCATTAAGATCAAAATTAAATTTTTGTACTATATTTCATACTCTATTTTATGTACAATGGGATAAAAAAATTCAGAATTTAGAGGATATACATTGGAATTTATAAATAGATTACAAATAATGGTGGGAACAATATATTTCATTAGCGAGATATTTGTATAATAACATTTTTCAATCCTTTATAGAGATAGAAAATTTTGGGGATTTATGTTGAAAGTTGTGTACGAATCAATAATTTTTGGATGTTGTATGTGAAATAATCTTTTTGGCATAATAACTGGTAGATGAAAAGGATGATAATGTAAAGTTGAGTTAGGAGCACATACCTGTATCATAGGTCTGGTAGAAGAGTTATACATATATCAAGTGAAAATATCATTTAATAAAGGTTGGTAATCATGTATTTCTTAAAATATATCCGTGATAAGTTGTAATTTATTTTCGAAAGTGTATAATTTTAATCCCATGATTTATTGTACTATATAATATATTTTAATATGTGGGATTTTTTTCTTACAATTCTTATTTGAAGTTGATTTTATCTTCGATACATGATGTGATTCATTTTTTGTTGTTAAAGAAATAATCACAAGATATATTTCATGTTTTGATCGCTTGGAAAGTATATATTAATAGAATATTTCTAGTTAGTAATAAATAATACATATTCATGATAATATAGTGTAGGTGTTATGGAATAAATTAACTCATATGGTTAACAATGTTTTGAATTAAAATATGAGTGAGGAAGAGGAATGAGAACTGGAATATTTCTTTGAGGGAAAAAAAGCAAAATCTATTTAAATTATGAATAAATTTGGGAGGAAAATTTAAAATTAAAAGGGGAAGAATGTAACAACCCATACCATGTTAATAATAAATCATTTTCATGTCCTAATAATATTTATTATTATATTTTATTTATATAGATTCACTATTATAATATTATGTTGCTTTTGAGAAGAAAATTTAATTGTTTTATTTCAAATATGTTTTTTCTATGTATCATTGGGTTTATTTAAAATAAAATTCTCTATATTCATCAAAAATATAATTATTTATATTAGATTGTTAAAAATGATTTTTTTTTGAAAAATTGTGATTTAAATTCCTTAAAAAACAAAATTAAAATTTACCTTATGTATTGATTTTGATATTCATACACCATAATCACACATTAATCAAATATAATGTAATAAATTATATAATAATAATCATTATATTTTATATTAGTATAAGTTCAATTTAAGGCTTCAAACCAAATTATTTCAAATATGTGTTTTTTCATTATTTCATAATTATTTATTTAAAAATATATTTCAACCAAATATAGAAACAAGATATTGAATAATTTATTTTATATTTGGAATCATGAGTTTAAAATTTTGTAGATATTTCCCATTTAAAATTTTTCATTATAAAACGTAACCGTAGTAAATATTTTTCACATTGATAAGGGGAAAAAAGTTAAAATATGAGTTAAGGCCTATAAATCTCCAAAATAGATGTCTACAATTTTTAACAATTTTTTGACCATAAAGATGTAAATTTTTTAAAAAACATTTTTCCAGACATGTTTGTTTGATAATAACCGTAATATAATTTTGAGTAAATAATAAAATTAAATTTTCACTCTCTTGGTTTTAATATCTCTAAAAAAATTTTATAGGAATAAAACGATTTTACATTCACTTATAAAAGGATATTTAAAAATTTATTTTATTTATATTATCATCAAAATTTCTTTTTATTCTTTCTTCATGGAATAATGGACTTAGGTTATTATGAAACCCTGACACATTAATTCTTCAACTAACTTAAAAATATGGTAAATAATTTTTAAAATCTATAAAATTAACATAATTCAGAATAATTATTTTATCACACTAGTTTTTTAAATATATGTAAATTATTATAATTTTTTTAATTTTTTATTATCAAATTCTCTTATAATCACGATTTCATTGATAAAAAACTATACAAATATCCTGTAAAATGACTTTAATTGTATATTATATTAAATAATTTTTTTAATATATTTTAAATTAAAAAATATATTTTCATTTTTAGGTGAATTTTATGTGGTTGTTAATTTCATCTATTTTTCTTATATATGTAATATTTCATGTTTTATTAAATATCATGACTGTTATAGAGAAAAATACCTTTTTAAAATGATAAACATTAAAAGTGTTAACTATAAGGCCCCAGCCTTAAACCTTACTTAATCTTGAGATATTTCAAGAACACGTCTTGAGGATGTTTTTAGGTTTAGTGTTTTAGAGAATTAGATCATAAAACATGCATTACATCCCCCATTTAAACAAAGTGGTTACAATAAATGTTAGTATTCATTTTTTTCCCATCAACAGAAACATATTTAAAATAAAACTTGGATTCTTTCTTGACACTTCCTTTACACTATCATCATATCATGTACCCTTCCCTTGACCTATGAAAAACTTTTCAAAAACATGGGATGATCATAAAAAGCTCAGTAAGGGATCCAAAAATATGGAAAGGAAACATGAGTACATGTATACATAAGAATCAATGAAATCATACTCTACTCTTAAAACATAAGGACTTTAACATAACTCATCAAATCATGAATAAATCATAGAAATCATAAGACATATAGGTAACTTGAGGCATTCATAACATTATTACATAGGGAGTAACCATCTTGGTTACGTTTGGAATACCCATCAAAGTATATTCCCTAAATCTCTTCGTAGAAACCTTAATGTTTAACTCCTTCGCGTTACCCAATGCATCAGAGAACTATATCGGGCTCACCCACCCTTAGTTTATCATGGAACCACCCGTCTTTATAACAATGCCCAAGAAACATAACATAATCGTATCACATAAAACATGCATAAAGGAAACATAACATTTCCACATTTCAATCACAAGATATCAATAACACATTTATATAATAAAAACGTTATCAAAACCATTTTCAATTCCAAAATAAAAGAAAATTAAAACATGGTATTTATGTTTCTTTCAAAAAAAGGTATGGCTTGTAGAGGAAATCGAAACTCAAATAATGGTCACGGCCGCGGAGAAGTCATTTTCACTGCATACGTAGGACAAAAACATTCCCTTTTGTCGTTTAGTAAAACGCTTCGTATAAAAAAATATTCCTTTTGAATAAACGTAAAAGTCAAAGGGGTTTGTACACCGTATAAAAGAAAGTTGCGTATAAAATAAAATATGCCTCAATGAAAGGAGATTGAGACGAAGTTCTTACAAATATGATTTTTTAAATAAAATAGATCAATTATGTGTATTCCTTATATGTACACATAATGAAAGTAAAAAATACAAGATAAGACATAATAATATCATGACGTAATTTGAAAGTAGGAGATTAACCCAAAGAATGGAAATTGGGTTAAGAAGTTCCATTACCTCGGGTCCGACTTGACTAGATCGTTCTTTAAGATCCTGAATAATAAACCTGAGTTAATTTATACTTTCTTAATAACCTTCTTCAAGTTCATTATTTCTTTTTTATCAGTCATTACCATGTCATGAACACTATGTAATTATTTAAGTTAATAACGGTCGTTTTAACGATCATTGGTACTTGAGTCAAAAATAATCTTTTTATAATTACAATTTTTTCATGTATCCATTATATCCATAGTTATACTGATGATGTAGATATCATATATATCATATATATCAAGTATATACATGCATTTATAATATTACATAACGTTTAGAGGTAGGAAATGAAATTCACCGTTCATGGAGAGAGTAAGTCGTACGTACACATGAACGCTACTTTCATTTCTATTTCGTATTTTATGGAATGGAATAAAAATGATATATAGGTATATTATAATTCCAGGATAATATCATATATAATATCATTAATTAAATCCTTTATACTTCCCATATATGGCATTAACGAATCAAATCACTTTGAGGGGGCGGTAGTCCGCACTTCCTAAAATAAAGATATCATGTTTCCCCATAATGGAAACCATAAAGGTATGATATAATTGAAAAATACATAAGATTAAGTAAAACATAAACATATTATATATCATATATAAATATAGTGTCATCTTAATGTCCACCTTTGAAGGTGTTAAAAGAATATTGAACAGTCATCGTTTCGTGAGGCATAAATTCACCATCCACGGAAATAGTATGTTCTTTAACCATTAGATGTAGGTGTGTGTAAGTGTAGCTCGAATCCTTATTAGAAAAACATCCTAGTTTATGTAAGATACTTGTGTTGTTACAAAATAAATGAATAAAAAGAGTTTAGGAGGTTGGAGAAGCAATATAAAACATAAGAACACAATATAAGACACTACCTTTAAATCGGGTAACTCGTTTTGATTTGAGCTCAAAGGCTTCCTTGGGAAGACTTCTTCCCAAAGTGAGGCTTCTAAGAGTTATATAGGGATGTGAAGAGACAAAATGGGCAGGGTTTGGCCAAGCCAAAGGCTTCGGATGTGTGGGTAAGGTGGTAGAGGTGGGGGCCTTTTATAAGGGGAGAGGAGGGGCACTCTAGGAAAGATTAGAAAAAGATAATTTGTTATAAAATGGTTTTCGGATAAAAAAGGTGCCACAATTATATATTTCTAGGATACGGTGATAAGGGTTCGAAATCAACCCATCCAATAGGTTTTTGACAAGTGTAGATCTCGGATTTTACATTATCTTTTCATTTTATTTAAATAGTTAAATAATGAGATAATCGATGCATCATCATGATGTCATAAATAATTTAATTTATTTAATGTATAAAAATTATAAAAAAAATACTATTATTTATGAAATCTTTTTATCTTTCAAATGACTATTTATAGTCAAAATTATGACTTGTATAACCCCATGTAAAAATTATTTTAGTAAAACAACACATGTTTGTGTCATTTTTACTTTTACATTAAATAAAAAGAATTAATGTCTTTATCTTAACCATGTGGCTCCATGGGGTCCCAAAAATAGACCCATGGGTTTTCTTGGTCAGCCATGACACATCCAATAAGGGTAGGACATGTTTCTAGGTATTTTCATTTTATTATAAAATCATTTTTCCCTTAAATTGCACTAATTACCTCTAATCCCGATTAAAAACTAAAAAGTTACTATTCACCAAAAAATTATTTTAATCCCATTGAACCACATTTTACTTCATAATGACAACCATGGATGTTGGATTTTTTAAATTCAAAAGATAGAGGTGGTAAATTTTCATTTAAACGATAAATCAGTTTTTTAAGTACCACTTAGTGGTTTCTTTATTCATAAAAAATTGATGTTTTTCAAAAAATACCAAAACTTCACCATAAGAAATATTTGATATTATGAATTAAAAAATGATGTATATTTTACAAAATTCAATTAATATATGTTAAATTAATTAAATTAATAATTAATTCACGTTGTCTGAGCAAATAGCGTGTTTTTATGAAACAATAAGTATCAAAAGATTGACACTAGTTTAAGTCCAATTTCAAAGTAAAATTATTTCCAACTACCACTATTGGATTAAATGGTAAACATATATTCAAATTGAACTTTAAAACCAATTAAAAAGATAATCTAACCATATAATTAAATTAGATGAAAAAGCAGTTTTGATGTAAAATGCAGTATTTTTTCTCTATTCATTAAAAATTAACATTGTAAGAAAAATACTAAAACATTATCCAATGTAAATTTCTATGTCCCAATCATAAATAATAAGTTTATTTTTACAAATAGAGCTTATAAAATTTTCAAAATATTGATTTTAAAATGGTTTTCCATCAAAAGGCAGTAAAACAATCTTTTAAAACATTAATGTATTCCATGCTTAAGATTGGATTTATTCTCATTTTAAGCCTCTAAAACACTATATAATTCATTAGTAGACATAGATAAAAATATCTATCTTGGTATGTTACATTAACATGGGTTAAAAATATTATATAAGTGTGAAAATATCACCAAAACATTTCAAAAATTATTTTATAGGAGATTATTTAAAATATTAATGATTTTAGATTATGAATATATAAGTTTTTTCACTGTAAAATATTGATTAATTTTCATTAATTTAAAAATATAAATAATTATTAGGGTTTCCCTCTTCTCATATATAAAAAAACTTTCCTCTCATCTCTTAATCACAAATTTTGAGCACAATTATTCTATAAATACCAACTAAAATATAACCTAACACCCCATACAATGACCTAGAGTTTGTGGTCTCATTAAAGGTAAAACCTATAATTATAAAGGTGTAATTCAAAGGTGGGTTTCTAAAGAAGAGGTATAACTCTAAACCACACAATTTCATAATATATATTCTTATAAATCCATAAACTATTATTAACACCTGATGATATAGTACCATATTTATAACCACTCTAATACAATTTCATTATATTTCTTTTACATTTTTATTCAAATTTTTTTCTATCGTTTGGGATATTGTTCATGTCTATGTGAGTACTATGACTTTCATGAAGTGATGTGTTTCGATTTCCATCTATTTACCTCATTTATATTTATAATGATGTATTTAATATATAGAATTTCAATGATATAATTATAATCCTTTAAATATAAAATATAATCCATTTTCTTATAATTCCAATAATTTAGAAAAATTATAATTTCGTTTTGGTGTTTGTTTGGAATAACACCCCCATGAAGAAATGTTATTTCATTCCACATAATCCTTTCATGGGTGATTATAAAAATGAATTTTATTTTTTAAAAAAAATTATTTATTATTATTATTTATATTTTGTAAAAATGACCACTTTGGACATGGTCTTCCCACAAAAGTTATTTCTCAATTCGGAATTGAACTTCTTCAAAACATCCAATATTATGTTTTGTGATTTAATAAAAATATATTGAATTGTATTTAATTAAATAAATTGTATAATAATAATTTAATAAATTATAAAATGGTTATTAATATATTATAAAACTAATATGTAAAAATTATACATGAATAAATGTATATGTGTGGTAAGTTGGACTCGAGGTAAGAGATCGTTCATAAAAGCCTTTTATAATGTTTTAATGTTTTTTATTCTCACATTCATCCATATCCTTGTTCATGAATATTTTTCAAATAAAATTTTTAAATATTAAAATTTAAGTTAAAAGACATTTTAATTCATTTTTGACTTTACTTTCGATGGTTTAAAAATGAAGATTTATAATGTTTCCCATAAAGTCTATTTATAAAATTTTAATAAACATTTAAAATTATTTTTTAAAATGATAAAATAATAAGAATAATTTATTATCTTCCTTAACATCATTATTTTATATGAATAAACATTTTTTTAATGTATTTTTAAAATAATCCATATTTTCTATTATTTTTAGAATTTAATTTTAAACAGATTTCAAATAATAATTATTTTATCTTTATTTTCATATAATACCCGAATGTTATTTTTCATATGTATTAAATGAAATAATATAAAATATTTTATTATGTTAATAAAACCTATTATTATTGTTATACATGTTATTGTACATATTCATTGTTCATGATGAGGAGTTAGACTGATTATTTCTCCAATGAAGTGGGTGATGATTTTGTTCTTGGGGAAATTATGTTGGAATTAACCCAATAGGTTATTCCATTTTTAGTAGTGATTGTAAGTGTTCTATAAAAGTTAATGATTTTCTCAAATATATTTTGATTTCATAAGGTAATATAATGATCTTAGTCTTTAAAATAAAAATTTATGCCACTTTTAATAGTGATAAATTCTTGAGGGGAAATGTTTTAATTAGTATCCATGTTCTATATGAAATCCTAATGATTATAAATGATATGAAAATATTTCTCCTAAGATATTATAAAAATATATCATGAGTAAGAAAATTCGTTATTATTTTATATGAATATTATTTAAAAAGTTAAATATTTATAATGAAACTACAAAATTTTCAAAATATACTATCAAGTTTCTTTCTTTTTATTTCATTTATTAAGATTTGGTTCTTATCCCATGTTTTCAAGTGTTTTTCAAAATACCTAATTTTAGTACAAACTACATGAGATAATAATTTTCAACAACGGAGATTCTAAATTAATGAAGGAAACATTTTTTTTAACAATCAATTGTTTTATTTTATGTATGCCATTTTATGGAAATATTTAATCTTTATTGGAAGTATCCAATTGTTCATACAGGTTTTATGTGTATATGTTTCCCATTTTTATCTAAAACTAAAAACTAAAATAATCAAAAAAATGGATGAAATATTGACCCTTTTTATAAATGATTTAATGTTTGGTTGTTTATGTTATAGGGTATTCTATAATGTGAAATGAAAAAATGAATTTCATTCAATGACGAGGTTGAAGAAGAATTGAAGATATATACATGGATAAAAGTTAAGGTATATCACCAAGATGAGGACCTTTTTTCCTATATTTTAGGATGAATGAGAATCTAAAAATTGATTGTAGGAATCCTAGGATTAATTCAACAGGGTAATCTTATAGAATTTTATGTAAAATTAATTCTATAGATTAATGTACTAAATTATATTTGATGTGTTTTAAGGTTCCATTATAATCAGGGATCACATATTCTATATCATTGTTATACTCCACAGATGAAAAATGATTCATGTAAGATTATATAAACATATATTTTAGAAATATTTATATCCAAGATTAAACTCTGTAGATCATCCAAAAAGTACATGTTAAGGTAAAAAAAGAGAAAAAAATTATATTTTATATTTTTATGAAGTTCTATAAAAAACAGTTATATAGAAAAGAATATTTTTAATATTCCATTTGAGTAAAGTAATATTTAGAAAGAGAGTAAAAAATTCAGTATAGAATATTACTCATAATTCAAAGGTTTTGTAATGAGGTGTAAATGATATGATGTTGTATCTAACAAGAAGTTCTTGTGAAGAGAAAATTATCAAAAGAAAAACTTATTAACGTTTTGAGTTGTGGAACAATTACATTTTCATAAATAGTGAGAATAAAATTCAATTTATAATAAGATAGGATATAAAAAATATTTTTCAAACTTAATTTATAATTTGTGAGAGTTATATATTAAAAATATAGAGGTATTTTTCATTCAACATTTATATAAGGAAATTGAAGTCTATAATGGTAATTTTTGTCTCATGTATTTTTGGGGGGCCTTTACTAGCTCGTTATAATAGAAGGGAAATATAAATTATAACATATATTCTTGATTTTTCTGGGAATATTTGTTTTCACGTATTTAAGGCATTTTTATGTAGTTTAGATTGTTTTTTCAATGGAGGTACATGCTGGAAAAGGATAAATTCAGTAAGATAAAATTAATAATATTTTAAATAGTAGATAATATAGTCAAAATGGTTTCTAGAGTTTTTTATGGAATAAAGTAATTGGGTTTAGGATAATTTTTCCTAAAACAACATTATAGAATTATTTTACAAAGTATATGAATTTGATATTAAAAAAAATTAATGGAATAGAGGATAAAATTTCACAATGTTCAACTATTTTTTTTAATAATAAAAGATTCCAAATTATAGTATTAATAGATTCCATTCACGTCAATGTGGAAGGAGATTCTAGAAGAGTTATAGAGTCAAAAACCAATTAGTGATTCCCTTGATAATGTAATCATATTTTTATCAATTCTAGAACCAAAAGTGTGTTTGGTGTTGGATTTTTTATTATATAATAGAATAATGGAATAATTTATTGGGTTTTGATATCATTTTTTTGGTTTTTTGACATCCTCAAAAAGATTGAACAATTAAGGAATTCAGTCATTAATGAAATAATTATGAAAAATATTTTTATTAAAATAGAAACATCATAAATCATAATAATTAATATATAATATTTTTAAATATATGATGAAATAAATTTCGGAATGAAATTTTATGTGATTTAGTATTTGGATTTTAAATAGGTGGAAAAGATAAGGATCAGTTATAAAAATATTTTACCCAAAGTGGAACTTAAATAAAATCAATATGTTCTGATATGAATATAATTATTTTTGTTAAGCCCTAAATATTAATTAAGATTATCCTATAAGTAAAATTCACTAATATTTTCCTATAATTGTTCAATATTTTTTATAATATAAGATAATTAGTATGTGAGGTGTTTTGAAAGTAACATAATCATGAATTGGAAAAGGATTTAAGTATTTCTCTAAGGCATGATATATCCATGTATACGTAAAATATTTTATTGCTGTGTAGTAAAATTGAATATATTAATAATATATTTTACTTAGAAATAAAATATTCAGCGAAGGAATCGTCCTCACTGTTTATATAATATATTTAACAGAAACATAAGATATTTTGGGGAAAATCTACATTTATAAAAATTAAAAACACTCTCAATATGTGAAATTTCTATTATAGTGGTGGAATATTTAAAAGTAAATATACCGTATACAAATTAATAATATATTTTCTCTGTATATCTCATCATGATTTTGTGTTCATGAATTTATTAAGATTCTTCTTCTCATATTTGGGGTTTTTTAATTAAAGGGTTTTTCCTTTATAAATGTGGATGATATTTTAAAATAGGCATGTGTTAAAAATCATATGCACCAAATTAAGGTTTTTTAGTATAAAAAAATTGGGAATAAAATTTTTATACACAACCGACTGTAAATTCATATTGGTTTTTTAAAGCTAACATAAGGTTATATATTTATCTAAAAGATAAGTAAATGATCTTCTATTTCATGATAAGGATCATCAATTCATAACATCTTCATAAAATGATATATACAATGGATTTTATTATTCATATAATATAATAAATTATATAGTGTTCTAAAATCATAGAGTCTTGTGGTTATAATTAATGAGTTACGAAAAAAATATTTGGAAAATATTGTGAGAGAAAATAGGAAATCAAAACACCATATATCGTTGTTGATTTATTTATCATATTTGATTAAGAAGTAATATATGGAAAAAAGTATGGTTTAAGATATATCAAAATTATTACTATTAGAGTTTTTAAGATTTATTAGAATATAATAATAAAGGATTAAAAAAGGAATGATGGTAAAATTTATTTTTAATTGATTATCCATATTGAAATGGTATAAAATATATTATGTGATGATTATGGGAATCTATTCAAAGATAAGAATAAACTTATAAAGTGATAAATGATGTTTATTATAATATAAGATATATATATACATATAATATTTTCAAATGAATTTAATTATTAGTATACATAGGGGGTAAAAAAAATAGAGGAAAGATTTTGTACAATTTAGTCCTATAAAAATGAAGTCTGCAGATATTGAAAATATAATTTACATTGTAGAATAAATAGGTGATGAAAAAATTATTATATATCTTTCAAAAAAACTTAGGAGGGAAAATTTGGGGTTCTGTTGAGGATGTTCATTATTAAAATCAAGGAGGCAGGAATATTTTCATTTTCTAAACAGTCATACATGAAATTTTAATAAAGTGTTAGATAATATAATTATAGTAAGGATATATTTTCATTTAGAGGATGATTTTTTTGACTACTATTATTACAAAGAAAATATATATTAAATATTCATAAAATTATAACACTATCATTTTTGTTTAGGTGAATACAAAAAAATCCACAACTCACTATTAATATTTGATCTCAATTTTTTAGCATAAGAAGTGAAAAATTAGAATGGATGAAAAGGGTGGATCCTCATGATATTAAAGATAAAATCCAATAACTATTTTATTATGTTTCATAGAGAGAGACTACATTACATCAACTAATCAAACCTTAACTAAATAACTGTATAGAAAAGTAGAAAATAGAGTTTTTATAAGGTGTTTCTAAACCCTAAATCTTATAATGGATGTGTTATGTGGTGTGGTGTGGCCACAAAAAACATATACCAAATGAACTAGGGAAATAGTGTATTCATGCACACTGTATATTTCTTGTGTATTTTAAAGGGATTATCCATTAATTGGGAAGCAAATAAAATCCTTCTATATGTATATGTATTATATATCTGTATTCATGTATCTAATTATGTGTGGTTCTTTAGAATATTAGTTGATGAGTGAGATTAAATATTGTTGTTGATAACATAGGAAAAATACTCCAAATGATAAAATAATTGTAATAATGTTAATATCCAATTACGAAATGACCCAATTGTCCCCTCACCGTCGTAGGGTGTCTCGAGTTTCTATAATTAGGATCAAAGAAAAAATTATCTAATTTTGTGGTCAATATCAGAATTTATTTTGGATTTATTTCACACATGGATATAATACTGATGCCTCCATATTTAAGATGAATTTACTTTATAAGTTTAAATAAATAAATTCTTATGTTCTTATAAGATTATGGAAGGAATTTTAAAGAGTATATACTATGATATTTTAATTTAACAAAGTGTAGTGAAAAAAAACTTAGATAGAAATATTGAGAAGATCATGACCATAATTTTCTAACATTTTATACTAAAATAACTCCCATTATGTTAAATCATTTGATATATAAAGGTTTATATAGATTAATTTTACAAATTAGAAAATGATAATGAGATGTATTTATCATCCCCAAAATCTCATGAATTCTGCTTTATGTCATAGGATAATATCATATTTAATAACAATAATTATGGGATGAAAAAATTCAAATTTTTGTGAAAATGTTTTATTTTATTATCAAAATACTATAATAATGTTTTCTCTAATGTTTTAAAATATTTAAATTCTAATATTCCCACAAATGTTGATAGATGTCTAAAATTCAATGATTACATGAAAAAAAAATCATGATCCCAATACATATGTTGAAATATAACAATCAAAACAATATCCATTCCCTATATTAATAGGGGACCAATTTGGAATATTTCATGGATTATAATATAATTTTCAAGAAGATATTCCAGTATACATCAAAGGATTAATGAAATTGATGTTTCTTTACACACATACATATATAATAATGATTTTATAAGGATAAATTTAAAAAATGTTCTACATAATGGATTTTCCAAGGAGATTGAAAAATAAATTTCCATGGTGAAATATTTGAAATTAATTATTCACCACCTACCACTGAATATGGAGAGAAGATAAAATATAGAATAGAATTTAAATAATCCTTCCAAATTAGGGTCATCCAACTAAATTAAAATGATGGGATATTAAATGATATGGAATTAGAAAATTTAACTACAATGGGAATATAAAACGTAGGAAATCAAATCATATTTATTTGGGAATGTAATTTTTTTACAATTGAAAATCTAGAATCAATGAATATAAGAAATTCTCTTGTTGTAAAAATGTATAAAGGTTCTAAAAATAAAGTGTATATGATGTGATTATTCTAACAGAAATTGGATAACACTAGGAGGGTATTCATGTAATACCAATAGATAACCATTCCATTGATATATAGATGGAAAATGAAGTAGTATAGGTGAATAATCTTTGATGAGTATAAATAAAATAAAATTGAAATGGAGAGGATAGAAAGGAATAATTGGAAATTAATTCTATGTAAAAAAATCATATACTATAGTGGCAGTGAAATGAAAAAAGGGGAAAACATTATGTATCATTAATTTTTTAATAATAATATCTATCAAAGAAAGAAAATAATATAGTACTTGAAGAATAAAAGGATTTTTGTGCACAACAATATTTCTAGAAAGAGATTAAGCTTACAGAGGGAGAACTCATAAAGGAATTGGCTTCTCAAAATGTTGTAAAATATGAAGTGAATGAAATATATTTTATTTTATGAATAAAGTTACTCATATTTTTTAATGACTATTTTATTCATCTTTCCAAATAAATACATTGAAATTAAAATACACATCATTAAATAATGTTGTCCATAATAGCTATTATTACTATTTGAGGATAAATGAAAGAAAATATTTAAAAAATGTAAACTTTATAGGCTTCAATTATCCAATTAAGATAAATCATGTCAAAATGAATTTTAAAAAATACGTGTTAGGAACATGATGGAAATTATCATGGAAGTCATATAACATTTGAATGAAAATATATGAAAGATGATGTTTGGGAATGGTAGAGTATATATTGTGTGTAATGGGAAAAAATAATTTTATGATATGACAGTTTTTAATTATGAACCTTGAGAATTGTAATAGTTTGTATTAATTTTACGATTTAAATTACAATATATAAAGGTTAATTTTAGAAAACAACTAATGTTTAAGGGGATAAAAGGGACTATAAATGAAGGATAATTTAATTTGAATAAAATTATAAAATCTTTGATGGGAGGTAGCATCACTGACATTCACACATGATCAAGCCCAACTATAGTTTTAACATGTTTCACTCATGTGGAATCTCATAAAGGGGATGTTAATGATAGTAGAGATCACCAATATATAAATATTAGCTAAAAAGGAATAATATGATTTTTGATACAAGTAAACCAAATTGGTTTTTAAAAAAAATATAGGTCTAATTAAAATAATATTTTAAGATAAATTCATATATTTAAAATAAAATGTTCATATTATAAAATTCTTATGAAAAAATATATAATCATATATAAATAATAAAATAATTTTAAGAAATCATTTATATTATTTTCTATGTGTTAGAAAGATAGTCTTCTTAAAAAATTGGTATCTTTTAATGAATATTCGTTATTTAAATTATTTATTTCACATATTTAGTATATAATTTTTGTAAAATACAATTCATATGTGAAATCATCACATAAATATTATCAAATGGTGAACTTTTCTTAATTTTATGTTATAGTATAATATTGGGAAAAAAAATAAATATGGTATAATTATATGGTAACTATTCTGATATCAAAATGAAATGATACTAATGTTGTAAAAAAATTAAATGTTTTCTTGAAGAAATTAGATTGATCAATAAATTAATATATTTTAAATTACTAATATTTTTATCCAATGTTATAATGATTCTTCCAAATCCAAAATTATAATTTTGGTTTTTAAATTTAACTGTTATTGAAAATAAAATTTTATAAATCCAAATACATCTATATTTTAAGGGATTCTTCTCATAAAATATTAATATACTAAAATAAACTACCCCATAGAAAATAATGTTGGATAATACTTTGGGTAAGCCAATGGTTTTTCATTTTATATATCATAGATTAAAAAAACTATATTATAAGGCCCCATCCTTAAAAATTACACAGTTTTGAGTTAATTCAAGAATTAAACATTGAGGATTTTTTTAGGTTTAGAGTTTTAGAGAATTAGGATATAAATATTGAATTACATCTCATATATTACAAATTATACAATTCTACTATATCCAATTTTTTTCATAATAATAAAACTATTTAAACAAAATAATTATTATTTTCATGATATAAATCTTCCTAAATTATTCCTTACTCATACCATTCCTTAAACCCTGTGAAAAACATTTCAAAAACTTGGGCAGAACATAAAAATCTATGTAAGGTATATAATATAAAGAAATAAAACATTAGTCCATGAATACATAAAAATCAAAAAAATTAAACCTTTCAAGCATAAAACATAAGATCTTTAACATTACTCGTGAAATAATAAGAATTATGAATAACACATTGAAATAATAAATCATAAAGGTAACTTGTGGTA
Source organism: Viscum album (assembly GCA_963277665.1). NCBI lineage: Eukaryota > Viridiplantae > Streptophyta > Magnoliopsida > Santalales > Viscaceae > Viscum > Viscum album. Next base: position 154,493,458 of record OY728145.1, read on the forward strand.
TCCCTAACATACTTACAATATACCATTCATAGCTACATTAGGAGTTACATTTGGAATAAGCATCAAAATATATTCCCCAAATCTATAAGGAGAAACACTAACGTTTACCTTTTTCACGTTACCTAATGAATTAGAGAGCTATCTCAAGCTCACCCTCCCTTGGTTTATCACAGAACAACATGTATTATAAATAATTACCAAGAACCACATGATATTAATAACACATAAATCAATTAAAAATGAAAGATAACATTTCCACATTGCACTCACAATATATAATTTAAATATATCGACATAATTAATGCATTAAAAAACATTTTCAAAACAAAAATACTTATAAATGGTATATGGTAATTATTTTCTTTTTTAAAACATTAAGACAAGTTAAGGAAGCCAAATATCAAATAATCAACACGATGGTAGAACGGTCGTTGTGATCGCGTGTGTTAAAAAGAAACATTCCTTTTGTAGTTTAGTAAAATTATTCATAAAAAATACTCCTTTTGAAAATAATTGAATTTAATTAAAATAAAAAGGGTATAATTAAACACCATATAAAATAAGGTCGTGTGTATACCAAAAATATGCCTCATTGTAAGCGTATAGAGATTAATTCCATTATAATGTTTGTATAAATGATGTAAGAATTTATCAATGGGGTGAATATGTATAACAATAGTATATCCACACAAAGGGATGTATAAAATATGACATTAATAAATAAACAGTGTTTCCAAACATAATCTTAGCATAATATAATGAACTAAGTATGCGTAAAACCCAATGACAGGATACTATGTTTAGAAATTCCCTTATGAGAATTCGGAAGCCTAACGACGTCACATAAATATACATAAAATGGGTTAATGATAGAGAAAAGGATGTCTCATCATTGGGGCATAAAATTTACAGAAACTAGGAGATATAATAACATATCCCAACATAATAAAATAGAAACTAAAAGTCCTAGCATAAAATATGACCTTGACTAAAAGAGGAGGGTGAAAGGTTCCCTTAGATTGAGTCCGACTTGTCTCATTCGTACATTATATTCGTAAATAATAAACATGGGATAATTTATTCATAAATAAGAGGAATTTTCATATTTATTATTAATTTTATATTACTTATCATCATGTTATAAAAATTACATAATTATTTATATTTTTATCAGTCATTTTGTCGACATTCGGTACTTGAGTAAAAAATGAACCCGATATAATTACAAATTTTCCATGTGTTCAAATTTCCATTAACTAAAAAATAGTATTCATGATTTATATATCATATATATCCTTTATATATGTATTTAGATCCATTATATATGTATTTATAATAGTTAATAACATTTTGCGATATGAAATGAAATGCACCGTTCATAGAGACGGTAAGCCGTCACATACACATGAACACTACTTTCATTTCTTTTTCATATTTAAAAAAATGAAAACTAAATGATACATAAGCATATTAAAATTATAATATAATATAAAATTTTATTTATATTACACAAGTTCATGAACTCCATCCTTTATATGTTCCATTTATGGAATGAACGAGTTGTATCACGTTGAGGTGGTGATAGTCTATACTTTCTCAAATTAAATTATCGTATTTACATATTATAGAAAGAATAAAGTTATTCTGTATATGAAAAATACAGAATCATAGAGATAATATAAATACAATATATAATATATATATATATATAGTTCCATCAAAATGGCTACCATTAGAGGTGATAGGGAAAAATTGAACAATCATCGTTTCGCGAGGAAGTACTTCGCCGTCTAGAGAAACAGTGTGTTCATATCCATTAGATAGAGGTGTGTGTAAATGTAGTTATAATAATTTTCATAAACAAATCCTAATATATTGAGTATTTTATTATTTTATTTAATCAACTTATAATAATATAGTATAGAGTGAAGAAGTTTAATAATGGAAAGAAACTTTAGAAAAGAAACTACGTCTTAAAATGTGTTAAAACCATTGATTTGGGCCGAAAGGATTTAATGAATTTCTTACTTACAAAGTTAAGGCATCTAGGATGAAGGTAGGGATATTTGGATATTATTTTGGAATAATATGGTTGAGAAAAGGGTCTTGAGAGGTGTGATTAAATTGGTAGAGGTGGTGGCCTTCTATAAGATGAAAGAGGGGCACATTAAGAAAGTATAGAAATTTTAATTTATTATAAATTTTATTACAACTAAAAATGAGTAAAAATTTAGTTAAATGAATGATATGATGATGATAATTCCATATAAAATCGTAATATAAGAATTAGAAAGCTTTTGAATATTTTTTTAATCATTATTTTTTGAATTAACCCTCTTTTACTCTTACCGTTTTATAAAGAATTTAACAATTAGAGAATCAAAATATTTACCAAAACACAAAAATTTCCCGATGCAAGAGTCATTAATAAAATTTTAGACTTATCATAACCAATTTTCTTAATCCTAGATTTTTAGGAATTTAATATCATTTAAGAAACTATTTTAAATTTTAAGTTATGAATTATGTCAATTTTGGAAACTATTCATACTTGACTTTTTTACAAATTCATAACAACCTGATTCCTTCAAACTAAAGTAAATAAATAATACCTATGAAATCAATATAATCCATAAAATTTGTGGATGACATAAAAATAACCAAATTAAATTTATTTAACATTTAAAATATAATTTATTTGAATCCATTATTAAGAAACCAATCACTGCATCATCATTGTGTCATAAAAAAATTTATTTATTTAATGTCTAAAAAATATAAATATAATATAATAATATATTAAATCCTATTATATTTATAATTAAATTTTATAGTTAAATATATCATCTATATTAACCCATATAAAAATTATATTATTATAAGATACATGTTTATGTTATGTTTTTCATTACTTTATGTTAATTCTTATAAAATATTATTTCCCCGTCCGAGTGGCACCACGGAGTCCCCAAATCGACCCATGGATTCCCATGGTCTTAACAATCTTTTAAAATAGTATTAGAACATATTTTAGTGTAGTTTATTATTATTATAATATTATTTTTACCCTTATTTACCCGATTTACCCTTTAACCATGGTAAATAAAATAATTACTGATGTTACTGGTCACAATGTCCAAAAAAAATTTACACAATTTGAAATTTATGATTCAAAATATGGAATCCATTTTTCCAAATTCAAAACAAAAAATTGGCATTAATTAATTTAAAATTAATTCTTGTTGTTCAAACTATAGACTGCATTTTTAAGAAGTGTCAAAAGATTGACATGTGATTATGTTTAATTTAAAAGTAAAATTTCTTCCAATGAACAAAATTGGATTAAATGGTAAAAATATAATCCTATTATACATTAAAACTAATTATAATTATAATCTATCTATATAAATAAATTATAAGAAAAGGCAATTTGAAATAAAATGTTGTATTGTTCACTATTCATTTAAAAATGATTTTTGTCATAAAATTACCAAATATTCATACAAGGTAAAATTTGAAGTACTTATTCTATATAAGATGTTTATGTTTTCAAATAGAACATATAAAATTGAAAAAACTCTATTTAAATTGGGTTCTCCATCAAAAGTTGGTAAACCAACCTTTTAAAAATATTAGAGTATTTTATGTTTAAAATTAGATTCATTCTTTTTTTAAGTCTCTAAAATATATTGGATAAATGTAAATACATTTAAAAAATATGTACAATCATATTGTAGTTAGTTATGTTCATTATTTATAATACAATGACTATGTGTTAACAACCATTTAAAATAATAACAATATTATATTATTTTTTGATATAACTCAAAGTTGTGTGCAACATATGATTTCAAAAAAATCCATTGTTACCTTTTCAGTATGATATCAGGAAAATCATGACATTTAATGTACAAATAATATATTATTCCTAAATATTAAAAAAAAATAAAAAATTATAATTCTATAAATACATGGTTCATTAAATCCTTTCCCATTTTGGAAATTGCGTCCTTTTAAATTTATAATTGTGCTCGAAATCTTCATTGAAAATCCCATATCTGAAAATGAGTCAATAAAAATCACATTAAAATAAATAAAGATAAGTAAAAAGGTCACTCTATATAACCCATACTAGTATTCCATGTTGGAAAAACATGAATATGGAAGAGAAAACTAACCATCATGTTCTAATGTAGAGTGATAGAAAACATAATCTAAAGAATGTTAACTACTAGAAAACCAAAAATTTGTGATTAGTTATATGGTCCTTATTTCTCAATAGAAAAATTAAACAGAATAATTTTTTTATTGTCCTTTACATAAATTTAAGGAATTTATTTATGAGCTTGACTAAGAACATAAGGAAACATACTTACTTGTCTTGTAGAGTTTCATCCTATTATAAATATCTACCACTAACTCATATTTTCTACAAACAATGAGAATTTAAGATGACCTAGTCATAACTAAAGCACATTAATCAACTTCTATAGAATCTAATAATCCACAGACGATGAAAGATATATTTTCCCTATCATTAGACATTAAACAAAAACCAAGATAGTTAGTACATGATTAGAAAATCCCCAAAAAGGATAATCCTTTAAGAAAATAAATACTACTCTTAATCTCCAAAATTCAACAAACAATAACCAATGTTCAACAAAGACCATTTTATACACAATTGTCCTTCAAATTATTCAAAATAATCCAAACTAATATTGAAATCCAAAATTTATAAGTATTTGATCACATAGTCATCCATGTTAAATATTAACAGTTATCTCCAGATAACATTGACGACTATAAAAGTCTCATTCTGAAAAATAATTAACATAATCACATATTCTCTATGATAAGTTAATCATTTCCATAAATAACTCGAATCACCATATATCCCTAATAAAAACATATATTTTTCAAAAATAATATTCAACCAACACTCCTCTAATTAAATCCCATAATATTCTGTTTTCCTTAGGCATATAGTGTTCCCAAAAGAGAGAACATCTTCAAAAATAATATTTATCACTTAATGACCAAATCAATTTCCAATACTAAGGACATCTATTTGATAAAACATAAGTTCCCTAAATAAACTTATTCTTGAACCATAAAATCATTAAACTAAAAAGAATAAGTCATACTTACCAGGGACTTCATGTTGGCCAATGGTCAGCGATACACCCTTATCACCATTTAATTGTGGGTTCGATTATAGTGACCTTTCCAAATGTGACGGGTTGTCACCCATATTGCGGGTTATCCATTTTTATAAAACTCAAAAATAACCCTAACATGTTATAATATCAATGGTTGTATTATACCCATCATTTTCATCCCAACTCATAATGACCTCAATATATTAATTTATCAGTTCTTATATATATCGACAGTTTATCCCATCTTCATATGATAAAATGACACTATTCCCAAAGAAAGAACATCATGATCTGATCATTATGTCCGCCTGGTTTCATCATCATCTTATTCACATAGATAAAAGGTCCATGCATTGCAATAATGATTTAGAGAACCTTCAAAATCCTTTTCTTACATTATCCAAATACACCTTTTCAACTTGGGACACATGGGTATTCATAGAAAAATTGTTTCGGGAAATAAACATGTATGACATATAATTTCAAAAAATATGATAAAACATGATTTTTATAAAATAGTTAGACCGAGTATGATTTGAAACATTAAAATAATGGTCCTTTTAATATACCATATCTATGTTCTAAAATAATATATTTTAAAATCAAATTTAAATAGGTTTTGTAGGGGTCTTATTCTTTATCAACTTTTTCAAAATCATAATATGATTCATGTTATTATCACAAGGTAAAATATTTGAAAATTCCGTGATAAAATTTACATTTCTTGAAAATAAGAGAATATTTAAAAGTTAGGATTTGATTAAATACAACCCATGTTCCATGGGGGTATAAAGGTATAATATAGGTTTTTGATATCTCAAAGTACTACTTCCAGGTGATTTGTATGCTAGAAAATGTTTTATAGTCATCTGAATATGAAAATTCAATAATTATTGGACACATGTCATCAGGAAGAGATAAGAATGTTGTTTGAGATCCTCCTCTTTCCATTTGTAACTGACATTTGTTTATTTAAAAATGTTATAAAAGAAGGATTTAACTTAAATAAAATATATAGATATTAACAATGTGTTTAATAAAAACTCTTAATCCCTAAATTTTTCTAAACTAACCTCTGATACCATCTATAAGGCCCCAAAATTAAATATTAAATAGTATTTAGTCAATATAATAATTCTACATTGAGTATCTTTTTAGGTTTAGAGTTTTATATAATTATTCCATAACTACAACTTTACATCTCATAACATACAATGTTTACACTTATACTCTATCCAATTTTTTTCACAATAATAAAACTTTTTAAATAAAACATGAATTATTTTATTGATATAAATCTTCTTGAATAATTCATTTCTCTTACCATTCTTTATACCGAATGAAAAAAAATTTCAAAAACATTGCATGAGCATAAAAATTTTAGTAAGGGATATTAAATAAATAAAGAAAACATTAGTCTATGAATATATACAAATAAAATAAATCATAATTTTCAATCATAATACATAAGTGCTTTAACATATCTCATCATATCAAAAGATTTAATAAATAATAAATCATAAATATAATATGTGGCATCTAAAACATACTTACATTGTATATTTCAAATCTATATTGGGAGTTAGATTTGGAATACCCATCACAGTATATTCTCAAAATCTCTTAGGAGAAACATTAATGTTTACCTCTGTTATGTTACTCAATGCATTGAGAGCTATCTATGGCTAAACCGCCCTTGGTTTATCACTACACCACACATACAAATAAACAATTCCCAAGAACAATAACATATTTATAACATATAAATAAATCATAAATAAAAGATAAAATTTCCACATTACAATCATAATATATCATTTTAACATATTGACACAATCAAGGCTTTCTGAAAAACCATTTTCAATACAAAAAAAAGGGTGTATGGTATTTATTTTCCTCTTAAAAAATTTCAGCTTTTTGAGGAATCCAAATATCAAATAATTCTCATGGTGGAATAATGGTTGGTGTGACCACATATGTTAAAAAGAAACATTCCATTTTTTGTTTGAAGAAATCTTCGTAGAAAAAGATTCCCTTTGAAAGTCATAGAATCAAATTAAAATAAAAAGGGTATTATTATACAACGTATAAAATTAGGTCATGTATAAAAATAAAATATGACTTAATGTAAGTAGATTCATATGAAGTCCATTACACAGTTCATATAAATGATGTAGGAATTTATCAATGCGGTGACAATGTGTAGCAATATTATATCCACACAAAGGGAAGTGAAAAATATAACATAAATAAATAAAGAGTGATTCCTCACATAATCTTTGAATAATATAATCAAATAAGTATATGTAAAACCCAATTATTAGAGATTGAGTTTATAAATTCCCCCATAAAAAATCGATAGCCTAAAAGAATCACTTAAAAATACAAGAAAATGAGTTAATGAGAGTGAAAATGGTCTCTCAACATTTAGAATTAAAATGTACAACAATAAGGATATATAAGAACATATCCAAACATAAAAAATATAAATTAAAATTCATAACATAAAAATATTCTTTTACGAAAAGAGTAGGTTGAAAGGTTCCATTACCTTGGGTCAGACATGTCTCATTTGTTTTTGTAGATATTCAGTACTTGAGTCGAAAATGTACTTTCTATAATTACAAATTTTTCTTTGTGGTCAAAAGTCCATTATCTCCAAAATTTTATTCATGATTTAAATATCATATAATTATAGTATATATGTATTTATATCCATTATATATGTATTTAAAATATTCTATAACATTTTGAGATATGAAATGAAAGGCACTGTTCATGGAGACGTTAAGTTGTACGTACGCATGTATCAAACATTCATTATTTTTTCATAATTAATGAAATTAAAACAAAATCATACATAGGTATATTATAATTACAGTATTATATGTTATTTTATTTATGATACATATGTTCATTAAATCCATTATTTATACTATCCATGTTTGGTATGAATGAGTAATACCACTTTGATGGGCGGTATTTTACACTTCCTCAAATGAAATTATTGTATTTACATGTTATGGAGAGAATAAAGGTTTTATTTAAATGAAAAATAAGGAATCATATATAGAATATAAATAATATATATATAATGTATATATATAGTTCGATTATAACAATCACCATGAGATGTGGTAGGGGAAAATTGAACAATCATCGTTTTGTGAGGTAGTAGTACGTTGTCCACAGAAAAAGTATGTTCATATCAATTATATGGAGGTGTGTGTATGTGTAGTACTAATAATTCTCATAACAACATCTTAGTATATTTATGATTCTGTTTTTGTTATGTAATCAGAGAATGAGTATAGAATATAGAGTGAAGATGTATAATAATGGAAATGAACTTTAGAGAAGACAGTACCTCTTAAAACGTGTAACTCCCATTGATTTGAGCCAAAAGTATTTCTTGAATTTTTTATTCCCAAAGTATGGATTCTATGAATAAATTTGGGATATTTTGAGATTATGTTTTAAGAATTTTGACTATCCAAGGGGCTTGATAGGTGTGATTAAAAGGGTTGAGGGGTGTCCTTTTATAAGAGGGAGGGGCACTTTATGAAAGTCTAGAAATATAAATTTATTATAAATTATATTTCAATTATAAATGAATCCAAATTAAGATAGTTAAAACATAATATGAATATAATTCTAAATAAATTCATCCATTAATGATTATATAGGTTTTGTATATTCATTAATCCTGATCTATTCAATTTAACACTTTTTTACTCTTCCCGTTTTGTTGAGCATTTAACACTTTGAGAATCCAAATAGTTACCAAAACATGAAAAATATGTACAGTTAAAGAGTCAGGAGTAAAATTTTAGAATTATCAAAACTATTTGGAGTATTAATAGATTATTAATAATTTAATATCATTTAATAACCTTTTATATATTTTAGTTATAAATTATGTTAGATTTGGACACTATACATATTTATCTTTTTTTACAAATTCATTAAAAAATGATTCATTAGAAACAGTGGAATTAACACAAACCTAAGATTATAGTAAAATCCATAAAATTCATGGATGAAATCAAAATAACGAAATTAAATTTATTTTTACATTTATAATATCATTTATTTGACTCTTTAATTGATGATGCAATCATTGTATCATCATTGTTTCATAATAAATGTTATTTATTTAATGTCGAGAAATTATAAATAAAACATCTTGATATAGGATTTATTTTTATCTTTATATTTACCATTTATAGTAGAATATATCACTTATAAATAGACCATATAAATATTGTTTTAGTAGAAGATACTTGTTTATGTTACATTTTTTTTACTTTTACTTAATTCTTATGAAATGTTATTTTCACATCTAAGTTGCTCCATGGGGTACCAAAATAGACCCAAGAAAGACCATGGTTGGATATATCTCATCCAATAGGATTATGACATGTGTTAGGGTAGTTTTATATTATTATAATACTATTTTACACTTATTTACCAGATTTACCCTTTACCCACAATAAATAAAATAATTACTAATGTCACTATTCATAATGTCCCAAAATAAAATGTACATATTCACACAATCTGTACCTTTGGATTCCAAATATGGAATAAATTCTTTCAAATTTAAAATATTGAAGATTTAGTAATTAATTTAAAATTAATTCTCATTGTCTAAACCAAAAACGTGGTTTTTAAGAAGTAATAACTATTAAAAGATTGACATGTGTTTATGTGTAATTTAAAAATAAAATTAATTAAAATTTATAAAACCATATTAAATGATAAAAATATAATCCAATTACACTTTAAGAACAATTAAAATTATAATATATATATATATAATAGATTACAAGGTATTTCTGACTTACAATGCTTTATTTTTCAGTATTCATTAAAAAATAAACTTTATCTGAAAATTGGCAAAAATTTTATCCCATGTAAATTTTGAAAACCCGGTTCTATAGAAGAAGTTTATTTTGTAAAATAGAACATATAATAGTGGAAAAAACTATATTTAAAAAGGGATCTCCATCAAAATGTGGTAAACCAAACTTTTAAAAATATTAGAGTATTTCAGGTTAAAAATCAGATTTATTCTTATTTTAAGCCTATAAAATTTATTGGATAAATTTTTAAGATATTTAAAAAAAAGTAAAATCCTATTTTAATTAGTTCTGTTGTTTCATGATAAAACAATGAAAAGGCGTCAACTACCATTTAAAATAAAAATAATATTATTTAAATTTTTTGGTTTAACTCAATGTTGTGTTCAACGTAAGATTTCAATGAATCCCATTGTTGTGAGTTGAGCATGCTATCAAAAAATAAATCTTCATTAATTTAAAAATAATATATTATTCATAAATATTAATAGAAATGAAAATTTATTATTCTATAAATACCAAGCTTATTACATATTTATTGATATCAATACACAATTCACCCTCAGTTAATATAAATACCCATATATTCTCACATTCCACTCAACTATAATTCCATTAAGAATTAATTTAATCTCATTTTATCTATAAAGACTCATTAAATGGAGTATATAATGTTTTAATAGATCTTTATTATGCATTGGGAACAAATTTTCATGTATTGTATTTTCGTTTTCTTTCTTTTCGTTCATGTACTTCCATTGTAGTAATCTTTCTAATTTATAAATTTCTATGTTTCTATACTAATAAAATCATTCCATTAATATAAAAATGATGATTTAATAAGTAAATAATTATATTATATACCATAAAACCCATTCCATTAAAAAAATTTATTCTTTTCATGCTATTAAAAGAATTCCTTCAATTTCTATTCTATCATATGGCTACTGAGTCTCCCAGTTCGCTATGTGCTCTCCCCCTCTCCCTTTTCACCAATAAGGGTTTCCCAATCCACATTTTTAGTGATTTATATCCTTAAATTTCCCTAATACACTAGTTCCCTTATTATAAGTCTCCCCCCTTAGTGTTTTATTAAAACATCAACATTTTTTCAATCATGGATTCCTTACTCTTTGTGTTTGGCACTATATTTGGCACAATGAGACGGAGATTTATAGTGTTTTGGGGAATCACTAGTGATTTTGTTTAGTTTTATATCACTTATTATATGGGTTTGGACTTCTCATATATTCTTTGTCATGTATTTTTTCATTTCCTTTTTTTGTTATTAAAATACCACCAACATTTCATGACTTGGTATAAGATCCAATAAATTATAGATTCGTTAATTTCAAATCATATAAGGGAACCTTCCACAGAATCTACCTCCATGTATATCATCATTTTTTTCCTTCACTACTCTCTTCCACCCTCTATCTATCTCTATCCCATTGCACAACCCCATCCTAGTTTGGCATAGTGGCGAACGTAGTGGATTGGGATTATAGTTGAAAGAAATGTTGGTTATACCTTTATTGTCTATCCTTATTTTTTCTAGTAGATTTTTTCCTTCCTTATAGTTTTATAATTGTAATATTTCATTGGTGGTGAAGTTTTTTTGTTATTGGTTAAAGGTAAGTTTCCCACATTTTTTACATGGTGTGATTTCTTTATTGAAGTCTATTTCATGGTGGTGTTGCTTTCATTTTAGTGGTCAATTTTTCATTGAGGGTTTAGTGAATGTGGTCTATATTATTTCATCATCAACATAAAATATGTAAAATCAATGAACATGACTCTGGTTTTCCGTGATGTTTCTTTAATTTGATTTTTTTCCTAACAGCCATTAACTATAGCTTTGGTTTTCCAATAGTTTAACTTAGTGATAATTGATATTGGATATATTTACTGAGAATGATAATTTTTAAGTCATATAAGGGTCACGTAAACACTAGTATCAAGAATAATTCTTGACATTTCTTACATTCTCATCGAGGATTTCGTCATTTTGAATTTGAATTATTTATCTTTGTTTATTCTAATATTTTGATTTTATAAATTTGGGGTGATTTAATGTGTTATTTTATTTAATAATTTTCATGGTTCCCCATTATCCCAATTTTATTATTTTAAAATGATAAAAATTATTTTGGATATAATTTATATTTCATCATATTTAATTGAGAAACCCCAATTCTATTTTAATTCTATGGAATCAATATGAATTATATTATATATAATTCATTTTTTTCCATCTATTAAAATAACATTACGTATCATAGGATAAAAATAATGTAAAGTTAATGTCTTTAATTCATATGAATTAAATTAATATATTTAACTTAAATTAATTCTCTATAGGGAATTTATTAAGGGATTTGTTATGATATATTATATATTTGTAAGTTATAAATTTATTCATATGAACAGAACACAAGAATTGTCCATGTGGTCAAGATTCCACTATCTCAAAAAGTTTATTCATGATTTTAATATCACATATAGCTAGTATATATGTCTTTAAATCCATTATATATCTATTTACAATAGTATATAACATTTGGATATATAAATTAAATGCACCGTTCATAGAGACTGTAAGTCGTACGTACGTATGAACGCTACTTTCATTTCCATTTCATAGATAAAGGAATGAAAACTAAATGATAAATGGTTATATTATAATTACATTATAATATCATATTTTATATATGTTGCATAATATTATTAATTCCATATTTTAAACATTCCATGTATGGAATGAACGAGTCGTATCACTTTGAGGGAGAGGTAGTCCACACTTCCTCAAATGAAATTATCGTATTTACACGTTATGGAAAGCATATGTGTATTCTTTAAATGAAAAATATAAAAGAATAAAGACAATAAAAATATAATATATATCATATATAAATATATTTCCATTATAATGTCCACCATGAGAGGTGGTTGGGGAAAATTGAACAATCATCATTTTGTGAGGCTATAGTTTGTCATCCACATAAACAATGTGTTCATATCCATTAGAAGAAGGTGTGTGCAAGTGTAGTTATAATAATTATCAAAAACAATCCTAGTATATTGTGGTAATTTGTGTTTTTATTTAATCAAATAATATAAATATAATAGAGTGAAGAATTATAATTATGGAAAGGGACTGTAGAGAATATGTTACCTCTTAAAACGTGTAACTTTCTTTGATTTGAGCCTAAAGGATTTCTTGAATTTACTTCTTATATAGTTGAGGATTATAGTATTAAGTGAGGGATAATTGGAGCTTATTTTGGAATAATATTTCTTAGCCAAGGGTCTTGATAGATGTGATTAAATTGGTAGAGGTGGTGGCCTTTTATAAGATGGAGGAGAGGCACTTTATGAATTTTTAGAAATTTTGATTTATTATAAATTCTATTTCAATTAAAAACGAGACAAAATTAATTTGGTTAGAATAAAATATGAATATAATTTTAACTAAAATCATCCAACAATAATTAAATTGGGTTTGGATAGTTATTAATCCTTTTCTTTTCAATTTAACCATTTTTTACTCCTACCATTTTATGAAGAATTTTACAATTTGATAATAACAATAGTTACCAAAACATAAAAAATTTCCAATGAAAGTGAAATTAATAAAATATATTCTTATCATAACCATTTTTCCAAATAATATATTTTATGAATTCATTATCATTTAATAAACTATTTTATATTTAATATTTGGAATTATGTCAATTTTAGAAACTATTCATACTTGACTTTTTTACAAATCCATAACAACCTGATTCCTTTGAAACAAAGGCATTTACTCAAACCTAATATGTCAATATCGTTGAAAAAAATATTGGATGAAATTAAAATAACCAAATGAAATTTATTTTAACATTTATAATATCATTTATTTAAATCCTTTATTAATGAAGCAACCACTACATAATCTTTGTGTCATAATTAAATTTATTTATTTAATGTCTAATAATTATAAATAAAATATCATGATATAGGAAATATTTTTATTTTTATAATTAAATTTTATCATCTAATATATCATTTATGTTAACCCATATCTTAATTATTCTAGTTGAAGAAACATGTTTATGTTTTATAATTCATTACTTTAACTTAATTCTTATAAATTGTCATTATCACATCCTGGTGGCTTTATGGGGTCCCCAAATCTACCCAAATATTACCATGGTTGGACATATATCATCTAATAACATTAAAACATATGTGATAATTTCTTAATATTATTAAAATATTACATTTTACCCTTATTTACCAGATTTACCATTTAACCATAGTAAATATAATAATTATTAAAGTTACAATTCATAATGTGCTAAAATAAATGGTAAATATTCACATAATTGATTATTTTTGATTCCAAATATGGAATCCATTTTTCCAAATTCAAAACAAAAAATATTCAGTAATTAATTAAAAATTAATTCTCATTGTCAAAACTTAAAGTTGTTTTTATGAAGAAATAACAATCAAAAGATTAACATGTGTTTGTATCTATTTTAAATGTGATTTTGTTTCAATGAAATACATTGGACTAAATGATAAAAATATAGTCCAATTACCCTTTAAAGCTAATTAAAATTACAATCTAAAAATATAAAACAATATGATGAAAAGTTAGTTCTGACTTAAAATACTATATTTTTCACTATTCATTAAAAATGAACTTTATCAAAAAAAATACATAAATTTAAACCAAATAAATTTTGATGTAATTCTTATATATAAAATGTTTATTTTGTCAAATAAAACATATAAAAGTGAAAAAACTAGATTTAAACAGGGTTTTCCATCAAAAGGAGGTAAACTGACTTTTTAAAAATATTAGAGTATTTCTTTCTTATAATCATATTCAATATTATTTTAGGCCTCTATAATTTATTAGATAAATGTAAATACATTTAAAAAACATGCATAATAATATTTTAGTTAGTTATATTCATTCCCCCTAATAAAAATACTTGGCGTTAACATTCATTTAAAATAATAATAATATTTTATATTTCTGTATAACTCAATGTTGTGAGCAACATTAGATTTCATAGAAACTCGTTGTTGCGTGTTGAGTACGCAATTAGAGAAAGCACCCCATTTAATGTAAAATTAATATCTTATTCATAAATATAAATATATGTGAAAAAGTTTTATTATATAAATACTGGTATTGTTACATATGTACTGATATCAATACACAATTCACCCTCAAATGATATAAATACACCTATATTCTCACATTACTCTCCTATATAATTCCATTTAGTGTCTATTTCGTCCCATTTTATCTATAAAGACTCATTCAATGGAGTATATAATGTTTTAAGAGGCCTTTATTAAGCATTGGGAACAAATTTTCAAGTAATGTATTCTATTTTTTCTCATTTATAAACATCTATTGTAGTAATCTTTCTAATTTCCAAATAACTATGATTTAATACTAATAAAATCATGAAATTACTATAAAATGATGTTTCAACAAGGAAATAATTCTATTATCTACCATAAAACCCATTCCATTATAAATATTTTATTCTTTTTATTCTATTGAAATCATTTATTGAATTTCCATTCCATTAGATGTATACTGAGTCACATAGTTCTCCAACTGCTTTATCCCTGTCTCTTCTCCCCAAAAAGGGTTTCTAAATCCTCATTTTTAGTTATGTAAATACTTAAATTTACCTAATACACTAGTTATTTTCAAATCTGTCTCTCCCCCCCTCAATTTTTGGTGGAATCAATTGTATTTTTTCACTCATCACGTCGTTACTCTTTGTGATCATCTCCATATTTGGTATAGTAAAATGGATATTTTTGGTGTTCTAGGAAATTATTAGTGATTTTATTTAGTTTTATCTCACTTTTTATTTGGGTTTATATCTTCTCATATATTCTTTTTTCTAGATTTATTCATGTTCTTTTATTGTTATTAAAATAACACCCACTATTCATAACTTGATCTTTGATCAAATATATTACTGATTCGGAAATTTCAGATCATTCTATGATACCTTTCATGGAATATCTCTTCATGTATCTCATAATTTTTTCCTACTATACTCTCTTCCACCCTTTTTATATCCACCACACCATGCACAACACCATTCTAGTTTGGTATGCTGGAGAACGTTGTGGTTTGAACTTATTTTTCATGGTGATGGTTTTATAATTACAATATTTCAGTTGTGGTGAAAAATATTGGTTATTTGTTTAATGTGTAGTTTCTCAAATTGTTTAGAAGGTGTTGTTGCATTGTTTAAGATCTGTTTCATGGTGGTGTTTCTTTCATTTTAGTGGTCGCTTTTTCATTGAGGGTCTTGTGGGTGTGGTATATATTTTTTCATAATCAACATAAATGATGTATAATCAACGAAAATTAAATTGTGTTTTGGTGGTGTTTCTTTTATTTGGTGTTTTATCTAATAGACATTAACCATTTCCTTGTATTTCCAACAATTTAACTAATTTATAATTGATAGTGGATGGATGTTATGGGAATGATAATTGTCGATTCATATAAGGTTCACATCAACAGTAGTCTAAAGAATCATTCTTGACATTTATTACTATCTCATACATCATTTTTTCATTTTTAATTTCTATTATTTATCTGTGATTATTTTAATTTTGTGGTTTTATAAGTTAGGGGTGATTACATGTGTTCTTTTATTTCATAATTTGTATGGTTCCCCACTATCCTAATGTTTATGATATTAAAATCATAAAAATTATTTTGGATATAATTTCTACTTCATCCTATTTAATTGAGAAACCCTAATTCTAAATTAAATCTAGGGAATCCATACAAACTCTATTGTACATAATTCAGTTTTTATTTCCATATATTAAAATCACATTCTGTATATTAGGATTAAAATAATGGAAGGGTTATGCCTTTATTTTCATAATAATTAAATGACTATATGAATGTCATCTTTATTCTCAGCAAAAAAATTAATGAAGTGATTCCTTATGATATATTATATATTTTTAAGTCAAAAATTTAGACATATGAATAGAACAACCTAATATCACTTCAATTAATTTGGTATTTGTTTTCACCTCTTGAGATACCATGTATAGTGCATGGGTGGATATCCTATTCCACTATAGAATTATGTCTTTTTAGTAAGCCTTATGTTATTTTTATGTAACCATGTTTTATATTTCTTATGCATTATTTTGATTCTAAAATAATATAATATAATTTTATTTTTACTTTTATGTTTCCATGTTTTTATTCTATTTCATGCTATCATGATATTCCTTTTGACTCATTTGTATCAATCCCCTATTTTTTGTTCCCTAACAGGGATTCATAGCTAACCCATTATCATTATTTATTTCCATATGGTATTTGACAAATTATTACAAGATCCATCAGATATAAAAGAAAATTATTGATTCTTAATAACAGTGATGTATTTTTTATATAATTTTTTTTATTTAAGAATATAATAATCCTAGTACACTTGAACTCATGTTACTTGAATATTTTTTATAAAAATATTTGTTAAGAATCATGTAATGATATGTTTAGTGAATATTGCATTTTATTTTTTGTATCAATGAAAGATCCACTTATTTTCATAATAATGATTATATAACATTAGTTAAAACCTAATATAAAATTCTTATTATAGTTATACCTCTTAAAAATTTATAATGTATTTAGTATTTTGTTTCATAGTAATTAAACCCATGTCTAGATAATACTTAGGGATATAGGCTCTAAAACAATACATCTGAGTGGTATTAACCATAAATGTGTCATTTGAAATTAAATAAATCAATAAATGGTGATTAATATAAATTCATAATTTCCCATCAAGTATTAGACTCCCATGTGAAATACTTTCAATAATTCAATTACATTTTAAAATCCATTTTTATATGTTTTAATATAATATTATAGAATTTAATGATGTAGAGTTCGAAAACCAAATAGAAACATTACCATGGATAACCAATATTGAAACATAGTGATTCATAATTTAGGGCATAAATTTCATTCCATATACATTACGTGGATCGATTTTTTATGTACATACTAAAACATATATACTCATCCAAAACAATTCTTTATAATAATCCTGGAAATAGGAGGAATCTGGTGAATAAAATATCTAATAATATATTTTATAAACTCCATAATTAAATGCAATATATGATTGGATCAAGATTTACAAACATTAATATTAAACTATTACTTTTGACTCAAATTATTATTAATAACATGTATCACATTTAATACAATATTTCTCTTAAGATAGAAGATTTTTTTGTAGAGTCCTTTTTGAAAAAAACATCTTATATTTAATTGATATTCTTATCCCAAAATTTTTGTGTAATGGATTAAATTCATTGAAATGATATTCTATATCCACTAATGCTATTATAAAGAGACAACCACTTTATACATCTATATAGTCAATGAAGAATCAGATCAATGGTAAAAAATCAATATTACAAATCCAAGGGAAAATATTTAATCTATGGAATTATTTGGATTAAAAATATATTTTAAATTAAATATCTCCCACACACTTAATTTTCTAATGGGAGGGAATTTCATGGAATCTTTTAAAATGAGGATAAATATAAAGTTTATTATATTGTAATATTTACAATGGTTACAATATATGCCTCCATATTTTACATGAGTGATTAAAGTAAGGTGAATCACTTATTTAGTGGACTAAATAAAAGTATTATAAAACCCTTAGTGATTCTAGAATCTCAAACATATTAGTAAAGTGTTTATTTTAACACTAAAGTAAAAATGAAGAAGGGTAGTTCTCAATGATCATGTGGACTTGGGTACAGAATGTGGATAATGGTGTTTAACTCTAGAGTATCATCAGATTATTCTCATTTTGGTAAGAGAGTATTACTATCCATATTCAATATCTGATGGAGTAAGTATCCTAGATACTATATCTATTGGATGAAGAAGTGATTCATATGTGAAAGTGTATATAATATGGTACTTAATTCCAAATGATATAAAGAATCCAATTAATGTGATATATCATAAGACTATTTTGAATAATCCTTATCCCATGGTAGACTATTTTGACTACATAAACCCAGAAAATAAAAAAATAATTTCCATAAGGAAATTTTTTTTACTAATAACTGATGAAAACAACCTCTAAAGATATTGGATCAAGGGAAGGCCACTAATATCACTACTTATATTATGGATACAATGAAATATGTGGGGATAATTACATTAGTTTTAAATTACAGAATAGATCACATATTTTTTTATTTTTCTTCTATACATTCTTTCATATCATGAATGTTTAGAAGAACTATTAAAGATCCTAAAAACACGTGAATGTTGAATTATCAGTGTATATAAAACAAGTGTAAATTATTATATATTTATCATATAAATCATTCCCATTCAATATTAGTGGGATAAATCACCCAGAAAACATTTTAGGACTCCCTTTAGTGGATTAAAAATTTCTACAATGAATATATTAACTAAAGTTATACTAAAAATTATCAATTTTCATGAGAAGTAAATGAATTTCAATTATCTAAGTCATAAATTGATTCAGTAAATCATAATAGAGGATGATGAATCACTTTTTATAAAATTATTCAAATATTGTATACTATAGTCATATAAGAAACGATATATGATGAATATGATTCAGACAAAGGATATGGTACCTCTTGATAAAATTCTCAACTTAAAGAAATATGATGATCCATTCAACAATATGATTTATGGTCTTCCTCTTAATAGTGAGATTTATTTCTCAATTGAACTTTTTTTTAGATATTTTTCATTATATACAACTCTCCATATAATAGACAGCATTTAACCGATTCAGATGAAATGCTATAATAGAATCTGGAAAAGGGTGTCATACAGAAAAGTGATTCAACATTAGAAGTACTAGTACATTTTGTATAAATTTTTATCACCATAGAATTTAAAAATAATAACAATCTATTAGATAGTGTATGAGATACACAACACTTAGCCTAAGCAACCCACAAAATATATTTCATTAAATTTAATTTCATTATAGCTTGTGGAATATGAAACACTAATTATAAATGAACTGTAATATAGTATACAATTAATACCATTCTAGTAAATTATCATGTATAAAAATTATTGATAATTTTTTATAGGTATGGTTATTTATTTATTATAAATAAAATAATAAACATTTTAAATAAAGAATAAGTGTTTTCTAAAAAACTAATTTTTTTTAAAAGGGGTTTTAGATGGGAATTGAAAAAATAATAATAAATTAATAGTTAACACTTTTATAAAGTCTATTTAGTAAAATCAAATTACTTTTTAGAATTATTATATCAAAATTTTATAAGAAAAATGTTTTTGTAATTTTCTGAAATGATTTTTTCGATAACTTGTGGAAATGATGAATTTAAATATAAAATGCCTTTTCATTTAAATTAATTATAATGCTAAATTATTTTTTAAATTATTATAAAATAAAAATTATAAAAATTATATATATATAAATAGATATATTAATCTAAATATGATCATTGGAATAATTTTAATGATGAATATTGACATAAAAAATTTGCAATATTTAGAACATTTTCTCTTGGAAAACACGCTTTATCGTCATGTATAGGGGAATAATTTTAAATAAATAATTCCGCATATAGGAATTTCATTTGAAAAAATGGATTAAATAATTTTAATTATGGTAATTTATGTTATCCAATAAATTCAACTTCATTTTTGAGCAAAATATATAGTGAAAACATTAAAAATTAATCAATGTGGTAAATGTGAAAATAGGTTTAATGGGCATTAAACTAACAATAATAAAAGTTTAAAGGGCATAAAACATGTATAAAATATATTTTCTATACATATTTTGACCTTAAAGTGTATAATTATTAGTAATATTCAATTTTAGACCCTTTTCCATGTGAAACACATTAATTTATCTTTTTTCTTTTCCAAAAATACGAGCGTGCCACTCACGTCACTTATACAAGGATTGACCATATACACTCTTTTTCATATATAAAAAACTATTTTCTTCACCATTAACATCCTAAATCACATCCCAAAATCCATATAAATATATTATAATCCTTATTTTTTGAATGAGTATGACATTGGAAGGATTTTGGTGAAAACATATGGTGGTCACCCGAATAAGTGGTAAACTTCTTCGAAGAAATGTTTAATTTTATTTCTTCCCCTAGCATAGTAAATACTTATATATCCATTATTATATATTAAAAATAATGTATTAAGTATAATAATACGTTTTTATGTTATTTAAATTATCAAAAACTCCCCCACATCTATAGAATGGTTTAAAAAATCATTTATCATGTGTATAGAGGACTACTGCCACCCAAACTGATGTCCTTCAATTTTCCATTACCACATCTCACAGTTGGGTATGTTAATGGATATAAACTATATATACATATAAATGATATTTCTAATAAAAATTTTTCTCTTATGTCATTATATAATATATACCATTTGAATTTTCCGTCCATATATGATACGATAACGTCCCTTGTTTTTACGGCTGACTACCACCTCGCAAAACGAAGAGATTCATTTTTTACTAGTGCATTACTTTAGAGGTCATAAGGACAAAGTTGATGAAATATTCTATAAAATAAATAATATTTATATTAATTAAATATTTATATTAATTAAATATTTATCATTATAAAAAGGTATTATGTATCCTTTTATTTCTTTTCTTCAAACTCACTAAAAGATGAAAATATCGTTCGTGTACCAGTGGACTACTACCTTCAAGAAGAAATATGATTCCCTTTTAACCACCAGAATTCATGGATGATAAATATAAGTATATTTAATAAAATAATATGTTATTTATCATTTTATGATCATTTTATAATGATAAAATATTTAGTAACTTCATTCAAAAAATAATCTTTGAAAAATTGAAATGGTACTCATATATATGTATGACCACTACAAAATATCTCACTTTTTCCAACAGGGGAATATCTATTGGTAAAATTGAATTTTCTGTTGGTAAAAATATTTACCAACATATATGTCCCAGTCACTAAACAGTTGTTCAAAACTCTATCGGTAAATATTTTTGTGACAAATAAAATAGTTCTGTTGAAATTATAATAATACTAATAGATAATATATATGTTGGTTAAGGTGTTTAGCAATAGGTTTTTGTTATAAAAATTTATATTGGTAATAATATTACCGACATAAATTTTTTTTTCTAAATTTCACTTCAATAAAATAATATCAATTTTTATTGCTAGTAAAATATCATATTATATTTATTAAATTATCATATATGTAATTCAGCTATTTTAATTATTATCTAGAAGACGATTTTAACATGTGTTCAAACTTAGAAAAAAATTTATTATATTAATAATGAAATTCATTATAAAATGAATCAATACAAAAATGCTAACCCACCTCCCCCCAACCCCCACCACGTATTCATGATCCACCACCTGAACCCCACCCCAGCAACACAGCTCCAACGACCAGCTCCAGTGAGTCAGCTTCAGTACCAGCAGCTCCAGTGAATCGGATTCTACACCAGCTGCTCTAGCTCATCCATGTCTGTAAGCCAACTCCAGCAACCAATGATCACCAAAAAATAATATATTCCAGTGATTCAGTTCCAACGACCAATGACCCATCCATACTAGAGTTTTCTATTAATTATATTGTATAAATTCTTGAATAATGTTTTTATAAAATAATTTTTGTTAGTGAAGTCATATCTATAAATGTAAAATGTATCCAGAGACATTTAGAGATAAGGTATAACTGGATTTCTTTAGTTGAACCATATACTTCTCAATTATTCTATTGAATTTTTATTCCTTACATTATAATTCTGAAATAATTGTTGGAAACATAATTCATCAATAATGCGTTGTTCCACATTATTTATCCCCACAAGATCCAATAAATAAATAAACCAGATCACACAACAAAAACATGAGAATTCAATAAACCACTGAAAATATGAAAATTCATAACCAATACCAAATACTACTACAATGGGAAAAAATAAGAAATAAAAAAACATAACTGAACCAAACCAGAACTTGACACACTTTCCATGTGACCCCCGTGTCTTCACCATCCACAAAAACCAACCATTACTCTATACAAACCTGGACCTAATTGAATCTTAAAAATAACTAGCAGTAAGTATCACAATTGTGGTGAGTATAAATATTTCACTTGGTATGTTCCAATGAATACATAAATGACTTTTCCCAAAAGCATCCCAAAAAATCTATTTTGAAATGTATGTAAGAACGTAGTATTTTTATCTTTAAAATAATCAGTACCGCTTTCCAGAAAGCCACATTGAAAAAAATCATTGATTTTGTAAAGATCTGAAAAATCACTATCACATATACCCATGCCCTTGGATTTTTGAAAGCCTCATTAACAATAGAAAATATGAGCATTGATACATCTATCTCATCACCAATGGTAAGAGATAAGTGCATGTCATTTTGTTTGTGCTTCAGAGGAAATGAACTTGAATAGATATTCTTAACCATGGCCATCCCCTTTAGCTTAAAAAACAGATTGGCAAATGCACCCAACACCAATACATCCATTATTGTATTTGGGTCCAGTCCACTTATTATGGTCAAATAGAGCCACTCTGCGAAGGCATTCATAATTCTTCACATTGTCATATTCACAACAAGTTTAATTTTTTTCACCATTCCAAACTTCACCTAAGAAGAATTACATTGCCCATGATGCTAAAAGTCAAGACTGCTTCTTCATACAAAGCCTTGTCCCTAGTAGCAAGGATTACAAGTTGGCCATCTTCAATAGGTTTTTTTCCACCTGACACAATATCTTGAAGAAAACCACATCCCCTTGATGAAATTTCATTGGTAGTTTTTTAGAAGTAGCTGCATCCAATGTGGACATCTCTACATAACCTTTTACATTAGAAATCTGATCGCGTACACTATCTCTGTCAAAAGAGAAATAGAAGAATCAGAATACATTGCGATGGTAAATATTAATTTTTATCGAAGAAGTATTTATGCCTCTTTTAAATTCTTTGACAGGAGAACTCATGTGCTTTAAAGAATTATGGTATTTCAGTAATCAACATCAACTAGAATACTTGAGTTTTATACTTTCAAATGGAAGGATTATGTTCTGAAAATTTGACGACATGGTTAATAGTATCTCAGGAGTAATCAAAAACCTAAAATACTAGTTCTTATTATTTATAGGAGGACCATTTCACTCTAATTATTTCATCTCATTAATCTTGGGATACATCCAACTAGTCATTGAGGACCTTAAAATAGTCATCAAAATAATTGATATTTTTTTCATGCATCCTTTTGGATGCATATATTGTTGGGCTATGAAATTATTCTCCTAGGAAAAAACTGTCCAGACCATTATAATAATGGGTGATCAATACTCGAAGCCATAGAGATTCCATGTAGTGCATACATGCAAACCTAACATAACAGCACATCAAAAGACACACTCTTTGGGATCCCTACTCTAGGCTGTTGTACTGGAACACAATGTATCTAATCAATTCTATATGTTAATATCCTTCTATGATATATTTTAATATAATATAATTCATCAAAATTATGTTTGAAACCTCACAATTGATTATTGGTAGGGGAGACATAACTTTTCTTTAGGTAAAATAGGTTGGAAAACCTCTTTACATAATAAATAAGATACCCCTACCCGAATATTCAATTTAAATTGGAACTAATGAACTAAAAGTTTATTAATATGGTGCCTGATGAAGATCAAAAAAATAAAATCAAGACAAATTGAATAAAGGATTAATAAAACTATAAATTATTTAAATATACATTAAATTATTATTCTCATTTGGATTATAATAATTGAATTGAATTCAAAATAAAGTAGAGGAAATCATTTTAGTTTCTCAATCCTTTATAAGAATCTTCTATAAGGTACATGACATAAAATGTAATAATATGACCATATCATCATCACTCAGGTTCAAATTGACCTAGTTTGGTTTCTTATCCGTAATAACAATTATACTCAAATGAATAAAGTTCCTTTTATAAGACCAATGACATTCCAAAGGGTTCAAAAAATGTTAAAATTTTAGTATTAAATAATGTTGTTTTCTTTTATAAAATAATCTACATCCCACAAAAATATAATCTAAAGAAATGCATATTTATCATTCACATTAGCATAGGTTGGTGATGAACATTAATATCCAAACTATAATCTAATGAAGTGCATATTTACCTTTAAAATTATCATAGGTTGGTTATGAACATTAATATCCAAACTATAAAGATGATTGTCTTTCATTTCCAATTCCGTGTGAATGTGAATGTGTATGTGAAATGAGCAAAGTGTTTGCTTATACTCAAGAATGAATGTGAATAGAATTATTTCTAAAAGATTTCATTTCTATGAGTCAAAGACCATAGAAATACTCACTACTTTTATTATAAAAAATACCTATTGAAGAGGTTTTTTTATGACAAAGTGTATATAATATGAAAATTATATGTAATAATACAATTTAATCGGGTTCCTGAGAATGTATGGCTACAACATGCAATGTGAAATTTGAGATTTGGAGAGGTTCATCACATGCAATTTGTAGGTGTTCTTAAATAAGGTTTTGAGTGTCCGTACACTTGAGGGATTACCCCAAAGTACATTTTTTATGAATATATTTGAAAAAATTTAACCAATGAGTTATGAAAGTGAAGATAATTAAAACATATCTTAAAGGTCAAAAAGGAACTTAGTTTGGATGCAATATAATATGTCAATATCGAATGATTTATAAAATTCATATGAATTGGTCCAAAAAAAGTTCAAGTTTCAGTTACAATTGAAACCCCCGATCCTCACTATTATCATGTCACATTCTTCACCACAAGAAAATATTATACTTTGGAAGAGAAGACATCAGATTAGGGTATTGATTTTGGGGACAATGGTCATCCTATCAATGAATTTCAATGTAATTTTTCTATCAATTTTTTTATTAAAAAGAAGGTGAGGGGCCTCTTCCTCAGTCTTATAAAAAGACTCTATAATGAACAAATGATTATGGATTGGTTTTGTTTTTGGTGGACCTGTACTAGAATTTATTTCTACGACTTCTCTAGTGGGATGGTTTGATCTGCTGGAACTTGGTTCATTGGTAGATTGGTTTTTTATGTTTGAATTTAATAAAGACAGAGTAATTTATGTTAGAATTTCTAAATGAGTGTGACCATATTTTTTATAAAATATTTTTTTGGGTCATATATTTATTTTATTCGGAAATTTAAGTGTGAATGTTTTCCATAAACAAAACATACATCTTTAGTCAATTCAAACTTATTATTATAGGCTAAAAGTGTTTCAAATAAATCCTTAAAAATAATAAATATCAAGTTCTAGAAGGTTGTATGAAAAAAACATGATAAATAAATATAAACATTTAGCTTTAGCTACTCCTATTTCTAATGCAATAAATTTCAATTTCCACTAAAATGAAAAATAAATTGGAAAACATGCTTCATCTGTAGAAAAAACAATATGTAACATTACACATTAAAATGTATGATAATAATAAAGTCCAATAAACGAAAAAATAATAATATCTTTATATGATCCTTTTCAAGAAACAGTTGCATCTTTTTATAAGTTGTTAAAATAATACTCTCCACCGATGAAACATTCAAAAGCTTAACCAAATCACCTGTAACATGGTCATTTAATTTCTATTTGTTATTCTACATGTAGACGACTCATACTAAAAAATATTTAATCTCGATATGTAAATAGTAATGAAAATGGTGGAATAAATTATGGAAGTAGGTCATCTATCGAATTATCTATCCATTTAAATATATTTTTATCAACAGTTGAACAATATGAATCCTATAAGGCCTCAAAAATAAACTAAAAAAGAAAAACATACTGATATAAAATTAGATAAAGCAGTGTGTGGGATGAATCTGATAATTTCCCTGCTTGTGTCCTCTTGTTCAACACTATAATGATCCATACATTACATAAATTGTTATTACATCAGAATTAATGAATATTTATTACAACATAGAAAAAAACCATGACAGTACTGTATATGTATAGTGACTTTAGAAACTGAGAAACATAAACAACTTGTTTATAAATCATCTACATTGTCTCGTGTTTATTTCATCATATCTCAATTCCCTTTTGGAATATCCTACATAATATCATTCTTCCTAACCTGGGTAAAATAAAAAATACAAAGTTTGAGCTCAAATGCTCAGTAAGGGAAAATGAAGGAAATATCATTCATATTATATTCATAAGAACATAACATTTTGAAAATATTATCCTGCAAAAGAGATCATAATATCATGTCATGGGATAAATCATTATAGTAAAATGTAATCCCAATATTCATAACATAAGATATGAAACATTGTTTCATTCATAAATAATCATAGTAAAACATTTCATATTAGTCAAGACTCATTGCCAAGACTATCATAGTAGACAAAGTCCATTACTGAACCGAGTTCACTCCTCGTTCTAGTCTTGTATCACTATACCTGATTAACTTTCTGTTCCAGCCATGTCTATTTCATGAGATATAATTCTTTACCCGATTCATTGGAGGGAGATATAGGTCCCACCCATATCATTATGAAACCATTATTATGTGTGCCACAAAATCATAAATCATACATCATAGCATAACCCATGTAATAAAAATGGGATTCTTAAACATCATGCCACCATAACATAATCTATATAAAATAAAAGGGCTTTATTAAAATAATTCAATCATAACATAATCAAATAAATATAATAATAGGGATAGAAACGAAACCCTATATTAGATTAGATGGAAAATAATTTTGATAAAACACTTGAACTTCATTCCTGAATAAAATATCCTTTGAACTTCAAAAACAATTTTTCCTTTATTCATATTTCATACAATTCTAAACTAAAAGAAGTTAATTTAGAATAAACTTGAAAAATTGTAAGGTAAGATTCATGGAAATAATGTTCTACGAAATCATAAAAATCCATTCATGATGTATAAGTTAAAAAAACATTGTCCTCCTACTTTGGCTGGAAAAGTCAAAAAGTATATCGTACTAAAAACAACAAAAGATTCCTTTCATATATTTTAGTAAAAATTCAACAATAGGTAAAATTGGATTTAAAAAATTTTATGAGGATATAAATAATATTAAATATTGAGGAAACATAGATATAGATTATAAATATGCCCCAGTATATTCTGATGTATAAACAATCTAAGAAATAAATGAGATTGTGATATTTTCTCTTACCTAAGGTCTGATATGATTTGTACGTATCTAAACCTCTTGTATAATGATTTAAATAATGTCATTTAATTATTCCAAAATCATATACATTGTTATTATATCATATATGGTCATATTGGTTTCTCCTTATGAATAATATTTCATTACTACTTATTATTCGGGTGTTCATTGCTTTATGTTATTACGTGTGTTTTTTCAAATATATTATTGTACCTATTTTTAGGTTACAACTAAATAATTTACATATTGGTATTAGTATAATATATATCAGATTTATTCATTCCATTCATTTATATAATCATGGTTTAATGAAGATCATGTAGAACGAATCACATCGCACCGTGGAAACGGTAAGCAATACGTATGCACGAGCGACGATATCATTACCATAATTATTGAATGGTATTATAGTGAATGATAGAATATCTAGGAATTAGTATCATGTTATAATAATAATATATTTTTATTCTTTACATCATTATAACCATCCATGTATGGTGGTGGTGGAAAACATATTACACCATGATGTGGAGACGGTATTTCGTACGTACGCACGCACGGTGATTTCATTTTCCATATGATGGATATAAATTGAAATAGGATTGTCTCATATTTATAATAAAATATCCATATATTAGTGATACTATTGTTATTAATTTAAATGAAACAAATAAATAAGATGAAGTAGAAGAAGAAATAAATTTGAAAGAAACGGTAAAAGATATAACCTCTTCTTCTACACGCCTCTTATAAACCTCCTCTTAGGGCACTAAAGTAGGTCTTTGAAGAAGACCTGGACCCCTAGTATGTTTATAGGAAAGTGGAGAATATAAATGGATAGGGTTTGGCCAAGCTTGAAGGCTCAAAATGTTCTTAGGAGGGGAGGGAGGAGGTTCCCTTTTATAAGAGAGGAGAGGGGCACTTTTGGAAGCCTCTAAAATAGTAATTTATAATAAACTCAATCCCCACATAAAGACCTCCAAAAACGACTCAAATACAAAGACTAGATGAGATAGCGTTGTAATATAATCAACCAATAAGATTTAGACATGTTGGGGATTTATTTTAAACCTTATCAACTTTATTTATCCTTATTTAATGTATTTAATTTTATTTGTGATAATAATATAATAAATTTTAAATTGTTATAAATAATTATTAATGTGTTTTGAATTATCCACAATTGGATACTTTATGAATCGTTATACCATATAAATTTTAATTTATAATTTTTAAATATTTTTGTGATTTTTAAATAATTTTATAATATGTTATTTTTATAAAATAACAATAGTGTCAATTTTGACAATATTCATTTATTTGAATTTAAATAAAATCCACCCAGACGATATATTCAAACAAAAATATTTAATTGTTTCCTAACGTATCATACTCATCTATAAAATTTGTGTATAACATTAATTAGTTCATATAATATTGATTTTAATATTTTTAAAACTATTTATTTGATATTTCAATCAATAAAATAATTTCTACATCACTATTGCGTCATCATTAATGATAATTATTTAATCTCCAATAATTATAAATAAATTCTCATGATGTATATATTTTAATTATATTTCTGGAGACTATTTATATTTAAAGTTGTATGAGTTTTATCACTAAATTAAAATTATTACACTAATAAGATATAAGAGAGTGACATGTTGCCACTTTCTTTGGTTTTAATAATAATTATATCATTTTTATAAGAAAAAGAAAATGAAATGAATCTATTCCGGCACTTAAGTTATATGGGTCAATTGTTATTCATCCAATAGAATTTTTCCAAGTTTTAGAGTAGAATTATAATCTAATTTTTACCCTTAATTACCCGATTTACCTTTAACTATAGTAAATAAAAATTACCGTAGTTACTATTCATAATATAAAAAAAAGTAACCTATTAACATAATTTGGACCTAAAAAATCAAAATATAGAATCCATTTTTCAAAAATCAAAACACAGAAGTTGTAGTGATTAATTTAAAATGTATCCCGTTGTTAAGAAAATAGGTTTTAAAAGTTAAAACATTGTCAAAGATTGAAATGTTTTTACCTATGAATTAAATGTACAATTAATGGTAATTACATAAATTATATTAAATGGAAGATATATATACTTTGTATACTTTAAAACAATTTAATTTTATCATTTAACCATATAAATTATCTTGATGAAAAAAGCTGTTTTTTAAAAAAATTTGGCGTATTTTTACTATTTATCAAAATATGAAAGTTATAAGAAAAGTATCAAAAATTGATCCAATGTAAATTTTTATATCCTGATTCAAAAGAATAAGTTTATTTTGTAAAATTAATCTTATAAACTTGTTAAAAATTATATTTAAAATGGGTGCACCATCAAAAGACGATAAAACTGCATTTTTGAAAAAATAATTCTTTTATCTGAAAAATTGATGTTGTTTTCAAATATCATTCTAGAAAATGTGTAAGAATAATTATAGTGTTATAAAATTCAAAATTTGGTTAATAGTATTCATAACTACTAGCTCCTAATAATATAATAATATATCATTGTTTACTGAAACTCGGTATTGCATACAACACAAGCTATCAAGGAAGGTTGCTCTTGCGTGTAACACAAGCCAATCCAGTGTTGTGTGTAGTGAAAGATTCCTTTGGTGTTGCATGTAAGATAAGACATATAATATATATATATATATATATTTCTCATAAAATCTCAGGGTGTTACATTCTACACCCCTTAAAATGAATTTCTCCCTAGAAATTCATCACTTCGTAACAAACAGATGAGGATACCTCTCCCTCATCATATCCTCAAGTTACCATGTAGATTCTTCTAATTGGTGGTTCCTCCATAAAACTTTAACAAAGTGAGTGGTATTGCTGTGTAGAACATTTTCTCTAAAATCCAGAATCTCTATCGGCTTTTCTTCATAAGAAAGATCTTGCTCCAGCAGTACAACTTCTGAGCTTATGACATTTGAAGGATCAGATATATAGATTCTCAGAAGAGATGCATGGAACACATCATGAACATAAGAGAGATTTGGTGGAAGTTCCAATCAGTAAGCTACCTTACCAACACGATCTAGTATTTCTAAAGGACCGATATAACTAGGGCTCATCTTTCCCTTCATTCCAAATATCATTACTATTTTCCAAGGAGATATTCATAAAAACACTTTATGACCCACTTTAAACTCTAGGTCTTTTCTTCCATTGCAAGTAGAAATTTTTTTCAACTCTGAGCTACTCTTATGTGTTGTTGAATAGATATGACCTTTTTTCCATCTCATCAACATGATCAAGTCCTAATAGCTTTATTTCCCCAACTTCATCCCAGAAAGTTGGAGTTCTTCATTTCATTCCATAGATAGATTTATAAGGAGCCATCTGAATACTGGAGTGAAAGCTTTTATTATATGAAAATTCCACCAAAGGAAGGTGTTGATCCCAAAAACCTTTGAAATCCATAGAGAAATCTATCATCATGTCTTCCAAAGATTGAATTGTCCTCTTAGACTAAACTTCTCTTTGAGGATGATAGGCAGTGCTGAAACTCAACTCTGTATCTAGAGAATGCTGAAGACTTCTCTAAAACATCAAGGTAAACTTGGATCCCAAAAAGATATAATGGAAAGTGGTACTCCAAAAAAGCTTACCACTTCTTTTACATATATCCTGGCAATCTGATCAAGAGATAAATCCTCTTTAATAGCAATGAAGTGTGCCGACTTTATAAGACGATCAACTATAACCCAGATAGCATTATTGCTCTGGAGGTTTCAGGAAGTCCGATGACGAAGTCCATAGTGATGTTTTCCCATTTCTATTCTGGTATGGGTAATAGTTTTAACATGCCTTTAGACTTATATCTCTCAGCTTTAACTTGATGACAAACCAAGCATCAAGAGACATATTCAGTGATATCATTTTTCATGCCATCCCACCACAAGTACTCTTTTGGGTCCTTGTACATCTTTTTACATTCAGGATGAATAGAGAATGAAGAACTATGAGCCTCATCCAGCAGCTCCTTCTTTAATTGTTGTATGGTATGAACACAAACACAGTTCCGGAACCTTATTATCCCATCACAATCAAGGATGAATTTACGAACATTTCTCACCTTCTTTTGAATCCCAACATCCTCTTTATGCCCCTCTTTAATCTACACTTTTATAGATGGTCTAACATTCATTTGAGAAAGATAATATATCTCCCCTTTCATTAAAATTCCAAGATCCATCATTTTTAAATCCATAAATATTGGATCCTTTGTGATCCTCATCATGGATAAGCTAGCATGGTCTTATCAACTTAATGCATCCTCCACCCTATTTACTTTCCCAGGGTGGTAATGAATTGAGGAATTGTAATCCTTAATTAACTCCAACCATCTTATTTGGCGCATATTTAGCTCATTTTTTGGGAAAATATACTTTAAACATTTATGATCAATATAAATATCACACTTTTCAACATAAAGATAATGCCTCCAAATCCTTAATGAAATGATTAATGTAGCTAACTCCAAATAAAGAGTTCGGTAATTTTTCTTATAGATTTTCAACTGTAATGAGGAATAATCTATCACCGTATCATTTTTCATGAGAATTCACCCTAGCCCCTTCTTGGATGCATCACTGTAGATCACAAACCTTTCTCCATTACAAGGCAGTGTGAGCACATGTGCACTGGAAAACCTTCTTTTTAGCTCTTTGAAATTCGCTTCACATTCCTCCATCCAAACAAACATAACTCCATTCTGAGTGAATTTGGTGATTGGGTTAGATAATCTTGAAAAGTCATTCACAAAACATCGATAATACCCACAAAAACCAAGAAATATTCGGATTTCAGTTACTGTTGTTAGTCTCAACAGTCTTTCAATAACCTCTATTTTTGCTGGATCCATAGATATTCCCTCTTTTGAGATTATGTAACCCAAAAATGAAGCTTTTTGAATCCATAATTAACACTTGGTAAATTTGGCATAATGCTTCTCTTTTCTGAGGGTCTTAAATACAAATTTCAAGTGATCTTCATTTTATTCATTTCTCTTTGAAAAGACAACAATATCGTCTATAAAGACTACCAAAAAATGATCAAGATAGTCTCTAAAAACACTATTCATTAGATCCATGAAGATAGTAGGGGCATTAGTAAGACCAAATGTCATCACTATAAACTCATAGTGTCCATACCTTATATGAAAAGCCATCTTTGGTAAATCCTCCTTTTTGACCCTTAATTGATGATACCCTAAACAAAGATCAATCTTGGAAAAGTATTGAGCTCCGCGTAGCTGGTCAAATAAATCATCAATGCGTGTTAGAGGATATTTGTTCTTGATAGTGATGTTGTTAAGTTATCAATAATCAGTGAAGAGTCTCCTTGACCCATCATTTTTCTTAACAAACAGAATAGGTGCTCCCCAAGGTGATGCACTAGGTCGTATAAATCCCTTATCAAGATTATCTTGGAGTTGCTTCTTCAATTCCTGCAACTCAATTGGGTCCATTCTATAAGGTGTATTTAAAATGGGCATAGCATAAGGTATGAGTTCTATGGAAAACTCAACTTCACGATTTGGTGGAAGGCCTGAAAATTCCTCTGGAAAGACATCATCAAACTCCCATACAATGGGAATATTCTTAATCATGAGTTTCTCTCCAACCATTTCAGATAAATAACTTTCAATTATTGGAATCAAGACCCATAATATGGAAGAAATTTCCACTGGAAGGTTATATTCATCTTTGCATTGATAGATGATTATAGATTGATCAGGAATATGAAATGTGACTTCCCTTATTTGTAAATTGATATGAGATCCTTATAAAGAAAGATATTCCCTGCCAGGAATCACATAAAATTTCACTATAGGAAGGATCACAGGATTTTCAGGAAGAAATTTTCCACAAACATTAATCGAAGAAGAATTTTAAACATTTGATGTGACTGTTGTTCCATTAGTAGATGTCACAGCTAACTCAAAAGATAATTATTGGGGTATTACAGCTATAACCTTAGAAAATTATTCAGATATAAAAGAGTGGGTGGATCCAGAATCAAATAAAAAATTTCTACTGTAGAGTGGCTGGTAAGTGTACCTTTCAACACTTCGTTATCATACTCCACATCATCGATAGAAATTTTTTGTGACGTTCCTTTGCCTTTGGACTTAAGAGTTTTTTAACGTCGATCATGATCAACAACCCTTGGATTAGGGCCATGATTGGAATAATTCCCCATTTCCTTGAACTTGTAATATTGAAGTGTAGGATGTGCATTTTGTGTAGCCTTTTCTTTGTTCGCATCACTAGACATATTTTTCCGATCACTATGGAATTCAATTCCCCGATAAACATCTTTTGCTCACTTAAAACATTTAATTGTCCCTTTAAGAAAATTCCCTCCATGTTTCCTTCCACACTTTGAGCATAAGAGAAAATCATCTTCTTTTCAGTGTGGTCTTTATATTTTCCATTGAATTCCATTTTCCTCTTCTTATCAAACCCATATGACTGATGGGTTACTCCAATATCCATCTCAACATTGAGATCACATCGAAAAATTTCCTCACAGCTATTGAAGTCCCTTATAGTTAATTCCATTCGGAGACTTGGTTTTAAGACACTAATGAATCGATTGATATTACTCTAAAGTTGGATAATAATCCCAGAAGTGTACCTTGAAAGACTTGTAAAATTTGATTTGTAGGTACCAACAGATTCATCATCCTTTTGCTTCAGTTCAAGAAAGTCCTCCTCCATCTTTGTTCGAATAATACGATGGATGTACTTATTGAAAAATAAGTTCTTGAACTCGTTGCATTCCAAGGACTAAATTTCATCCCTTGGCCTTGTATTCTTGATAAGATTACACCATTTATCAGCTTCACCTTCCAAATGATATACTACTAAGATGACTTTATCATGTTCAGAACATTGATGGACCGAAAATATATTTATAATGGTACTGATCCATTGTTCATCCACTAATGGATCTGACGAACCACTGAATGATGGTGGACGCTGACTTGTGAAGGATTAAAAAGAATTTTTCTCCCTCCTTTGATCGTTTAGAAGTCTTGCGTGATTCATAGCTTGAGAAAGCTGTGTGAGCATGGATACAAAATTTTTCATTACAGCTCCTGTATTGTTTGGTTTCTCAGGGGGAAAATCACTGCATTTCCTGTCGAATTCATTATTAACACGATTCCTTCGATTTCCAGCCATTGACTAAAACAAATAATCATAGTGTGGGAAACACTAATTACAACAGGAAAACCACATAATCAGGAATATAATTTAACACTTTAGGTCTTATCATAGGTTATTAAAGGCAATTTCTAAAACATTATAATAGTGTTCTATGAATAGACATATTCTTAGGGTTCTTACTAAGGATTTCACATCCTAGTTTTCAAAGGTTGGATAAAACATTCATCTGATACCAACAACAACGACCCATACATTACATAAATTTTTATTACTATAGAATTGAATAAAAATTATTAGATCATATAACAAAACCATGATATGACCATATAGATATAGTTTCTTTAGAAACTGGGAGACATAAACAACTGGTTCATAAATCATCTACATTGTCTCTCATTTTTTTCATCATATCTAGAGTCCCTTTTGGAATATCCTACTTAATACCCTTCTTCCTGACCTGGGGGAAAAACATACATAGGGTGAGCTCAAATACTCAGTAAGGGAAAACAAAGGAAATATCAATCATATCATAATCATAAGCACATAACATTTTTAAAATCTTATCCAACAAAAGTGATCATAATATCATGACATGGGATAAATCATATTAGTGAAATGTAATCCCAATATTCATAACATAAGAAATGAAACTTCGTGTCATACACACATAATCATAGTAAAATATTTCATATTATTCAAGACTCATTTCCAAGGCTATCATAGTGGACAAATTCCATTACTGAACCGAGTTCACTCCTTGTTCCAGTCATGTATCACTGAACCAAATTAACTTTCCATTCTAGCCATGTCTATATCATGAGATATAAATCTTTACCTAATGAACTGGAGAATGATATAGGTCCCACCCCTCTCGTAATGAAACCATTCTAATGAGTTCCAAAAAATCATAAATCATACATCATAGAATAACCCATGTAATAAAAATGGGAGTCTTAAACATCATTCTATCATAAAATAATACTTATAAGATAAAAGGACTTCCTCAAAATAATTACATCGTAATAAAATCAAATAAATGTAATAATAGGGATAGAACAAGAACCATATACTATCCTATATGGAAAATAATTTTGATAAAACACTTGAACTTCATTCTTGAAGAGAATATCATTTCAACTTCAAAAACATTTTTTACTTTCTCCATATGTCACACAATTTTAAAATAAAAGAAGTTAATTGAAAATAAACTTGAAAACTTGTAAATGAAGACTCATGTAAATAATGTTCTCTGAAATCATAAAAATCAATTCATGTTGTATAAGTTAATGAACATTCTTCTCATACTTTGACTGAAAAAGTCAAAAAGTATCTCGTACTGAAAACGACAAAAGATTATTTTAATATATTTTACTAAAAATTCACCAATAGGTACAATTGGATTTAAACAATTGTAGGAGTATATAAATAATATTACATATTGATGAAATATGGATGTGGATGATAAATATTCCCTAGTAAATTCTGTTGTATAAATAATCTCAGATATAAATGAGATTGCGAGGTTTTCCCTTTCCTTAGGTCCGATATGCTATGTACATATCCAAACCTCCTGTATAATGATTTAAATAATGTTGTTGACTTATTCCTGAATCATATACATTGTAATGATATCATATATATGGTCAAATTCATATCTCCTTATTAGTAATATTTCATTGCTACTTGTTATTTGGGTGTTCATCGCTTTATGTTCTTATGTGTGTTTTGTCAAATAAATTATTATTCCTCTTTTTAGGTTATAGATACATAATTTTTAGAATGATATTAGTATAATATATATCATATTTATTCATTCATTCATTTATATAATCATGTTTTAATAAAGATCATGTATAACAAATCACATCGCACCATGGAGATGGTAAGCTGTACGTAACCCCGAGTGACGATATCGTTCCCATTATTATTGAATCATATTAGAGTGGATTATAGAATATCTCAGAATTATTACCATGTTATTATAATAATATATAGTTATTATTTACACCATTATACCCATCCACATATGGTGGTGGTGGAAAACAGATTATACCAATGCGTGGAGACGATATTCTGTACGTACGCACGCGCGGTGATTTCATTTTTCAAAGGATGGATAGAAGGTGAAATAGGGTTGTTTTATATTTATAATAATATAACACAATATTATTGACACTAATGTTATTAATTTTTAATGATGAAAATAATATATATGATGCAGAAGAAGAAATAAATTTGAAATAATCGGTAAATGATATTACCTCTTCTTCGACGCGCCTCTTCTGAACCTCTCTTAGGGTACTAAAGATGGTCTTTGAATAAGACTAGAACCTCTAGTATATTTATAAGAAATTTTAGAATATAAATGGTTAGGGTTTGGCCGAGTTTGAAGGCTCAAAATGTTGTGAGGAGGAGATGGAGGAGGTGCCCTTTTATAAGAGAGAATAGGGACACTCTTGGAAACATCTAAAATATTAATTTATAATAAACTAAATACCCACATAAAAACCTCTAAAAAAGACTCAAATATGAAGAATAGATGTTATAGGTTTGTAATATCATCTTCCAATAAGATTTAGGCATGTTGGGATTTTATTTTAAACATTATCAACTTGATATATCCTTATTTAATCTATATAATTTTATTTGTGGTAATAATATTAAATTTTTTAAATTGTTATAAATAATTACTTATGTGTTGTAAAATGTCCATAATTGGATATTTATGACATTTTAGACAATATAAATTTTGATTTACAATTTTTAAATATTTTTTT
This sequence comes from Viscum album, assembly GCA_963277665.1. Taxonomy (NCBI): domain Eukaryota; kingdom Viridiplantae; phylum Streptophyta; class Magnoliopsida; order Santalales; family Viscaceae; genus Viscum; species Viscum album. The sequence continues at coordinate 154,531,848 of OY728145.1, forward strand.
GATTTTTAAGCTTTTTTATAATATGTTATTTTTAAAAATTAACAATAGTGTCAATTTTGACACCATTCATTTATTTGAATTTAAATAAAATACACCCAGAAGAAATATTCGAACCAAAATATTAAATATATTACTAAAATATAATATTTATCTATAAAATTTGTGTAGAACATTAATGATTTTATATAATATTAATTTTAATATTTTTAAAACCATTTATTTGATATTTCAATTAATAAAATAATTTCTACATAACTATTGTGTTATCGTTAATAACAATTATTTAATCCATAAAAATTACAAATAAATTCTCATGATGTAGATAATTTTATGAGATTCTTGGAGACTATTTATATTAGAAGTTTTATGAGGTTTATCACTCAATTAAAATTATTACATTTATAAGTTATAAGAGAGTGACATGTTGTAACATTCTTGGGTTTTAATAATAATTATATCATTTTCATGGTAAAAAGTCCATGTAATGAATATATTCTGAACCTTATGTGATATGGGTCGACTTTTATTCATCCAATAGAATTTTGGCAGGTCTTAGGGTAGTTTTATAATCTTATTTTTACCCTTAATTACCCTATTTACCTTTAAATGTAGTAAATAAAAATTACCGTAGTTACTATTTATAATATCAAAAAACTAAAAGTATGAAATTAACATAATTTGGACCCGCATAATCCAAATATGGAATCCATTTTTCAAAATTCAAAACATAGAAGTTGTAGTGATTAATTTAAAATTAATCACGTTGTTAAGAAAACAGGTTTTAAAAGATAAAACAGTATCAATGATAGAAATGTTTTTACCTATGAATTAAATGTAAAATTAATGGTAATAACATAAATTATATTAAATTGTAAAAATATATTATATTTATAATTTAAAAAAATTAAATTTTATCATTTAACCATATAAATTATGTTGGTGATAAAAGTTGTTTTAAAGAAACATTTAGCGTATTTTTACTATTCATCAAAATATGAAAATTATCAGAAAAGAATCATAAATTTATCCAATGTAAATTATTATATCCTTATTCAAAATAATAAGTTTATTATGTAAAATTTATCTTGTAAACATGTAAAAAATTATATTTAAAATGGGTGCGCCATCAAAAGGAGATAAAATTTTATTTTTTGAAAAATACATTTTTTATCTGAAAATTTGATTTTGTTTTCATATCTCATTCTATAAAATGTGTGAGATGAATTATAATGTTAAAAAATTCAAAATTTTCTTAATACTATTCATAATGTCTTGCTCATAATATTATAATAATATATCATTGTTTAGTGGAACTCGGTATTGCGTACAACACAAGATACCGAGGAAGGTTGCTCTTTCGTGTAATGCAAGCCAAGCCAGTGTTGTGTGTAGTAAAATATTCCTTTGGTGTTTCATATAACATAGAAAATAATATATATATATATATATATATATATATATATTTCTCATAAAATCTCAGGGTGTTACAAACACTATATATCTACAACAAAAGAATTAAATGGAAAAGTATGAAAAAATAATTGATACGTACAAGTATGGAGGTCTGAATCAAATAACTGTAGTGGATATGAAGAATCAAGAAATTAGAAAAAAAAAACAACTCATAGAAAATTAATAAAAAAATTGAAAACACATTTCATCCGAATTTCACTAAAACCCTAACTACTATTAAATTCCAATAATGGAAGCCCATGATTTCAAAGGATTAAAACTTTAACCGGAAAAGTTCTTACATGATAAGAGGCTCAGTCATTGAGATATTGGTTTATTTCTAGCTACAATAGATACTTATTGATTTTAGTTGAAAGTGGACAAAATCAGCCGAGCATCGGAAGACATGGGTTGTAGGTGATGGTGAAGAATCAAGGTGGGTGCGGCTGTGGGTGCGGGTGATGTTGATGAATCATGTTTGTGAGAAAAGGATGGGATCATTGGTCTAAGAGTCGAAGTCTTCTCTGGTGGGAGACCAATGTTTTGGGATAAGGGAGGCGTGGGTAGTGAAAAGATATGGGTGGGAATGTGTTTTCCTTTTTATTTTGATAGACCAGTTATTAAATTTTATTTATTTATTATTTGAATTGTCTTTAAAATATAATTTTAATTATTTGATAAATATAATATATATTGAATTATATTTAGAATATATTCCTAATATTTAAAATATTTCTTTATTAATTACAACATAATTTTCTGTGATTAAGTTCTAAAACAGTCTTATATGTTTTTTTTTGTTTATATCAATATACTTTTTTTATTAAATGGTTAAAAAATAATTTCAAAAAAAATACTGTAAAAATATTTGTTTTTATTGAAAAAATATTGGATACAAATTTTTATGTTGAAGAAAACTATTGGTAATAATGATTAATAATTTTAGATTGATTTGTTGGTAAAAAAACTATTGGTATTAATATGATAAAGTTACCGATTTAGTTTTTTGTAAAGTGTTTGTTGGTATTAAACAATTAATAAAAATATATATATATATATATGTTGGTAAAAATAAATGTTGGTAATTAAATTTAATAATTAAAAAAGTTAATATATGTTGGAATTGGTCATTATTACCAACACATATGATATCGGTTAGAAATTTTCTATTGGTACATGTCATTTTTTATATTGGGCATATAGTCCCCATAGTCTTAACATACTTCAGTTCTCAAAACCATATTTCATAAGGGATCATAAAAGTTTAGTTTAGTTGTAAATAATAAAATTATTTCAGGATTATTAATCTTGAGAAAAAGTAGCTGTATAATATTCACAAAGAACCATAACGTTCATAGAATCTTGAATAGGAATACAAGGAAATTAACACTGGAAGACAATTAAAATATTGAAATATTATTAAAGAACATGTGGTAAGATGTTAAAATATATCATATATGGTAATATAAATATTAATATATTTCTTTAATTATGTAATAGAATGTTTCCATCCATTATATTGGAAGTTAAAGCATGGTCAACTAAAAGGAAGCATTATGTAATGGATTCTATCTCAATTTCAATTCATTGTGGAACATTTGTATGTTATGAACCAATTAATTTTATACAGGATATATACTTTTCTTTCACATTTAATATCATGAATATATAACACATAATGGTATTTTTCTAATTTAATTGTTTCATAAAGGGGATTCGACATGAAATTTGACTAGTGGTAATTAATTTCAAAACTAATTTTCATTCATTGGGTTATATTACTTTTTTTGTCTTTGATATTATATAATTATGTGTATACATGATTTTGAAAATATTATTATTCATAATAAATTAATTTATTAATTTTCACAATTGATACACATAATCGATTAGTTTTTTACGTTTTACTTCAATGTTATCTTTTTTATAAGGTTTTATTTCATAGTCACATTTTAATATGGATTGTTTATCCTTGAAATCCATTAATACAAATTATTTCATTATTGGATACTAAAAAGAATTAATTTTTTCTTCATATGGTTATTCAATATTTTTTCATGAAACATTATCTTTTTTATGCTCATTATTAGTTAATAAAATAAGCGATTCTCTTTTAAAAAAACCTTACATCATTTATCTCTTTTGTCAAAAAATAGTTTTCTTCTAAAACTATGTTTTCAAAAACACAATGATTAAAAATAATTAAGCTTTTAAAAAATATTTATTCTTGGAATTTTACGCATTTTTACGTTTAATATTTATTGAGTGAATCTACATTTCATTCTCAAAATAAGGCCAGTTTTGATTTTTTTCAAAAATGTGAATAGAATCATTATTTTAACGTACTCAAAATTTATGATAGTTATGTCCATCAAGACCAATCAATATTATAATGATTACTTTATATGTTTTAAATATTATTTAAAAAAATTATAATTGTTTTCTATTTTTTTCAAAATGAATAGAATATTTTCCCCATTAATGTTTTTAATGTTTTTATTGTATTTCTATTCATCAATTACAACAACCCTTTATTTTTACTACAATGTGCATATTAAGAATTAATACTATACATATTTATTTTATTGATGGTTGATGATAATTTTTACCAAGTATAGTATTGAAATTCACTTTCTTTATAACTTTTTGAAGAAATTACAATCCCCTTAAAATATTCACTTTTTAGTGATCATTGGACATTAAATTTCCCCTCAATATCTATAGTATTTATCATGTATTTTATATTAATTAAACTATATATATTTTTAGCATATGATTTTATACATTTAAAGTAATTTTTTTATCTAGGTTAATATTAATAAACACATATTCTATACACAATATATATATATTTAATAATAAGGAACATAGTTTATAAATTAAATCAAAAAGTTGATATATGGGAAATTATTTGGAAATGATGTGATGGGTGGTTATGGGAGTTATAACCCCCCAACACATTGAAAATACTCATGAGAATTTTTTTTTGGACAAATTAAAAGGTTCTTTATATAATTGTTTAACCTATCTTCATTTAAGATCTTATCAGTAAAGGTTCCAGGATTTCATATATCATGAAATCTCAAAATTTAGAATTTACATCATTAAGAATTTGGATAGTTTTAAAAATAGTGTTTTCATATTTATTATATCTCTCGATACATTACGTTCTTAGTTTTTTTGATTAAATTGAATTTGTTTCTAATTATTTACCTTTCAATATTTACTATAACTTATCTTATCAAGATAGACATTTTATTTAAGTGGAGCATGTGTTAATTTTTTAACATTTCTACTGATTATTCTTATTGTTTCAAGATAACTTCAAATGTACATAACCATTACTAATCACTAGATCTCATACTATTTTTTCCTTCCTCACGAATCCTTGAAGAGTACTATTATTGATATTGAAGGAAATTATTGCGTGAAAAATATTATTCTAGACAACAAATTATGTGGTAATTGTTTTCCAAATGCTCCATAAGAATAATGTATTTATCAAGATTACCAAGACTATAAATACTATTAAGTGAATTTGATATGTGATTCCCCCAATCTTATTCTAATATAAAAATGTAAGAATCTAACTTTGGGTAACTAGGTCAAGGTTTCTCAGCTGGTATCAAATCATGTTTAGACACATCTATGGGAACTACATTTAGGGAACCACAGATTATTGATCATAACCCCAAGGTATAATTTGTGGATATGTATATAATAACATCGTAATGTTTTTTTTAAGTAAGATATTTTGGGTTTTATTTTAAGAATAAATCATTTAATGGATACTGATAGTCGAAATGATTATTTTAAATAAGATCCTCAAGGTAATAATCCTGAAAAGGTGTATCATCGTTAACCCGATCATCACCTAGTGAATTTCAACGGGCCTTATATCCCACATGGTTTGACACTATCAGTGGATATTTTAAATATAATTCAATTTTTCTTTAAAAACATTAAAAAATAATTTTAACTCACACTGATAATGAATGACCTAGTTTAAAACTAAGCTATATTATATTAAAAATATTGGGTTATGATTTAATCAACCTATAAATAATTTATTGTTTTTTCAAATGTGATTACTATTTTCTATAATTTGGTTATTAGTTTTAGTTAATGAATAGGACCCTAATGATTAATGATAAAATTGAACATAGCAGTAGATGTGGCGAATATGAGAAATAAAAATGGATGATGACATGAGATAAAGGAGTCATGATTATTCATGATTACTTATCTAAAAATATGATAGAAACTATATCCCTTAACTATCTCATTGACTCTCCAAATAATAGAATAATGGATATAAAAAAGATTCAATGTTTTTAAGACCATAGAAAAAATAGGTATTGATTTCAATCATGTAAGAAATGCTGAAGGATTCAGCAAGGAAAATTTTTGATTGGGGGGATAAAATACTTTATGTGTATAAATGTAGGGAATAATGAAAATAATTTTCAAGGAAAAATGGATATTATGGTGTAGGGAAATAAATATCATCCTAGGGATGCATTTATAGTTTTTTTCTTAAATGTGTTTAACCTGGGAAATATCAAATTCAGTGACCTATTCTAAATGTTAAACTCTACTAGATGAAAGGACTAATGATTAAGTAAAATATATGAAGTATTTGTGTATTCTGATTCAATAATTAAATTGTAGAAGTATTATTTCCAGTGATATTTTTGTTATAAGAAGCCTAAAATATCTAAGGATTGTGTAAATTTATTGAAGAATATATATATATCATCATTAAATTAAGATTAATGGATACTATAATTTGTTTATGAGTATAAGATTGATTATAAGTTCAAATTCTTAAACACCCCTTTTTGGTTTTATTAAATGAAGGTTCATAAAGATTAAGAACATTTTAAGAAAAAATTTATGAGAATACATCCCATTAGTTTAGTATATGAATGTTTCATTTTAAGAAAAATGATATTACAATTTTTTATTAATATTAATGGTATTGGAAACCATTATTTTTTATCAGTCTTTTGATGTTTAATTAATTTTGTGTCATCAATGTTTGTGAACATTTTAGGAATTCTAGTGATATAGATTTGTAAAAAAGGAAAACCCACTGTATATAGTGAAGGTTGTGGGTATTAAACACACAATTGAGGAATAATAATGGTTTATCTTCTATAATTATCCTATATGATTTTATTGTTGATATCACATTTTTTAGTAAAATGATTTGATGAGTAAATATTAATATTTGACATCCAGTGTGACTTTTGAGGTTTATATATTAATGAATTATACTAGATAACATTGGATAAAAATATTGGATTTAGAAAATAGTTTGATGAAAAAACATGTCTCTATTTTATAGATGTTATTATCAATTTAATGTTAATAGCACTACTTCAGTATTAAAATTTACTTTTTTGGATATTCATTTATTTGGGAAAGAGATGAATTGGAAATTTTTTAATGTATAACCAAAGGTTGAAATTTTCATTGAGAAATTAAAATGTTTCAAGTATGTATATTTCCTTATATTCATATATAGAAAAATAATTCCTTAAATTTCATATAAGAATATTGCAAAAAAAATTATAGCCTAATACCTTCATATTTGATTTTATCGACACATGTATTTATAAATAAATTTATAAATATTTTTTTTAATATTATTGAAATAAATTGTTAAATTCAATGTGGTAAATAATTCTAAAAATAAATAATGTTATTATCGATTGGTTATATTGTTATTTATCTAAATCATTAATTTTCAAATTATATAATTTTCATTTGAGACAATTAATTTTATGTTTCTAATTCATCAGGTTTAAATTATCATAATATTATTTTTTTTATAATTTTCTGAAAAAGATTAAAATTTTTTGAATAGTAAAAAAAATTATAAAAAATTGTATTTTTGATGACAATATCATGAAATTTTTATGATATAAAACATTATTTAAAATTTTTAAAAACTAAATAATGATATTATAATAGGAATAATGTGAATAATTAATTTGCGACCTGAATTTTTTATATTTTATGATAAGTGTAAAACTCATTGTCATTGTCGATGCAATGCTTTCAAGACACTAGTAGAGTAAAATTTTGTAAATTATATATAGTATTTGACTACTAAAAATTATCATCAAGATATATTTATTAGTTATTATGTATTATTTATTGTTTCGGTTTCTAATTTATAATTTTAGAGTTATATAACATTTGTTTTATCCAAATGTTTTTGCAATTCTATTGCAAGGACAGAAAAGAAAAATTAACTAATTAATGAGGTTTTGTAGATATTATAAAATGTTCATAATGAATTAATCTAATTTTTTTTGAAATTATTTAATTTATTTTTATGATTGTAATTCATTTTAAATTTTTATAAATTAAATTATTTTCATTCATACTTATGAAATGTTGATGCAATGCTTTTTCCAAAAAATGAAAAATAAATAAAATGTTTTAACTTACATTATAATTACCATTAAATAGATCCAAACAAGACTAAATCTTTTTTACAACAGTAGTTTTCTACCATTCTCTATTTTGGATTTACATTTATGACATTTTGGACCCACAATAATAAAATTAACACTTTTAGAATATTTTATTTTAATTTAAGTCAAGGGGTTCACATTATAAACATTAGTTTGTATAAAATTTTAGATATTGTTTTTCCATAATATATTTCAGTAAAAAATTTTATTTTAAAATATAATTAAATTATTTATCTCATGGAAGTTTATTTTAAATTTTTTGGTAATAAATAATTACCCTAATGGATTGCACAACAATGATGTAGTAATTGTATAGTTAATGAGTAAATGAAATTAAAGATATTAAAAATAATGAATTAAATAAAATTTAATATTTTTAAGTTAATTCAAAAATTACCTAGATTAATATGATAATTATAAGATATAATAAAATAAATTTAATCGAATTTTAAATTTTGTCATTATGTTTTTAAAACGAAATTTATGAATAGTGTTTAATTTGAACAAATCATTTTTCATGAATGTAATATTAAAATAAACTATTTAAATATAAAAACAAATTTTGAAAAATTTGAAAAATTAAATTATCTAGTCGTATATGTGACATCCAACTTTTTTATCCATTAAGTATTTACCTCTGTATTAGATATAATATTATTTAATATCTTATGTAATTCATAAATTACCCATCACCTCAGTTATAAAAGGAGGCTCATTCCATAAACAATTATCATCACCATGAGCCATGTTTATTAAAAAAAATTCCAATATATATTATCACCATCCCTTTCCACATTCTATTGCTTCTAGTTTCACAAAAAGACCACTTCCTATATCCTGGAGGTCGTACTTAAGGATAAACTTTCAAGAGGTAAAATAGCTTCTTCTCCCCTTTGAAATTATTTCTCTATTATATCGCCATCTTCCCCATATCAATTATTTAATGATAAATAAAATAGTATATATATAATTTAATATTAGTATGTTAAATGGTATATTAATCATTTAATCTCTCATTTTATACTTTTATTCATAAAAATGAAATCATTGTCCATAGTGGGTTAATTCACCGCCTTCGTGGATGATATGTTATTGTTTCCTATTACCTCACCCATGGAAAACATAAATTAACTTATTAATGTTCAAAATTTAATAATATATATATATTCTAACATTTTTATTTTTATTTCCATTTTAAAATATAAATCCATAAGGGAACGACAATAGAAACCATGAAAAAACGAACCGAAACAATTGATATAAGTAAATATCATTAATAAATGGGTAAACATTTTCTAAGAAGGTTATTTGGGATTTTTTAAACAATATTATAGTTTAATAATAAATCAAAAACAACTATCAAACCATTATATAGAAGGCTATAACATGTTTGATATATGAAAAACCTGGGGTAACAGAATTTCTAATCTAATTTCCATTCTTTGGGATAACATTTTACTTTATTGATTTTGTATTTATAAGATTATATGTGAAGAGAATATTTATTATATTGTGTTTTATTATGTTTATTTTCATTTGATATGCATATTAATTTAATTTTAATTATTCTTTATTCAATGATGTCATTATTTAAGGGACTTTTCTTTAAAAATCCCCTTTTAAATTTCTATTTTAACAAAATTTGAAAGAATTTTTTTAATGATAGAAGTATTCCTATATTATGATTATTCTATAGTTATGTGTAATTTTATATGATAAATAGTGGGACCTGAATCTCCCTCTAATTATTTGGTTGTGTTTATGTTGGATGTCTTCTATATAGTTACTCCATATGTAACTATCATGGTTTCACCATAAGGTAGCTCTAAGGGTTACATTGTAAGGTAGCTTTAGGGTTATAAATCATAAGGTATCCATAAGGGTTAAAATATTATTTATGTAGTTCATAATGATAAATATATGTTTTATATATGTTTTTATATGTTTTATATAAATATTATATTTTACACATGTATGTATATTATACTTTATGGTTGATTAGTACTTCTTTATGGAAATGATTTCACATAATTATAATTATTTATAGAATAATGATTTATTTCAGTATTTTTATATCCCTAACAAATATTTTGATCTCATTCCTTGTTTTAATATATTTTTTTCATAGGGTATGAGGATGGGTAAGAGAATAGAAGAATCCAAGAAGAATGTTGTGAATATTAATCTTGAAAATATTTCTTGTTTTATTAAAAATGTTTGTATTTGAAAATAAATGGATATTGTTTTAGTAGTACCCACTTTGTATTCTTCTGGGTTGATATTTATTATTTATATCCTAATTATCTAAAAACACTAAACTAGAAATATATTTTTTGGGAATGTAAGAAAGTGAATTCTAAAAGAATTTACAATATTATGTAATGTTTATGGTTAGATCCTTATAGTTGGTATTAGAGCACAATTTATATACCTTTAGGGGTTAGTATGAAGTTAATAGAATAACATAAATGATTCATACCTTAATTTTATATTGAAATGATATAGAATTTGAATATTACATGGTTTCAATATCTATGATATACTTATTCAGAATTTTATTCCATAGAAGAAATATGAAAGTAGAAGTTGGAAGTAACCAAAAGTCCGATCTCTTTTGGATTCTATAATCTGGGGTGGTAATAATTATAACCATAAAGATTTTTATTGTAATGGATAATTATACATAGTAAATAAATTGTGGATACACCCATTCTAGAGAATAAACAAATGTACCACAATGGAGAATGATGATAGTAGAACATTTTATAAGGCCACACCCTCCATCATTCAGTGGATCATCTGTACTAGTGTTGGATTAAGGGTGTATCATATCACTGAAAAATCTATTTGATATAATGGGGTATGCAGATAATAAAAAAAACTTTCAATTAACTATTTTGATGGTGAAGCTGACCAGTTATGGTCAATGGTCCAGAATATCATAAATAGTGAGAAGATTGATTCCCTGGAATTGGAAGAATTTAATAATATTTTTTATGAAAAATATTTTTCAAAGTTGGTTCAACTTAGGATGGAAAAGCAATTCCTTTAATTGAACATAAATAGTAATATTTTATGGCCTTGTATGAGGAAACCTTCACCTGATTTCCAAGCTGAGCTGAAAATCTTATTTGGGGTGTCGATAGTAAAATAAATCCTTTTTACTCAGGATTGAAGCTAAGATCCCAATGTTATTTATCCTACTAATAATTCAAATCATATTAGATACTTATTCAAGGTTCTAAGTGGGTATAAATGGAGTTTTCTGACGATCATTTGTACTTTGACAAAAAGCATAAGAAATGGTACATATGGAAAAAATGGGTTAGAATAAACCAAATAAAATTGAAGGTATGAAATTCAAATTTCCAGTTTGTGGGGAGTGTGGAAAAAATTATCATTGGGAATTCCATAAAAGATATGGAAATTTTTTTGTTGTGGTGATTTTGGATATATGGCCTGAGATTAAAATGAAAATGATCATAATATTAATTCTAATAAGATAATTGTAAATTATTTCAAATGTGGGGATATGAATCATTATGAAAATACCTACCCAACCAAATATATGAATTATTGGGAAAATCATGTTTATGATAAAAATGGTTTAGCGATATCCTTTACGATAACATCAGTAGATATTGTGACATCCAATGAAGTGGTATCAGGTACTTTATTTGTTTACTCAGATTGTCATACAAATTTGTTTGATATGGTTTCTACACATTCATTTATTTTTGATACATTTTATGGTAAATTCGAAATTTTATCTCAAGATATGAAATAATATATTATGGTTAAAATAACATGAGAAATATTAATGCAAAATGGAATTATAAGAATCTGCCTATTGTAGTCTTTTGAAAAGCATTACATGAAAACCTTGTTGTTTTGATCATAGTATAATTTGATGTTATTATGGGTATGGATTGGATTTATTTTTCATATAATAATACTGATTGTAAAGAAAAATAAGTTTTTTTAAAAGAGTTTTAGTTTTCATAGTAGAATAAAACCAAACTATTGATAACATATCATGAAGTTGAGAAACTGTTAAAATTTGGAAGATGAAATATATCTTGCACATATTGTTGAAAATAAGAGAATTATTCAAATTAATGATAATCTAGTTGTAAATGAATACCATGAGGTTTTTTCTGCTGATTTACGCGGCATTATACTTGATCGTAAAGTTGAATTTAATATTGACATAGTTATCGATTGCAATCATATTTCAGAACCCCATAATCAAATATCTTAAGTGTAACTTCTTGAATTGAAAATATTTTCAACAGTTTACCAAAAATGGTTTCTTTCAACCAAAAAAAACTATGTAGTGGTTTTGTTTTTTATCTAAAAAGGAAGACGGTTCTGTTATACTTTTCATTTATTATAGATCTTTGAATAAAATTTCGATTTATAATAAGTATCATTTTCCTCTTATTGATGACATTTTTTGTTATCCCCAATGAGATCAGTATTTTTAAAATGTTTACATGAGTTTTGGGTACCGTCACCTGTAGTGGATGGAGGATTGAATTCCAAAAAAAATATTTATTAACTTTATCTTAGCATTATGAGTTTGTTTTTATGTCATTTGGTTTGAGAAATTCTTCTGCTATAATCATGGATGTTATGAATAGAATCATCTATGATTACATGGATAAGTTTGTCGTTGTTTTTATTGACGATATTTGGGTGTTTTCCAAATGTTTTAAAGATCATTAATAACATTTAAGTATTTTCTTACAAAATATCAAAGAAATTAAGTCATCTAATAACTTTTGAAAATCTAATTTTTGGTTACAATGGAATTATTTCATTTAGAATAATGTAAATAAGGATGGCATAACCGTTGATCTCACCAAAATATAAATGATTGATGAATGGAGAAAACCTACAAACACAACAATGATTTTTATTTTTATATGATTAGATGTTTATCACTGATACTTTTTTAAAACAATTTCACATTTATCTAGTACCATGACCATGTTAACTTTAAAAGAGGTTAAATTTATTTGAATCAAATAATGTGATGTTAGTTTTGAACAATTGAAATGAATAATGGTGAATGATCCTATTCTTCCTTCCATAAATGGTGATTTTTTTATCTACAATGATGCTTATTTGAGAGGAATTGTTTTTTTATGAAGAATGATCATGTAATTTCTTATGATTCAATGCAACTTAAGCCTCATGTGTTAAATTATCCCCATATTTATCTGGAATTAGTGGCTATGTTTTTTTCTTTAAAATTATTTTTAGCATCATGTATACGGATCCAAATGAAAAATATATGTTGAATATAAAAGTATGAAGAATATATTTACTCATTAAAAATTGAACATTAAAAAGAGAAGATGGGTTAAAATAATAATGTATTAATATTTCAAGAATAATTACAATACTGTAAAAGAAAAAAAAGTGACAGATTTCGTGAGCTCAAAACATTATGATACATTAACTATATTATGGTTTGAACTACAAACATTGATTAATGATTTGATGTTTTTTGGGTTTCAAGTTATTGGTGAAGGAAATACGTATTTTTTGTTTCACATTTTATTATAGTCGACTCTATTAGATAGAATTAATCAAGAATAGAAAGAAGATGATGGCTAATAAAAAGAGGTAAAATTAGTGAAAATCGTAAGTTTCTAGAATTTAAATTTCATAAAGTTTGTGCTTTATGCATTAAGAAGATAGTATGTGTGCCTTGTGATTCTTAAATGAAGAAATAATTGTTGTGTGAGACTAATAATTCTCTATTTTTAGTTCATACTAGTAATAATAATATGTATAAAGACCTTCTAGAGTATTATTGGTGGATTGGAATTAAAAGAGTTATTTATAGACCAGGGGAGAGTTCAACAGGAAGAGGCTAAGGCGATGATGGTATAGGTCATGGTCGCACCCCCTCCACCCCTCCTCGGCCCACTCTAGCTGGGTAGTGGGGTTAATTCTCCTACCTCGTTCTCACATTCCTCATGCGAACTTTCCTTTCCCCCCTTCACTGACCCATCTTCTCTCCCCTGATTTCCTCCTATCGATGTGATCCCTAAAGTCCATTCTTGTGCGAATGGAGTTCCATCTGTTTTGATTTCTCCCTTGGAGTACAATAATGCTATGTCAATTAATGATCATACCCTAGTCACTCATTATGGAATAAGTGACCCTCAGTAGACACCTTTCGCATGCATGTTTTCTCTTTTTGGAAGCATTATGATTGGGGGGATGTTGGTCTTTTAGATTTGAAGCACATTTAGATTCAGTTTTCTTCCTTGGAAGATCTTATCTATGATTATGATATTGTTACATGAACTATGAATGGAATCTAGTTTAATCTATTTTGGGGGACCTTTGATTTTCATTTGATACACGACTCCCCACTCACGGCGCTCTAGATTTCTCTTCCCGGTCTTTCGTTACCTTTCCATAACCTGGAAATTCTTCTATTATTCAAAAATATGATAACTCGCTTCTTTTGCTCAGATTCCCACACTAGAAACATTTTAAATATAGTATCCCCAAAAATTTTCCTCAATTTAGATGATAAAATGGGATGGTTGGATTCCATCGTCATTGAGATTGAAGAGGAGATCTGGTTGAAAAAGAAGGTTTGTTACGATTCTTGGGTTGCTTTTTTTCTTTGGCTCTCTTCATATGGGTCATGATACTTATAGATGCCATCAAATCCCCTCATGTGGCATGAATGAAGTGGGCTATATCAACTAAATGGACCATCAGGGTCTCGGTGGGGAGGTAATATCTTCAAATGCTAATCATGAAGTTAACACGTTTATTCCAGAAGCCAGTGTTGTGGATCTGAGAAGAAGCGTCCAGTGTGGTCCTCCTGGTGAATATGGTATCCTTCATATAAGGACAGGTGCAGGATCAAGTGATGGTTATGTCGATTCTGGTGAGGGAAATGGCAAGGCTGAGGATACCTAGTGTCCAGATGGATCAATAAGGCAATAAATAGTAATGATATTTCCTCCTAAACCTAGTGTAGCATATATGTTTAACAAGATAAGGATTGATTTAGAGATTCCTCCTTGCAGCAATTTGTTTTAAAAGGGTTTCTAGACTACTGTGGTGGATGAGGAATTTTTACATACATAAAATTTTTAGAGTAAGGCTTTGGGGATCTCTACTGGAGTTGTTAGTCCAACTCCTAAGGGTGCAGCGAGTCTTAATCCATGTATCTGTGTAATGGTTGTGCGTGCTAGTGATAGAAAAAAACATGACAAGGGGATACAATCCACCAGAAAGGGTAAGTACATGGATTTGATGGAGTGGGAGAAGCCTCTACATGATGTATGCTGGCCATTGATTACCAATCAGGGAACGAACTCGAGGAGGACTTTGTCCTGCCTCAACTTAAATTACCAATTTGAAAGTTTAAGTAATTATGGAGAGATTAAATTAAACTCTGGATGTACCTCTGAGGTCAAGTCTAATGAATACAGTCAACCCTCAGATGAAATTGATTTGGAAGTGTTTATTAAAGTTATACACAGTCAAGTAAGGAAGAAAGTGAATATGGAAAATAAGGACCTGTAGAACTGTATTGTTTCCCAGACTCTGAAACCTAAGGGCCGTAAGGACTACTCCTATCTTCCTAAAATGATGGGGACTCAGT
Source organism: Viscum album (assembly GCA_963277665.1). Lineage (NCBI taxonomy): Eukaryota > Viridiplantae > Streptophyta > Magnoliopsida > Santalales > Viscaceae > Viscum > Viscum album. Next base: position 154,547,433 of record OY728145.1, read on the forward strand.
CAGCCAAAAAGAGGGTAAACCCAAGGAGCATGAGGTCCATCCAGAGGCAAAAGAGAAGGTTCATCAGGATGGTTCCACAGAGTCTCAATTGCAAGTAAATGGAGCCCCAAAGTTAGCTGACCAGCAAAAGGGGATGCTTCTGTATTATGAGGAGATGATGCTGGTGATAGAGGATTTTGTTCCCCTTGGTAAAAAATGTGAAGTATGATCTCCTGAAATAAATCTGTTCCTAAAGGAAAAGGATATGGATACCCATATGAAACTACTCATGCACTATGGCAAAGTAATCTAGGAGGATGTTCTTGGGATCTAGGTGGCGAGGGAAGACGTTGACCAAATGATAAAAAGATTGATCCAAGTGGAAGTATCTAGGGAGAAAGTTGAATGGATTTACAAAAAATACCACATATTTATTAGAGAATTAAATATGGAGAATATTAGTAAATCAGAATATATGAATTCTTGGGAGTATCTAGAAAGTCACTATGAAGACAACAATGATGAAGATCTAGAATACCAGGTAAGTTCCCTCCCCTGGAAATTGTTGAGGGAATGAGATTCTAATCGCCCTAGACATGTGTTTAATAAGTCGGTAGTTTCCTTTAATGTATGACCTACTTTTCTGTGAGGGTTATCACTATCCCCTTAAATGAGTCCGAAAATATAAATGTTAATTTGGTCTTATCTTTTTCATCAATCCATGATCCCAAGTTTACTTTTATCTTTTGGAAAGGCCTTCAAAAGTGATTAGGAATAAAATTAAATTTCAGCACAACCTTTCATCCTTAATCTATTGGAATGATGGACCGAATAAATCATAAATTAGAAGAAATGTTACATTCCTTTTCAATTGATTACTAGAGAATTTAGTATCATTATATTTTTTAGTTGATATTTCTTATAATAATATTTTTCATTCCAGTATACATATGGAACCTATTGAGTAATTATATTGAATTTGGTTTAAAATTCCATAATTTCGGGATTATGTTAGGGAAGGAAAGTAGATGGGACTATAATTAGTGGAGGGGTGGATGAGAGTTTGAACTTGATTCAGCATCACATGAGGACTGGTCAAAGAAGGTAGAAAAGTCATGATGAGGAAATGAGTAATGAATTTTCCTTCAAGTTAGGTGACCATGTTTTCCAAATAATCTCTCCTTAGAAAGAGTTATATGTTTTAGTAAGAAAGGAAAGTTAAATACGTGGTTCATTTGGCCTTATGAAATCATGGATAATGTTGGACTATTTTCCTACCAAGGATATTTGCCTTTGTGTTTATCTGAGGTACATTATGTTTTTCATGTTTCGATATTGATAAATTATGTTTGAGATTCATTTTAACTTTTGAGCCTAGAGGTAGTTCATCTGGAAGATATACTATCTTATGAAGAGAAAAAAGTTTAGATAGTTGATCAAATAAAGAAATAATTGTGGAATTAGTTAATTCATCAAGTTAATGTTTTGTGGAGAAACTACATGGTTGAAGAAGCAATATGGAAATATGAAAATGAAATGACGGAAAGGTATACTCACTTGTTGAATAAGTAAATTAAATTTATGATGATGCAATTTCCGAAAGGTGCTAAGAATTTAACAACTAATTAATATATAGAATATTTTATATATATATATATTAGTTTTCTTGAATTTAATAGTAAAATTCACTATACTAAGTAATTATTGAAATAAATAATTTTATTAAAACGGTTTGTTATACGGTTTGTTATTTAAAACATTAATATTAAAATTATAGAAATTTAATATGAAAAAACAAATTTCATTATTGAATTCAACATTTTGAAATTATCTTGGTATGTTTTTTTAGAAATTTCCAAAAAATTTAATATATAGTGAATATTCAAAAATATTGTTTTTTATAAAATACTGTATTTTTTGTGACCTCATCAGGAAATTATTCTTATTTAAAAATTTATTTAAACTATTTTATAACTATATAATGATATTATAGGAGGAATATTGTACATAATAAATTTAGAACAATTTATTTTTATTTTTTAATGATAGGTACAAAAATCATTATCAGTACCAATGCAGAGCCTGCACAACGCTGAAAAAGTATAAATTTTCAACTTGTAAATAATATTTTAGAGATAAAGTTTATTTTCATGATTTATCAATTAATAATTATTTATTATTGATGGATTTGGTAGTTAAGTTATATTTTTAGGTTTATATGACATATGTATTATCCCAATGTTTGTGTAATTCTTTCACATTGTGAGAAAATAGATATTAACTAATTTAGGAAGAATTTTGATATTGATATGAGTAAATGTTCATTATGATCGAATCTAAATCATTATTTTTCATAGAAGTAATTTAATTTTATTATGTTAATTAATTTATTATTTTTATAAAATAAATAATGATCTTTAATGCTTCAAAAATCATAATACAATTATTGGGAAAGAGAACAAAAAATAAATAAAATCTTTTGAATTAAAATTATAAATACCATTAAGTGGCTCCAAACATGAATAAATATTTTTTCCATGATATATTTTCTAAAATTATCTATTTTGGATTCTAATTTACGACATTGTGGACCCACACGAATCATATTAAGTCCTTTATAATTTTTTATTAATTAATTCAAGGTTTTCTCACTATAAACCTTAATTTGTATATCAATTTTTTTATGATTTCCTAGTCGTTTTTTGGTGAATAATTAGTTCTTGTAAATATAATAAAATTTTATTTTTCATAAATTTATATTATGGAATAAATAACTACCCAAATGGCTGCAAAACAATGATGGAGTTATTATTTAATCAATGAAATATAAAATTTTTGATATTAAAAATATTAAAATAAATATATCTTAATATTTTTAAGAAAATTAAAAAAATCCAAAGATTAATATGATATGTATATGATATAATAAAAAACCATTATTCAAATTTTAAACCATATTTTTATGTTTTTATTTCCAAATTTATCAACAGTTTATGATTTGACCAAATATTTGTTTCCTGAAAATAATATTTAAAAAAAATTTCTAATAAAAAATGAAAATGGAAAAAATAAAAATATTTGGACTAAATTAATAAATCCAAATATTTTTATTAATTTTTAAAGTCTTTAACACTATATTATACTTAATATAATATAATATTTTATGTAATTCCAAAATTACCCCTCACCTCAATTATAAACCGAGGATCATTCCTTCAAAAATCATCCTCATAATGAGCCTTATTTCTCATCATTAATATGAAATATTCCATTAAACTCACCCCTTTTTAAATTATACTATTTCTGGTCTAAAAATATATGACTTCCAAGATCATAAATAGGTTCTCGAGGAGAAATTTTCATGACATGAAATCCCCTCTTTTCATCTTTTAAATTCTTTCTCTCTTCTTCATTTTTCAAACCCATATCCAATATTTCATAGAAACTATAGTATCATATATATAATATAATTTTATTATGGTAAATGTTATATTTAAAATATAATATCTCATTTTATTCTTTTATTCTTAAAATGAAATCATCGTCCGTGGTGTCTTAATTCACCACCCTAATGGACGATGAGTAATAATTTCCAAATACCGAAATCATAAGACATTTAATTTAACTGATAATTTTTTAAAATGTCTTCATATATATATATATATATATATTTTCTCACTTATTATGTGTTATTTTCATTTTATATGAAATATCCATAATGAATCTATAATAGAAACTATGAAAACAACGCACTGAAACAAAGGAAATAGGTAAATATTGTAAATAAATGGGTGGAAAAGTTTATAATAAGATCATACAATGTATTATAAACATGATTATAGTTCTATAATATATCAATAAAACTATTGAAAACATTATAATAGAATATTGAATATATTTTAAGTAAGAAGAACCCAAGGTAAGGGAAATCATAACCCAATTTTTATTCTTTGTGTTAACTTATTTACTTCATTTATTTTGTTTTTATATGATAATTTGTGAACTTCATCCTGATTATATTGTGCTTAATTATTTTTATTTATAGTGAATATAGATATTTATTTAATATGAATGATTATTTCTTCAGTGATATTAAATTTTCAAGATGAATTTAGTTGAAAACACTCTTTCAAATTTATTTTTTTATAACATTCCAAAGACTTATTTTAATGATGCAAGTATTCTTGTTTTATGATTATGTATTACTTATTAAGTTTTGTATATGATAAATTATGAGGCCTATAACTTCCTCCATCTTATTTGTTATGTTTATGTTGGAGGTCAGATATACAGTTACTCAAAGAAACTTTTTGATGGTTACACTATAATGTTTCTATGAGGGTTACATTTAAGGTTTTCAAGAGAGTGAAAAATCACAAGGCATCTATGAGGGTTATAATATTAATTATGTAATTACCCATCATACCTACATGGTTTATTTATGTTTTTATTTTTTTTATTAAAATATCATGTTTTAAAAATGTATGTATATGATACTATATGGGTGAGAATTATGTCTTTATTGAAATAATTTAACATACTTATATGTATTTATGGAATAATTATTTTTTCATTCTATTTATATTCCTTACTGAGATTTTCGTTTCATCCATGTTTTTATAATATTTTTCATAGGGTTTATGGATGGTTAAAAGAAATAAAAAAATCCAAGATGACTTTAGTGAATATTATCAATGAAAATATTTCTTGTTTTACTGAAGAAATATTATGAAAAAGTGTATATTATTTCCACAGTACCCACTTTGTCTTCTTGTGGGTTGATATGTATGAATTATGTCATATTTCTCTAAAAAAATATAAACTAAATAGATCTTTGGAAATATAAGAGATTGAATTAGAAAATAATTTACTAGATTATGTAATGTTTTATAATGGGTCCTTAATCTTATGATTCAAATGTTCATTTAAATAATACTATAATTATGGTTTTTAGGTCCTTAATTTTCCATTGATCATTCACTTTCTTGTGATCAATGACCTCTATCACTCTTTATAATTATTTATGTCTTTACTCTATCTACATATCATCTCTTTTCACCAATGTTCACATATATAGAACCCTAGTTTTTTTGTATTCTATATGAACTTTTCAATTACCATTATCTCTTATTAAGAGGATATTTTGTTAACTCTTTTTATGATATGGGTTTTCAAAAAAACAATTTTTAAATATCAATCCCTTAATTTCCAAGATAAAGTTTAAATTATGAGGACAAAATTTATTAATGGTGGGAAGAATATAACACACTAAAATTATAAAATAAAATAGTGTATTAAATAGAATATTCTAAATTCAACACTGAGATAAAAAAACCATGAAATATATTTCATTAAATTAAATCCATTTGATAGCTTACCAAACACACAACACCGAGTCTAAATGAAATGTAATATATTATTCCATTATAAAAATTTTTTTGAACTAGTTGGTATGAATACTACTAAATATATTATGAGAATTATTTTAAGCTATTTAATATAAATAAAATAATAAACATTTATAAGAAAAAAAATCTGAAGAAAACATATATTTTTTTCTAAAAGATAGTTTAGGTATGATTTGCACATATAATAGAAATAAATAATTGCTACCACTTTAAGAAAATTATTTTCATTAAATAAACAATGTTTTTGAAATTATAACATAAAATATTAAATTATACTTATATTAGTGTTTTTTCTAAAATGTTTCATTTTTTATTAACAGTGAATGTAACATCCCAAGTAAGTAATGAGTAATATATCTTTTTATCTATTTCGATTAATTAATAGAATAGTGTTTTAGAGGCTTAAAATGAAAATAAATCAAATCTCAAGCATGGAATACACTAATATTTTTAAAAGATTGTTTTTCTGCCTTTTGATGGAAAACCATTTTTAAATCTCTCTTTTGACAATTTTATAAGATATTTTTGTCAAAATAAACTTATTATTTATGATTGAGACATCAAAATTTACTTTGTGTGAATTTTTGGTATTTTTCAGACAATGTTCATTTTTTTAATGAATAGTGAAAAATACTGCATTTTACATCAAAACTGCTTTTTAATATAATTTATTTATATGATGAGATTATCTTTTGAATTGGTTTTGAAGTGAAATTAGAGTATATTTTTACCATTTAATCCAATGGTGGTCATTGGAATCAATTTCACTTTGAAATTGGACTTAAACTGGTGTCAATCTTTTGATACTTATTGTTTCATAAAAACACGCTATTTGTCATGACAGCGGAAATTAATTATTAAATTAATTAATGTGACTTATATGTTTTGAATTTTTTAAAATAGACTTCATTTTTGAATTCGGAATATCAAATATATCTTAGGGTGAATTTTTGGTATTTTTGTGAAAAACTTCAATTTTGATGAATAGTGAAACCACTGAGTGGTACTTATAAAAACTGATTTTTCGTTAAAATGAAATTTTACCAGTTCTGTGTTTTGAATTTCAAAAATCCGACATACATGGTTGTTATTAAGAAGTAAAATGTGGTTCAATGAGATTAAAATAATTTTTTTGGTGAATAGTAACTCTTAAGTTCTTAATCCCGATTAGAGGTAATTAGTGTAGTTTAAGGTAAGAATAATGTTTTAATAAAATGAAATGACCTAGACACATGTCCTACCCTTATTGGATGTTCCATGGACGACCAGGAAAAGCCATGGGTCAACTTGGGAACCCCATGGAGCCACTTTGGTTGGGAAATGACATAAATAACTTTATATTTAATGTTAAAGTAAAAATGACACAAACATGAGTTATTTTACTAAAACAATTTTTACATGGGGTTATACAGGTCAGAGTTTTGACTATAAATATTTATTATAAAGCTAAAAAAATTTAATACATCATAGTAGTTTTTTTATAATTTTTAGACATGAAATAAATTAAATTATTTATGACATCATGATGATGCAGCGATGACCTCATTATTTACCGATTTAAATAAAATTGAAAGATAATGTAATATCTAAGACCTACACATGGCCAAAACCAATTTAATTAGTGGATTTAGAACTAGTAACACCTTATCCTATAATTATATCAATGTGGGACCTTTTGAATCCGAAACCCATTTTAAAATAAAGTAACTTATCTTTACTTTCCAAGAGTGCCCCTCCTCTCCTCTTATAAAAGGCTCCCACCTCTACCTCCTTACCCACACTCCCAAAGCCTTTTCATCGGCCAAACCCTGTCCATTTTGGCTCTCCAAATCCCTCTCTTACTCCTTGAAGCCTCACTTTGGGCAGAAGTCTTCCCGAGGAAGCCTTTGAACTCAAACCAAAGGGAGCTACCCGATTTTAAGGCAATGTCTTCACTTGAGTCCTTTTGTTTTATTTTGCTTCTCCAACCCCCTAAACTCTTTTTATTCATTTTTTTTGTAAAAACTACAGTATATTAAATATACTAGGATTTTTTTATAAGAAGGATTCGAGATACACTTACACACACCTACATTCAATGGTTAAAGAACATATTGTTTCTGTGGATGGTGAATTTATGCCTCCCGAAACGATGATTGTTCAACATTATTTTAACACCTTAAAAGATGGCCATTAAGATGACACTATATTTATATATGATATATAATATGTTTATGTTTTCCTTAAGCTTCTGTATTTTTAATTTTGGGCATACCTTTATGGTTTCCATTATGGGTAAACACGATATCTTCATTTAAGGAAGTGCGGACTACCGCCCCCTCAAAGTGATTTGATTCGTTAATACCATATGTGGGACGTATAAAGGATGGAGTTATTATATTATATATGATATTACACTGGAATTATAATATACATTTATATCATTATGATTCCATTCTATAAAAATACGAAATAGAAATGAAAGTAGCGTTCATGCGTACGTACGGCTTACCGTCTCCATGAACGGTGCATTTCATTTATTACCTCTAAATGTTATATAATATTATAAATGAATGAATGTACTGGATATATATGATATATATGATATCTACATCATTAATACCACTCTGGATATAATAGATACATGAACAACTTGTAATTATAAAGGGTTTATTTTTGACTCAAGTACCAATGATCGTTAAAATGACCGTTATTAACTTAAATAATTACATAGTGTTCATGACATGGAAATAAGTGATATAAAATGAATAATGAACTTGAAAAATGTTCTTAAACAAGTAGAAATTAACTCAATTTTATTATTCAGGAGATTAAAGAATGACCGAGTCAAGTCGGACCCGAGGTATGGGACTTCGTCTCAATCTCCTTTCATTGAGGCATATTTTGTTTTATACAGAACCTTCTTTTATACGGTGTATAAACCCCTTTGACTGTTACGTTTATCCAAAAGGAATATTTTTTACGAAGCATTTTACTAAATGAAAAAAGTGAATGTTTTTGTCGTACGTATGCGGCGACAACGACTTCTCCGCCACCGTGACCTTTTTTTTGAGTTTCGGCTTCCTCTACAAGCTATACCTTTTTTTAAGAAAAATAAATACCATGTTTTACTTATCTTTTATTTTGGTATTGAAAATGGTTTTCATAATGTTTTCAAATCAATGTATTGTATTGATATTTTGTGATTTAAAGGTAGAAATTTTATGTTTCCTTTATGCATGTTTTATTTGATACGATTATGTTGAGGTTCTTGGTCATTATTATGAAGGCGGGTGGTTCCGTGATAAACTAAGGGCAGGTGAGCCCGATATAGATCTCCAATGCATTGGGTAACGCGATGGAGTGAAACGTTAAGGTTTCTACAAAGAGATTTAGGGAATATATTGTGATGGGTATTCCAAACGTAACCAAGAGGGTTACTCCCTACGTAAGAATGTTATGAATGCCTCAAGTTACCTTTATGTCTTATGAATTCTATGATTTAATCATGATTTGATGAGGTATGTTAAAGTGCTTATGTTTTATCGGTAAAGTATGATTTCATTCTTATGTATATATGTACCCATGTTTCCATCCCATATATTTTTATATCCCTTACTGAGCTTTTTATGCTCATCCCAAGTTTTTTTGAAATGTTTTTCACAGGTCAAGGTAAAGGTACATGATATGATGATAGTGTCAAGGAAGTGTCATGAAAGAATCCATGTTTTATTTTAAATATGTTTCCATTGATGGGAAAGAAGAATACTATATTTATATAACCACTTTTTTTATATGTGTAATGTAATGCAAGTTTTATGATCTAATTCTATAAAACTCTAAACCCGAAAAGATCCTCAATGTGTAATCTTGTAATAACTCAAGATTAAGTATGTTTTAAGGTTGGGACCTTATAGTTTGTATCAAAGGTCGGTTTAGACAACATTAGGAGTTAGAAAATTGTAAAATTATAAGTTAATTAATGGTATGACTGAAATGATATAGCATTTGAAGATTACCATGTTGCTTCATCTAAGACAAGTTTGTTCAGAATGGGTTTCTGCAGAGGAAACAGGGAAGCAGTGCTAGGAAGGCATGAAAAGGAAATAACCTTTCGAATCAGCATCCTAAGATGGTCGGAATTGGAACTGAAATGTTTGTTGCAGTAATGGCACAGTTGACTCAAGAGATAAATGGTGGTGGTATCCATACACGAGATCAGCCAGATCAACCACAGAGGAACATGTCAGTGGTGGAAAATTTCATGAGGCAACATCCCCCATCATTCAGAGGATCATCTGACCCTGTGCTAGCTGGAGGGTGGATTAAAGAACTAGAGAAGATTTTCGATTTCATGGTGTGTTCAGACAATCAAAAGGTTAGTCTTGTTATTTACCGTTTGGAGGGTGAAGAAGATCAGTGGTGGTCGATGGTTAAAAATATCAGGGATGCCGATGAGATTGATGCTCTCGACTAGGATGAATTCAAAGGTATGTTTCTTGAAAAGTATTTTACTAAGGCTGTTCGACTTAGGATGGAAAAAAAAATTCTTCGAATTGATGCAAGAGGAAGACTCAGTGGCTACCTATGAAGATAGGTTCACTTGATTGGCAAGGTATGCTCCAAATTTTATCCGAGACCTTGATAGTAAAATCAATCGTTTTTTACTCAGGACTAAAGCCAAAATATCGAAGGGAATTAGATTCTCATGAGTTTAAAAGTTATGAAAAGCTTGTTCGATGTGATGAGAAGGTGGAAATGTAGTTTGTCGATGATTAAGTGTTCTATAACAACCAACAGAAGAAGAGACCAAGGTGGCAGGAGAAAGGGAAGAATTCTTCAAAAAAGTCTGATGGTAAGAAAACTAATTTTCCAGTTTGTGATAAATGTGGTGAAAGGCATGCTGGGGAATGTCTTCTGTATTCTGGAAAGTGCTACCGATGTGGTAAGATGGGACATAAGGCACGTGATTTCACTGAAAAAGATCATGGTGAAGGTAAGACCAAATTTTATTTACAGTTAGTGAAATGTTTTAAGTGCAATGAGATGGGTCAATATGCAAACGAGTGTCCGAAAAAGAGCTTGAGTGATGGGAAGCAGTTAGACTACAAGCCGAAAGGGGTGGTGAAATCATTTGCAACTACTTCAGCAGATGTCGGGCCATCAAATGAAGTTGTATCAGGTACTTTGTTTGTTTTTTCAGATTATGCCAGTGTGTTGTTTGATTCGGGGTCTACACATTCTTTCATCTCTGAAAACTTTTCTAGTAAAATGGGAATACCATCTCAAGAAATGACCCCTGAACTTTTGGTAAAAACACCTGGGGGAAATGTTGAGGCAAAAAGAATTCATAAGAATATTCCTATCCTTATCTGTGGAAATAACCTACTTGCAAACCTTATTGTTCTACCTCTAGTAGAGTTTGATGTTATCGTGGGTATGGATTGGCTCTCTATTTACCATGCTAAGATTGACTGTAGAGCTAAAGAAGTTTTTTTTTTCAGAAATACTTTCAGTTTGTGTACAATAATGAACCCTTAATGTTGATAACTTATCAAGAGGCCAAGAAACTTGTAAAAGATGGAAATGAATGTTACCTTGCACACATCATTGAAAATAAAGGAACTGTTCAGATTAATGATGTGCCAGTGGTAAATGAGTATCCTGATGTTCTTCCTGATGAGTTTCCTGGAATAATACCAGATCGGGAAGTTGAGTTTACTGTTGACTTAGTTCCTGATGCTAAGCCAATTTCAAAACCCCCTTATCGAATGGCTCAAATTGAACTTTTAGAGCTGAAGGAGCAATTGCAAGATTTATTAGAGAAAGGTTTCATTCGACCTAGCACATCACCATGGGGTGCTCCTGTTTTATTTGTTAAAAAGAAAGATGGTTCAATGAGACTTTTCATTGATTATAGTGCCTTGAATAACATCACTATTAATAACAAATATCCTTTGCCTCATATCGATGATTTGTTTGATCAGCTCTAGGGAGCTCAGTATTTTTCAATGATTGACTTGAGATCGGGGTACCATCAGCTGAAGGTAAAGGAATCAGATGTTACGAAGACCGCATTCCGTACAAGATATGGCCATTATGAATTTGTAGTAATGCCTTTTGGGCTAACCAATGCACCTGCTGTATTCATGGACTTAATGAATAGAATTTTCCATGAGTTCTTGGATAAGTTTTTGGTGGTTTTCATTGATGATTTTTTGGTTTTTTCTAAAATTAAAGAGGAGCATGAAAGACATTTAAGGGTTATCTTGCAAACCTTAAAATAAAATAAACTGTATGGAAAACTCAGCATGTGTGAGTTTTGGTTGCAACAAATTTCTTTCCTTGGTCACATTGTTTTTAAAGATGGCATAACTGTTGATCCTACAAAAACAAAAGTTGTGGATGATTGGCCAAGACCCACAAATGTAACTGAGATTCGTAGCTTCCTTGGTTTTTTAGGATATTACCGAAGGTTTGTTAGAAAATTTTCACGGTTATCTAGTCCAATGACTAAGCTAACTCGGAAGGGTGTTAAGTTTATCTGGACAAAAGAATGAGATGATTGTTTTCCGGAATTGAAAAGAAGATTGGTGAATGCTCCAGTTTTGGCACTACCTTCCAGGAATGGTGAGTTTGTTATATACAGTGATGCTTCATTGAAAGGACTTGGTTGAATCCTAATGCAGAATGATCAGGTAATTGCTTATGCTTCACGATAGTTGAAAACTCATGAGGTAAATTTCCCTACACATGATTTGGAATTAACTGCTGTTGTTTTCGCTTTAAAAATTTGGAGTCATAATTTGTATGGAGTAAAGTGTGAAATATACACTGATCACAAAAGTTTAAAGTATATATTAACTCAGAAAGAGTTAAACATGAGACAGAGGAGATTACTGGAATTATTCAAGGATTATGATTGTACAATTCATTACCATTTGGGAAAATAAAATAAAGTGGATGATGCTTTGAGTCAAAAAAGTAATGCTTCATTAGCAATGTTGCGTTTAGAACGTGATCCTATGGTTAAGGATTTGATGAAATTTGGCATAGAAGTTGTTGGTGCAAGAAGTTATTCTGTTTTGTTTCTGGTATCAGTGAGATCATCTCTATCAGATAGAATCAAGCAAGCACAGAAGCAAGACAGTGAGTTGCAGAAAAAGGTAGAGCTGGTTCAGAAAGTTAAGTTGCCTGAATTCAACATTGATAATGATTGTGTTTTGAGATTTGGGAAGAGATTGTTTGTGCCTTGTGATTCACAATTGAAGAGAGAGTTGTTATGTGAAGCTCATAGTTCTCCGTTTTCAGTTCATCCTGGCAGTACTAAGATGTACAGAGATCTGCGGGAGTATTACTGGTGGGATGGAATGAAAAGAGATATTTCTGATTTTACTGTGAAGTGTTTGACATGTCAACAGGTTAAAGCAGAGCGGCAGTTACCGAAAGGGATGCTTCAGCCTTTACCAGTTCCAGAGTGGAAATGGGAGAATATATCCATGGACTTTGTTGAGGGATTACCGAAGACATCTCGAGGTAATAATTCAATCTGGGTTATTGTTGATCGCTGGACTAAATCTGCTCATTTCCTTGCTATACGAGATACTTTTTCCCTAGTTCAACTTTCCCGTTTGTATCTTAAAGAGATAGTCAGGTTACATGGAGTTCCTCTCTCCATTGTATCTGATCGTGATCCCAGGTTCACTTCTAACTATTGGAAAGGCCTTCAGAAGTCGTTGGGTATGGAATTAAATTTCAGTACAGCATTTCATCCTCATCAAATGGGCAGTCAGAATATAATAACAGTTTTCATTCCAGTATACAGATGGAACCATATGAAGTGTTATTTGGGAAGCAATGTCGAACTCCAGCTTTCTGGGATGAAGTGGGTGAAAGGAAGTTGATGGGACCAGAATTAGTAGAAGAGATGGCAGGAAAAGTTCAGCTGATTCAGAAACACATGAGAACAGCTCAGAGTAGGCAGAAGAGTTATGCAGACAACAAGAGGAAGGATCTAACTTTTGAGGTAGGTGATCATGTTTTTCTCAAAGTGTCACCATGGAAAAGTGTGATGAGATTTGGTAAGAAAGGAAAGATGAGTCCAAGGTTAATTATACCATATGAAATTCTGGAGAGAGTTGGATCAGTTGAATACCGGGTGGCTTTACTTCTGAGTTTATCTCAGGTACACAATGTTTTTCAAGTTTCGATGTTGAGAAAGTATATGCCAGATCCATCTCATGTTTTGAGTCCAGAGGTAGTTCAGCTGGAAGAGAACCCATCTTATGAGGAACAACCGGTCCCGATTCTTGACCACAGGGAGCAAGTGTTCTGAAATAAGGTGATTAATCAGGTAAATGTTTTGTGGAAAAACCACATGATGGAAGAGGCAACATGGAAATATGAAAATACAATGAGGGATAAGTACCCCCATTTATTCGATAAGTAAATAAATTGCAGGGACACAATTTTCAAAAGGGGGGAAGGATGTAACATCCCAATTAAGTAATGAGTAATAGATATTTTTACCTATGTTTATTAATGAATTAGATAGTGTTTTAGAGGCTTAAAATGAAAATAAATCCAATCTTAAGCATGGAATACATTAATATTTTTTAAAGATTGTTTTACTGCCATTTGATTGAAAACCATTTTTAAATATATCTTTTGACAATTTTATAAGCTATTTTTGTCAAAATAAACTTATTATTTGTTATTGGGACATCAAAATTTCCTTTGTGAGAATTTTTGGTATTTTTCAGACAATGTTCATTTTTTAATGAATAGTGAAAAATACTGCATTTTACATCAAAACTGCTTTTTAATATAATTTATTTATATGATGAGATTATATTTTGAATTGGTTTTGAAGTGAAATTAGAATATATTTTTACCATTTAATCCAATGGTGGTCATTGGAATTAATTTCACTTTGAAATTGGATTTAAACTGGTGTCAATCTTTTGATACTTATTGTTTCATAAAAACACGCTATTTGTCATGACAGCGGGAATTAATTATTAAATTAATTAATGTGACTTATATGTTTTGAATTTTGTAAAATAGACTTCATTTTTGAATTCGGAATATCAAATATAGCTTAGGGTGAATTTTTGGTATTTTTCTGAAAAACTTCAATTTTTGATGAATAGTGAAACCACTAAGTGGTACTTATAAAAACTGATTTTTCGTTTAAATGAAATTTTACCACTTCTTTGTTTTTAATTTCTAAAATCCTACACACATGGTTGTCATTAAGAAGTAAAATGTGGTTCAATGAGATTAAAATAATTTTTTGGTGAATAGTAACTCTTAAGTTCTTAATCGCGATTAGAGGTAATTAGTGTAGTTTAAGGTAAGAATAATGTCTTAATAAAACGAAATGACCTAGACACATGTCCTAACCTTATTGGATGTGTCATGGCCGACCTTGAAAATCCATGGGTCAACATGGGGACCCCATGGAGCCACTTTGGTTGGGAAATGACATAAATAACTTTTTATTTAATGTTAAAGTAAATATGACACAAACATGAGTTATTTTAGTAAAACAATTATTACATGGGGTTATAAAAGTCATATTTTTGACTATAAATATTCATTAGAAAGCTAAAAACATATCCTACATCATATTATTTGTTTTATAATTTTTAGACATTAAATAAATTAAATTATTTATGACATCATGACGATGCAGCGATGACCTCATTATTTAACGATTTAAATAAAATGGAAAGATAATGTAAAATCTAAGATCTACACATGGCGAAAACCAATTGGATGAGTGGATTTAGAACCCTTATCACCTTATACTCTAATTATTTCAATGTGGGACCTTTTGAATCCGAAACTCATTTTAAAATAAAGTAACTTATCTTTACTTTCCAAGAGTGCCCCTCCTCTCCTCTTATAAAAGGCCCCCACCTCTACCTCCTTAACAACACTCCCAAAACCTTTGGATCAGCAACTACCTGCCTATTTTGGCTCTCCACATCCCTATCTTACTCCTTGAAGCCTCCATTTGGGAATAATTCTTCCCAAGGGAGCCTTTGAGCTCAAACCAAAGAGAGATACCCGATTTTAAGGTAATGTCTTCACTTGAATCCTTTTGTATTATTTTGCTTCTCCAACCCCCTAAAATCTTTTGATTAATTTCTTTTGAAATAACTCCAGTATCTTCAATATACTATGATCTTGTTATAATATGGATTCGAGCTACACTTACACACACCTACATCTAATGGTTAAAGAACATACTGTTTCTGTGGATAGTGAATTTATGCCTCCCGAAACGATGATTGTTCAACATTCATTAAACAGCTTCAAAGGTGGCCATTAAGATGACACTATATTTATATATGATATATAATATGATTATATTTTCCTTAAGCTTCTGTATTTGTCATTTTGGGCATACCTTTATGGTTTCCATTATGTGTAACACGATATCTTCATTAAAAGAAGTGCGGACTACCGCCCCCTCAAAGTGATTTGATTCGTTAATACCATATGTGGGACGTATAAAAGATGGAGTTATGATATTATATATGATATTACACTGGAATTATAATATACCTTTATATCATTATGATTCCATTCTATAAAAATACGAAATAGAAATGAAAGTATCGTTCATGTGTACGTACGGCTTACCGTCTCCATGAACAGGGCATTTCATTTCTTACCTCTAAATGTTATATAATATTATAAATGCATGCATGTACTAGATATATATGATATAGATGATATCTGCATCATGAATACCACTCTGGATATAATAGATACATGAACAAATTGTAAATAAAAAGGGTTTATTTTTGGCTAAAGTACCAATGATCGTTAAAATGACCTTTATTAACTTAAATAATTACATAGTGTTCATGACATGGCAATAAGTGATATAAAAGGAATAATGAACTTGAAAAAGGTTATTAAACAATTAGAAATTAACTCAAGTTTATTATTCAGGAGATTAAAGAATGACTGAGTCAATTCAGACCCGAGGTATGGGAATTCGTCTCAATCTCCTTTCATTGAGGCATATTTTGTTTTATACACAAACTTCTTTTATACGGTGTATAAAACCCTTTGACTTTTACTTTTATCCAAAAGGAATATTTTTTACGAAGTGTTTTACTAAATGACAAAAGGGAATTTTTTTGTCGTACATATGTGGTGACAACGACTTCTCTGCCACCGTGACCCTTATTTGAGTTTCGGCTTCCTCTACAAGCCATACCTTTTTTAAAAAAGAAAAATAAATACCATGTTTTACTTTTCTTTTATTTTGGTATTGAAAATGGTTTTCATAATGTTTTTATATCAATGTGTTGTATTGATACCTTGTGATTGAAAGGTGGAAATGTTATGTTTCCTTTATGCATGTTTTATGTGATACGATTATGTTGAGGTTCTTGGTCATTATTATGAAGACGGGTGGTTCCATGATAAACTAAGGGCGGGTGAGCCCGATATAGATCTCCAATGCATTGGGTAACGTGAAGGAGTGAAACGTTAAGGTTTCTCCGAAGATATTTAGGGAATATACTGTGATGGGTATTCCAAACGTAACAAAGAGGGTTACTCCCTACATAAGAATGTTATGATTGCCTCAAGTTACCTTTTTGTCTTATGATTTCTATGATTTATTCATGATTTGATGAGGTATGTTAAAGTGCTTATGTTTTATGGGTAATGTATGATTTCATTCTTATGTATATATGTACCCATGTTTCCTTTCCATATATTTTTATATCCCTTGCTGAGCTTTTTATGCTTATCCCATGTTTTTTTGAAATGTTTTTCACAGGATAAGGGAAAGGTACATGATATGATGATAGTGTCAAGGAAGTGTCAAGAATGATTCCATGTTTTATTTTAAATATGTTTCCATTGATGGGAAAGAAGAATACTATCTTTATGTAACCACTTTGTTTATATGTGGAATATAATGCAAGTTTTATGATCTAATTCTGTAAAACTATAAACCCGAAAAGATCTTCAATGTGTAATCTTGTAATAACTCAAGATTATGTAAGGTTTAAGGTTGGGGCCTTATAGTGAAAATATTGAATTTTAATTGAGAAATGTATTTTCATTTAAATTAATTATAAAGATGAATTATATTTTAAATTATTTTTAAAATAAAAATAGTTCAATTATGTATATATAAATATGTTTTATTTCCATTAAATAAATTTCATAATGAATCATGATGTAAAAACCTGGTAAAACATTCAAAATTTCTCTTTGAAACCCGATTTTCCCATCACGTTTATAGGAATAAGTTTAAATACAATTTTTCCAATTATATGAATAGAATTTCAAAAAATGTATTCAATATTTTGAATAAAATAAATTTATATTATCTAATAATTTTAACATAATTTTTTATCAAATTCTTTTGTGAAACTAGTAAAAATTAATTACCACGTTTAAGGTAAAATGGGGTTATAGGGGGTGTACTAAAAAGATAAATGGTAAAAATAACCTAAATACTTCTCTAAAAATATATTCTTCGGACATATAATGACCTAATATTATCAATGTATTATTAATAATACATTTTTCCCTTTTGGGAATGTTAGAAAGATGGTAAAACCTTCTTATTATAAAACATTTCAAGTGTTTCACTCACATCACGTATAAAATGGCACCCTATGTCCTCTCTTGATCACACCTTGAAACCCTTTTAGTTCACAAAACCCCACCAAATCACATAAAATTTCCTATACCATCATCCTAGAATGATTTTCTTTTTAATAAATATAACATATAATGCATTTTGGTGAAAACCTAATGAGGTTACCCATAGAAGAGGAGACATTCTTTAATGTGAATTTTTAGTTAATTTATTTCGAATTCGAAATAAATTATTAATAAGACATTTTGATATGTTAACATTATTATATTAAGAATAATGTTATTTTTTGTTATATTCATGACTAAAAACCTTATACACATCCATCAAATGGGTTACAAAATCATTATATCTTTATATGTCTGACTACCCCCTTGGGAACCATTGTTATTCGATTATCCATTACCTCTTCTCACAATTTGGTATTATGTTGATACAAAAAAACATGTATGATATTTATAATACAATTAAACATCTTCAACAATATTATCATATATTAATTTTTTACTTCCCATTCATTATGGGATATGATAACATCTCTTGTGTGTACGGTGGACAACAACCTTGTGAAGAAATGTGATTAGTTTTCACTAACTCATTCCATCAAAGGTAATAATGTTAATATTGATGAATAAATTTGATAAATATTAAATAATTATCATATTAATGAAAAAAATAATTCATAAATGAAAATATATAACATTAGGTTTCATTCTCTTTTACTCCCTGAAAGATGATAACATCATTCATGTATTTATGGAAAACAACCTTAATGAAGTTATGTGACTCCATTTTAATCACCAAATAAATAGGACAATATATATAAGTATATTTAATTAAATAATATGGTATTTATAATGTTTTTACCATTATTCTAGGACAAAATATTACTTACCTCCATTTCATAATGATCATTGAAAAATGGAAGTGTTTCTTATGTGTACGCACGACCTACCATCTCCATGATCATTATATAATTGATTTTTCAAAACCACTTTAATGATTTGTATTATAATTATAATTGAGGTAAAAATATAATAATTATTTCATGATTATTAATCTTGATATTATGGATATATATAATATTCACAAAGACCTTGAAGATTCTGAATAAACTAGTAATTAAAAACCTAGAAAATTAACACCAAAAAACACTTATAATAATGAGAAATTATTCAAAAATGGGTGATAAGATGTTATAAAGATATCATATATGATATTATAGATATTAATAGGGTTATTAGAAAAATTAATAACATTTTCAAAACTAGTATACAGTAGGTTAAACCACATTCAACCAGAAGGATGTGTGATGCAAGGCATTCTTTTTCAGTTTCCTTGCATTGAGTCGCATTTTTATGTAATGCGATAATTTATTTTATAAGGTGTATACACATACTATACCACATGTAATATCATTATTACTTTAAACTTCCTTGTATATTATGTTTAAATTTCAATTTTTTATTCCAAGGGGATTTGAATTGAAAATTATCAAGTGTTAATAAATTTCTTAACTGAATTTCGTTCATTGGGTTATATTACTTATTAATTATCTTTGATATTCTTTGATCATGTGAATATTTAAATTTTACTATATTATACTATATATCCACTTATTATATGTGGAATTACATTTGATTCACATTTTATATTCATTGGTTCTCACACAAATCTTATGATCTTTGTAAGGGTTTATTTGAAAATTTAATTTTAATCGAGATTGTTTATGTTTGAATTTCAATTAAAAGAAATTATTAGATCATTGGATAATAGAACCCTTAAATTAAATTTTCATCTTGTTATTTATTAATTTTTCATGTAATATTACTATTTTCCCACCCTTTGGTATTCAAAATAATAGATAATTGCTTTTATAAAAACTTTTGACTCAATTTCTCTCTTCTGTCAAAAATTCTGTTTCTTCTAAACCCAATTTTACTAAATATATTTTCAAATATATTTCCATCAGTTTATATATTATTTATTAAATAATCCTTGACACATTCTTAATTTTTTTTCAAAATTCAATGTAATATTCTTGTTTTTTAGAAACACGTTCTGTTTCGATTTTACCAAAAATTATGAAAGGTGAAATTGTTTTCACAAATATAGCATGTGTAGAATTTCCTAACATGATAGTCACTCAATATCATAATGATTTATTTACTAGATTAAAATACTTGTTTTTAATGAAAAATATTTGAACTTTTTTTAAAAACAATTTTTTTTCCAAATGGAAATGATATTTTCCCTAAGAGTGCTTTTGATTAAATTTCTGAGGTATTTCTATTCATGAAGAAAAGAATAAATTTTTATTACTCCAATGTTCAATCCACGTATTTTTTAATGAATTATTATGGCCATTTTGAACAAATAATTTATTGAAATTCACTTTCTGGATTATTTTTGTAGTCGTCAAGTTACCCTTGTAATATTAATTATTTTGTGACGATGGGATGTTGAATATACGATAAAAATTAGGAATTTTCTTACAAGGAATTTTTATTTAATAAATTTTTTATTATATCTATCTTTGGTGTTGTACGTTTAAATTTACACGTTTATTTGGGGTAATATTTATAATTAAATATTTTCTCGACAATATGGATAATTGATGATATGGAACATTATTAATCAATTAAATAAATTATTTGACATACAAGGAAGGCTTTTGCGATGTGGTTTATGGTAGCATCCAGAATTATATATCCCATTGATGCATAAGTAGGTATTATAAGACAAATAATTTTTCCAAATAAAATTTGTTTTTACTTGTATTTTTGAATTTATGTGAGGAAAGATCATGATAGTAGAGGAATCTTTATGATGGAGATCATTATATCAAATAATTTGGAATTTACTTCATTAAGAATTTTTTTATTGATTAAATAATTTTTTTCACTTATTCACCCTCCCATGATTATTAGACACTATCATATCATGTTTTTAATGTTATTTAAATGGTATGTGTTTTTAGTTATTTTCTATTCCATTTTCATTATGTTTATTGATTCATGATAGCTTCCATTTTATATAACCCTTACTGAGATTTTAAACTCACCCTTATTTTGTTTCCTTCCACTTGATTCTATTTATTGTACAATGATTTATAGAACAAAATATTTTATAGGTAATAATATTATTCATATGAAAATATTATGTTGTATTTTTTATTCTCAAATGTAATATGGGAATCTTGAATGTGTCTACTAATCCAAGACTACTAACTAATTCATCTCATCGGGGTTTGATTCCAACTATGATATTATAATTTAAATGATATGAAATGGGGTATGTGGTACTAGGTTCAGGGATGTTACAAGAAGGAAACCAAATTATGCATCTAGATTGATTATCATCTACCCTATATGATCATAGCAGCATACAAGTTTCCCCTACCATGGATTAATCACCAATTTGACCAGCTACATGGAGAGCTATATTTCTCTAAATTTTTACTTCGATTGTGGAATAATAAATTAATTTTTTCTATGGATGATAAACCCAAGACTGAATTTCATACATGTTATAAATACTATGATTTTATAGGGATTCCCTTCATACTCACCAATACTCTAGCAATATTTATGGACATTATGATTATAGTAATTATAGATTACCTCAATTGAATCATTTTGGTATTGTTTGGTGTTATTATATATATATATATATATAATGTATGAACAAGCAGATATTTTAATTACTGTACTAATTACTACATGAAAAGATATGTTATACACAAAATATAGTGAATTTCATTTATAGATGAAGAAAGAATAATTCCTTTGGAATATTATTAAAAACAAGGGAACATAAGTATAACCATTAATGGAAATGGTAGTTAAGGAATATCATAGACAAAAAATATATAATTGAGATGCATAGTTACCTCAGATTAGCATGGCCTTGTGTGTTATTAGTGAAAAAAAAATTTCATAGTTTTCAAATAAACTAACCAAGATTAGTTATAAGGGCTTAATGATTATCAGTAATGATGAATGTCAGGATATATTTATATCTTTCATGAAAAGGCTTGTCACTTCACATTTACCTATAATATAATTCTAGGGGGAATTATTTGTTTATATATATTGACTATACAGAGAGAGGTTGAGTCAATGTTCTAATTAGAAATGATTGAACGATATCCTATGACTCTCGAATAATGAATGTTCATGAGTAAATTTCTAAAGATCATAATACGGCATTGTTTTTATTTGTATTAAAATAAAATATTGGGTATTATTATATATATTGATAAAAGTATGACATAAATATATCCCATTGTACCTATTAACTTATATTAATCCCACATGCCCCAATGAAGATGGTTGTATCTTATCAAGGAATATAATTGTTGACTCTTATTCTATTTTAGGAAGCAGTATAAAGTTAATGAGTGGCTAATTATAATGTATCTTGTAATCATACCATTTTTAAAGATTCATAAGGATTTAAACTATATAGATATGCAAAGGATAATTGTGGGAGGCATAAAAGATGGAACGTCATACAACTGTAATCAAATGATTACTCAATCATCCATTCAAAAGAAGTTTATGAAAGCTCAAATGGTTAATGTTGATATATAGAATATGTTATATTCTATAGGGTTGAGGATAACCTAATATTTCAGAATCATTTATAAATCATTGGAGATATTTGTTTCATGATTATGCATAATTTCAAATCCATGGATAATGAAGTATTTTTTGGAGGATCATCATATCATAATATTATATATCTAACCAAGGAGTATAAACATATATATAGATCTATGAGATAAAAGAATGTCTGTAAATATATATAAGAAGAGTGTATAATAAAAATAAAGGTCGTATCTGTGTTAACTTATCACGTAATAAAAGGATGAAAACATTGAGGAGGATTTATATATTACCCATGGTATACAAAAATGTGATAAAATCACCATTTATTTTCTCATAGGTCCTTTAATGAAATCTAATGAAAAAAATTACATATGGGTTTTGGTATACAATCTCAAAATGAATACTCATTTTATTGTTATTTTAAAGGACTTATCACTCAATCTAAATACTATGACATAATTTATATATGTTTTTAGGTAACATGGATCCCCACTATAGAATAAATTTGATCAATATCCAAGATTCACCTAAAAATTATGGGAACGTATCCAAAATGTATGAATACAAAGCTTAATATCAGTATAGACAATCACCTTCAAACTAATGTAAAATATTTTATAAAATCAATACAATTGGGGAAATATGGAATATTTTATTAATAGAATTTAGTGGATATGAGGATAAACCTATTTCATTATTTGTGTTCTCATACAACAATATCCTTAAATAAATACTTCTGATGGATCCTTATGAATCACTTTATAGAAACAAATTGAACACTAATATACTCTAAAAATGTTATATAAAGAAATTTTATTGAAGATTAGAAAATATACAAGATTTAGGATCATTTGGAAGAGGTTTAAGTATATTCTTAGATAAATTATACCCTATAATATTTTTAATTATATCAGTGTTTTTTCATATCGACTAGAACTCCCATTAAACCTATATAAAATACATGATGTGTTCCATATATACCTCTTTATGGAAAAAATACAATATCCCTTTCATGTACTAAATCTGGAGGTGGTATAATTAAAGAATGATGTCTCTTACAAGAAGTATCCCATGATGATCATTGACATTACGGTTAATGTAATATGGAAAATGAAAACCCACCTTTTCAAACTTCCATCACGTTACTATATATTTCCTGAAGTATCATGGGAAATAAAAGATGTGATGAAGAAGAAGTACCTCCAATCTTTTTATCATTATTTTAGAAAATTAAATTTTGGGGGAAAAAATTCTAAATATAGGAATATGTAACAATCTTAAATTTTCATTCTTTTATTAATAAAATAACTCAAGTTTCACATTGACTATTTTATTATGTTTCCCTACACAATTACATTTAAATAAAATTAAGAATAAATATTTAATTTTGACTATAACTACTTGAATTAGTACATTGAGACGATTGAAAAAAATAATAAGAATAGTAAAAAAAAGACTGGACGATCAAATTCCCCCTTGATGATCACTCTTTCAATAAAGACTTTAAAAATGAAGAGAATAATTATAAATATGATAGAAATTATCAACGGAAGTTTTTAAACATTTTAATTGATATAGTGAATAGTGATGTATGTCAATGGTGGAGTTTTATACTATGTATTTTAAATTGATACCACTATGATCTTACCATTGGGAAATATGATTATTGATCATAATGATTATAGAGTATTATGACTATTGGGTATTATGAACATTCATAATTATGGCCATTAGGAATTCTAACAGTTGTTCATTATGACCATTAGGCATTATAATTATTGTAAATAATGTTATTATTAAAATTATTGTATAAAATGGGTAATGAAAAATACTATTTTATTTAGAAGAAAAAAAATGCCCGCAACAAGTGTCATCAAGTAATTATATGTCCTTTTAACAAATAATTGGAAAGGAGGTACCATTAACGGGGTTCAAACTCGACCAAGGTAAAGCTTCTCATCATCAATTTAGACATAAAGATAGTAACCTATAAGATAAAATCAACTTAGTGGTGATCACCAACCTATCAATGTTAACATAGTCACCACATGAGAGTACTACTATGAAACACATCACCATTAGGGATTATTCAATTTTCAATAATGTTCATGTATCGAGACCCTCAGTGGTATGATTGTGTAAATTATACTACAAATGAAATACTGGATTATCTAATCTTATGTTCTAATTTAATGTGTTATATATATAAAAAATATAAAAATTTACATGATATGAGGATGAATATTATTTTTTCAAACCCAAAAACCATAATTCATTTTTTTTAAAATGCATATGATTTATGTAAAAACATTTTCATGCAAAATTCATAAATTTAAAATAATAATTTATTTTCATAAGACAAAATAATTAAGAATATGTACTATTAAATAAAAATAAAATAAATTATTATAAACATATATAGTTTTTTATATGATTTAAAAAAAATATCCTGTAGAAAAAATCATTATTTTTTAGTAAATATTAATTTTATTTAAATAATACATTTTTCACTTTCATAAGAGTATTTTGATAAAACAATTCTTTTGAAATCAACACTTCTAAATTAACTAAGGGGGTTTATTTTTATTTTTTGAGTCAATTTATTTTTTTGTTAAAAATTAATACATGTTATAAATATACTGTTAATAATAAGACATTATAAAGACATAAATTTAATGTAGTAACTATTATAAATTCTTTCCCAATAAAAAATGTGGTTTATAATTTTAATAATAATTTTTAATGAGTTAACATTAATTTTCCATCCTTATAATCAATCATCCAAAAACTGGATTATATTTAATATTTTGAAAAAAAATTATTTATTAAGTAAGATCCATGAAGCATACAAAATATGATTTATTAAATGGGTTTTTGTATCATAGACTACTGAAATAAAAAAAACCAATCCTCCAAAGACAATATTTCAAGATAAATATATGGGAAGTCTAATATATTTTCTTTTATTTTAGAATATAGTCCAAAAATTATTTTTTGATGTTAATAAGTCACCCCCTCTATTTTCTAAAAATACCAACATATTATCCCATTCAACTCCACTTTAAAGACATTATCAAAAAGTTTCTCTCATTTATACTATCTAGATTCTTTATAATGATATTTAGTGGTTTAAACAAGAACTTCTAAAGCATTAATAATACACTCTAAACCTTTCATTTCCTCTTTCCAATATAATAAATTAGAAAACAAATTCATTTAAGTTATTATAATCTATGTTATAAAAATAAACCCATTCTCATTCTCTGTTGTTTATTCATGACATGATTTCTTATGATATGTGACATATTTACACACAATAGGGTAGCTATATGAAGGGTTCCCCATTATATAAGTCTAATCCATTGATTAATTTGTTTATCTCATGAGACACAATTTATGGTACTCATATAGTTAAAATAATAGTTATTTTTATAATATCCTGATAGTGAATCCAAGAATATTCATATGTTTTCATGTTTTATATTATATCAAAAATTATTATCATAGTATGATCTTATTACATAATGTTTTTATACAATACATCAATGTTATTATTCTATTTTATTTTGTTGTTATTTTTTTCTAATATATCATGTTTACTCAGATTGATCTTATATTGGTTATTATTAGAATCCCATTTTCATTATGTATTTCCTAAGGATATCATGAGTATTATTAAAATATAAATGGTGTATAAAATCAAGTGATAGAGGTTTTATAAAAATAATTTATTTTTTTAAAATGTTATTCTATTTATGAATCTGATATTCCAAATATACTACTACAGATCCTTGGTATATGTTTTATGGATCATTATGCAAATAATAATATATTATAACCCAAAAAACAAATATAAAATGGATATATAGTGAAACATTATTAAATTATTAAAAAATTAAAGTTGATTTTTTTGTATTTTAGAGAATTAAAAAATTGGTGTTCTTATGTGTATTCTCACATCCCACTAAAAATCATAATTTATAAATCAATAGAGATGTATTTCATTGAAGATTTAAGTAGGAAACATAAAGTTGTAAAAATAATTTAACATGTTATAAAACATTCATTATTTAGATTTTTCTCAAAATATATATGTATTATAAGATTAAAAAAATTGAATCCTAAATATATCATCTAATATGATGATTAGACTAGAATTTTTCTCAGAATCACTAGAAGTTATTTGAAGAAATATAGAAATAAATATTTTATCTGTCATGGAAAAACAGTATTTTGGATGTAAGAAGAACCTTTTCGCCATTCATTTTTTATATTTTATTAAATATGATGTCATATTAATGGGGAGACACAATATTTGGGTCCTTTTGAGGAAAAAATAATACATATGATTTAGTTAAAATAAAGTTATGCATAAAGATGATAAAAATTATTTTTACTCAAAAAATAAGGGACAATTCATCAAAAACAAATTGCATTAAAGTAAGAATAATTGGAAATCAACCTTTATGAAAATTGAATATTTCATTAAAAATGTATTTAACTCATAAGTGGTGTTAATAAATTTAATTATTTTCGTAAGATTGTATGTAATTTTATGAATTAAAATATTGATATGTAACTATAATAAAGTAAAAACCACAACTAATTTTTTAGTGGTATCAAGCCAATCATTCTGATTAAAAATATATTATTCTATACCTCAAGTGGTATAAGACTGTAAAAATTAGGATAGTTTATCTTAATTTCAAAAACTAGTGAAATTTATTAAACCCAGGATTAGTTGTTATCATAGTTACTTTTTGGTATCAAATAATTATCCATTGAGATACCATGAAAATTCTAGAAACAAGTATCAAAACCAATGAATAGTATCTATATTATGAATATTTCCACCACAAAAAGTGTCATAACACGAATAAATTCAAGGGATTTTTGAAGAAAAATTGAAATTAGTTTAGCCTAATATTAAAATAAAAGGTTATATAAATATTGAAGGATAAAATATATATAATAATATCAATAGTTTATTAAAAAAGTTGTATAATTTGGTTAAATATGATTTCTCCTTGTATAAATGGAAATTTTTTATTATTATCACCTCTTGATTTTATTGGATATTGAGTATAGGAATTTATGATTTTAATCTGCATATTTATATTTATGTAAGTTATTAAAATGATAAAATTTGATGTTTTTTATAAAATAAATATTATATTATAATGAATTTTGATTCATTATTATTTGATAGATTTTAAAAGACCAAATTATGTGTGTTAATGTTTTTCAATGGAAATATCTAAGATGAATATAGCTCGATAGTGTAAATGGTTTGGAGCATGGAAAAATATTTATTTGTACATGTGTTTATTCAACGTATGGATTCAAAGTTAATGATTAAATATGGATTTTCAATCCAAATTTTAGAACCAATATTTGGTAGATTATACAAGGTTTAATTAACAAGTGCTTATTCCAAAAGGTGTGATGGCGGTAAAAAAATAAAAAATTAAAGTGAAATGTCAGTTTTTGAGGAGGTTCAAAAACACACATTGCATTGTAAGTGAACCTCTAAATGATCGACTAAGTTAAGAATTGTGGTTTTCAACTTGAAGTTTGATGTAGACTATGGAGAGTACTTTTTAAAAAAAATGTAAGCTCCCAATATGAAATATTATGTGAAGACTATTACATGAAATTTGAATAAAATTTTTCAAAATCATAATTTCATTTTATAAGAATTATATTTTCTCAATAACACCTTTATATATATTATTGAATGTGAAAATGAAGAATTTTTAAGTTAATAAGGTAACCTTATACAATTTATAGATATAGTGGTATGGAAATTTAAGGGAATATTATAGAAACCCATAAGGGGATGCTATGAAACATAACATATGGTTTTGAATATCCTTCAAATTATGATATCATATTGGGGAAATAATGTTCATAACTCTCTAGACTGAAATGTATTATTAAGGTTGGTATTTATGATATTGTTGAAAAAAATAAAAAGGGGAATAATAATTTATCTAAAGCTTCATTTGGGTTTATAATTATTATCAATCAGTAGAGTCAAGAAATAATTGGTGATTTTATTGAAAGCATTGGTCAGATTTTTGGACAGTTCCTAAAATAATGGAATGATGAAAAAAGATTAATTTTCAAGGGAAGAATAAAAAGACACTTTTCATACATATGGTTACCTCATTTTGATACATTTAAATACAACAAAATTTATATAATTATGTATAACAGATGTTGATTTTTAAAGGGGGCGTGCAGTTGAATTCAGATGTTATTCATCAAAAACCATAAAGATGGATTATCTAGAAGTTGTACTTAAAGTAGATGTTAGGTTTGATTTTCATGTAATTAATGTAATATAAGTATATCAATTAAGTAATAATGATTACTTATTATATTTCTGGAATATTGAATCCTAGATTCATTCATAATGTAATTTATTACTTTAAAAAATATATTTATATGAAATTTTATTTAATCCAAGATTTTGTAATATATAAAGTTTAGAGATTATCCAGTAAATTTAGAAATTCATGGATATATCAAAATACAAATAACATATTTGGATGATTTATAAGATAGTTTATTAAATTAATAGTCCATTTTCTATTGAATCTAAAGAGTTGTAAAAATATGTGATATAGTGTATGTAATTTCTAATAGTTGTATAAGATATTTTGGGGAAGTTTAAAAAATATGTTGGAGGTAATAATTTCGTTAGATATTAAAAATAAATTATAGGAATGTAATGTGATAAAATAATCAAAAACATTATATATTTTCAAAATATCTTTCATCCAACTCCCACCAAAATGTCTAAGGCATGCAGTCTGTAATAGTATTCTTTCTAATTATCATATATTTTATATTTTATATGTTTTTTAATATATGCATGAAATTTTATAGAATATAATAAAGTCAAAATGGGAAAAACATTACACATCTTGGATTTATCTTTGATGTATTGGTCTGATCCTTACAAGTCATCTGTTTAGTTCTGATTTTGAGAGGTTAACTATTCTGGATGAAATTATTGATTAATTAAAGGCCTAGGAAAATTTCTAAAGGAGCCCATGAGATTTATCAAGATTTATGGAAAATATTTTTATCTATTTATTGGTCTTTGTTTTGGAAATTTTTAATGTTGGTCCAATATATATTTGGGATTTTTTTTCATGATTAAAAAAATATTTGGATTGGATGTTTTTTCAAAACTAACTTAAGATATGTATGTTTTTTTGGATGTTAAAATAATTTTTTACCTTGTTTCTGAGAGAAAGAAATGATCTTCTATTCCATGAGATGGAGGTCCAATCCAAAAATCCAATAGTAATATATTTATAGGATATATTTAATTAATTTTAGAATATGATTTACTTTGCAGTTATTCAAAATTTAATAAGATTGAGGAATTTATTGATTAGAAAAACCATGAAATAAATTGTAGATATTAAAAAACAAATAATAATTAATATTGTTATCGATCATCAAAAAATAATTAATAATATTTTATTGATAGTTTAATATAATTAAAATTATTATTCTTGAAATGTTCGGGATATTATTCACACTATTTAGTGAATATATATATGAAAAGAATAATAATGAAAAAGGGTGGATATCAGTCTAGGGTTTTCATGGAGTCTCCAAATTCCAAATAGGTTAAAAATTTCATGATATTATCTTGTGAAAAAATAATAAAATAAAATTATTATGATAAAAATGTATATGATTATACTTCTAATATCTGAAAAATCTCTAATTCATAAGGTATATTAATTTTATTAATAAATTTTCTTGAAAAAATAAAATAATGTGAGTTTATATTCAACAACTTATTTTTATAAAGGGGAATTTTGGAAGATATCAAAGATAAAATTTTCATCATATACATACGATAATTTCTAGATATTTTATTATTTTATTTCAATGAATATAGTATTAGGGAGGCATAGGGGGATTTCCTTGACCATATAAAATGTTAGACAGATGGAGGATCTGAAGGGTATAAGGTATAAAAATATATACCTATAAGTTTAATAATTGAGTGAAAATATAATTATATAAAATAAGGATTTTCATATATAGGATGAAAAATGATGATGGAGAAATTACATTGAAGATATATAAAAATTACACATAAAAAAGACAAGAAAATCATCAATATTTGGTGGAAAAAGCTTCATGTCTTCTGTAGCATCTTAGATAAATGGTACACCAACTATTATTTCTTGGATTTTGTTTCTTGGGTATAAAAATAATTATGAATGCATTAGAATTTTTTTAGTATATCCTATGAATGGAACTACTTAAAAGTTTTATTAGTGATGTATGTGGTTGATTTATAGAATACATGATTCATGGGAGAGAATTCATGAAAGGGATTTCCTCATAAATAATTTTATGCTGTAAAAGATATATTTTGTTATAAATATATGACCCATGATTTTTAAAAATAAGGAATTGTGTTTTTTAGTATACATTTTTCATGGGAGTTTTATGCCCTAAATCCTTAGTTTACAACTCCAAACTATGTCCTCATAGAACATCACCTACCAACCTAGGTGTAAGACATCACATATTATTTTGAGGTAGCTGAGTAAGATGCCACCAAAGTGGCAAACTAGGAAAAACTTATTTAGCTGCTTTATTAACATTTTTAATATCTCACCCATGTCCTCACCCACTCCTTCTCAAATGAGAGACAATCCCATACATATATATCAAATCACAAAACATTACACAAAGACCTCTTTGGATCTACAACCCTGGGATGGCTGAGTAGGATTCCACTAACGGTTCTCAATGATAATCAAAAGAAACTACTGATAGACACACACATACATATATAAACCATCTTATATGCCTCCTCAGATAGAATAATAGATCCTCCCTTAGTATATAATTCTAAGCTTCCATATATCCTCCCTTGAAAAACTAGCCTTGAAAAACTAGTCCATGGATCACTTACCAAAATCGATAACAATCGCATCCATGTGCACCACTCAAGATGGAAATCATATCAACTGTAAAAAAGAGAATGGAATAACATTAATTTCCAACACATGGAAACATCATCTATACCCCAAGCATGGGGAAATTGTCACCCAAACATGAGTTCCAAACCCATTTATGACATAATTCTAGTATATCATCTACCATATCCAAAATATTTTTATCACAATGAGGAGAAATATAATCCTTTGATTCCAATTATATCATCCTGAACTGATTTCAATCTCAAACAGTGTTTTTGGATGAAATATCACTTATCCTTAATTGCACCTCCCTAGATTCAAAGGGATATTGAATAATAGTGAGGGTATAAAGAGATGATAGTTGGTAGATAATACCCTCAAGTAATGATAATATAATAATGAATATAAATATAACACAATTAAAAGAAATACAATAGGTCAACTAGACTAGTATCATGTAATATTAGAATTGAGAAGCTACAATAAGAAATATGTTGACAATCAATAATCTCAAAAATACAATTTGAACAATACAACATCACATGATACCATTAATATAATATTCATACATGTCATTACATACAATACAATAAATAAGAAATGGTCTTGTGAAGATGACCACTAGAATATACAATAAATAAGCTTGTTGACACAAGTATTGAGACTTAAAAAGAACTCTATATGATGTTAGAACATCCCAGTTCCATTTACATATATCCCATGAAATAGTTATTACTTTATCAATATGTTCTATCTCTTGAGCCCAAACCCTTACCTGATCACGAAATCATGAAGCCTAAACATGCCATGAAGGGCCCGTATAGGGTGTGAGGATAAATCTTCATAGGATACCACCAATGTGTTACCTGATTACATCTATGATTAATAATGTTTATCAATATATAAATTAACTAACATGTGAACATTTCATAAAAAACCTACGTCTCATGTTCTCTACAACCATAACGAATAAATACTCTAAAACGGTCTTCATCGGAACAACTATAGTGGTGTAGATCATGAAAATAAAGACCAACTCATCCAGATGAAGAATAATCCTAGGTGAACCCTTATATTCCACCTCTAAAACTATCAAATGGAACATCAGGCCATCATTCATATGTTGATGTACAAAGAAGGAACACCCAAACCACAAGTACTGGGTCACTCAGACCCAGAATCAAACCTCCCATCAGCTCTAAGCCTCAAATCCCAGTGCATAGTGATGAGTGTCCAACCTATAATCTCAATAATGGTCAACACCATCATCGGAATCACCTAACCGAGGCCTCTACCAACACGAGTGGTAAACAATACCTCTTCATTTAATTTCTAATTGTGTGAAAATGAATCAAATGATGCATAGACCAATCATGAGAGAAACAATCACCTAAAATATACTAATCCTAATCAACACAACACCTCATCACCTTATGACTATGTTACTCTCCCTAATGGTCAACAATAATCCATAGTCATGGGACATTCCATTAATTACGACGGCCTCATCACCTCAATCAAATTACCACTTCACCCAACATATAATCAACATAAATCATAGAACCTAGGAATCTCCCAACCTAATAAACCATGTCCACACATCTATATAGTCAAATAAATCCTAATCCTTCATCCTAACCCATCACGTTTTAATGACACCATCATAAGTAATATATAAAAAACAATTTAAATTAAAGAACTAACATTTCAAACCTACCCTAGTGGTCTAAATCCACCCACTAAGATTGTACTAATTTTATTTAAGGTGTAGCATTCCCATAAAAATCTAAAATGGTCAATTTAATATTAAAAATAAAAACATTCGATTAGTAGGGTCTCTCTTGAACAACCCAAAGGTGAAGTCAAGAATAGAACACCAAAACATGACTGAAATCAAAGATAATTCTATGAATCACATACCTCATACTGGTATATGTTATCTCTTCTAATATCAACCTCTAACATGAGTTGAAATAGAATAAAATTGTGTTCTAGAAAAACAACATGAAAATAAGGTAAATCATTTAGATATATTTAATGAACCAAATTGAAAGAGAAAAGGAAAAGGATGCCAGAGTATTAAATCCCATATTAATGAAGTTCTAATGAGATTGATGACTAGGGTAATGGATCTCTTAAAAAGGATGTGGATAAATTCATAGAGGTAGGAGGAGGTAGAGCTACCCACATCCTTGAGGTGATGCACGCTTATAATAAAGAAGAAAGGGGTGATGATAAAGAAAAATAGAAGGATCATGAAAAGTTAATTTATATTATTTTAGTGACCCACATGGGTTGATAGCATGATTTGGATGGCATGTTACAACCATGTTGAACCCACTATAAAGGTACCGCACTACACAATGTCGGCCCACATGATTTTTCAAACCATGTGAAAACCATGCATTAGCCTTTGCCAAAAACCGAAAAACATCTAGATGGTCGTAAACCCTTCCCACATGGTTTTCCAAAACATACATTGTTCCAAAATAAGGCTGCATGGTTTTTCATGGGAGGCCACACACTTTTTCCCATCTTTGTGGCTCAGTCTACGTACCAAAAAGGCATAGGTTTTGGACTCCAAGGCACCAAAAACCCACTAAAATCCTAATTTATTTCATGGGCCTCTAAACCCATCTAAAAAAAGTTCTTTGGTAAACCGAACATTCAGAATTACATTTTGAATATTAATAAAAGTGTTTGTCCAATAACCAAACTACAAAGATTCAAAAGCGTTGAAGAATTCGACCCGCTCCAAAAACTATGGGTGCTACATAGTAAAACGTTATCCTTTAAACCATACATATATCAAAGATAATGAGATATCATCATTATCCCTTTCATGTTCTGATAATATAAGTGATTGAGTTTCATCAAAAATGTTATCATTGTGGAGAGACCAGTGGATATCATTGATTCTCATGTGACAATTTTTCATGAGATATATATTTCATTGTTTCGATTGTTATAGTGATACATATCAGATTCTTAGGATACATGGGTGGGAAAATTATTGGTGATGGAGAAATGGCCTCATATACTTCTAGAAGACCCGTATTCCACAATAATTCACATGGATAAAATTTCTTATTTTTGAGAGATTATAAAATCATAGATAAAAGGTATGCCCTCTCCAATGTTTTGTATTGTGTTTCTCAGGTTTGGATGAAATTAGAAATATTTTTGGACTTTTTACCAGAGAAAATAACATACATTTAAGATTGGAAACATTTATTATATAAATGGTTAATTTAAAATTTAAATGGTTCATAAGTCACATGCAATGAAAGAGTTTTCTGGAGTGAGTCCTTTTATTCCATAAAACTTGTTTTTAAATAGAAAATATATCACCAAGGATTTGTTTAACAAATGTGATGTGTTTATATGAATACATGATTCATGTGAGATTTACTCCATAAATATCAAGTTTACACTATAAATCCTTTTTCCATATATGTTTAATGCATTTATATACTAAACCCTAATCTATTATGAATTCTTATCCCTATATTAAATCATAGGATCCCCTTTGTGATTTTGGGGTCTTTCTCTAATTCTAAAATGATTTTTTGGTGCTGAACCTCTATGGTGTTTGAACTAAATCCCTTTCAATAAGTATACATTCTTCTTCTTCATTTTCAATGGTTTTAATTATAGTGTATCTATTCATGGATTAATTTATCATGTCACAATTATTATTTTTTGAACCATCTAGATCCATTGTCTGTTCTTTTTCTACGGTGAATAGTTTTTTTGGTTGTGGTGTGGTGGGTGTTGTTCTCGCGTTATATGTGATCAAACCTCTTTCATGTACTGTATTACTGAGAAAAATGATTATAAAACATTTGAATCATTGATAAGTTATCTATTTTTCATTATTTATTCTTTATGATGGTTATGGATCCTAGTACCTTTAGTGTTAAACCAATATTGATGTGGGAAGCTTCTTCTATAGCCTATGTTATGAGAAGTTTTGATTGATATTATTTTATTAAAAAAATTCAAAATGGATTTTAATGATTTATTTATTTTCATGTCTCTAGATTTCCTTTTTGAAAAATTTTCCCACTTAATTTGGTAAATGTAATGGGTACTTTCAAATTATTTTTAAAATTGATTTATAAAATGGGTTTAGCGTCATGGTTTTTATAAAATTATTTTGGAAATGAAGTGTATGGTAATTATTTTCTTCTTTAGTGGAAGTTGTATCTTACAACCCTCGTCAATTTTATTGTACACGGTTCACTCATGGGATGTTACTCTAGTCTCTAGGCCTTTGTCTTTAGGGGTTGGTATTGACATTGTCAGGGGGATCACCCATACGTTGTTCCTCTAAAACATAATCCTATTTTAGAAGGACGTGATTGTGCACTATTCATTGAGTATGGTATGAGTAGTATGGTAGGATGTACTATTGTGATCCCTTGGATTATTTAACTATTATTTGTAATGTAAAATTTTTCATTTATTACCTACATTTATAAATGTGATATCCTTTGAGATAGGATATATGACCGGTTTGAAATTTTTTGAAAATAGATATTTTTTTGCATTCTTTTAAGATAAAAAATTGTTTAATGATCTATCATGCCATAGTTTTCTAAAAATAGGGAATATTAGGATATTTTTACAAATAATTGATATAGGAATCCAAAGTGGCATCGAACTACGTCTCTTTAGTTTACACAATTCATGCCCCTTCAGTGGTGAGTAGACCTTGTTATATTAGTTGGTGTAGGAAAAGTCAAGGTCTTGTAGTAAGGTGGTGAGGATCATATCATCTGGTTTTGGTTATTTTTTGTGAAATATTTGTGATTTTCCCATGTCTCACATCTAATAGTGGTTGGTCATTTTTATTTCCCATTCAAGTTTTTTTTAACATGTATGTTTTTGTTTTTATCTTATATTTTGGAGTTGTGTATCTACAACTATTTTAACTAGGTTGTGGCATATTTTTCTTTTATATTTAATTCATTATTTATTCCCATTGTACTCAGGTTTAATGTATATTATTTTTTTAAAATATTACTCCCCTTATTTTTTAACAATTCTTGAGTACTAGTCCTCAAACTATGGGGATTAGGGAGGCACTTCAGGTATTTTCACAATTTTGTTTGGAGAATTAATAGAAATGATATCTAGGTCGATATGTGATAACCAAACTCACTAGAAGAATTTGATATCATCGATATTAGAGAATATGATCAATGTGAAAATGATTGAAAATTGAGAATATACAAGGATTTAATGATAAACTCGATGCGTGATATATATATATATATATATATATATATATTTGAGAGAACCAAAACATAATATTCTGAAAAAACCTTCATCAAAGTAGTGTGTGAAGAAATATAATTAATATTTTTTTATGTAAAGCGGTTAGACTGAAAAATATTTCAAATGGAGTTATTATTGGGGTTGAGCGACTAAAAAAATAATTATATGAAATGAACTAGTTATGTAATGGATTCTGAGACACTAATACATCATTTTATGTATGCTCCTTAGATTTTATCATAGTGGTGCACCATGAACATTCCTTAGGTGTTTTATGATTTATATTTATTAATTCGTGATTCTAATTTTGAAAGATTTTTCTTAGAGATAAATTTCTGAATATGATTGAAACCATTCCAAATAAAAAATGGACCGTGTTACTAAATTAAATATTTGATCTATGGAAGAAAATTTTGAATTAGAAAACATCTTGAGTTACTCTATTATACTATGTATTTCTAGAGTTGCAACATATCTATTTCTATATAGATTATATGGATGGTAAAAATCTCAAATAAAATTCACATGAATTAGTATTTTTGGGTTTCAATGTTGAAACAACTTGATTTTTTATTTAGAATAAAAATAATAATTTTTATTACAAGAATAAATTGTAAATTTATTGGGAATAAGTTTTAAAAAGTTCAAAAATAGTATAAAATGATGTTTATAAGAAAACATCAGTTGATAATATCGAAGTGGATCTTTATAAATGTTTGGGAGGTCATATTTTTTTGATAGTTTACGTGATTCTAATGTCAGAAAGATTCTTTCAGGATAGTAGAAGATATAATTGAATGCTTGAGCACTGTGAAATCATATATCAGAGCTACAGATGATGATGTTCTAGAAAAAGTTGTTATAGATAGTGTAGAACAGATTATAGAGTTGTAAACATAAACCATAATTATATGAATAGTTAAGTGGAATATAACTAATATTTCTTGATTTTTATAATGTATGGAGTATATCTCGATATACTTAAATATATCTCTAATATTAAGGATTATAGAAATAAGATTTTATATTTGATTGATAAAATGGATTCATTAAATGAATATGAAATATGAGAGCTAAAATGATAACCAAAAGGGAATAGTGTGTTGTCAATTAAATACATATTCTAGTTCAATGAATAATGTAATGGTGAAAAAATATAAAATAAAAGGATGTTTTAAAAATTATTTTTTCATAACTAATGACTGTATTTGACTAAAATTTCCCAAAAAGTAGTTAAAAATTACTCTATGATGAAATTGTTGTGTTTTGTTTCTTTTGATAACCCAAACCATCAATATATGGATGTAATAAACGAATTATTTCTTTTTATTTTTAGGATATGGTATATATAAAGTAACCAGAATGTTTTTTAGAAAAATAGAATGGTGACTAGGTGTGTATGATGGAGAGAAATCATAATATCATGAAATAAAAAACAAATGTAGTGGAAGAAAAAAAGCATTCACTTTATATGAAATTTTAATATAAAAAAACATGAATCAATTTTTTATCATATATTGTTCAACGATATATTATTAATTATAAATATTCTATATCTATATGAAATTATACTATTAGGTTAAGAAATTAAATGGATTGTAGTGCATAATAGGGAATTTATTTGTATATTCTATATTAAGGTCTTAATGTGGAAATGAAATTATTGTAAATATTGATTTATAAATAATGTAAATTTAGAATAAAAAAATATCTCATTAGGATTCCATCTTTATGGTTATCCATTTTTTAAATAAATATATATAAAATTGACTCTACTTTATTAGTATTGCACATCAAAATAACCAAGGATGCTGTTGACAAAATGGAATATGATAAATGATATATGGAAAAATATTACTCTGTATCAGTGGTAGCTATCTTTAAATACACCATTGTATGTACAAGGGCATAAATTAAAATTTTAGAACAATCTGTTTATTATTTTATGTTAAATCCAGTGAAAGTACACTAGTAAGCCATAAAGTTGATCCTCTTGTATCACAAACGTTTCAATGTTACAACTCTTTATTTTGGAATGTATTATTTTTTTATAAGGTAATGAATATGTAAAATTTTGACTAGTTTGAATGCACAAAAGAGTTCTATAGGATATAAGATTATATTCATAAGAACATACATTAGTTGAATTGTGACATTGAAACTCATGAATTCATTATTCTAAATTGAAGTTGAATCTCTTGTATAAATGGGTGTAATTAAATAATTGATATGGATCAATTATTTGTCTAACAATATTATGAGAATTAAATGAATTGGATTCATCTACTATTATATTTAGAGTACAATTCATTTGGATAATAATATGGTGTTTCACTAATGTAAAAATTAATGGGAAGTGTAATATAATTACTACTAGAATATATTGGATTATGGGGTATTAGAGATGGAAATAAAAGTAGATTATATAATTTGGATGTAAAATGTACCAAGTATTTTTTCCATGAATATTTGGGGAAATAATGTACCTTAAAGGGACTAAATTGACAAAAAGTTGTCTTGTATAAACTGTTTTTTATAATTAAGATGAGATGATAAAATTATTCACCTATGTTTTTTGGTTTCCATGTTTTTCATTATGAAAAATCATCATCTATGTTATTTTTTTTAATTCTTATGTCTCATTTGTGTTATTATTAAAACATTCAATATTAAAATCTCCAGATATTATGTTTCGAATTAATTTTCAAACTAAAAATAGAATAAATGTAGTAGAGGTAGTTATGATACACCTTGAAAGATACTATCTCAAAATTACATGAATTAAATAGAACATTTCATTTCAATGCATTCTAATGATATTCTAGTGTTATCATTTTAGATAACTAGGGAAAATAATTAACTAAAAAACTCATTTTCTTTTCTACTAATGGATACTTTTCCTACTACATAAGCACATTTTTAATAGAAAAAAATTCCTCAATGTGTTAAAAAAATTCATAACATAAGAAAATATTATAGACATATCATACTTTTTTTATCTTCATAACTAGGGGTAATAGAAAAATAACAAAGGGTTGAGTTTTGATTCATAATAAGGGTAAAATGAAGCAATAAAAATAAATTATTCTAAATAATAATAATATGAACATATTTTTATAATGAAGACACAAATAGAATCATACCCAAAAAACCATTGATCATAAAACTCGAGTCACTGAATTCAATTTGGATTAACATAAAAATTGATTAACAATATTGTTGAAATATGATTCCATAGACATGATCACTGATAAAATAAAATATTCATAAGAATAAGTACTATATTTCAACACAAAAATAATTAATAAGAAAACATTGTAAAAAAATTCAAGTATTCCCACCATTTATATAGTTAAACAGTCAATGTGTTTTCACACTGAATGTTGTGAACAAATAAAGGTTTTCCACACATCTTGGTTGTCAAAAAATAAATATATGTCCATGAATAATCCTCCCATATGGTATAAAAACATAACCAATTTTTTGGAGGATGATATTGGAACCCACTAGTTAACATCCATATATATGATAGACACATAAAAATTCAATTCATTCATCATATCATAAAGAACCCATTGGATGAAAATGTATATTAATTATCATATTATAGAGAACCCATGGAAATATATGGGGATTAATTTCCTATTAAAATTTATTAAGATAAGGAATTAATTTTCAATTCCATAAATAATCATAAGATATTAATCCAATGAAAAATTAAAGTGCATCCTTATAAATTCCACAATTTTCTAGGTAAATACGGTTAAATAAAGATAACAAATCATATTTTATTTATAAAATATAGATAATGTTTATTATGATGATATTTTCAATGACATGCTATGTGAACTAGTGTACAATATACACACACCAATCATAAATTAATGACAAAGTATTATTATATCAATATGACTATTACAACATTGCAGTTGAATTAG
This sequence comes from Viscum album, assembly GCA_963277665.1. Taxonomy (NCBI): domain Eukaryota; kingdom Viridiplantae; phylum Streptophyta; class Magnoliopsida; order Santalales; family Viscaceae; genus Viscum; species Viscum album. The sequence continues at coordinate 154,588,239 of OY728145.1, forward strand.
AGGATACAAATAAGATTAATTAATTTAGGAAATATATATAACTATCAAAGTAAAATAAAATATAATTATTATAAAAAATAAATAATTAATCAATTTTTATTAAAGTAAATCTATTCATCAAAAAAATTTCTTCTAACATATATTTTATTTATTTATTATATATCTTTAATGATTTTTGGCTGTGTAGACAGCTAAAGAAGTGGTGTTATTGAAGTAGTGACTTCTGGAAAGAAAATATCATTCCATATACCCTCAATTCTAGATTATTCTTCCCCCAGTTCTCCGATCATGTGTGTCAAATTCAGGTTCATAATTAGAATCATCATGTGAGAACTGATCCATTAAGTGAGTTTCATTATTTGAAATGAAAACAACTCATCATCTAATAAATATTCTAACTAATTAGTTGACTCTTGTTGTACCATTTTTCATGGTTCTTCTCATCCTATTGAGACTCCATTCATGATGTCTACTAATGTTAGGAACAACCTCAGCTTTAGTGGAGGCTTGTCTTCTTGAATTTTCTTCATATCCTTTTGGTAATGTCGCTACTTTGAGGATTGGACTTTAATGGACTAATCTACTAATAGATACGGGTTTTTGGTGGTGGAAGTAGTTGAAGGAAGGGCTAGACATTTCAATTATGTTTTGAGGAAATCATGAGTTTGATTGATAATTTTTCTTACCAACCAGTCACTATAATTCTGTGAAATGGTGATTTTAACCTTTTTTCACTCATTTTACTCCTTTAGATTTGTAACCTAAATGCACGCAACTTGGGGGGTAATTTTTTTAGTTTCATAGGAACTCATTACACCATTCTTTTATAAGGTCCATAAAAAAAACAATTCTTGATGTGGTTCCCTAGTATTTTTAGAAGGGGAAATTGTTTGTGATATCTTTTTCCCCTTGTTTTTTGGGCTTCATAGGCATTGGAAACCTGACTATGTTGTTTTCCAATGGCAAGATGAATTATTCAGGGACTTGGTCGTTTGGAAAACAATAGACCCTATTTTTATATCCTTCAACTATTTATGAATATCATATCATTGATCATCCAGATGAGGTGGACATAATTTTTTATCCTTATGAGGTGGAATTGTACAATATGGTATTATTTTGATATAGGGGAAAGTATATGATCTTTCTCATGTGTAACTGTAGTAGCCTCAGATTTTCCTATTATCCTTCCCTGAGTTGATAGAATTATTGAATACATGTCTTCGGTCATTGAGATAGATTTTCCACCTTTAGAGTAATATAATCATGGTCTTGAAGACCTTCTATATATGTCACACAGATAATGAGAATACACACCATGTAACATAGATTTACTACAAAGATGTAGAATAATGTTTCTTGAGTGATAGATACATTTAAGGATTATATAAATCCTTTAAAACAAGAAATAAATCCTAAGACACTTTTATTCTCCTGTTTTTTTCAATTCTTGAGATCAATGAATATTGTCTTCTATAGTGTTGAGATAAAAAAGAAAATGAATTTTGATTGAAGTATTCCTACCATGTAGTTGACCTAGTCTGAAAACATGTGTACCACATAATTCCTAGTCCTTAAAGTGATTACACAAAGCATCTAAATTTTTCTACCTCTTGTTCTTGTTGGGTACCCATCATGGGAGAAAAATAAGAGACGAAATGTGTCAAGTATAGATCCAGATCTCCCCAACCATTGATAATTGGAAATGTGGGATTTCTAAAATTTTTTGTGTTAGAAATCATATCTACCCATTTAGGGTAATCATTTTTTTCAGCTGTATCAACGTTAGTCGTTCTTCTGTGACTTCTAATCGAGCATCTGGTGACTCAATAATGTTCATAAGAATTCGAGTAATGTCTGGATGATATTGAATCTAGATAGGTGAACTAACTTGAGCCTGCAAAGGTGTAGCAATTAGTATGACCATTTGTGGCCGCACAGGTGGAAAATTTCATGGTTAGACTATATAGACAAGCTATTAAGGATACACATGTCCATGTTATGGCTATGTACTCAATGGATTGAATTCAAAAAGTTTTATTATGGGATCCAAGTATAGTTTTTATTTTTATCCCACATTGACTGGATTATTAAATTTATCTTCATTTTCAGTGAGAGAATACCTTAGTTAAGGAACACTAAATAGAAGCATTAGTTGAGGATCTTCTTCCATAAAGTATCTAGTAAGAAGGATTCCTTGGACTATTTATAAATTTAATATCCTCAATTCTTTCATTTCTACATACTATTGGTCAAATCATTTTTTCATATAATGTATCCTAACATCCCCGAGAGTGAGGTGAGGTAATGTTTGACTCTTACCCTTTTCCCTATTAGATTCTTTTAGAGAAGGTAATAGTGGATTAATTAGTGGAATTCCCATATTTCAATAAATCTAATGCTTTTGGGTATGTACAATTTTTTCAGTTTATTTAGTGAGTAACACATTATGAATCAGAACCTCCTCTACAGACTCCATTGAATTGGACTCATGTTCTGGAAGATTTGCAGTGACATCATTAATGAAATTAACTAATTTAAAATGAATTTTTGTCATTAAAACAGTATATTTGTGAGATAATATTCTTCTAAGTCCTCTATGATGCCATGACCTCTACTTTCTTGATTTCTTGGGAGATTTTTGGTGAATAGTAACCCGGAGGGAATCTCCAGATAGTTCGTTTTGGGATGTCCCCAATGAAAATATCTGATCACTAGATGAAATGAATTGGGAGGATCGAGTTTGAAACATTTTACCTAAACTATATAAAATGGATTTCCATTGAGGAGGTGATTGTTGGGCTGAAAAATCCCCTCATCCTGATGTATGGGGTAGTTCTTGTCCTACTTTCATGAACCATTAGTTTGGGGTTTTGGACCACAAGGGTTGGGTAAAGATCCCTTAAACCTGAAAGTTGGGGTTTCTCCCAAACCACTATGGATAATATTACCATAGTCCTTATTCTGAATTTACAAAGTTTTTTCCAAACACAGGATGGGCTCAACATTCAATGCACACACAAATCACCCATTTCAGAATACCATTGATTGTTTCTGAAATCTATGCTATCTGATGTCTTACATTCATTAATATATTGTATTTCTTGATATTCTCTAATGCTTGCTGCATAAATATTTTAATAGAATATTCTTTTCAGTCCCGACGTTGGTGATAGTTGGTCATGTCCTATTCTTATTGAGTATATCATCGATCATGAAAAGGTTATATTTGATATAGCTATCCTAGGGATTTAAAATTTCATGATACCACCTTTGTAAGGAATTATTGGTTAGGGAGTATAGTGGAATGAAATGATCCATGTGCACCCCATCCTCTAATACAAACAATAGATAAGAAATCTGTAAACAGTTATCACAACCTCATTAATGCACTGAGGATTGTGAATTTAAGGTATCTTTATTAATTCTCCATCCTTGGGTGTTGTGAATCTATGAGGGATGAAAAATCAATTATTCATTGAAAACCTTCTAAAAATGCATTTATAATTTAGTATTAAGGAAAGGATATATTCCATAACATAAAAGGTATGTCATATTTAGCTAGTTTTTTCCTCATATTTTTCATGTATTATTCATATGTTTTCTTGAGGATACTCTACCTGGTAGGATAAGAGTGGATTATATCCTACCATTTTATTTCATGAAATATTATTGGTAGGGATTTACTTTATTTTAATATAATTTAAAAGGCCCAAAGTTGGTTCTAAGAATGACTATTGTCTTGCATTGTCCTCTAGATCAGAGATGATTACACTTTTCATTGAAAAAGAGTAAAATATTACTGACATTATTTTTACATGTTCTTCTTTATTGGATGGATTTTTAATCACTATATTTCCAATAGTAGAATTATCTTGATAATGGGAAAATCAGATTTAGAGATAAAATTCTTCGTGAATTTTATCATGGGGGGGCCACCATTGTGAATTATGTAAGGGGAAAACCCTCATTCTCCTTATCCTTATATCTATACTATGGGATTTTGTGGATCTCATCAACGGATAGGCTCTCGAGATTGACCAGATTGTTGTTAATATGAAATATTTCATGGTGAATTTTCTATAAGGGGAATCCTAAATTACTTCTACTAATCCCATAATTTTGTAATGGGTGGTTAGATTCTTGAGATTTCATAGATAAGATTCTAAAGGATTCAATAAATTCAGAAGTTAGTGGATCTATATCATAGATCAGTACTTTATTCTCCAATCATGACTAATGAGGCTTCATCTTGGATATGTTCTTATGAGATATTGGGGCCACTCCATAAGAGAAGTGGTTTCCATGGTAATATGTTTGGGTCTTCCTTGGTGTAGCCATTGGGATAGGCCAATTACATCAGATTGGAGAGGGTGTATATTCCCAATCCTTTTGTCTATATAATATGTTATAGTTTTCCCCATGACCCTCCTAGATGGGAGTATAGTTATGTATCTTATATTAGGTTATATGATAATGAGACACACCATTTGTGGGGATATATTTTTGTGTCCCTCCCTCGGGAAATACATTCATTTTTGTTATGAAGTCCTGAGAAATCTATAGGATATGAGGAATAATTTTTCTCTACCCTGTACCATATCTAAGATGTTCTTGGTGTATTTAGTGGGAATAATATGGATATATTCTAATTTTTTATCTAGATTTGGTGTATATTCCTAATCCATTCCTCCCATTCCATTCAATGGATACAGATAGTTCCATTGTATGGGGGAAGAGTGTTGATTCTTCCCATTTCTCATCATTGGGACTTTCCCATTGACTTTTCTAGGTCTTTCCAGATGAGGCTACTAATCGGATTGATAAATTTAATTAGGTGAGTTCTTCTTCTTGAATATATCCTTCAAATTCGCTTGGAGGGATTCATAGAATAATGCTAGATAAGACTACCAGTAGGACTGGTGATTTCAGCAATGTGTATGTTTCTGCTCCTAATATGTCACCTAATATGAATGGAAGGATTCATTATGTGTTTCCCAATGAATTTCATGGTTGGATAAAGGAAGGATGATGAGTGTTTGTGTTCATTCTCAATTTTATAACATGTTGGGATCGTGGGATTATCCAAAGGGAGTAATGGTGGGACCTTTTTCCATGTTGGATAGTTGTAGTCTCTCGTGGTCCATCTTGTGTTCTCAGTTCTGAAGGACCTAGGCTGGTCGGTCAAGGATAAAACCCCCATCATGTTGAGCAATTACTATTGTGCGGTGTCGGTGGTGATTATTTCAAGCCTGATCCCTCAAAAATGACTCATGTGTCTTCTGGGAAATGTCATTTGTAGCCTATTAATCCACCTCTATAAGATATGAGATGTACTGGTAGTAAAATTTTGGGGATAGGATCCCAAAAAATTTGAATATAGTAGTCAACACTATCTACTTTAGGACCATCAGTTATCATTGACTAGAATATCAGTGGTGTTGGCTGAGCTAGATGGCATGTTAGGTAACCTCCATGGTTGAGATTATACCACTATGATGGTAATCCCAGAACAGCAACTAAAATACCCAGCATTGAAGATACATTTTTGGAAATTTCATCCTTAAAGTAGATGAAGATCCATCTAGAGTGGTATCCAGTGAGTTTGTTTTATTAATACTAGAATGATTCAATTTGATTAAGGGGTGTTCTAAAAATATTTTCATGTATATATGAAAAAATGGGAAAATCCATAAAATAATAATCTCATTTGAATGAACACATGCATGATTGATTTTATTGTATTATAAACTCTTATCAAGTGAATGTGTAAAGACATGTGGGTGGAATTATCATCTTGGTTAAAGATTCACATTGGGTTCACCATTTTTTCTATCAAAATATGTGTATGGTTTGGAATCACTATTTCTAGATGGGTTATAATGATTTTTTTCATGGAATCAGAAAAACCTAATAGTTCTATATCCAAGGGGGACATTGTCCAATGGAAAGTACTTTCTAGGATGTTTGTACAATGATTCTTGAGACCTCACATAGGTTGATAAGATGGGTTTTACAGCTCATCACACCATTTGGGGGGGGGGGATTATTACCAACTCTGGGACTCTCTTATAGATTTAGGACATATTCATGAATCCTTTAACACATTCCAAATACGTTGTAGATTACCCAAGATTGAACATCTAATTATTTTCATGTATGGAATATAGAATCATTAGTATGCTTTCGAGGTTCCTCATCAATGGAGATATCTCTATGTATTTGATGTTCTCCATAAATATCATCCACTTGTGTACAAACTTGGGATTCTTCAGTAATGATGATTATATTTCTCTTGCCACATTGTGAGTCACTCTGGAGTATATCTTCATCCAAGGCAAAGGGATTTGTTTTGATTTTTGGGATCAAAACCATATAAAAGGCTTCCTATATTTCCTCATTAATGGAATCAAAACACTTGTAGTTCATTGCTGCTTAATGAGGTGCATCATACCATTTATGTTCATTTGATCAAGCCCCAACCATACCATTTAACATCATGTGTAAAATATTTTGAGGATGAAGGTTCCTAATCATTATTTGGCATGGGAGCTATGTTGATGATTCCTAAAGATTCGGGAAGGGATATGAATTTCAATGTTGAATTAGAACCTTCCAAGAATATAGACCAGGGAGAAAATTGTTGATTTGGTGTGTCAGGTTTGGACCTGATGAATGCTTCCAAAATATCCCTTTTTATAGGAATCAAAACCCACATAGATTGGTTAAAATCATAGGGGATCATGTCTCTTTTATAGGATTCATTTCGGGATTAATCTTGAAGAGGTTGCACTAAGAAAGGACCATGAGAGATGTCTCAACACATGAATCTCAACTCATTATAACATGTGGGTTTAAATTGATTCTTAAACATGAGGAGGTTAACTAGATTAAGGGGATTATAATTGGGGCTTCTTCTAAATGAGGATTCTAATTTAACTTGAGTCTTTAGTATGATTCCAACATATCCTGTTTAGAGAAGGAATATGAGTTCTCATACTTCAATTATATCACATGGATTGTGTGTATGTATTGGTCACCATTAACCTATATGATCTTTTTAGTCATGCTCGGTGTCAGAAGAAAGAGGAATCATAATATCTAGAAAACCCCATAATCTACTTTTTTCCATAGCTAGACTTGGAGAGAAACCCTAAAGAGAGAGGGATGAGGAATTCAACATGCCTAAATCCTCTGACCTCCTTATACTACTGGTATAGGTTGGGGAAATGATAAAATACATCAGGTATACACCACCTCCCACTCTTCAAATTACCCTAATATTAGTCCAAGGTATGGAAAGAAATGAAGGATTGAAGCTAAAGGATGTAAGACCCTCAGTGCTGGCCAGGAGGCTGAGAGGAGAAATATTGTAACCTCTTTCAAGAAAAGATAGGGGATTAATCATCAATTTATTACATAAAATTGGTCCTAAAGAATATAGGAGGGTGTCCTTCCATGTTTAATGGAAAACAGACCATAATCCTTTCCCTACCTGTGAGGAAATGGAGGCTCTAGATCATAGAGACAAGAAGGGGAGAACATCGTCCAAACCTTTGTATCTAATACCTAGAACTCCCCAACACTATCCATTGGGTACAATTTTTATGACCATATATATAAAAATACACACATATCCCAAGGATTCAAACAATATGGTCAGGAATGTTTGAGAACCCTCTAACTGTAGAAATACAAATCTGAATTGGAGAAACAATGGTGTGCCTTTTTTCATGGTTTTTCAAAAAGAGATGTATTTTTGGAGGTTTGAGTTGTTACCTCTCATACAAGGAAAAAAAGAGAAGAGGTTATCTCATGGATGGTTTTGAAGAATTAATAATGAATTTCCCTCATAAAACATACATTAGGGAGAATCATGTATGCTCGCTTAGGGGGTGCTTTACCCAGGTTGGTCTGGTCAATCCTATAGACCCTTGGGTGACAGACAACCTAAGAGACTACACTTGGGAAATACTCTACTCAATCCTTCAAGAGTATCAATAGGTGTTCCTATAAGTCACTATTTTAGGTCTGTGATTGGAAAGGGGTACCTCACACTAGTCTATGTTAATTATGTGGTGAGTGAGTGCCTTGTGTGGTGTTGTTTATTTTAAATCCTAGAAAGAATTCAATTTCACAATCCGCTATTAATTCCTTCTTATTTAAGTGTTATAAAACTACCTTTAGGTTTTTTGAGTTATTTAGTGAATAAATAGAGAGAAAAAATCATTAAAATTCCTTCAATATATATCACAAGTGACAATGATGACCATAGGGTCCTATTTATTAGATGATATGGGACCTTGGGTGAAGGAGTCATCTGACGCATGTGGCGCACATAAGTTAGTTGTGGAGGTTTAGACAAAGGTACCTTGACAAATGATGATGTTTCGGGGTCTTGGGACCTTTCAGGATAATGATGTTTGGAGGATGTGGGTGAATGGCCTTTGTGGTCCTTTGTGATCCTTAACATTTTTTTTAACTTTCTTGTCCTCTTCTCCACATATCTCTAATGTATTCCACTTTTTTTTTCCTTTTCACCCATGTGACAAAATATATTTTCAACACCAACCTAGTATCAAAAAATGGTGTCTTAATAATTTTGATGTCCTAAATAACATATAGGATATATGATTAAATTTCATCCATCTAACAAATTTGTTTATAATTACTCATGTTAAAGTATTAATGATATAGAACAAAATATGTGGGGAAAATAAGAGAATAAAGTGGAAACTTTACAAGGAAAACAAAAATATTATTTAACATAGTGGATGAAGAAAATGGTTTCCACAAGGTATCAATATCTATGGTAAATTGTTTTAAAATTATATTTTATAGGCATTATAAAAATCAATGCCCTATGGGGAATGATTGAAAAGTTCATATTAATGATTGTTTGAGTAAAGGTTTTTCTCTCGAATATGAAGAGACAATGAATTTCATATAAAATTAAGGAAGTAATAAAGAATAGGATATCAATTATAAATTAAAATTTTAATAAGTGGAATGATTGAAGTGTTTATTTATAAGAATTTTATGATTTTATTTTAGATTTATTTTATCAATGGTTTTCTAGTTCTAAAACAATAAAACATCTTAGGATTGTTCTGAATTTGTTTGGATTTATGGATTTCCAAACCTATATAGACTAATAAGTCAAACATAGAAAAGTGACATACTTTTAGGGTGATATTTTTTCAAAACACATAATTCTTGGATAAATAATGCTTAATATATGATTGATGTTTAGATAATAACAATTAACTGGAATAAAGGGCTGATTGAAAATGATAAATTAAATTGGAGAGTTTCTGTCATATTAGTTATTTGAAACATATAAGATATTATTATGGCTTCATGCTGATTCAGGATAATTATGGAAATTATTAGCATATTTTGGGGTGTATTTGAGTTGTCCATATATGTTTTTGGTATATTACATGAATAGAAATTTATATTATGTAGAGATTATTGTTAAACTGATCACACAAAAATATTTATTCATATTAATCTGATATTTGGAATTCAATTTTTATCTAATATATTGTGAATAGTTTCAATGTTATTTTATTAGGGAATTATTTATGATTAAATATAGGTGTTATTATTTATGTTTTAGAGATTTGTGCCCGAATATTTATTCATCTTGGATAAAATAACCAAACCATTTCATTTTTAGATAATATCTAAAGATAAGAGGAATTAATTCCCACCCTTTTATAGAATTTAAAACCCTTTTAAAGCTAATTTTTGTGATTTCGTACTGAAAACAATAATCAATATAATTTATCATATGCAAAATTTGATGAATCTAGAATGGAAAACAAATCATGGAACAAGAAAAGGATGAAATTATTCTTATAGATTTTAAATAAATAAAGTAAATATGTTATTAGTTATTCTATATCATTATTGAATATTATTTCTTCAACCCAAGGAACAATAAGAAATATCTATCGATTATGATATGGAAAAACAATATTATCTATCATGGTATGTTTTGGTAACACGTGTGTCTTGTAATGATACATAATTTGTTTATAAATAATTTATTATGAAATCCTATGTTTTTTGGTAGTGACATATAAATTAGTTATCATGATATAAACAACATCGTATTTTATTATTATGTAATGATATACTAGTTCTTATAAGTAGAAATTAAAATTTCAAGGCCAACATTTTTTAATGGGGGTAAAATGTAATTCCATGATATTTCAGAAAGTATATAACTTTAATTAAATTTTATATTATTGATATATTTATTGAAATACAACCACAAAATATGATTAATATATTTAAAATTTTTATATAGTAATTATTTCATAATAAATAATTAACAACTTTAAAATAAGGTTATTACATGTTTCAAAAATCAGTTGTCTTTAAAAGGGTATTCGTTACTTTTTTCCTCAATGAAATTCTATATAATTTCAATGAACAATTAGATAATTAATTTTAGTAAATGAATAACCACATTGAAATCATCATTTCAACATTTCCTTTTGGGGAATTTTGGGACTTTTGAGAAAACAAATATATTCAATTGAATACCGAAACACTACAACCATTATTATAGTGCAATTTAATTTAATTAATAAAAATATTTTAAAACTCCTATTATGTATTTCATTTAAAAATAATTTAACATAATAAATAAAATTATTAATTACATATTAATAAATATTATACTTAATTATAGAATAAGTTCATTTTTAAGTACAAATAAGTATTCTTCAAAAAATAATATTTTTTTGTGTAACATATATATGTTTAAACTGATTCATAACAATTCTAGGAATTAAATCCTATAAACTTTTATCGTTATATATTATTATTTGTTTAATATTGCCCATTCATTTTATCTCATTATTAATTGTTACCATGTTATATAGTAGTCTCCTCTATAATAGTAAAACTGGTAAAATCTATGACATAAGGTATAAAAATCTCCCTAAAATTAGATTTTATCTTCTTATAAGAGTGGTTTTAGAAAACCTACATCATATATAAAAATATATGTAAATTTTACTTCAATTTACTACAATTATAGCATTTAATTTGTTTTGAAGAATGGAAAAATATGAAATGTCACTTTCTTGATTTTAATTTCTCTTATATGTTTTTTTAGGGATAAAAAATTTTATGGAACAATAAAAATGTTTATTTTAATATAATCAATTTATTTTTATTATAATTTTTTTTAATTTTTTAGTGATGATATAATTTCCTTAAATTAGTATACTATACTGAAATATTGTTTTGTTTAAGTAGAATAAAAAAATATAATATGATTTTTAATTAATAGAAAAATTGTAATTTTTGAATTAATAGTAGTATGAAATTAATTTGAATACATATTGATAAATTATATGTAAAATAATACCCCTTAAAGTCCCAAAAATAAATAATAGAGGTTAATGCTAAAAAGTTTTAGTAAAAAGATTAAACAAATAGATAGTGTTTAAAATGAAAATAAATTCAGTCTAATTATTACTAGAAGAGGGTATCCAGACCTTACCATGTCCTAAATTATAATCTATAGGAATATTTTCTAATTTACAAGGTTATTCTATATATTATATATAATTTTTTTTGCAATTACATGTTTGACATTTCCCTCGCATATAAAAGGGTGCCTCCTCTAATTCTTTATTCCCAAAAATTGATCGCTCTGAGTCATCCATGAAATTCTCTAATTTATTCATATATTAATTACATTAATTAGAAAATTAATTTTCGTCCCATATGAACATATAATTAAAGATAACCTTTAACTACCAATGAGGTCACTCAGAGCATAGGAAATCATCTAACCCTACTCTCTCAATGTTTATTTCTTCTCTAGTATTTATAAAATTATTATTATAAATACTAAAAAATATGAATTTAGTAATGAAAAAATAAATAAATAATTTTAAAATCATGTGACTTTATCTCCCCCATTTTCTATAAATTTATAACTTTCTTATGTAATTTTAGCACATATAATTCTTAGGTTGAGTTTTGAGAGGTTTTGAGATGTTTTAGGTTGTTTTAGAGAAATTTATTTTGGTTTATATTTGGTGAATGGTTAGTAAAACCCATGAAACACCACCAATTAATCATGAAACACGTTTTGAGTTTCTTTGGGAAGTAATATGGTTGTCACATAGTTTAGAAAAACTATTCTAGTGCCCATGGGAAACCATGAAAAGGAAAAAAGAGAGAAACGAATGGATGTAACTTGGTTTTTCTAACTATGAGAAAAAAAAATATGGGCTGTAGAATTAATTTATTACCACTTCATAGTTTATTAGTAGTTTGAAAAACAATGAATCATAAAAATAGGGTCTACTTGGCATGTCCAGTTGTACCTGCACGGTTGGTGAACGTTTTAAAATACCGTAAGATGTACAGATAATAACCCAAAAATTATTCCCTTAATAAAAATTATTTATAAGAACCCTAATTAATCCCCAAATATCTCAGGGTATTAAATTTATTTTTATCTATAGGATCCATCAGTTATTCATTTCAATATTGTGAAACCTTTTATTAAATCAAAACACATTATAGATCAAGATCACTTTGTAAGACATCATTATTTATCATTTTTCTTAGATCTACTCTTATCTTATCTCATTAAAACAAAGATATAGTACTCTAAAGATAAATCTATTTTATATTACAAGAATATTATTGTGATATAACTAATTAAATTTAAGGGAAGGTGTTATGAACCAGAATAAAGAATATCTTGGTTTCATTCTTCAATTTCACAATCTGTTCAAAAGTTTTTGACTTCTCTGTCATGCCCTCCATTATATAATGTTATGGTATTTTTTTTAACTTATTTTATATAAATATTTGTGAAATAAATATGTTATTCTTTAGGGAAAACATGTTTTGTTATGGATTTCATAAAACATAATTTTTTTATAATTTTGAAATGATAGTTATAATATTATTATTTGTGTCAATAATGTGTTTAAATTTTTTTCATAAATGAATTGTTTTTTGTGATATTCTTTAGTGTAGAATTTGGCATACGTGATTAGGGTGAGTATAGTTGTGGACATGACCCTAACGTATAGGATTGTTCCATTGGGGAACCTAGACATTTTTCACATTGTGGTGAATTGGTTGTTTGATGAGAGATCACTCATGAGTATAGAACTATAACATAAAAGTCAAGTGACAGTGTGTTTGGGTGGGTGTAAAAGCACATAAATCGGTATTAAAAATTATGAGAAATTATTTAATATGTTTTTAATTGTTTTCTATTGATTTTTATATGATTCTAATATAAATGAGTTATCTATTTTCTTTAAATTTTGTTATATTAATGTTTTAACTTGTTCTTTCCCATGTGGAATTAGTTGAGGAGTCTTTCCAGATTCACTATTGAGTATATACTCACCCATTTCATGGTAAATTCTCTTCAATTTATATTTTTATCTATTTGGACAAGGAAAAGGGAAATGAATCATTTTTCATTATTGATTTATCATGATGACATACACTTGGAAGGTGGAGTTGGATATTGGATCCATATGGATGAGTTATTTTATTTATATGACCTTGTTATCTCTTTGGTCTTGTTTTTTTCACTGTTCTATTATCACTATTATACTATTGGTTGTTTTATTTTTATTTGAGATTATATGGTAGAATTCATGAATCAAAAAAAAAATTGGATGTTTGCAGTTCATTGTTAACATGTTGTTTTATCATTAATGGATAATTGTATTCTAATGATTCTATATGACTTTGTTATTTATTTCTAAAATGTGGTGTCTTGGGGATTTCAATTAAGGATAGTCTCACCACCTCAATTTTCAATATAGTGAATTGGTGAAAGATTTAATAAATGGTCTCATCTTTGTTTATTTTGTTAGTTAGAGATGGTATCAATATCTGTCAACCCATCAGAGGTATTGGGATAGAAAATAAGATATAGGATCGTCAGAACATGAAATTTATAGGGTAAAAAGACACAAAAATAATTTCATATTGAACATAATGTTTCCATTGTGGTTTGGGTAAAAAAGTGTTTTATGAAACTCCGACGTATGTTGTCATTTTATCCCCATAAGTTTAGAAAATGATTGTTCCATATCATGAATTAATTGTGATACATCCAACTAGGATTTCATGTTTCATTTTTCATTTGATTATTTGAGATATAAACATTATATTCCTTCGATGTCTATTAATTTTTGGAAAAGTGTTTCATTTTTTGGTAATAGAAAAAAACAACTAAATGTCAAAAAAACCAATAGGATAAGGCAGCACAAAATGATTTTACACCTAATCCATATGTGAATCATTATTTTTTTAGGGATTATGTAAATATTTTCTTGTTTTTGATAAATTGATTCCAAAATATGGACATCGATAGGTGGACCACATAGGATAGTTTTAAAAGAGGAATCCACCCATCTTTTAGGGGGATTCAGGACCTAATATAATGGAGGTTTGGATAAAAAAGATGAATCAATCAATAATTCCCTTAGTAACAAGATAATATAATGTCAAATTTGGAAATATATAGTCTTGAAGATATACCATTACAAGGGTGGGATTTTTGTATTTAGAATATAGGTGAGAAAAGAATTACATTGGAAGATTTTAAATGATTTTTCTACAAATAATTCTATACTCACACATTGATAATTTCAAAATTGATGGATTTATTTAGCCTAAATCAGGAGAATCAATTAATAATAGAGCATAATTTAATGTTTAAGAACATAATTCATTATTCAATAGAGGTAGATGAATGTGTATCCTTTAAGAAACAACTTTTTTAGTATGTTTGAAAAATAGAAATTAACTTTAAGATTGATGTCTTTTCTATTATGAATTATGCAGAATTGGTAAACTATTATGTTAGGATGAAAGGGGTATTTCGTGGAATCTATCTAGAGAGAGATAGTTTATCACCATTCGAATTTGTGGGAACTAAAACACTAGGAATAAGATGAAGTGGGACACAGACTTCCAAAGTGGTGGAATGTCACAGAACAATACAATAACGTCAGTTAAATTTCATCCACATCCAAATATTAACGTATTGTGTTATTGGTGTGGTTCACATGATAATATTAAGTAGGATTGGGCGATAACACCTAGAACGTGTCCCAAATGTATCTAAATTTCCCATATCCGTTATTATTTTCATAGTAAACCAAGGTATAGTTCTAGATATGCATCATATGTTTCTTATACATCATATGTTTTAATAGGGAGATATCATCAGAGTAACCTAGGTTCTAATAACATAGAAACTAAGGGTGATTCTATGAATCCCATAACTCATCAGTAAAAGAAATATCAACATGTAAATTAAGAGCACAGAATAGTGAGTTAGAAACTATATGTTGTTGAGAATGTGATAATAGATTATCAATATCCTCATCCAATTTTTTGTAGCATGATTTATTGAATTATACAGTGATGCAATACTCATTTGAGGTAGGTGCATCCCTCATTTTATTTCATCTTATGTTATTGATTTTATGGGATTTCATGTTAAGATGTTTTCATCTGTTTTTAAATTTCTAAATCATCTTGTCCAATTATAATATCAATAGTTTTAGTTTATAGAATTTATGAATGCTATAAATGAGGATGAATTAGTATGGCAATTATATTTCATTTATAGCATCATCTATGAATTGATATTAGGGATATACTATTTGATGAATTTGAAGGCCAATAACAATTTTTCTTATTTTTATCTGATTTTTGAATCATCTGTTGGTTTTAATTGTCACTTTATGGGATTGTTTTATGAAAATGAAATGGTGGAATAAAATTTGGGAAAAATGGTTGGAAAAATATATTATTATTCGGTGGGAGTAAAATTGTAATCTGTAGATGAGATTTGAATTATAAATTTTCAAAACATAGTGGACTTTTATTTTGGATGTTTTTTGTATTATATTTTTATGTTGTCAATCCAAAAGAGACGTTCAGTTTATGATTGATCTCCAACAATATAAATTTCATATTTTACTTCTATATTATAGGATGGAACCAACCGAATTGAGTGAACAGAAAAACTAAATAGTTTTTTGGAGAAACTTTTTTCCAACAGATTGAGAACATACACATGTGAAGAATATATCCTTTTCTGAATAAGATAGGTAGAAAACCTATGATTTTTTTATATTATCATAAGATTAAAGAAGTTATAATTAATAATCGATATCGCCTTCTTGTAATTAATGATATTTTAGATCAATTGTGAGGATCAAAGTGAATCTCAAAAATTTACTTATGTTTGGGGTATAACTAACTATAATATCAGATGAAATATTTTTTGAAAAAAATATATTCAGATTCATTATTTCTATTTTGAAATCTTTTTTATTCCTTTTTAGTCTCATGAATGCACTGGTGGTGTTTATAGAAATAATATATATTATATTTTATAGGTATCTTGATTCCTATGTAGTGGTGTTTATTTATCACATCTACATGTATTTGAGGACTAAATAATATTATTTGGAATAGTGGGATATGGTGTTAAGAATATTGTAGGAGAGTTGAATTTATGCTAAACTATCCAAATGTTATTTTTTTGATATAATAGGAAAAGTTCCCTAGAAATTTAATCTTTAAAAAAATTCATATAGATCACTTCATCTCATAGAAAACAATGAGTAATTGTTTTTGATATATGATGTTTCCATTGATTCGTGTGATACTAAAAACATTTGAATTGTGATTTTGGAGGACACACCTCACTTGTGATATCTTTGACAAGGAATAATGTATCTTTTCAATGGAATAATAATTTATATAAATCATTCCAACAACTCGAGGTATTCTTTATTCCAACACCTATCTATACATTGATAATGTTAGAATAAGTATTAGTGGTTCATTTGTAACTATCAAGAGCTAGGATAGGATGTGTTATCATGCAGGTAGAACATGTTGTAGATTACGGGTCATATAAGCTGTATTTTCTTGATAAAAAAATACAAAAAACATGATTTATAACTAGGCGATATAGTCCATGCTTTTATTGAATTTTACCATTATCTCTTTTTTTTGTGAAATTTAATGTTATTATGGATCCAAAGAGTCTAAAAACATTTTCTCATAAATAAACATGAAAATAACTCAATGAAGATGGATGGAATATCTTATGAGAGTTGAATTCAACATGATGTATACACCAAACAAGGGTAATTCTATAGAAGATAAATTGAGTAGGGAGTCCTATAAATTATTGTCTAATGGGGTTTTGGATTAGTAGTATCTTATGAAAATTAAAGGTAATATGAATTTGGATTTCTTAGATGAACGTTAAATTGCATCATTATTTATTCTATCATTGGTTTTTTATTTCTTTTTGTAGGTATTGGATATTAAGAAATACAATTCAGAATATATAGATATGAGTTTAAAACTCAATGGCGGGGAGACTGTTGTGCGGTGAAATATAGATAAGAGATTTGATCTATTATTTAGAGATTTTATTGTGGCACTACCAACTTATTAGTAAAAATAACATTCATACTACCACTATTTGATGTGGGGTTTCCATCCTTGATCTCAGAGGAAGTATAAAGTCCTGGAATAATAGTTTTAATGGGTTATAATGAAAACTGTAGTGGTATAGTTTTTTCTCAAAATGCCTCACCTATTAAAAGGTCGAGGAAATGATTAAATTAAAACCATGTATATTTGAATCTTTGCTGATTACTGTTGGGAATTGGAAAAAGTAACAATTGATTTTTGAAAGGTATAACATGAAAAAATTGGAAACACAATACCATGTGGGGTGGTTTAGGATTTACTCACAATGTTGTCAAAATTCATTCTGATTTTTGAATCTAATATGATGGAGTATTTTTCCTAAATATTCCTCTTATATTTGGAATAGATTTTTTTCATCCTAGTTTCCATTGTGTTGAATGAAGATCATAGGTTTACATCTATGTTTTGTAAATACCTATTGAAATATCTTTGAATGCAGTTTATTATGAGTACAACTATTTATATTGAGATAGATGTAAAGTATGATGGGAGAATCCAAACTTTGGAATACATGATTAGTATTTTTATGGTATATTTTAGAGTCCATATAAAGATCAAATATCATTTGATGAGTTCTGATTAAATAATATTTATCACGCTTCATTGTATATGGATTATTCAAAATATTATTATGGGAATACGTGTAGTTACCTACATTTTTAGATTGAAATATGTTAGACTACACTTGTATGACCTAAACTTGTTTAATAATCAAAAAATATTCAAATGATTTGAAATAGAATTTTGACTAATTAAATTCATCATAAATATTTTACAGATAATCATTGATGACCAATATCATTCAAGGTAGCTGATTATGTTATATTTTGAATCTATCCAAAGCTGGGAAAACATAAATTATGTTATAATGTTCTATACACAGTAAATTTTCACATTTGAGATACGTGAACATATGGGTGACGTGGATTATCAGTTATAACTAGCATAATTATTCAATTCAATGCATAGTGTGTTTCATATATCTCAATTAATGAAGTATCAACCTAATCCTAGACATTTGATTTGATAAGACCATGTTGATTTTGAACTAGATGATATGTTTATTCATGAACTAATATATATTTTTTATAGTCAAGAAAATATCATTAGTGGGATTAAAATTGGTTTGTTATATGATTTAGGGAATCATGGTCGGATTTATGAAGATCCATTTGAGTGTGAAAATGAAATTTTATAAAAATGGATTGTGATTTTTCAGAAATCTATATTTCTAGTTATCAATGTAGTAAAGAAAAATTGGGGGGGGGGGATTTTGAACCCCACATTTAAATTATATTTCTATTTTTGATTTAATGTTACATAATATTTGGGTTGAGTTTTGGATGTTCGGGGAGGTTTTCACATGTCTTGGATGTGTTTATGGATGTGATAGATTTGTACTTGTTTTCTAGAAATCGTGCTCCATCACTAGGAAACATTGAATCATTATTAGGATTTACTAGGTTGGGCCATTTTTTGACAAAACCCTATTAGTTCCCATGGAGAACCATTTAAGGTAAAATAAAGGGAAAACATCATCGGGTTATAGTTTGTCTCACTATTTAAGATAACTATGTGGGGTTTGGGATTAATATGGTAACACATTATAGTTATACCACAACTTTAAAAATCTTGTGGCCCAAACTGTGTGTCTACATGGCATTCCTAGTAGCACGTGGATGGTAGAAACATGGTTTGAAACATCATGTGACCTACACATGTGACATTTAATTAACGATACAAAAATTGTTGTTTTAATCATAAATAATGACCAAAAACTCTAATGAAACCCTAAATATCATAGTGTCTCTAATTAGTTTTTTCCAAAAAATCTCATTTTGGATTCCTCTCAATCTATTGAGAAATTATTTTAAAAAAATCATTTTAGATATTTGGATTCATAAATAAGTCATTTTTTATTCTTATTATTTTAAGATCTACTCTTCTCCTCTCTCCCAGAACTGTAGATAAAATATTTTAAAAATATATCTCTCTTATATATTATAATTATAATAATATTTGATTGAAAATGTTGAATGAAATGTTTTTAGAACTCATTTATACAATATATTAGCATTGTTCTTCATTTTTACCATTATTTGAGAGATATGTAGACTATCCCTCATCCCCACCATTCCAGAACACAATGTGTTCTTTTTTATTGAAAACTTTTCATGTTTTTTTAAATCATTATGTGATTCTAAATAAAGTTTTTTTTATGGTGTGGTAAATTTTTAAAATTTTTATAGATTTCATAAAACAAATTTATAAAAAATTTAATGGGATAGTTTTAAAATTATGGTTTCATTTTGATAGATGAAATGTGTTTTACTAAATGATTCCATGAAAGAGTGGTGTATTGTGAAATGGTTTGACACATACTTTTCTATATTTGGTTGTAGTGGGTTTACTTGTTTGAATGCCCCTAAGAAAATATTGTTCTCTATTGGCGTAAAAAATATAGGTCACCTTATGATTTCCTAGTAGATTGATGTGAGACCACTCATGAGTATGGAACTATCATGAGGAATGAATATGTGGGTTTCTATTGGTTTGGAAACACATATATGGGTATACCAAATTATGATAAATGATTTAAGGATTTTTCTATTTTTCCCTTATTTATTCTGAAGGTTTTTATTTAATTAATTTTTCTATTTACATTACATTGTTATATATGAATATGCTAACGAGTTCTATACTAGTGGCATGAGTAAGAAAATATTTGGGGAAAACTTACCATGTTTATACACATCCATTTCTTGGGTAAATTTCTATATTTGAAAATGTAATATACTGGGAAACAATAAATTGGAAGGTATCATATTTATAGAGTGATTCATCTTCATATATTAGGAATGGAATGTCGAGTTAGTGCTTAAAGCTATATTGATGATGTCTTTTGTTGGTTTATGTGTTATTTTACCTTTTTTGTTTTTTGTTATTTGTTATGATACCATTTTCACTCTAATAGTTTTTTTTTGTTTTTTTTTAATTATATTACCTAGTTTTATTTATTCATCATATAGATTTCCTTGGATTATTATGGTTCAATGTTAAAAGGTAGTTTTATCATTAAGGTAAAATCATCCATGGAAATTGTTTAAATCCCATTATTATTTTTATGAATATTTTCCGTCTTAAATATGTCACCAAAGGCCAGTAAAACCCATAAAATTTAAATTCTATTAAGAGGTGGGATATTTTACAAGGAAAATCATTTTTAGTGTCCTTTTCATTAAATGATAAATGAAATTATTTCGCATGTGTGGGTGTTCACTACCACCACCATATAGAAATATGGTTCATTTCTATCACTATCATTCATGGTTGGTTATTATGATTGGTTTACAATTTATATATGATATTTATTTCATATTTACATTTTTTATTTGTAATAAATTATGATCATTTTTACCTTATCATCTGTTGAAAAATGATAATGGCACTATTGAGTACTTGTGGTTTTCCACCATAATGAAGCTATGTGATTTTTCTCATTTTTTCATTTCATGGTATGTCATAAATATATTTAAAATGAATATATATTACATAAAACTTATTTTATAAAGGTTAATTATTATTTACCACTATTATATTCAATATATCTAAAATTTAAAACATAACATGGGTGTATATATAGATTATTGTCTCCACAAAGTGATGTAATTATTATTTTTACCACATTTTATAAATAGTTGTAAAGGTGTAAATAAATAATAAATATTATACATAATATAGATAATATAGTTACATATTAAATTTATTATAAATCATTATTCATTAAATAGAATTTATGACTTCATACAATGAATGAAAATACTTTTTTTAATGGTTCTTCATCTAAATATTTTTCATTGAGACATGTTTGATGTTATATAACTATTAATTTGTATGATGTGTATATAGTTATCCTTTAAAATTTTACAACATTTAACCTTCTTAATTAATTTTATTTTCCAAATTCATAAGGGTTTATAGTCTTAAATAGTCTTTTTTTGGACATATGATATATTATACAACTATACAGTTCTATGAGTTTTATCTACTTCCCATTTGATATATCATATCATGAATATAATTATATTCTTCGTATTTATTATTTCATTTATTTTTATTTATTTAATGGGGGTGAAAATTCAAAATTTATCAAAGTGGTAATACCTTATTTCATAATCTCATCCTAATTTGAGAATCTATATACTTATAATTTTTTAATAAAATTATATGATATAACACTCATAAAACTCATTTATTTTCATATCATCAATTTTCATGGGTATTTAATTTATTCCATTAATTTCCCATTATATATATATATTCAAAATTCATATAGAATGTTTGTAATGAGAGCCAAGTTTATTTTCTATCTTTTTCCAAGAATATTTCCCCCCCCCCCATATTTTTGTTTTATTAACCATTTTTAAAGAATTATTTTTATCACCCAATAATACTTTAAAGTCTTTTTAAAACATTTTTAAGATTATATGGATTTTTTTAAAGGAATCATGTTAAATAATTCCATAAAATTAATTTCCTAGAAATTTAATAAATGTTTGCACATAATGTAATTTAATAACATATTTGAAAGGAATGAATTTTCCGACCAATATAACTATTTTTCAATTTAAATCATAATTTATATATCTTTGCGTGGTAAATTTGAATGAATATTTTATTAAAATAATAGTTATGTTTATATATTTTAAAATAATAATTTTAAGATTTAAAGGTTATTTTCCTTAAGAAATGTTTTAGGGTTATTTTAATGTTTTTTTAAACTATGACTACATCCATTGATGTTTTCTATGTTTCACTATTGATATGATTTAATGATATCATCTTTATTCATTGTCTAGATTATTTCTGATTATGATGATGGGATATTGATGAAACTCAACTTCTATTCCATTGGTTAATGTATGATAAAATGAAAAAGGTCTCCATGGTCATGCAGAATTCATATAAATAGATATTTTGATCAGTGCGTCTATTACATACCTTAATGAATTGGGTAATGGTTATTGATTATGATCTCAAATGGTACATGGTATGTTTTATAGAACACATAAAAGGGAAAAACATGAGGTTATACCAAGATAGAATGAGGGTAAACATGTGGTTAGCCCAGCCCAGAACATGGGTTGTTATCCCAATCACGAAACATAATGAATGTCATTGTGGATATCACTGACATAATATGTTTATCGTTTTGATTATTTTACTCTCTATGAAATTTTATTTTTCTTATAATATGATTTCATGGATCATGATCTTTGATTATTCTATAATTAATGTAATATAATCTACTAACACCTTATGTCATGATTATGATATATAAAGTTTATGATATTTATTTGAAATGTTAAGGTCGTGTTATTATACCCTTATGATCATGATGTTCTTACATATGATCATTAATTATTATATACCATACCCACACATACCTAGTAACTAGACTCACTTTTTCTTATGTGTTTTCTTCCTTGGGTATTGAATAAAGGTTTAAAATATTGTATTTCTTTATTTTTACTATGTGAGAATAAATTCATGGGAGACATTGAAGATATTTCAGGAAATAAATTGATTATGTCTCTATTATCTAATGTTATAAAATATATATTATTTAGGTGAATGTATTGTAATGTGATGAATTTAATATTGATATAAAATGATTTAATATTTGTGTATGTACTTTTTCATTAACCTTAATTAAATTATGTTATTTCTTGGAACCGTGGAACAATAGTAAACTATGATATTAACATATGTATAGAAATCACAAAATAATAAAGTGGGAATCGTTACCCATTTCCTATAACTTGTTCTAGAAGGAATTACTTTCTGATTCCCATAGTAAAGCATGCATTACTACATTATTCTCATAAAAAAAGTGGATAATGAATCACTTATGAATTCCTATAACATTATAGATCTGGAATCAGATCCTAATTCACATTACAAAGTGAAGCCGACATCTCTTCTTGAGTCCCTTAGAGGAGTGAGAATCGTTACTCATTTCACATACGTATCTCTTCATATATAAATCCATAACAAGTGAATTTTATAGTGTTTTAAAACCCCAAATATTTTAATTATTAATCACACATACATATTTGTGCAATTATAAAAGGAAAACATTTTAACATTAAACATCACTTAAGTAGCCCATATAAAAGGGACTTTTTCATGAAAAAAACTGATTTATGTCATTCTATAATACATATAGATAATGAATTTTGACGGTGGATTAAGATATCCATGGTTTAGAAAAAAATGAATTAGGGATAATTACATAAATGAAAATAAAATTTTTTAGATCTTTGAAAACAAATACTTAAAAATTAAGAGGAAATAACCGTTATTTGAAAGGATTCCAAAACATTTAAAATGTTCTCCTTGATATTAATTTATTCTATCATGATAATCTATTTCAAAATTATCTATTAAAACAAAAAGGGGTTCTAATATGAACAATATTTTAAAATAATTTTCATATTAATATAATAGAATATTTATTTTTTAAAAAACATTTTCATTTAAAATCCCTTTTAAAATCATGAATTTATTTACCAAATAGAACCTTTTGTTTTGAAAAAGAATATAAAAAACATTTTTCTTTTAAAATCATCATGAGATGAATGAATATGGAATACAATTTAAAAAAGGAAAGTAATATTTATAAAAGGGATTCCTCATATGGTGAAAAAAACCATAAAATGATCTTTGTAATGTTTTTTTTACCATAGTGGTAAAAGCTATATTTATAAACCACATTAAAAATGTATTTTCAAAACATTTAAATAAACACATTTTAAAAACCTTTATTTTTTGAAATTTTCCATAATAATTCTTCCACGAAAAGGCATAAGGGTATTTAAATGGAATGTGGATTTGAAGAAAAAAATGAATAAAAGGGAAATTATTTTTAATATTTTAAAATACTATTCTAGAAAACTGACAACATAAAATCAATGAATTTTCCTTCATTAAAAATGTATAAATATAATTTTCAAAATCATTTGAAATATTACATTTTAATATTTAAAAAGCAATAAAGGAGAAAATTATTTAGATGATTAGATGTAACATCCCAGGTAAATGAAGAATAAGAAATATTTCATATTTATTAATATTTTTGAATTAAATATTAATTTTACTTTAAAGGGGTTTCTATGTTCGATAGCATACCTGATACGCAACAAAGAGTTTCTTTGGAATCTTACATTGCAAACTAATAATATAATATTATTATTTTAAATTATAGTTAACTCCTAGCCATTGTATTGGAGGTAATTAATAAAACTAACTAAAAAATGATTATACATGATTGTTAAATGTGTTTACATTTATCCAATAATAAGTTAGAGGCTTAAAATATGAATGAATCTAATTTTAAGCATAATTTACATTAAAAGGCCGATTTACCACCTTTTAATGGAGAACCCTCGTTAAATATAGTTTTTTTCACTTTAATACATTATAATTGACCAAATATAATCCTTCTTTAGAATGGGGACATCAATTTTTGCTTTGGGTAATTTTTTGGTATTTTTCTGATAAAGTTCATTTTTTAATGAATAGTGAAAAATATTGTATTTTAATTCAAAAGTGCCTTTTAATATAATTTATTTATATGGTTAGATTATCTTTTTAGTTTGATTTAAAGTAAAATTGAAATATATTTTTACCATGTAATCCAATGTTGGTCATTGGAATTAATTTCACTTTGAAATTGGACATAAACAAGTATCAATCTTTTGATGGTAATTATTTCTTCAAAATCTGTTATTTGTTTTAACAACGGGAATTAATTTTTAAATTAATTAATGACACTTATATGTTTTTAATTTGGGAAAATATAAATCAATTTTGAATTCGGAATATCAAGTAATGCTTAGGCTTAATTTTTGTTATTTTTTTGAAAAACTTCAATTTTTGATGAATAGTGACACCACTTAGTGGTATTTAAAAAACTGACTTTTTCATTTAAATAAAATTTTACCACTTCTGTGAATTGAATTTAGAAAATAATACATACATGGTTTTTATCATGAAGTAAAATGTGGTTCAATAATATTAAATTATTTTTGGTTAATAGTAACTTTTGACTTTTATTTACCACGGTTAAAGGCAAATAAGGTACTTCAAGGTTAAAAGAATATTATAATAATTACAAAATACCTTAACATTTGTCCAAACCTTATTGGATGAGTCATTAACGACCATGGTCATCTTTGGGTCGATTTTGGGACCCCTTTGAGCCACATGGGAGTGATAGTGACAATTTAGACTAATTAATTTAATGTAAAGGCAAAATAGACATAAACTAAAATCTTTTAGTAATTAATTTTTATATGGTGTAATATAAAGAATATTTTTGACTATAAATAATAATTGGAAATCTAAAACTATTTCATATATCATGGTATTTGGTTTATAATTTTTAGACAACAAATAAATTAAATTATTTATAACATAATAATGATGCAGTGTTTACCTCAATAATAAATGATTTAAATAAATAAGATTAAAATGGTTACAATATTATCCAAAACATGTCCACTTATAATTGTATTATATTATTTCGACCGTGAATCATCTTATCTTCGACTATAATGATTTCTGGACCATTAGAAACAGAATATCATTATATTATAAAATAATACTTTCACACATTCCTAAAGAGCCCCTCTTCTCCCTTATAAATGGAGACCACTTCTAACCAATTAATCACACCTCTCAAGCCATTTGTATCATCCAAACTCTACCCATTTCAGCTCCCAACAGCCATATAATCCACCTATAAGCCTTACTTTAGGCATAAGGCACTTCAAGAGTTCTTTTTGGTTTAATTCAAAGGAAGTTACCCAAATTAAAGGTAACAGTTTCTCTTAAATTGTTTTTTTATTTTACTTCTCCAACCCCTAAAATCTTTTTTATTTCTTTATTTTGTAACAACAATAGTATCATAAATATACTAGTATGTGTTTATGTGAAGGATTCATACTACACTTATACACACCTCAATCTAATGGGTGAAGAACATAATGTTTCTGTGGATGGAAAACTAAAGCCTCACGAAACGATGATTGTTCAATTACCTCTTACCGCCTCTCATGGTAGCCATTATGATGGAACTGTATTTATATATGATATATATTATGTTTATATTTTCTTTATGCTTCTGTATTTTCCATTTATATCATGCCTTTATGGTTTCCATAGTGGGTATATACGATAATCTCATTTGAGGAAGTGCAGACTACTGCCCCCTCAAAGTGATGTGATTCATTAATGCCTTATGTGGGATGTATAAAGGATAGAGTTAATGATATTATATATGATATTATTCTGTAATTATAATATACCTATGTATCATTATGTTTTCTTTTCATTAAAATAAGAAATAGAAATGAAAGTAGCGTTCATGCGTACGTACGGCTTACCGTCTCCATGAACGGTGCATTTTATTTCTTAACTCCAAATGTTAAGTACTATTATAAATACATGTATATGATGGATATATATGATATATATGATATCTAAATCATTAATGTAATTTTTTATATAATTAACCTTTGACCATATGAACAACATGTAACTATAAGAAGTCTATTTTTGACTCAAGTGCCAAATATCAAAAAAACAAACGTTATTAGCTTAAATGGTTAAATAATGTTTATAACATGGTAATAAGTGATATAAAGGAATATGAAACATGAAAAAGGTTCTCAATCAAGTATAAATTAACTTTAGTTTATTATTCAAGAGATTAAAGAACGAACGAGTCAAGTCAGACACGAGGTAAGGGACTTCGTCTCAATCTCCTTTCATTGAGGCATATTTTATTTTATTCACAACTTTCTTTTATATGGTGTTTAAACATGTTTGAGTTTTACTTTTATTCAAAAGGAATATTTTTCTATGAATCATTTTACTAAACGACAAAACAAAAGTTTCATTTAACGTATGCAGTGACGATGACTTTTTCTGCCACCATGAGTATTATTTGATCTTTGGCTTCCACAACAAGCCATACTGTTTTTAAGAGAAAATAAATAACTTAAACTCTTTTACGAATTTTTGGTATTGAAAATTGTTTTGAAAATGGATTTGTTATGTCAATATATTTATGTGATATATTGTTATTGAAATGTGGAAATTTTTTATTTCCTTTATATTTGTTGTATGTGTTGTGATTTTATATTGGTACTTGGACATTTGACGGGTGGTTACGTGATAAACCAAATGACGGGTGGTGTCGTGATACCAGGACAGGTGGTTACATTATAACCTCCAATGTATTGGGTATGTAATTCGGCAGTATGGCTATTCCATTTAGTTATATGTGTGGAAGTCAATCGTATGGTTATTCCATTTAAGTATGATTATGTCCCAAGATACCTTTATACATTATGTGTTCTTTATATGGGTTTAATGGTAATATTTTGGTTTCTAAAATGGTATGTAATGATCTCTTATTCAGTGAAGAGTATTTACTACTTCATAAAGGTGAAAATTATTACTTATGTTAAAGTATCCATGGTTTACTTATTGTTTTGAAAAACTAATAGTTTTCCTTATTTGTGTATCCCTTAATGAGATTTTTATGCTCCTCCGATGTTTTTTAAATGTTTTTCACAGGACATAATGTGGAATAGAGTTAAGGATGGGATAAAGGAGATGTCTTTCTGTCTTAAACATGAAACTATACATGACTCTTTTTTTTAAGAGTTAATGTTTTGTAAAAAAAGGATAATGTGTAGAAGTGTCTACTTTGTAATCTTTTGAGATGTAATAGTTATGTCCTAACTCTCTAAAGCTCTAAACCTGAAAATATCCTCAATGTGAATTATTCAATTAATTCAATATTAAGAAAGGTTTAAGGTCGGGTCCTTATATTTGGTATCAGAGGTCAGTTTAGATAACATTAGTAGTTAGGGTATTGTTAAATTAATGTCCCTAAAGTAATTTATGTTAATATTGAAATCATATAACATTTACAGATTACCATGTTTCTTTGATTAAGATATTTCTATGTTCAGAATGGTTTTCCATAGAGGAAATGGGAAGCTATGTTGGGACGGCTTCAGGAGGAAGAAAACCTTCCAAATCAACAACCTGATATGGTCGGAATGGGAACGGAACAATTTGTTTCAGTGATGGAACAGTTGACTCAAGAAATAAATGGTGGTGGTATTCATGCATGAGATCATCCAGATCTACCACAAGGGAACATGTCAGTAGTGGAGCATTTCATGAGGCAACATCCCACATCATTCAGAGTATCATCTAACCCTGTGCCAGCTGAATGGTGGATTATAGCATTAGAAAATAGTTTTGATGTCATGGGTTGTTTAGAACATCAAAAGGTTAGTCTCGTTGTTTACCGTTTTGAAGGTGAAGCTGATCAGTGGTGGTTGATGGTGAAAAATATCAGCGATAGTGATGAGATTGACTCTATTGTTTGGGAAGAATTAAAAGGTATGTTTCTTGAGAAATATTTCGTAAGGTGGTATGTCTTAGTATGGAGAGAAAATTCCGGGAATTGAGGCAGGAGGATGACTCAACGTATTCTTAGGAAGAAAAGTCCACTCAATTGGCAATGTTTGCACCAAATTTCATCCGAGATCTTGATAGTAAGATAAATAGATTTTACTCAGGACTGAAGCCATGATATCTAAGAGAGTTAGGCTATCGAGAGTTGAGAATTTATGAAAAACTTATTCGATGTGCAGAGAAGGTGGAACTGGAGTTTGCCGATGATCAACTGTTCTTTGACAAAAAATAGAATAAGAGGTCCAGTTGGCAGGAAAAGGGGAATAATTCATCAAAGAATCCTAGAGGTAAGAAAACTAAATATCCATCATGTGATAAGTGTGGTAAAAAGAATCTCGGAGAATGATTATCAATGTCAGGATAGTGCTTCTGGTGTGGTATGTATGGTCATATTGCTCGTAACTGTAAGGAAGATGATCAAGAAAGGAATGAAAAGCCATCAGTAAGATGTTTTAAGTGTAATAAAATGGGTCATTATGAAAACGAGTGTCCAGAGAAGAAATCACCTAATGGAAAGTCTCCAGACTACAAGCAGAAAGGGGGGGTGAAATCATTTGCAACTACTTCAGTAGATGTCGGGCCATCAAACGAAGTAGTATTAGGTATGATGTTTGTTTGTTCAGATTATGCCAATGTGTTTTTTGATTCATGGTCTACACACTCTTTCATTTCTGATAAGTTTTCTAGTAAATTGGGAATTCCATCTAAAGATATGAATACGGAACTTATGGTAAAAACACCTAGAAGGAATATTGAGACAAAAAGAAAACATAAGAACATTCTTGTCCTTGTGTATGGAAAGAATCTACCTACAAACCTTTTTTTTTCTTTAGTAGAGTTTGATATTATATTGGGCATGGACTGAATTTATGTATATCATGCTAAGATTGACGGAAGTGCTAAATAGGTTTCTTTTCAGAAATATTTTCAGTTTGTATACAAAAATGAACCCTTGATTTTGATAACATATCCAGAAGCTGATAAACTAGTAAAATATGGAAATGAATGTTACCTTTCACATATTGTCGAAAACAAATGAACTGTTCAGATTAATGTTGTCCCAAGGGTAAATGAGTACCTTGACGTTTTTTCTGATGAGTTGCCTGGTATTATACCTGACAGGGAAGTTGAATTTACTATTGACTTAGTTCCGGATGTTAATTTAATTTCAAAACCCCCTTATTGAATGGCCCAAATTGAACTTTTAGAGTTAAAGAAGAAATTGCAGGAGTTATTAGATAAAGGTTTCATTCGACCTAGCACATCACCATGGCGTGCTCCTATCTAGTTTGTTAAAAAGAAAGATGGTTCAATGATACTTTGCATTGATTATAGATCATTGAATAACATCACTGTTAAGACTAAGTATCCCTTCCCTCATATTGATGATTTGTTTGATAATCTCCATGGAGAACAGCATTTTTCGAATATTGACTTGAGATCGGGGTACCATCAGTTGAAAGTAAAAGAAGAAGACATTCTGAAGGCCACATTTCATACTAGACATGACCATTATGAATTTGTAGTTATGCCTTTTGGTTTAACCATTGCACCTGCTGTATTCATGGATCTTATGAATAGAATTTTCCGTGAGTTCTTGGATAAGTTTTTGGTTGTGTTCATTGATGATATTTTGGTTTATTCCAAAAGTAAAGAGGAAAATGAAATTATTTTAAGGGTTGTCTTGAAAACATTAAAAGAAAAGAAACTTTATGGGAAATTCAGAAAGTGTGAGTTTTGGTTACAACAAACATCATTCCTTGGTCAAATTGTTTCAAAAAATATAATAACTGTTGATCCTGCTAAAATAAAAGTTGATGAAGAATGGAAACGACCCACAAATATAACCAAGATTCGAAGTTTCCTTGGTTAGGCAGGTTATTACTAGAGGATTGTTGAAACTTTTTCATGGTTATCTAGTCCAATGACTAAGTTAACTCGAAAAGGTTTTAAGTTCATATGGACAAAAGAATGTGATAATTGTTTTCAGGAATTGAAAAGAAGATTGGTGAATGCTCCAGTTTTGGCACTGCCTTCTAGAAATGGTGAGTTTGTTATCTACAGTGATACTTCGTTGAAAGGACTGGGATGTGTCCTAATGTATAATGATCATGTAATTGCTTATGCTTCACGTCAGTTGAAACCTCATGAGTGAAATTACCCTACACATGGTTTGGAATTAGCTGCTGTTGTTTTTTCATTAAAAATTTAGAGGCATAATTTGTATAGAGTGAAGTGTGAAATATATACTGATCACAAAAGTTTGAAGTATATATTCACTCAGAAAGAATTGAACATGAGATAGAGGAGATGGTTGGAATTAATCAAGGATTATGATTGCATGATCCTTTACTGTCTGGGAAAATCAAACAAAGTGGCTAATGCTTTGATTCGAAAAAGTAATGCTTCATTAACCATGCTACGTTTGGAATGAGATCCTTTGGTTTTTGATTTGATGTACTTTGGAATAGAATTTTTTGGTCCAGGAAATTCTGTTGTTCTGTTTCAGGTGTCAATGAGATCATCTCTATCCGAAAAAATAAAGAAATCGCAGAAAGAAGACAATGAGTTGCAGAAAAAGGTATAGTTGGTTCAGAAGGGTAAGTTTCTTGAATTTAACGTTGATAATGATTTTGTTTTGATAATTGGAAAGAGATTATCTATACCTTGTGATTCAAAATTGAAGAATGTGTTTTTATGTGAAGCTCATAGTTCCCTGTTTTCAGTTCAACCTGGCAGTACTAAGATGTACAGAGATTTTCAGGAGTATTACTAGTGGGATGGAATGAAAATAGATATTACTAATTTTACTGTGAAGTGTTTGACTTATCAGCAGGATAAACCAGAGTGGTAGTTACCAAATGGAATGCTTCATCCTTTTTCGATGCCAGAGTGGAAATGGGAAAATATATCCATGGATTTCGTTTTGGGATTACCAAAGACATATCTAGGTAATAATGCAATATGGGTTATAGTTGATCGATTGACTAAATATGCTCATTTCCATCATATTCAAGATAATTTATCTCTAGATCAACTTTCTCAGTTATATGTTAAAGCGATAGTCAGGTTGCATGGAGTTCCCCTCTCCATTGTATCTGATCGTGATCCCAGCTTCAATTATATCTTTTGGAAAGGCCTTCAGAATTCATTGGGTACTCAATTAAATATTAGTAAAGCTTTCATCCTTATTTAGGTGGATAGTCAGAACGAACAATTCAAGCCTTGGAGGATATGTTACTTGCTTGTTCGGTGGATTACTAGGGAAGTTGGGACCAACTTCTTCCTTTGGTTTAATTTTCATATAATAACAGTTTTCATTCCAGTATACAGATGGCTCCATTTGAGGCATTATATGGACATTGTTGTCAAAGATCAGCTTTTTGGGATGAAGTAGGTGAAAGGAAGCTGATGGGACCAAAATTGGTAGAAGAGATGGCAGAGAAAGTTCAGTTGATTCATAAGCACATGAGAACAGCTCAGAGCAGGCAGAAAACTTATGCAAATAACCGGAGGAAGGATCTTTCTTTTGAGGTAGGTGATCATGACTTTCTCAATGTTTCTCCATGGAAATGTGTGATGCATTTTGGTAAGAAGGGAAAGTTGTGTCTGAGGTTCATTGGACCGTATGAAATTCTAGAAAAAGTTGGATCAGTTGCATACAGAGTGGATTTACCCCCATGTTTATCCTAGGTACACAATGTTTTTCATGTTTTGATGTTGAGAAAGTATATGCCAGATCCATCTCATGTTTTCAGCCCAGAGGAAGTTCAGTTGGAAGGGAATCTCTCTTATGAATAATAACCAGTCCAGATTCTTGACCGTAGATATTAAGTGTTGAGGAATAAGGTAATTCATTAGGAAAAGGTTTTGTTTAAAACTCATATGGTTTAAGAGGCATCATGGGAATCTGAAAATGCTATGAGGGATAAATACCCCCACTTATTTTGATAAGTGAATAAAAAAATGTGAGGATGCAATTCCTAAAATGGGGGAAGGACGTAACTATAGAGACCCGAAGCTTGACATACATGGACGTTACATTACTTTTTCAGTATACTTAGTACATAACAAAAACAGACTCACAAGGACCGTAATAGTTTAGTGTCTTTGGAAACTCGGAATATAATCTTCTAATCATGGTGAAAGATCTTTAACATATCCCATAAAGATCTTCCCTCTTTTTTTATTACCTAAAACCTTTCTTTATATACTGGGGAAATGAAAACATAAAACGGGAGAGCTCAAATGCCCAGTAAGGGTAAACATAGAGAACATAAAACAATCCATAAACATTTAAATTCAAAAACATGAACATAAAATCTAAACATCAAAATCTTGAGCAAAGACATGAATCTTGGAAGTACGTAAGGAATATATCATAAGTGAACATCAATCATGATAAAATAGCATGGGAATAAAACATATAATTGTGGAAACCATTAAGCACCTATTATGATTTCCATAGTAGCCAAGGCATTGCTGCAAAGACCATCTTAGTGGACAAATTACCTTTGAGAATCAAGTTCACTCCTCTTTTCAGTCCTGTAACACTGAATCGGATTAACCTACCATTCCAGCCATGTTTATCTCATGAGATATAAATCTTTACCTAATTCATTGGAGGGAGATATAGGTCACACCCATCTCATAATGAAATCATTCTTACTTGTGGAACAAAAAAAACATACATCATTCATAATAACCAAATGAATAAAATGGGTTTCATAAACATAATCCCATCATCACATAATCCATATAAAAGAAATGGATATAATAAGAGAAGTGAAACCATGTAAATCATAGAGACATTATACTTGAAACATACACATATGAAAGAATTTCATCTTAGATGTAAAAATGGTTTTGATAAAACACATGAAATGAATTCTTGAGGAGAATATCCTTTCTTCTTCAAAACCAATTTCTTTTCACAAAACATCATGAAATTTTAAAATAAATAGATTTTGTTGAAAATAGTCATGAATTATTTTGTAGGAAGATTCATGAAAATAAGTCTTTATAAAATCGTAAAAATCCATTCATGTTGTATAAGTTTAAAAAAACATTCTTCTCGTACTTTTTCCGGAAAAGTCAAAAAGTACCTCGTAACGTAAACAAAAGAAGGATTCCTTACATACCATGTAGTAAAAGTCAAGAATGGGTAAAAAGGACTTTAAACATACACGAAAACACTTTTATAAAACATGGACATGGATGATATAAATAACCCCAGTAAATACTTACAAATAAGAAATCTCGGATAAAAATGAGATTTGAAAAATTATCCCTTACCTTATGTCTGATATGCTTTGTATGTATCCGAACCTCCTGTATAATGATTTAAATAATGTTATTGAATTATTACATAATCATCTTAATTGTTATGATATCATATATGGTTCATTTATGACTTTATATTACCTGTTCATTTGTAAATTCATGTTAATGTAGCATTTTGGGTAAAATCTATTCATATATTTCATTATTATTGCTTATATATACTTTATAATCATTCTTTAATGGTTAACATGGAGAATGAATCTCATCGCGTCGTGGAGACGGTAGTCCGTACGTACGCACGAGCGATGATATCGTTTCCATAATTATTGAATTGAATTGGAGTGGATGATACAATATATCAGAATAAGTATGATGTTATTATAACTATGTATAGTTATTCTTTACACCATTATACCCCTCCAAGTAAAGTGGTATTGGTAAAACAGATTACACCACGGCGTGCAGACGGTATTCCGTACGTACGCACGCGCGGTGATTTCATTTTT
Organism: Viscum album; assembly: GCA_963277665.1. Taxonomy (NCBI): domain Eukaryota; kingdom Viridiplantae; phylum Streptophyta; class Magnoliopsida; order Santalales; family Viscaceae; genus Viscum; species Viscum album. The sequence continues at coordinate 154,623,131 of OY728145.1, forward strand.
CATAGGATGGATAGAAGGTGAAATTGGGTTGTTTTATACATATAATAACATATCCGTATGTGAGTTATACTGATGTTATTACTTCATAATGAAACAACTAAAGATGAATAAGTGGAATAATAAATAAAGTTGAATGAATCGGTAACAGATTTTACCTCTTCTTTGAAGCGCCTCTTTGAGACCTCCTCTTAGGGCACTAAAATTGGCCTTTTAAGAATACCAGGACCTATAGGATGTTTCTAGGGAAGTGTAGAAGAGAATTTGGTAGGTTTTGGCCGAGCTTTAAGGCTCAAAGTGGTTTGAGGAAGAGAGGGAGGAGGTTCCCTTTTATAAGGGAGGAGAGGGGCACCATTGGAAAAACTAAAAATATTATTTAATTATAAAGTCATATTCGGTTTTAAATAGCTCAAAATTGATTTATGTCAAGGATAAGGTGAGTATGGGTCTCAATACTCTCATCAAATATAATTTGGACAAGTTTATGTTACTATGATAACCTTATCATTTAGATTTAACTTTAAGTTAGATAATTTTACTTTTACCGTGTCTTTTTGTGTTCTTACACTATATGGTTAATAAACTTACTATAACAAGCCAAACGAACCCCAAGATGATTATTATTAATATATATAACATTATATAAGTAATGTGACTGAACCTTAGATTTTTATGAATAAAATAACAATTAATAATATAATATTTGTTTTAAAAACTATTTTTTGTTAATTTTGACACTATTTGGTAATTGATTTTTGTGAAACTCATAACAGAAATATTAGTTATAAATAAGTAATTTAAATCAATTATAACATGTCATATTTACCATGAAAATTGTTGTAATTCATAAAAAGTCTCAAATTACATTTATTTGGGTATTTATAACATCATTTATGTCAATATTTCATTAATAAGATAATTAATGTGTCATCATTGTGTCAAAAATAAATTAAATTATTTATGTCTAAAAATTATACATAAAATACAATTATGTAGGAAATCGTTTTAGATTTCTAATGAATATTTATATTCTAATTTATCTTATGTATAACCCTATATTAAAAATGGTTTAGTTATTAAACATTGATTTTAACTATTTTAACCCTTCTTTAAATAAATTAATATTAAATGTCCTAATCTAATCCAAGTGGGCCTAAATGGTCATAATTTATTCCTAAGGTTGTTTTTGGTCGAATTACACTTATCCAATAGAATTAGGACATGTGTTAGGGTAATAATAATATCATTTTTACCCTTAATTACCCTATTTTCTTTTAACCGTGGTAAAGAAAAGTAAAAAGTTACCATTCACCAAAAATTATTTTCATCTAATTGAACCACATTTTACATACTCACATCAACCGTGTCTCTCGGATTTTTGAAATTCCACTCAGAGAAGTGGTAAAATTATGTTTTATGTGAATTTGATAATTCTCCTAGGAGGTGGGTAAAAGACGGTCAAAAGTTCCATAAAATGTTTATATATCTAAAATTATTATAAACATGACTCCAATGAATTACATTGAACTTATATAGGTATTATGTATCAATTTTTACCTAAAATAAATTTAAAAAAATAAATATTTATTTAAATAAAAAGTTGGTCTTTAAATAGTAACCCAGTGTTTTCACTATTCATCAAAAATTGAATGTTTTCAGAAAAATACCAAAATTTCACCCTAGGATAATTTTGATATTCTGAATCCAAAAATGAAGTCCATTTTTAAAGATAAAATTTATAAAATTTCAAAAAGTGGGTATTACTATTCATAACGGCTAGTTTTTATAACATATCGTTGTTTAGCGAAACTCAGTATTGCATATAACACACGCTATCATGGAAGGTCGTGATTGCATGTAGTGCAAGCCAAGTCAGGGATGCGTGTTTTGCAAGATCCTTTTGGTGTAGCGTACAACACAAGACATTAATGGAATTTAAAAGAATATTTTTCATAAAATCTCAGGGTGTTACAGTAACATCCCAGGTAAATGAAGAATAATACATATTTCATATTTATTAATATTTGTGAATTAAATATTAAATTTACTTTAAAGGGGTTTCTATGTTCGATAACGTACCCAATATGGAACAATGAGTTTCTTTGGAATCTTACATTGCAAAATAATAATATAATATTATTATTTTTAATTGTAGTTAACTCCTTGCCCTTGTATTGGCCGGAATGACTGAAACTAACTAGAATATGATTATACATGATTGTTAAAAGTATTTACATTTATCCAATAATAAGTTAGAGGCTTAAAATATGAATGAATCTAATTTTCAGAATCATTTAAATTAAAAGGTCGATTTACCACCTTTTAATGGCGAATCCTCTTTAAAGATAGTTTTTTTCACTTTAATACATTTTAATTTACGATATATAATCCTTCTTTAGAATGGGGACATCAAATTTTACTTTTGGTTATTTTTTGGTATTTTTCTGATAAAGTTCATTTTTTAATGAATTGTGAAAAATACTTTATTTTAATTCAAAAGTTCCTTTTAATATAATTTATTTATAAGGATATTTTATCTTTTTAGTTGGTTTTAAATTAAAATTGAAATATATTTGTACCATTTAATCAAATTTGGGTCATTGGAATTAATTTCACTTTGAAATTGGATATAAACAAGTATCAATCTTTTGATAGTTATTGTTTCTTAAAAACACACTATTTGTTTTAACAATAGGAATTAATTTTTAAATTAATTAATGTAATGCCCCGAGCTACCACGATACGCTTCTCTTTCAATAATGTAATAGCTTGCATTGTACACATGTTCGAGATTCTAACGCACCGCGACCAATCAAAATAGCCATTATGAATAGTAATACCCACATTTTAAAATTATATATATTTTATATTTCAAAATGGACTTCATTTGTGGATTCAGAATATCGAAATTAGCATATATTGAATTTTTGGTATTTTTCTGAGAACTTCCAATTTTATGAATAGTGAAAAATACTTAAAAACAACTTTTTTAATCAAAATAATTTATAGTGAAAAAATATACTATTGAGTGATTTTAAATTATAATTAGAATACATTTTTACCATTTTATCCAATGGTGGTCATTAGAATTAATTTCACTTTGAATTTGGATATAAACAATTGTCAATCTTTTGATATATATTGTTTTTTTAAAAACACGCTATTTGTTGTGACAGCGAGAATTAATTATAAAATTAATTAATGCAACTTATATGTTTGGAATTTTTTAAAATAGACATTATTTTTGAATTTGGAATATCAATTATAGGTTAGGGTGAAATTTTGGCATTGTTCTGAAAAACTTCATTTTTTGATGAATAGTGAAACCACTAAGTGGTAGTTAAAAAAACTGATTTTTTGTTTAAATGAATCATTACCACTTCTGTGATTTTATTTTCAAAAATACGACATAAATGGTTCTCATTAGGAAGTAAAATTTGGTTCAATGGGACTAAAATAATTTTTTTTGAATAGTAACTTTAGTGTTTAATTAATCGCGATTAAAGGTAATTAGTGAAATTTAAGGTAAAAATGATATTATAAAAATATGAAAATACCTTTAAACGTGTCCTACCCCTATTGTATGAGTCATTGCAGACCAATACAATCCATGGGTCAACTTGGGGACCCCATGGAGCAACTTTGGTAGGAAAATGACATTAAAAACGTTTTATTTAATGTTAAAATAAAAATGTCACAAACATGAGTTGTTTCACTAAAACAATTTGTTAATGGGGTTATACAAGTAATATATTTTACTATAAATATTCATTAGAAAGATAAAAATATTTCCTACATCATGATAGTTTTTTTATAATTTTTAGACATTAAATAAATTAAATTATTTATGACACCATGATGATGCAGCGCTTAACCCATTATTTAACGATTTGAATAAAATGAAAAGATAATTTAAAATATAAGACCTACACATGTCAAAAACCTATTTCATGGGGTATTTCGAACTCTTATCACCTTATCCTAGAAATATATAATTTTGGGACCTTTTAAATCCAAAAAGCATTTTATGATAAAGTAACCTTTTATAACTTTCCATGAGTGCCCCTCCTCCTCTTATAAAAGGCCCCCCACCTCTACCACATTATTCACACCTTAAATCCATTTGGATCGGCCAACCTCTGCCCGAATACTCTCTCAACTTCCCTATATTACTCATAGAAGCCTCAATTTGGGCAGAAGTCTTCCCAAGGAAGCCTTTGGCTCAAATCAAAAAGAGTTACCCGATTTTATGGTAATGTCTTCTCTAATGTTGTATTGTTTTATTTTGCTTCTCCAACCCCCAAAACTCTTTTTATTCTTTTCTTTTGTAACAACACCAGTATCCTAGATATACTAGGATTTTTTTATGATATGTATTTGATTTACACTTACACACACCATCGTCTAATGGTTAAATAACATATTTTTTCTGTGGGTGGCGAAATACTGCCTCACGAAACGATGATTGTTCAATATTCTTTTAACACCTCTAATGGTGGCCATTTTGATGACACTATTTTCATATATGATATATATATTATGTTTATGTTTTATTTATTCTTCTGTATTTCTCATTTATGTCATAATTTATGATTTCCATTATGGGAAAACGTGATAATTTTATTTTAGGGAGTGCGGACTACCGCCCCCTCAAAGTGATTTGATCGTTAATGCCATACGTGGGATGTATAAAGGATAGAGTAAATGGTATTATACATTATATTATACTAGAATTATAGTGTACCTTTACATAATTTCATTCCATTAAATATGAAATAGAAATGAAAGTAGCGTTCGTGCGTACGTACAGTTTACCGTCTCCATGAACGGTGCATTTCATTTCTTACCTCTAAATGTTATGTAATATTATAAATGCATTTATATACTGGATATATATGATATTTATGATATCTAAATCATGAATATAATTCTGCATATAATGGATATTTCTCCACATGAACAACTTGTAATTATAAGAAGTTTATTTTTGCCTCAAGTACCTAAGATCGACAAAACAACCGTTATTAACTTAAATAATTACATGATGTTCATAAAATTTCAAAAAGTAATATAAAAGGAATAATGAAATTGAAAAAGGTTCTTAAGGAAGTATAAATTAACTCTAGTTTATTATTCAGGAGGTTAAATAACGATCGAGTCAAATCAGACACGAGGTAAGGGAACTTCTTAACCCAATTTTCGTTCTTTGTGTTAATCTCCTACTTTCAAATTATGTCAAGATATTATTATGTCATATCTTGTAATTGTACTTTCTTTATGTGTACTTATAGTGAATACAGATAATAGATCTATTTTATTTTAAAAAAATGATCTTTGTAAGGGAATTCCTCTCAATCTCCTTTCATTGAGGCATATTTTGTTTTATACACAACTTTCTTTTATACGATGCATAAACCCCTTTGACTTTTAGGTTTATTCAAAAGGAATATTTTTATACGAAGCGTTCTACTAAAATACAAAAATGAATGTTTTTACTGTCGTGCTTATGCGGTGACAACGACTTATCCGCAGCCGTGACCATTATTTGAGTTTCGGCTTCCTCTACAAGCCATAACTTTTTTTAAATGAAAAATAAATACCATGTTTTACTTTTCTTTAATTTCTCTATTGAAAATGGTTTTTATAATGTTTTTATTATATCAATGTGTTGTATTGATATCTTGTGATTGAAATGTGGAAATGTTATGTTTCCTTTATGCATGTTTTATATGATATGATTATGTTATGGTTTATGATATGTTTAAACCTGTTCATATGAAGAATGAATTCGACTTAAAAAGTAATGGGTGGATCCCACTATAGCTCCTCAATGCATCGGCAGGTCTCATGAGACAAACTAGTGTCTTGGAACGAGGCCTTGACAAAATCTTATTTGTGGTCTTGGCACGAGGCCTTGGCTATGTAGTTAAGATAGTCTGGCATTATGCATTCCATCATTATGAAAGTGGTTATTGATATTGCATGTGATTATTCGACCAGTAGAATATCCATGTGAATAAGTAAATGGCATTATTTCATTTTACTTTTTCAATATTATGTTGATGTACAAGTTTAAAAGACTTTTGTTTTAGTTATACATTTCCTTAAATGTTTATGTTTATTTATGAAATCTTCTTCTATATTGTTATCCTTACTGAGCATCTGAGCTCACCCCTTTCAATGTTTTAATTTCTTCCAGGATGTGAAGAAGTTATTTAGGAATAAACTGAAGGGATAGTCTGAAGGGGATATGAGTGTGGAAAATGGAGACTATGTTATTTTAGTTTTTCACTTGATGATGTAATTTAAAATTTATGAATGTATCTAGTGTTTACAAGGCTACTTAACTAATCGGTCATTCAAGACTTGATCTTTTGTGATCATTCCAATGTTATGAAGTAATTCACCGACTCTGGGTAACTGGGGTCGGGGCGTCATAGTTGGTATCAGAGGCAGTTTAGTACTAACCTTGGAATCTAGATTTAGATAAACTCTGATTAGAGCACATAGCCTGAAGATAGACTTTGAGGATTAGTATAGAAGAACTTCCTATAATTTTGGTATTATAGAGATTCTCTGAGTTTTCCAAGAAATACATCCCTGTCTGGATACGAGCCGGTAGAGGCGGCTCTGACATAGATGTACCTAGGGGTAAAACCCGAAAACACTGCTTTGAGCTAGACTCGAACGGGAACTGGTGCACGACAACGGGCCTTGCTTCACTCTAGGTTACGACACTCCCGGTGGATATGCTTAGGATAATTATCATTTTCTTTACAAACCATTATGAAGGGATTATGAGTACATACTTCCTCAAGGAAAATATTTTTATGATTATGGATTATATCCATAAATATTTCAATTTATGTTAAGTGTTTTACAAGTATGGAATTATGTATTTTAATTAATAAACTAATCTAGTTTATGCCATTGTTTATAAATGGTGCCTAGTGGGAGGAATGGAAACCATATCGATGCACGCACTCCATGTAGGGATTTTCCTCCTGCTCAAGATAATTATTGTGGAACTGGAGATACAACTGGTGCTGATCAACGTATCACCATACTGAGAAAACTCATTCAGGTTATGAATAATAACCATACTCATACGGAGCACCCCGATCCGAAATGTGGAGGATCAATGTTAGACCGCTTCTTGTGGCAACAACCATCAGCATTTAATGGGGGTACAAATACATTAGTAGCTAAGCAATGGATAAACTATTTAGAGAAAATATTCCACACCTTGGGGAGTAGCAAAAGGTAGAAGGTTGTCATGGCAGTTTACCACCTCACTGGAGATGCCGATCAGTGGTGGTCGCTGATTCTAAACACAATGGAAGATGATGAAGTATCGAATGTGGAATGGAGGTATTTCAAATATCTTTTCTTAGAAAAACACATTCCTCGTGACCATCGAGCAGATATGGAAAGGCAATTTCTCAGTCTAAGGCAGAAGGAGGATGGGAGTGTCGCAAAGTATGAGGCTAACATTACAAGGTTATCAACGCATGCTCCAGATTATATACGTAACCCAAGAATTAATATTGATCGTTTCTTTGATGGGTTAAAACCATTTCTTCGTTGAGAATTAGTCTCACAAACCTTTTTGTCATACGAATACATTGTCTCATGTGCTATCAAAACGGAAAAGGAATTATCTAAATAATATGACAATAAAGTAAAGCAAGAGAAGAAGATAACGGTGCAACATTAGACAGATAAAGGGAAAAAGGGAAAGAAAGATTTTCCATCATGTGATAATTGTGGGAAAATCACCCCGGTACTTGCCTAAAAGGAATGGGAGTTTGTTATAAATGTGGAGAAAAATGTCACCATGCTCGCGATTGCAGGGGAAAGAAAAAGAGGCTATCAATGTTGAATGCTAAAATTGTAGGGAAATGGGGAATTATGCTAATGAATGTCCTAAGAGTTAGGGAAACTTACCTCAGAAAAGGCCAAGGGGTCAAGGACAATCTTATGTGGTTACTACAGTTGAAGTGGAATAATTAATCTATTGGTGCTTTTGGAATCAAGGATTATATTCTGGTTATAAGGTTAATGTGATATATATAAGGATTGTACTGCAGTACTTGTTGTTTTCATTAAATAAATTAATATTATGAATGTAATCATATTTTTAGTATGTGACAATAAGAGAAACTTTACTTTGTTTGGGGAATCTGATGTTACAATTAATTTTGGAATTTAGAGACCTTTTAGAGAAAGTCTGGACAGAGTTATTTTGGATAACGATAAAGGTTGGAATGGATTAAGTTGAACTTTGGATAGTATTTTTTAAGGTAAAAACATTTATGAAGAGTATTTTTGGAATATTAAAATACTATAGTTTTAGGAAAAGGACAACCAGTATTTTGGGGGATAACCCGTCGCGTCGGCCAAAGCTGTAGGAATCGAACCCACAACCATAGTGCGACATGCATTTATTCCCTACCACTAGACTACAGGAAGTCCTTGGTTGTTACAAAATATTTTTCCTAATCTAAATGGTATGTTGTAATATTTGGAACCTTATACAATTAGGATAAATAGAAAATTTTTGAGTTATGTTACCATTTGGAGTGAAAGATGGGTTTGTGGTAAATATTTATTAAAGAATGAAAGTCTACATGACAAGTAAGTATATTTCATTATGTTCTTAGTAAATCTCTTAAATAAATCCCTCAACTTTATGAAAGCTAACTTAAAACAAAAACGTCATCGGTTAACTTTTCTAACTGGGGATTCAATGAACGTTTAACCAATCACAAGTTTGTGATTTTCTTGTGGTTAACTTTCTCCTAATCCTGATTTCTACATCTCTCCAATAGACCTTGATGATTTGTTTTTCCTTCATATCCATATTTTCAAATAATCCTAGTATGGTCTATCTCGGGTGACCTTTGTACCTCTCTTTCTTTCTTTTAATGTTATATTTTTATTAACCCTACTTCCGATGTGGGTTTTCCACAAAGGTATTTTCTATTTTAAACCTTTTATTTTCAAAGAAAATTTTCAAATTGTAAGGATGCAATTTATTGAAGGAGGGGAAATGTATCACCCCGAGCTTCCACGATACGTTTCTCTTTCAATAATGGAATAGCTTGCATTGTACGCAAGTTCAAGATTATAACGCACCGCGACCAATCAAAATAGCTATTATGAATAGTAATACCAAATTTTTGAAATTATATATATTTTATATTTCAAAATTGACTTCATTTGTATATTCAGAATATTGAAATTAGCCTATATTGAATTTTTGGTATTTTTTGAGAACTTCCAATTTTATGAATAGTGAAAAATACTTGAAAACGAATTTTTTAATAAAAATAATTTATAGTGATAAATTATACTATTGAGTGATTTTATATTATAATTAGAATATATTTCAACCATTTTATCGAATGGTGGTCATCAGAATTAATTTCACTTTGAATTTGGACATAAACAATTGTCAATCTTTTGATATATATTGTTTCTTACAAACACGCTATTTGTTGTGAAAATGAGAATTAATTATAAAGTTAATTAATTAAAATTATATGTTTGAAATTTTGTAAAATATACATCATTTTTGAATTCGGAATATCAATTATATCTTAGGGTGAAATTTTGGCATTATTCTAAAAAACTTCAATTTTTTATAAATAGTGAAACCACTAAGTGGTAGTTAAAAAAACTGATTTTTTGTTTAAATGAAACATCAACACTTCTATGATTTGGTTTTAAAAAATCCGACATAAATGGTTGTCATTAGGAAGTAAAATGTGGTTCAATGGGATTATAATAATTTTTTGGTGAATAGTAACTTTTAAGTTTAATTAATCACGATTAAAGGTAATTAGTGAAATTTAAGGTAAAAATGATATTATAAAAATATGAAAATAACTTTACACTTGTCCTACCCATATTGGATGATTCATGGCCGACTGAGACACTCCATGGGTCAACTTGGGGACCCCATGGAGCCACTTGGGTAGGAAAATGACATTAAAAACATTTTATTTAATGTTAAAATAAAAATGTCACAAGCATGAGTTGGTTTACTAAAACAATTTTTTAATGGGGTTATACAAGTCATATTTTTGACTATAAATATTCATTAGAACTATAAAAAATATTTCCTACATCATGATATTTTTTTTAATTTCTATAGATTAAATACATTAAATTATTTATGACACCATGATGATGCAGCGATTACCTCATTATTTAACGATTTAAATAAAATGAAAAGATAATGTAAAACCTAAGACCTACACATGTCAAAAACCTATTGTATGGGTGGATTTCTAACTCTTATCACCTTATCCTTGAAATATATAATATTGGGACCTTTTAAATCCGAAAATCATTTTATGATAAAGTAACCTTTTATAACTTTCCAAGAGTGAGGCCCCCACCTCTACCACATTATTCACACCTTCAAGCCATTTGGATCGGCCAAACTCTACCCAAATACTCTCCCAAATTCCCTCTCTTACTCCTAGAAGCCTCACTTTGGGCAGAAGTATTCCCAAGTAAGCCTTTGGCTCAAATCAAAAAGAGTTACCCGATTTTAAGGTAATGTCTTCTCTAATGTTGTTTTCTTTTATTTCGCTTCTCCAACCCCCTAAAATATTTTTATTCTTTTATTTTGTAACAACACCAGTATTACCAATATACTAGGATGTTTTTATGATATGTATTTGATTTACACTTACACACACCTTCGTCTAATGGTTAAAGAACATATTGTTTCTGTGGGTGGCGAAATACTGCCTCACGAAACGATGATTGTTCAATATTCTTTTAAAACATCTAATGGTGGCTATTTTGATGACAATATTTTCATATATGATATATATATCATGTTTATGTTTTCTTTATTCTTATTTATTTATCATTTATGGCATACTTTATGATTTCTAGTATGGGTAAACGTGATAATTTCATTTTAGGATGTGCAGACTACCGCCCCCTCAAAGTGATTTGAATCGTTAATTCCATATGTAGGATTTATAAAGGATGGAGTAAATGGTATTATACATTATATTATACTGGAATTATAGTATACCTTTATATAATTTCATTACATTAAATACGAAATAGAAATTAAAGTAGCGTTCGTGCGTACGTACAGCTTACCATCTCCATGAATGGTGAATTTCATTTCATACCTCTAAAAGTTATGTAATATTATAAATGAATGTATATACTGGATATATATGATATTTATGATATCTGCATCATGAATATAATTCTGTATATAATTGATATTTCTCCACATGAACAACTTGTAATTATAAGAAGTTTATTTTTGACTCAAGTACCTAAGATCGACAAAACGACCGTTATTAACTTAAATAATTACATAATGTTCATAACACTGTAAAAAGTAATTTAAAAGGAATAATGAACTTGAAAAAGGTTCTTAATTAAGTATAAATTAACTATAGTTTATTATTTAGGAGGTTAAAGAACAATCGAGTCAAGTCGGACACGAGGTAAGGGAACTTCTTAACCCAATTTCTGTTCTTTGGGTTAATCTCCTACTTTCAAATTATGTCATGATATTATTATGTCATACCTTGTAATTTTACTTTCTTTATGTGTACTTATAGTGAATACACATAATAGATCTATTTTATTTTTATGAAAAACGATCTTTTTAAGGAACTTCATCCCAATCTCTTTTCATTGAGGGATATTTTGTTTTATACACAACTTTCTTTTATACGGTGTATAAACACTTTTGACTTTTACATTTATTCAAAAGGAATATTTTTATATGAATAGTTTTACTAAAAGAAAAAAATGAATGTTTTTCTTGTCGTACGTATGCAGCGACAATGACTTCTCTGCCGTCGTGACCATTATTTCAGTTTTGGCTTCCTCTACAAGCCATAACATTTTTTTAAATGAAAAATAAATACCATGTTTTACTTTTCTTTTATTTCTCTATTGAAAATGGTTTTGATAATGTTTTTATCATATCAATGTGTTGTATTGATATCTTGTGATTGAAATGTGGAAATGTTATGTTTCCTTTATGCATGTTTTATGTGATATGATTATGTTATGGTTTATGATATGTTTAAACCTGTTCAAATGAGGAATGCATTAGACTTAATAATTGATGGGTAGAGCCCGCAATAGCTCCTCGATGCATCGATAGGTCTCATGATACAAACTAGTGTCTTGGAATGAGGCCTTGACAAAATATTATTTGTGGTCTTGGAACAAGACCTTGTCTACGTGGTTATGATAGTCTGTCATTATGCATTCCATCGTTATGAATGTGGTTATTGATATTGCATGTGATTATTCGACCAGTAGAATATCCATGTGAATAAGTAAATGGAATTATTTCATTTTACTTTTTCCATATTATGTTGAAGTTCAAGTTTAAAAGGCTTTTATTTTAGTTATACATTTCCTTAAATGTTTATGTTTATTTATGAATGCTTCGGCTAAATTGGTATCCTTACTGCGCATCTGAGCTCACCCCTGTCAATGTTTTAATTTCTTCCAGGATGTGAAGAAGTATTTTATGAATGACCTGCAGGGATAGTCTGAAGGGTATATGAGTGTGGAAAATGGAGACTATGTTATTGTAGTTTTTCACTTTATGATGTAATGTAACATTTATGAATGTATCTAGTGTTTCCAAGGCTACTAAACTAATCAGTCTTTCGAGACTCGATCTTTTGTGATCATGCCAATGTTACGAAGTAAGGCACCGACTCTGGGTAACTAGGGTGGGGGCGTTACAATTAATGCCACTTCTATGTTTTTAATTTCCAAAAATAGACATCAATTTTGAATTTTGAATATCAAATAATGCTTAGGCTGAATTTTTGGTATTTTTCTGAAAAAACTTCTATTTTTGATTAACAGTGACACCACTTAGTGGTAGTTAAAAAACTGACTTTTCATTTAAATGAAATTTTACCACTTCTGTGAATTGAATTTAAAAAATCCAACATGCATATTTGTTATCATGAAGTAAAATATGGATCATTAAGAAGAAAATAATATTTGGTGAATTGTAACTTTTGGCTTTTATTTACAGCGGTTAAAGGTATATAAGGTAATTTAAGGTTAAAAGAATATTATAATAATTAAAAATTACCTTAACATTTGTCCAAACCTTATTTTTTGAGTCATTAACTACATTGGGTATCTTTGGGTCGATTCTGGGACCCCTTTGAGTCACATAAGAGTGATAATGACAATTTAGACTAATTAATTAAATGTAAATGGAAAATAGACATAAACTAAAATCTTTTAGTAATTAATTTTTATATGGTGATATATAAGGAATATTTTTTAAGCATAAATATTAATTGGAAACATAAAATGATTTCCTACATCATGGTATTTTTTTTATAATTTTAGACAACAAATAATTAAAATTATTTATGACATAAAAATGATGTAGTGTTTACCTCATTAATAAATGATTTAAATAAATAAGATTATAATGCTTGAAATATTATCCACAAAATGTCCAATTATGATTGGATGATTTTATTTCGACTATGACTCATTTATCTACGAATATAATGATTTTTTGATGATTAGAAACTGAATATCATTATATTATAAAATAATACTTTCTCTTTTTTTAAAGAGCCCCTCTTCTCCCTTATAAAAGGAGACCACTTCTAACCAATTCCTCACACCACTCAATCCATTTGGCTCGTCCAAACTCTACCCAATTAAACAAATGACACCCCTCTCATTTCCATAGAAGCATTACATTAGGCAGAAGGCACTTCAAGAAGTCATTTTGGTTTAAACCAAAGGAAGTTACCCAAATTAAAGGTAACAGTTTCTCTTAAATTGCTTTCTTTTATTTTAGGTCTCCAACCCCTAAACTCTTTTTTATTCCTTTATTTTGTAACAACAACAGTATCCTCAATATACTTGGATGTCGTTATGCGAATGATTCGAACTACACTTACACACACCTCCACCTAATGGGTGAAGAACATAATGTTTCTGTGGATGTAAAACTAACGCCTCACGAAACGATTATTGTTCAATTGGATATTTTCGGAGAAGGGTTTTTTTAGTTTTTTGGGTTTAGGGTAAGTATAATTAGGAAAGCGGGTTTGTTGAGCACCACATGAAGTGGCGCTCAACACCGCGGGTGGCTAGCACCACTTCAAGTGGTGCTTTGCCACCTCTTTTTTTGGATTTTTTTCTTTTCTTTTTGTTTTCTCGTTTATTTTGGTTTTTTTCTTATTTTTCGTTTTCTTCTTTTTTTTAATTTCTGGTATTGTTTTCTTTTTTTTGAACCCCTCCCTTTTTTTCACCTCATCCCTTTATAATAAATAACTTCAAAATAAATAAATAAAATTTTAAAAAAAACATATAAATATGTATTTAAAAATGTTAAATTAATTATAATTATATATATAAATCTATTTATAATTATATAATTATAAAATTATATTTATATAGTTATATACTTTATTTAATTATTTAATAAAATAATGAAATAAACCTTATATATAATAATTTATATAAATTTCTAAATTTATATATATTTTGTAAATAAAAAGTATGTATTAAATTAAAAATATGTGGTTTATTTATATTTATATAGTTATATTATATAAAATATAAGGGTTTTTTTTCAGATTAGTGTGTTTTATTTATATATTTACATATAATTATTATAAATATTATAATTATAAATAGTTATATATATGTGTGTGTATAAATATAATTATGTATATATATAATTAAAAATTAATATTTATAAATATATTTATATTTATATATATTTTTTAAATAAAAAATATATTTGTAATTATATAATTATAAACTAATATTTATAAATAAATAGTTATAATTATATAAATATGAATATATTTATAAATATATAAATATGAAAATATTATTACATATATATTTAAAATTTATTTATAAATATATTTAATATTCATATATATATATATATATGTAAAATTATATTTAGAATTATATTATATCTGTAGTTATACTTATATATTTAAACTTATATATTTGTACATATATATATAATTTTAAATCTATAATTACTATACTATTTTTACATAGTTATAAGTAATTAGTTATAAAAAAAATCAAATATTGTTAAACATATAGTCTTTCAATACCACCTACTTAAAACGTAAAATTTTTTCAAGTATGTGACTTTGAAAGCCTATAAAATATAATCTATATGACCTATATGAATGAAACAGAAAACATGTATTAAAAATTTACTAAATAGATGAAAATAAAAAAATTACGTCAAAAATGTCGATAGAAAATATTTTATATGCTTTCAAAAACCACCTAGTTGTAACTTAAAAATGATTCAAGTAAGTGACTTTGAACACCTATAAAATATAATCTATATGACCAATATGAATGAAACTTAAAATATAGACTAAAAATATACTTAATAGATGAAAATAAAAAAATTACGTAAACAATGTCGATAAAAAATATTTTATAGGCTTTCAAAACCACCTAGTTTTAACTTAAAAATGTTTCAAGTATGTGACTTTCAACGCCTATAAAATATAATCTATATGACCAATATGAATGAAACATAAAACATGGATTAGAAATATACTAAATAGATGAAAATAAAAAAATTACGTAAAAAATGTCGATAAAAAATATTTTATAGGCTTTCAAAACCACCTTGTTGAAACTTAAAAATGTTTCAACTATGTGAATTTGAACGCCTATAAAATATAATCTATATGACCAATATGAATGAAACATAAAACATGGATTAAACATATACTGAATAGATTAAAATAAAAAAAACTACGTAAAAAATGTCGATAGAAAATATTTTATAGGCTTTCAAAACCACCTAGTTGTAACTTAAAAGTTTTTCAAGTATGTGACTTTGAAAGCCTATAAAATATAATCTATATGACCAATATGAATGAAACTTAGAACATGGATAAAAAATATAAAAAATAGATGAAAATGAAAAAATTACATAAAAAATATCGATAAAAAATATTTTATATTGTTTCAAAACCAACTACTTGAAACATAAAAATGTTTCAAGTATGTGACTTTGAAATTATATAAAATATTATTATTTAATATAAAATAATTAATTAGGTAGTAATATAAATATTAATTATTATTCGTCATTTTTATTATTAATTATTAATGGTTAATTATTAATTAATTAATTACAAATTAGTACTTTACATTTATAAATATATTTATTATCATAAAATTATAAATTTCATGTTTCTAATTATTTAAGTAGTCGTGTAAAATATTTTTTGTTTACTATATGTATGTTTTTTTTCATTTTTCAAGAAATTTTCAGATGTATAGTCGGTGTGACCAATTTTGTTTATATTGTACTTGTACTTTATAATTTAATAGTTAATTAAAATCAGTTTGTATTTATTATATTTTTGATTTTCTTGTTATTTGACTTAAACAACAATTACTTATCATAGTGAATAAGTTTTTTAATATATACAACATTACATCCAAAAACATCAACGACGATACCCCCCGGTACCACAACGTAGCGTCTGAATCTCACGTCCTCATCGTGTTCGACGTATGTGTCGCTCTAGTGTCCTCTCTGCAGGTTCCTCCTCTTCCGGTGCTTCTGGTGCCTCCCCATGGTGTTGTGTAGAGGACTGACCAAAACCATGTGAGGAGGATGCCCCAAAATCATATGAAGTGCCATATGGATCTGAAGCTCCTATAAATGGTAGAAATGGGGTACTGAAGAAGACCTCGTTGGGAGGAGAGGGGGCCGCCATAAGCTGTGTCACTGCACCCAGATCGAAGTCTATAGTAGTCTGTAGAGACACCATATGTGGAATATAAGAATCTCCATGCTGTGAAAAATCTTCAGCCGGCTAGGACGGATCGTCTCTCTGTGGTGAGACGACATCTGCAGGAGCTGCTCTCGGATGTCGATGTCGTCGCCTCTGTCCCTCCGGATGTGCTCGTCTCTGTCGTCTAGCTGGTGGTGGCGGTGGCGGTGTATCCTCCTCAGCAGGCATAGCAGGGACATCGTCATCCTCAGGTGCTTCTGCCTGAAGATATGGATCAGGATATATCTTTGGCTCCTCATCAAAAAAACTGTCACGTATCAACCGGATATGATCCAATAGAGCCACCAAATCCCGATGAACTACCTCCCGCAGAATATATGCATGCTCCTGAGGATGTGTGGAATGTACAAGATGACCAATAGCGGCTACCTGCAAATTAAATAACAATCAAATTAATATCATAAATATAAATGAGTTAAACAAAATTAATAAATCTTAGTAAACATACCAATCGATGAATGAAAATCCCCTGACGTGTAAGGTGCATGATGGTGTGATGTCGATACCAGTGTTCATAATCCCCCTGATCAGATAAATTAGAGTGTGATGTGGTATATCTATGTGGAAAGATACTGGAATGGGCACGCCTGTCCCAAAGCTGGATATAAGATGCATGATTTCGCCGCCAGTCTGTCGTCTGTCTACCTATAAGCAAAATCTAATGTAACTTGGTAGACTTTCGTGGTGCCAAGGGGATATATTGTATAAAACCGAACTGGCGCATGACCCGGTCTGGCTAGTGCCACTCAACGATGTGGAAGTGAATGTGTGGCACCACTACAGCACGATCTCAAGCCATAGCTATGCAGTATAGTGGAAGTGATGCATAGACATAACCTGTATAAAGAGTCCATGAAACCTGAAATGTAAACTCAAAAAATAAGTCATATAGTAGCCTGAAAATTTTACTGATATTATATTGAAATAACTTAAAATAGTGATAACAAAACAAATTTTCCTACACAAAAGTACTATTTAACTTACATCGCCTGGCACTATAGCGTTGAATATATGTCTAAAGACGTGCACACTATGTCTCATAGTATGTGCAAACTTCTGAGACTAACACCACCTGGTGAAAAAAGAGTAATCTACGGTAGGTTTATAAAAAACAATAAAAAAAAGTACTAAATAACCGAAAGTAATGACGTAGACATACCATCGTCCCCGAGGACAGTCCTGAAGTAGCTCTGGTGAAAGAGGTCCAACAACTCGAGGGGCGATGCGTGGAAAAACGCTCTCAGGCCCACATTTGTACTAACACCATGAATCCTGTAATTTGATGTGAATCGGCCTGACAACTAGTGCAGAGAGATCTGTACAGATGTGCTAATACAGCGGACCCCCAACTGTATGTAGCAGTCTGATTCAGATCCTCAAGTAATGGGAGGTACATCATGTATACCAAATCGGTGGAGTAGTCGACGCACAACATGCCTCCGAGCAGCCACAAAATGTATCCACGTGTGTCCTGAAGAAGCGTCTTTTTGTCTGCATTATCTGGAATGACGTCGAAATGTTGATCAAGCCACTTCATGCGCAAACGCGAACCCTGGAGGACACCCCGTGCGCCGATGACGTCAATGCCTAGCAGCCTCTGTATGAATGCAGCCTAATCGCCAGTACTGGAACCCGTAACTACATCTCCCTGGATAGGTAACCCCAGCATATAGGCAACGTCCTCTAATGTAATAGTCATCTCCCCCTCTGGGAGATGAAATGTGTGTGTCTCTGGCCACCATCTCTCAACCAACGCAGCTATCAAATGATGGTCTATGGTCTTGAAGTCACACATAGCGACTCAGTAAAAGACTGCACGTCTAAGGTATGGACAAATAGCCGTCAGCGGTGCCTCATGATGGAAAGGATGCGCTCTCCGAACATGAAGATGTCTAACAGGTCGTCGCGCCAACACGTCACGCGACACGTGCATCTCCTGGCCAGATAAAAGTGGTTGCTCCATCTGAATGTGCAAACAGAAAAACATTAATTTCATGTAAGATATGACATTTATCATGTAAGATATGAAATTTGTCATATAATATTGAAAGACGCATAAACACATTGGGTTAGTTGTTGTCTCCCGTGTTGGGGTGTTGGGGTGAAGACGTTCGAAGTTTCCTCGTTTTTGTTTTGTGGTTATTGTAAGTTCAACTTTCATTATAAAAAACTGATGACATTTTCATTTAATATTTCAACTGGTTTTGTTTTCTTATAAAGGTACATTTCTTCTTTTGAGTTGGTGTTGTCTGTTTAAAGCGACTCATGTAATGTTGACTGTTCGACAAAAAATATCACGTGAAATCATGGTACATTTTCCAAAAGTTACCATACATACATGTAAGACAAATATGATTAAAAATGAAGATAATGATAAAATTTATTACATGTACAATGTTTTACAGTAACTGATAGAGTACATGATTCATTTTAACCATTAGATGATTGCCCTATGTGTCTAGGGCAACGTTTCTTCGTATGACCTTCCTGGCGGCATATGTTGCACCGCCGTCCAACTAGATGTTCACTAGGCCAATCCATCCCATTCCGAATACGATTTGACTTTGGTCTCCCTATAGGTAGAAGTCTATCGTTGTTCGGTAGAAGCGTGGGTGGGCCATCAGGAAGCCGAAAATTCTGATATTCCCCGATTGGCATCCAAAGAGTACTGTAGCAGGAGTTTATGCTCTATAGTCGATAAGCCGAATCAACGAACTGCTCCCAAGATACGTGTACGTAAGCACATGCAGCAATCACATGGCCGTAGGGATAACTCAGTGCCTGAAAGTTGCCACAATCGCAGTAATGCTTCTCCAATAAAACAACTCGCACACAACCATTACTACATGCCACAGCATCACCACGCTCTACGACCTCAAATTGTGGTGTTGGACGATTAAATGCGGTTACACGGTAAGTTGCGGCCCCCTGAAGAACTGTATCTAGCTCACGTTGGAAATGGTGTCCATAGCGCATCCCTCTGTTCAATCCCTCTTCAGCCTGCTTTCCTCATTCCAGAAAGTACTTTACACTATGATAGAAGGTCTCTTGTACCAACCCTGAAATTTATATTTACGACACTATACAAATATTATATTATAATAGTAACCCTTCTGAGTAACATATCTTCAAATATTCGTATTTACCTATGATTGGTAGTTTTCGAACTCCCTTGAAAACTCCATTTATACATTCTACGATGTTTTTCGTCATATGATCATATCTCCTCCCATCATTATATGCCAATGACCATTTCTACTTTGGAATTTGCATCATGTAATCATACACTTCCGGATTCACTCTATGAATATCTTGAAGACGCTCCTCCATCCATTGTTGTTGAGGCTCATATGCTATCATACAAGCAGTCATCTGAACAGTTATGAAAATAACTATGACAAAAACATTTTAAACAGAAAAACGATGTTCATAAAATTTTTTAAGATTTCCTTTTTCATCGACTCATTCTTGAACTTCTTTCGCAAATTGCTTGCAATGTGTCGAATACAGTATCGATGAGGGGCATAGGGTGGTCTCCACGAAAGACCCTTTGACTGTATCGCCTCCTTGATTGCACGGTGGAGATCAGAAATAAGACAAATCCCTTGTGCATTTGTATCAAACTCTTGGAGACATTCCCGAAACCAGCTCCATGATAAAAAGTTCTCTTTCTCCACAATTGAAAATGTTATAGGCATAGGGGCTCGATTTCCATCTTCTGTGGCGAAAATCAATAAAGTTCCTATATACTTTCCATACAGAAATGTGCCATCAATCTGTATGAACTACTACAATGTCTAAAAGCCCCCACACATGGTAAAAATGTCCAAAATAATCTATCAAACACAACCATTGAGTGGTCAAGTTGGTTTTGTTGGTTAACATATTCAACAGTATATAACCGATAGACTATTTGATTATTGTGGAATAGAAGCTCCAACAGTTGTGGTAAAATTCGATAAGAGTCATCCCAATCACCAGACACTTTCACAATAGCCTTTTCTCATGCTGACCATGCCTTCGAGTAAGAGATTTGATGCCCAAAAATCTGTTTGACTCACTCAATGACCAGAACCGCAGGGACGTATTGACATGCTCTAATCATTTCAACAATAATAGTTGAAACAAACTCAACATCTAATGAAGAGAGTTCGTGTGCCAAGCTTGGGTTCACACAAGTGTGTGGAGTAAATCTAGTGACGCGCCAACTATGAAAAGTGTTATCAATAATAGCTCGCAGACGCATTTGACAGTTCGATTCAAATTTGTCACAACAGATCAAATAGTAAGATCTCTTTGACTCTTCTACAACATATGAGTAATGTCTTTCAATGTGATATTGTTTTATCACATTTTTCATTTCTTCTTTTCTCTCAAACTCTCTGCCAATATACAGAACACCGTTATCTGACACTCGATTTGTGCCACCAATGATTCCTGGAAATTCTGAACTGGGAGTAATAACTGAATAATCAAATTCTGGCAGGCGATTCATGCCTTCAGTCGACCATGAAGCCAATAGTGGAGGATGGTTCAATGGTCGGTTGAACCTCACATGAGTTGGTATATACTGATCTTCCACATGCTCTTCTTCTTCTTCAACTTCCTCTTCATCTTCTTCTTCAAAATTTTCATCATCCTCAAATTCATCAACCAATGCATCTAAATTATGTGGAGGACTATCCATTGGAACTATGGCCAATGGAAATGATGGAACAACTACCGATGCTGATGGAACTTCTTGATGTGAAGGAGCATATGACATAGTCTCCTGAAGTTGAGATGGGTCAACTTCCAATGTCGATGGAACCTCAATTGTAGCTATAGTGACATACAACTCCATCATTTTATTCTCAGTTATATACTTAACCAATGAAAGTATATATTCCCAATCATCATAATCATTTACCGGATAGGGCACATGCCAAAACCTATCTATAAATTGGAGATGTCTGAATGTGATAGACTCTATCACTTGATTCCTCACCATTTTTAACATCCGATGAATTTTCATTTGCACAGCTTCCAAAGTAGTACATTCTCCAAGCATCACAACAGCTTCTGGATGTATATTATAACTACATCCTTGATCTGTCTCAATTATTTGACTGTTGTAGTAAATATTGGCGGCGACCATCTTTTTTATATAAAAGAAACCATTGTTATTAATTAAATATGATTAAAGAATCAATTTATGTATGCATGCTTCTGGTAATTTAGGTTGGAATCCTAATCCCTCCACCAAATCAATATGTTCAAATCATATTGATGTGTAACTATTTACACAACCCACAAGTTTGTGTTACTTACCCAGAAATAGAAGTCAAACATATTTATACATATCCACATGCATTATATGCATGAGGTACACGAACACGTCATGTCAAAGAATAGAGTTATATGAAATTGAATATCTCTTCAGGAGTAATCCTGGAGCGACAGATAGCCAACCCCATTCACTTTCCTAGACAAGGCAAGCCTCTAGGAAAGTAGGTGCTCCGACCCAAAGCCCCTCTACCCAGGGATACTTTACTCAAGAGAGAAATCATTTCATGACAACTCTAACACTTAATATGCAAAAAATATATTGAACTACTAAATTCAAGTTCATAACGTCAATTACAAACTGAGGTCAAGGTAGATTGGAAACTAAATTCATTATCATACCTAGAATATAAAACAACGATATATTCCAGAAGCAATTTACTACTACTTCGCTAATTAATATTACTACTTCACTGATTAATATAACTCATTCACTGATTAATATAACTCCTTCGCTAATTAATTTAACTATTTCGCTAATTAATATAACTACTTCTCTAATTAATATAACTAATTCGCTAATAACCTCATAATAATTAATTAATAACCTCATAATAATTAATTAATAACCTCATACTAATTAATTAATAACCTAATTACAATTAATTAATAACCTACTTACAATTAATTAATAACCTAATTACAATTAATTAATAACCTAATTACAATTAATTAATAACCTAATTACAATTAATTAATTACCTAATTAAGAATATTTAATAACCTAATTATGATTATTTAAAAACCTAATTATGATTATTTAAAAAGCTCATAATGATTATTTAATAACCTCATAATAATTAATTAATTACCTAATAAAAATTAATTAATAACCTAATTACAATTAATTAATAACCTTGTGTAATTAACTAATTATGATTATTTAATAAACTAATTATGATTATTTAATAACCTAATTATGATTATTTAATAACCTCATAATGATTATTTAATAACCTAATAATAATTAATTAATAACCTAATAATAATTAATTAATAACCTAATTACAATTAATTAATAACCAAATTACAATTAATTAATAACCAAATTACAATTAATTAAGAACCTAATTAGAATTAATTAACAACCTAATTACAATTAATTAACAACCTAATTACAATTAATTAACAACCTAATTACAATTAGTTAACAACCTAATTACAATTAATTAATAACCTCATAATAATTAATTAATAACCTAATTATAATTAATTAATTACCTAATTGTAATTAATTAAATACCTAATTATAATTATTTAATTACATAATATTTATTAATTAATAAATTATTAATTATTAATTAATAACCTAATTATAATTAATTAATTAGCTAATGATGATTAATTATTTACCTAATTATGATTGATTAATTACCTAATTATGATTAATTAATTACCTAATTATTATTAATTAATAACCTAATTATAATTAATTAATAACCTAATTATAATTAATTAATTAGCTAATTATAATAAATAAATTAGCTAATTATGATTAATTATTTACCTAATTATGATTGATTAATTACTTAATTATGATTAATTAATTACCTAATTATGATTAATTAATTACCTAATTATGATTATTTAATTACCTAATTATGATAATTGAATAACCTAATTATGATTATTTAATAACCTAATTATGATTAATTCATTTCCTAATTATTATTAATTGATTACCTAATTATGATTCTTTAATAACCTAATTAGGAATCTTTAATAACCTAATTTTGATTAATTAATAACCTAATAAGAATTAATTAATGACCTAATTACAATTAATTAATAACCTAATTACAATTAATTAATAACCTAATTACAATTAATTAATTACGTAATGACAATTAATTAATAACCTCATAATAATTAATTAATTACCTAATTATGATTATTTAATAACCTAATTATAATTAATTAATAACCTAATTATGATTAATTAATAACCTAATTATGATTCATTAATTACCTAATTAGAATTAATTAATTACCTAATTTGAATTAATTATTAATGTACTTATAATTATTTATTAACCTAATTAGAATTAAATATTAACCTAATTTGAATTAATTAATTACCTAATTAAAATTAATTAGTTACCTAATTATAATTAATTAGTTACCTAATTATAATTAATTAGTTACCTAATTATAATTAATTAGTTACCTAATTATAATTACTTAATTATAATTACCTAATTATAATTACTGAATTAATTAAATAACTATAATCATTTCATTACATAATTATATTTAAAAAATATATACTATTTATATTATAAAAATATTATAAACTAAATCTATAAATTAAACAACTAAATTATTAAATCAAAATATTAAATAAATTTAAAGAAAGATTTACCTCAAATTTGGGAGACGTAGCTACGCAAGCAGAGCGACCGGAGAGGCAAGGCAGAGCAACCAGAGAGGCAAGGTGCAAAGAAGATATTTCTAGAGAGATAAATTTGAGAGAGAGAGAGGAGGGGAAGTGAGGAGATAAGAAATGGGGTGGGCGAGGGGCCTATTTATAGGTAGTGGTTATCTTTCAGCTCCACTTCAAGTGGAGCTGAATATACAGGGAGTAAGGGGGCAGCGCCACTTGAAGTGGCGCTGCATGGTTTTTTTTATTCTTTCAGCGCCACTTCAAGTGGTGCTGAAGGCTTCCTCCGCCGAAATGGCTGAGCGCCAAATCAAGTGGCGCTCGACCTCCTATTTCTTTGAGCACCACCTCATGTGGCACTCAATAACCCCATTTTCTATATTTTTCACCCATTAACCCATTAAAATAAAATAAATTAAAAAAACCCCTATCACCAAAATATCCTTGTTCAATTACCTCTTACCTCCTCTCATGGTGGCAATTATGATGGAACTGTATTTATATATGATATATAGTATGTTTATGTTTTTTTTATGCTTCTGTATATTCAATTTATAGAACACCTTTATGGTTTCCATAGTGTGTAAATACGATAATCTCATTTGAGGAAGTGCGGACTACCACCCCCTCAAAGTGATGTGATTCATTAATGCCTTTTGTGGGATGTATAAAGGATGGAGTTAATGATATTATGTTTGATATTATACTGGAATAATAATATACCTATCTATCATTATGTTTTTTTCATTAAAATAAGAAATAGAAATATAGTTGCCTTCATGCGTATGTACGGCTTACCGTCTCCATGAATGGTGGATTTCATTTCTTACCTCCAAATGTTAAGTACTATTATAAATACATGTATATTGTGAATATATATGATATATATGATATACAAATCTTGAATTTCATTCTATATATAATGAACCTTTCACCACATGAACAACATGTAATTATAAGAAGTCTATTTTTGACTCAAGTGCCAAATATCGACAAAACGAAAAAAATTAACATAAATGGTTACATAATGTTTGTAACATGGTAATAAGTTATATAAAATGAATAATAAATTTGAAAAAATTTCTTGATAAAGTATAAATTAACTTTAGTTTATTATTCAGGAGATTAGAGAACGATCGAGTCAAGTCAGACACGAGGTAAGGGACTTCGTCTCAATCTCCTTTCACTGAGGCATATTTTCTTTTATACACAACTCTCTTTTATACGGTGTACAAACCTGTTTGAATTTTACTTTTATACAAAAGGAATCTTTTTCTATTAAGCGTTTTACTAAATGACAAAAGGAATTTTCCTTTTAACATACGTGGTGACAACGACCTTTTCTGCCGCCGTGAGTATTATTTTATCTTTGGCTTACTCAACAAGCTGTACTTTTTCTAAAAGAAAATAAATACCTTATAATATTTTACGTATTTTTGGTATTGAAAATGGTTTTGAAAATGGATTTATTATTTCAATATATTTAAGTGATATATTGTGATTGAAATGTGGAAATGGTTTCATTCCTTTATATTTGTTGTATGTGTTATGATTGTATATTGGTACTTGGACATTTGATGCGTGGTTATGTGATAAAACAAATGACAGGTGGTGCCATGAATACCAACATGAGTGGTTACATTATAACCTCCAATGTCTTGGGTATGGAAGTTATCCATATGGCTATTCCATTTAGTGATATGTCTGGTAGTCGACCATATTATTATTCCATTTAAGTATGATTATGTCCCAAGTTACCTTTATACGTTATGTGTTCTTTATATGGGTTTTATGGTAATCTTTTGTTTAAAAAAATGGTATGTAATGATATTTTATTCAGTGAAGAGTATTTACTACTTCATAAAGGTGAAAATTATTACTTATGTTAAAGTATTCATGGTTTACTTATTGTTTTGAAAAACTAACAATTTTCCTTCATTGTGTATCCCTTACTGAGCTTTTTATGCTCATCCCAAGTTTTTTAAATATTTTTCACAGGACATAATGTGCAATACGGTCATGGATGGGATCAAGGAAAAGTCTTGATGTCTTAAACATGGAATTAGACATGACTCTTATTTTTAAGAGTTCATGTTTTGTAAAAAAAAATTGATACTGTGTAGAAGTGTCTACTTTGTAATCTTTTGAGATGTAATAGTCCTGGCCTAACTCTCTAAAACTCTAAACCTGAAAATATCCTAAATTTGAATTATTCATTTAATTCAACATTAAAAAAGGTTTAAGGTCGGGTCCTTATATTAGATATGGAAATGGATAAAATGGTTCTTAATTGGAAACTATTGGAATCATTAATAACATTATTTAAATTTATAAATAAAAAACATATAAATATAATTCCCCAAAAAATGAGTAAATTAATTATAATATCCTCACATAAAAATATATAACCACCTGATTAAACAATATTCATATAGGATTAACTATAACTCATTAAAAAAATTTAGTCAAGAAAAACACATTACATTTTCATTTTCATTTGAATTAAACCTCTATGAGAAGAATAAATGAGATAAAAATACATATCTTTCAGGGTTCATTGAAATTAATGCCCATAAAAATCATTTTTCTATATACACACAACAAAAAAGGATAAAAGTTCTCAATATAGGTCATATCTCAAGGAAAATAAATTGAGATGCGAAAACCCATACATTTAATACTTCTTAGTTGAATGTTGTCTAACATTCTGGATAATAGAAATAAATATGCTAATTTTTTTCAAGACAACATTTATATATATTTAATTTTATATAATTAATTTATAATCGTCTAATATTAAAAAATTCTAGGATCTTAGTTTATTTTTACATATTAGGTGTTAGATATTTTTAATTCATTTTTAAAACAAGTACAAAAATGGTGATAATGATTTTTATTTATTCATATAAATCTCATAATTACCTTATCGATCAAGTTTTTTGAATAATTTTTTCAAGGATTCTTGATATATTCTTTTCATTCGTTGAATTTTGAATCTATAGTTTATGAAAATGGAAATAGTGAAGAACTTTTTCTAGTTAGTTTATAGAATGAAAGGTAATATATTAATAAATTTAAGAAATATTAAAAAAATAATAAAAACTATCAAAATATAACAAATATTTAATTATTACAGAACATAGTCAATAAATAATATTTCATAATCATTCATGATATAAACATTATATCATCACTTAGGTAGGTGGTAAAACTGGCCTAAATGGGTGTGTGCCACAATGGTTTGATGAGTAAGGAAATGATTCTATATAATAATATTTTGACAATTAAATACTATTAAAATTTATTATATATCATATATCTTCATTAAATTAATTCATTTTAACATCTCTGAAGGGTGGTGATGACAAACAAAATTCTTCATTTGTGGAGGTGGCAATCTACATGCACACACAATAAAAGTTCTCATTCCCCAATGAATGGAATAAAATAAAGTATTATAATAAAAAATAATTAATGAATTATAATTTTTATTTAATAAAAATATTCCTTCATAAAATTCATCCTTTCTTTCATCCTTCTTAGGAAATTATGGAAGAAAAACGCATAGCTTCAGGGAGGTTTTAATCTACAAGTATAAAAGATTGATGTAGTTTATTTATCTTAGTGGATGGAAAGTATTGAACAATAGTAAATCAATTAATATAATAAAATATTTTTTCATTATAATAATAAGTCTAAAATATTATAGTGCTACAAAACAATTAGAGGAATATTTAAAAAAAAGTGTAATAAATACTCATGTTGTGAACATGAGATTTATCTCGGAAATCTTCTTGTAAATGGAGAACAAAAGCTTAAAGAATGAGAACCTACACATATAAAAGTGGGATCATATTATAGGTTCATAAATATTATATTTTTATATTATTACATATTAAACAATAAGTGTACAATGAGTTGGTGGAGGTGATTCAGATTTATATGTGAAGATAAGTACAATTTTAGAAGTGACCAGTATATTTCAATAATATAATAACACTATTGAAGAGTAAGTGGATAGAAAAGTGATAAAAAATGAATTATGGGTAGATATATGTATTATAAAGGCACTTCTATAACTTTTTAAACATGTTCTAATTGTGTTATAAGTCATTTACCATTATATATTTACACTTTACCATTTTAGTTCTTACCTTGGTAATAAGTTTTTAAGCATAAAATTTATATTTCACTGAAAACATAAGATATACCATATTACCAATTTTTGGGGTGACAAATCTGATTATAATATATAGATAACAATTCTTAAATTATACATTACATTCAATTATCTTTTAAGTTAAAATATTTAATATATATAAACTCTTTGGTAGAAAAATGTTGTTTACTCATTAGGTGTTCTTAATATTATATAATAATTATTACTAATTAAATGTGGGATAATATATTTTAATAAATGTGTAAAAGTAAAATAAATTTCATTATATAAAAAAAATATTTTAAGTTACAATATAATAATAAAACACTACTGAAATAAATACATATTGAAATTAATCATTTTAATATTATAGTGGTATATAGAATTAAAAAAGAAATGAAACATTAATTTCAGAAATAATAATTACCTAAATACTTAATATCGTCATTTTTTCCTAAAATATTAACTCAATTTTTTATGTTTAATTTCTATAAGTGATTATATGTAATTTATAATATAAGTAAAAAAATTATTTAGACTTCAATTGTACTTATGATTCAAAAATGATGAAAATGAGTTTCATAAAATGATCCTAGTGTTTTTAACTAAATTATTTATTATTATAAATATATATTTTTATATAATTTTTTTTCATTAAATTTTAACTCATAATTTTATTTTTTTCAATGCCATTAATGTGTCAATATTAAAAAAATAAATATTTTTCAGAACTTTCCTAAAAATAATGTTTTTTAAAAATGATAAAAAAATTAATTTTATGATAATTTTGATATCTAAAATTAAAAAAGGATTTCCATTTTACAAAAAAAATACAAAAAATTATAAATTTTACTTTTAAATGAAATTAAAATATATAAATAAAATATTCATTTATTTATGAATATTATTTTAAGATTTAAGTATTGATAATCATATATTGTATTGAATTGTAATATTTTCCAATATTTTAATTTAATAGAGGTTTTATTACTCTTATATTGTTTAAATAATATTCATGTAATGCTTCATAGATTATTTTAGCTTTTTTTTATGATAAGCAATGAATAATAAATTTTATTAATTTATAAAAAAAATAGATTCCAAAAATTTGGGGGTGTTTTATAAAGCTTTTTTATTATAGATGATGTTTCTTTATTCATGTTTAGGTTTTCAATTATTCCATGTTTTTGTGAATTCTCATTGTTTATGATGGGTGGCATCACTTCCTTTTTACATGATCCATGTTTACTCATAATAATGAAATATGGAATTCCTTGTGAAAAAAAAATAAACTTTTAGAATGTAATTATTTCATTTAATTTTTTTTTAATGTGAAAAGTGCTTAAAAAGTGGTTTTCAAAATATAGTTATTGGATTTCATGGAAAAATTCCTAATATATATTAATGGTGGTACCTGATTGGGATTTGTGCCTCACACTCTAAATACACCATTGGATATATGAAGATGATGTTTTCTAGGATGTAGGTATGCTTAAAAGAACCATGTCGTTTGGTGCTCCTTCTTGATTACTGACATTAGTGGTTGGTTTAGGATTGTGAATATGATGATTTCATGGAGAAATGAAATGTGTGGTGGTTTTTGTATTTTTACCCTTTTGGTATTTTATGTATTTTCATTTTGTTCTTGATCCTTATTTGTAGTGTTCATATATTTTGAATTTTGGTTATAAAATGTATGTCATGGTTATATATTTAGAAATTATTATATTGATGATTTTGGGATTATATTGTGTATACATAGTTTAGATAGTGATATGTCTTGATTATTTTTATTTATTTTTGTAAGAAATAAATTCATTAATGAGTCATGTTAGATCCTTATGGATGAAATTTCACTAAATGGATAATTGTTATTACATGGTGCTTATCGACAACCAATGGTAATCAAGAACACACCTTAAGAATTTAGATTCAATGGTTCGCCTAATTAGTGGGGTTGAAACAAACCAGTTTATTATAAGGCCCCATCATACACATCAACAATCTTTTCACGCCATTTTTGGGGTTATACCCATGCCAATATGATTTGAGGGTGAAGACAGGGTGTTCCACCTGAATGAACCGATCTTACAATAAATTGAAGTACATTAGAGATACTCTTAGTTGGATAAATAGGCTTATAGTTTTCGATTTATTCTGTGATATCCTACCAGAAATAATTAATGAAGGATAACTCATAAGACCCATAAGTAAAATTTGAGAATAATTCTTAATCAACTTCACCATCTATTCGTGATTTTAGAAAATATGGAGTTCTATTATATGATAATTCATACTATTTTGAAATAAAGATTTCAGTCATGGGATGTAAAACATATTTCCCTTCAATTTCTATCAAAATTTACAACAGAACACATTCAGTTAATCTTTAATCCACTTCACTTGAAGATATTTTTTTACCACATGGAAACTATTCTGGAGAAATAATTCATGGATGATAAGAAGGTAACATTGATCATCCCGTCATCATTGGTATAAATTTGCCCATAGAATTATTAGTATAACACCAGAGGCTGGTTAATAATTTCAGTACTAATTGGGTATGTTCCACTACTAGAGATAAATCTCTATTTCCTACTCATTTGTTTGGAAATATAGAGATAGTTGGTCCCTGGGATAAAAAATTGATGAAGCTATAACATCAGTTTTTGAGATTCAGACTTCATTAAAAATTATTTTTTAATACACCATCCATCCTAAAGGGGGTCTATTTTCTATATTTTCCTATTAATATAAATCAATAACAACATTTTATTTATTTTTTTCTCAATTATTAATATCTCTTATCCGATTTTGATCTGATATTAGTGATAATCAATGAATAACTCATAGTGAAACTATAATATTAGTCGATTCGTATAAACAATGAATATGAATGGATTAGGTTAATCGATGTATCTCATTTCTTGAGAAAATATTTATAAAATAGAAAAAACATTTTTAGTCAAACATGTTCCTTTTAATGAGTTTACAATAGTTTTATATAGTGTAATTATTTCCAAAACCATACACCGTAATAATTCTTTTGAGGTTGTGTACTATAGGATATGGTTTTTTACATTATTCTTTCTCATAGATGAGAATAGTCACATTTATCTTCAATTTCGATTATAGTTGTTCCATTAATATATAAATATGTGTTTCCTTTTATTAAAGTGTTAATGGATTAGTATATAAATATTTATAGTCATCATATACTATAGATATCCCATCTAGATATAAATGGGTTATCTGCTCATTGATAGGAAAAAACATAGATATCATCACCATACATTAGATTGAGTATATCTGGATATGATGAATGATTTCATTTTTATTATGTATTCGTAAATGGTTGTTAACATATATAATGTAACCATATACTAAAGTTGGTCCATTCATATATCAATAATGTTTTCCTATTGAGAATATACTCACCAAAAATTATAGGCATATGTACTATCACCGTAAACATGAGTTAGTCTATTAGATTTGATGGATAGATAGCGCACCAAGAAGGAAATAATGAAGGAGGATATTGGAATGAGGACTAAAATATTGAAGGTCACTTAATTAATGTATATTCACACATTCATGAGGTATAAACAAATATATGAACTAATATACTTGGAACAAGGAATTTTTAAAATCATTCTCAAAAAAAGTGGTATAGAAAACATTTATTGAATTTCTTTATGGGAATATGGTGGACCCTAAGATATATTTTTCACTTATATAATTACTAAAATGGTTTTAATAATTATATTGTGGATATATAGTGGCAAAAGACTATTTTTTCCTAGATCACCTTTTATAGACTTTCAACATTAAATATTTTATTTTTTTCACATTAAAGGGTAAAATATTTTCTTGAACACCCATGGTGCATGTTTATCGGGTGTAAAATCATGTTTCTCAAAGGCCTAACGTTATTATTTTTCAAACATGAAATATTTCTGTCTCTTTACATTATCATTTTATGTTCTTGAAAACCAAGATCACATAGCTTGTTGTTATGGTCAGATAACTTTGACCAACATGTGAAGCAGTTTGTATAGTGGCATGGGTGAGGTAAATTAAATTTTAATAAGGGATAAATAATAATATTGACCATATTAGAAAAAACCCATTATTTATGTTTTTTATTGTCTAACTAATGTTTAATTATGTTTAGTGGGACTTGGAAAGGACTAGCATGATTTGAGAATTTGATGACATGTTCTTTCTTTGAGAATGATTATGGTGATCAAATATGTGACATATGTATCAAATAAACTGTAATGGTGAGATTATGTTTTGTTTAAATCCTAAATAAATACATTTAAATCAATTTAAGATGATATAATAAATAAATGAAAGGTATGTATGTTGAACACATTTGAATGGAAAAAATATTCTATTTTGCATTATCTGTGTGAGGTGATTATAGGACCTTCCCTTGAAGATGAATCCTAACTCTAGTTAGTATAATTGAATATGAAAAAACCAATAATTTACACAATATATGTTTTTACCTTGGAATGTATTATACTCATTTCCTATATGCTCGAATGGTTCTAAATGAATCAAAAGCATGAGGAATACAGTAGGCCTATCAAATGAAGGGTACTTAATAAAGGCTCGAGAACCCTAAGGGTTAATCCACTAGGCATTAAATGAATATTCCTTGAAGTGGGATAAGATGTTAGGTTCATATGATATCACCATTTAATAAAACATCTAATATGATATGATATATTTATATTTAAAAAAAATTATTTCTTGGATTGCCAACATTACAAGAAACACCATTTTTAAATCGATCGTGATATACTGCTGAAAAATTATTATATAATGTAACAATAATAAAATAGAAAGTGTATTATTGGATATTAATAATTATAAAGAAATTATTAATATATATTTTATAAATATTTAAAAATGATCACATTTATCAACAACTAGATATAAATTAAAATAAAATCATTTAGAGGTAAAAAAAATATTTTCTAAACTATTTTTAGGCATAAAATATGTTTTAATCCTAATTAATAGATGGATTATTTTTATTAAAAGGGCAGATAATATATTTAGAAAAATAATTTAATATTCATGTAATATTTTTTACATGGAATGGAAGGAATTTGCACTCAATTTTGTACTTCACAATACATTTTCTTAAAAATAATTTTGTTTCATTTTGTGAGCCTATTTGAAAATAAATTTCTAAAACATATATATTAGTTTCAATATATTATATATTTATAATCAATATATTTTTATTTTACATGAGTTTTTAATGTAATACAAGATAGAGTACACTGGATGTAAGGGTTTTTCATCACAATTTTGTTTTTTCAGACATATGAAATATTCAACCCTTGTATCTTCCATGTGATGTATATACTACTACTTTTATAAGATAAATAACTAAACTATTTATATTCAAGGTATTTAATGTTTCATTTGATTTTATTTCTTTTTTAGAGGTTATTATTAAAAATTTAGTCAAGTGATATAAGATTTATGTTATAATCTACAATCTTTTCAAGATTGTTTCTATTAAATTTCATTTGAGTGAAATTATATAATATTTGAACTTTAACCCCATATGTTGTTTCTCCACTAGTTATTTTTGTTTTAATTTTTTCTATATTTCTAATCTATTTGGTATATAAAATAATAAAAAAGTGGTTTTTAGAAAAGTAAACATTATATTCTATTTAGTTTGGAATATTTTATTCTGTGTCCATATTTTCTTTAATTTTTTGAAAAAAATTAATTTTCTATTTTCCAATTATTAATTAAATATATTTCTACCCATATTTTAATTTCAATTCAAAGATAAAAAATATTCTTTCCTTTTTTTTAAATAGTTTATCCTTTTACTAATAGTTTGAATAGATTTTTTTTACATATCCTATACGAATGAATCTTCCCACCATCCTGACTACATTTTGATGTGATGCTTAATTTACACATTTCGATGGATATTTAAAATGAAAATTATTATATGAACATTTCATAAATATTTTATATTTTAAATAATTTATTTCAAAATTATAAGTATGCCTTTCCTCAATAGATGATCTTCAGGTCTTTTAACTATGTTTTAATCATGTAAAATTACCATTGATGTTTCTTATGATTCACTAGGGATATGATACAATGAAACTATCTATATTATTTCTCTATAAGGTTATTTATATTGATGATGACATATTTATGAAACCCATTTTTCCATGGGATATGTGATACTAAAATGTAAAATATTTTCATGATCTTGTGGCGTAGATATGAATAGATTATGATTATGTGATATGTGTTTAGGTTATATCTATCTAATAACCTTTGTAATATGATATATATATATATATATCATGAGATTATACGGACAAGCATTAAAATGACTGGGAATAGCTATTTTTACAATATTTATGTGTGAGTCTGATTTCCACTCACTGCGGTCACATGAATATTCATCGACATGACTATATATAGTTATGTTCATATTTTCATTTATGAATATGATAAATCATATATATTATAATGTGATTATTATTATGTAATATTATGAATATCCATCCTTGCATTATTATTATTTATTATTCTTTTGATCCCGCATTTCTATATTATGTCTATAGAATGATGATTACTACTTTTACACCATTATTAATAACGCTTCTAGTTGAATTTATTATGGAATTTATGATTTATGATTTTATGGTTATGGATATTTATGATGGAAAAATGAACTTAATTTTATTTTCATACCCTTTTGTTCATGTCATGTTAAATTATGATTGATATCTCCCCTCTTTACCCTTATTGATCATATACGATCACATTTTCTTATATTTCACTTCTGCATGTTTTGATACAACATTATAACTATTATATAAATATAAGGGTACTAATATGAAGAACATTGTGGGAGATATTTAAGATACTTTATGAAATATGTGTATTCTATTTATTGTCTCTAAAGACACTATACGTTTATAATTGTTGAGAGTTTATATGTCTTATATATTTTGAATATACTTCTAAAATGAATTTATATTATGTATGTTCATATGATGGTTTAGTTATGTTTGCATATTATGTTTTATAAAATATGGGTGTGGTGGCTATAAAATCCAATAGAAAACCAAATATTATGAGGGATAAAACTAAAGTGTCCTAGGTTGACAAGAAGATGTAACAAATTTAGACACATCAAAAATTATTTTCATATGATTTAAACCATAAGTAATCCCATTGACAATGAATATGATTGGAAATTCACTCATCATACTAATGAGAAAACAAATTTTATTATAGTTTTGATACAATATATGATTTCTTTTCTCAATGAATACTCTCAATATATGATTAATAAACTGAATCACACTTTGTCTCCAAATTTTAGGATGATGGAGAAACAATCCATTGAGTATTTTATAAAATGATGTACACCCTAATTTTGTGGGTATTTTGATTCACTAGTTATAGTTAAGTGAAGAATTGAGATGTAAAAGGTATTTTTGTTCATAAGTTCTTCAACCATTATAAATTTTTATTAAATTTTTTTTCATTGTAGGTAAGGCTGATCAAGGGAGGATTACCATCAAGAACACAAGGAAAAAATAAAAAACTCCATGTAATTAGAGTAGTTTATGGGGGGGTTTTCTCAATAAATACATTCTTCTAAATCATTA
Source organism: Viscum album (assembly GCA_963277665.1). NCBI lineage: Eukaryota > Viridiplantae > Streptophyta > Magnoliopsida > Santalales > Viscaceae > Viscum > Viscum album. The sequence continues at coordinate 154,659,524 of OY728145.1, forward strand.
TAATAATTTGGAAACAAAATTTTTTGTGTGGAACTAGAGTTTTGATTAATCAATAAATACCTACTATTTATTCATTACAAGACATTTATAGTATGATTTTTGATTAATAATCAGCCTTTAGAAGAAAATTGATAAATTCCATAGTTCCCTACAACTAATATTTTTAATGGAGTAGTCAATAAAATAATTTGGAAAATAAGAATAAATCAATCAATGTGATATGAATTTAGAAATAGAGGGTGGGAAATCAAATAACCTTTTGGGTTTTAGTTATAAGAAGATGAAAATAGAGCTTCATGGACACCCAAATGGTAAGTCCCATGGAGGAAAAAAACTCCAACCACCAAGAGTCTAACAATTTGTGTGAAAGCACTCATTGAATATTATTAATGAAAATTTTAAATTCTTTAATTGTGGAATGGTTGAACATCAAGATAGTGATTTTTTAGGGGGGTAAAAATGTTCGAAAATGTAATAGAGGAAAATAAGGATTCAAATAATGGATTATAAAGTTTTTGATTAAAGGATATTGGTCTTTAAATGAATTAATGAACTGATCAATGTGGTAATTATGATAGTATTCCTCATCAATCCCTTAAGAAAGTGGATGAAGGGGAGTCTTTTTATATCAAAAATGGAGTGGATTAGAAGAAGGATGTAGTTATAGGTACACATTCCATAGACTCAAAACCGAAAATTTATTATATTATTCTCTCTCTATACACCCATTTAAATATGAATAATTTTTAATTATTAACACATCACCACCTCAAGGATTATATATTTAGTTTTAAATAAAACCTACCAATGGAACTATGATTCCATCTCAACTATATAACTCCCCCCTAATAGAATTTTGTGGGAATGTGCTTCCTAAAAATCCTATGGGTCTCCCTCTAGTTGAATTTAATGTTATTTTGAATATGGAATGGATGTATAAATATAAAACCTATATCAATTTTCATATATGATAAGTCACATTTGATATTCTATATATACCTATGATTATATGAAAGTGTGACGATAAACATGAACATCCATTGGGAATTACTTCCACTGTATAGATCTTACGTGATATTGATGAGGGATATTTATCATAAATGGTTTGGGAGAGAATTAACATTGATGATATAATAGTTTTGTTCGATTATTATAAGGTATTTCATGGAGATGTTTATATTTTTACCCAGAATCATGATGTTTAGTTTTTGATAGAACTCATACCTAGTGATAAACCAATTTTAAATACTCTATATATAACAATACAAATTAAGTTATAGAAATTGAAGAAGAAACTGCATGAGAGTCATGAAAATAGATTCATATGTCTGAGTACCCTGCCATTGGGTTATTTTTATTTTGTTAAAGATAAATATGGTTCAATGTTTTTCCCTTTTATTATCAAGTACATAATAAGATCACCATGCAAAACAAGTTTACTTTATTATTTATTGATGTCTTGTTTGATCAATTATAAAAATAAAAATATTTTTCAATGCTTTAACTACATTTTTTTCTATCATCAGTTTGGGTTCAATAGTGAGGGTATACTGGAGACATCATATGGTACAAGCTATGGAAATATTATATTTATTGTAATTACATTTTTAGTTTCCAATTCCTCTTATATATTGATGGATCTAATAAATTAATTACTTATAAAATACCTTACTCATTTTAGGATTTTATAAAAGATATTTGGGAAGGTGAATATGTATTCATAATCGATAAATTATGAATTCTACCAACCATAATTTTAATTAATTGATCATATAATTTCTTGTGAGAGAATATTGGTACATTACTCAATGATGGATGTTTTTTTCCAATGTCCCACACCAACCCTGGAAACTCAGATCCAAATTTTTCTTATGTTTTTTTATACTTTAGAAACATAATGACTGTCCTATCGTAGTTATCTAAGCCACAAACTATGTTGACATGGAATTGGTCAACTTTTATATGGATTGATGAATTTGAAGAAAATATCATGAAACTGAAAAGAAGGTTGATTAATGTATTTTTTTTCTCACACTACACTATAGTAGAAATGTTCTTATGGTCTATAGTGATTCATTGAATAATAAAATGGGATACTTCCTTATTCATAATTATATTTTGATAGCTTATTCTTCATTAAAATTTTTAAAATAAATGGAAAAATTACACAACACATGATATAAAGATAGAAATTATATTGTTTTATTTAACAATATTAATTCATTATCATTTTGTGAAATATATGATATATATATATACCCATCATAAAAGATTAAAGTATATAGAAAAATATAAATTTTTTAATATGAACCAAAGGATGTTTTGCTATTGATTAAATCAGACGACTTTCAATACACTCCCACAGAGGGCAGGTGAGCAAGGTGAATGATGTTCTGAGTTAAAAGAACCATGCAAGTTTTTCCATGATAATTATTTAAGGATATATAATATTTATGTATTTTCATAATATAGACCAATATAAAATTATAAAATGGTCCACATTATATATTTTTCAAATTAATATTCCACAATCCATCTATGTGAGCATTAAATAGTAGAAGAACATAGATGTCTCACTATAGAAGAATGTGTATGGGTACCGAACTTTAAACATGATTATTTTGGAATGATATGGTTTTGAATATAGTTAATATCTAGTAAATATAATAATTTATGACGATTTTTATGGATGAAGGTCATTTCTTATCCTTTTCTATTGATACTAGATATATGAACATGTATAGAGATTTGGGGGAGTCTTTATTGAGGGATAACCAGAAAAGGGATGTTTAAAAGTATATATCGTAATTTCTTGTATTTAATCAAGATAATTATATAATAAAGAATTTTAATGGAATTTTATAATCATTAGCTACATCAAAATAGAATTTAAAAAACATCACTATGGATTTCAACATCGAACACCCTAGAAATATAGAGGGTAAAATATTATTTAGATTGTAGTCGGTCTCCTTATGGAGTTATCACATATCATTGAAATAAAAATATTATTTTTTCCATTGGTAAAATTCTCAGGATATACATCAAGTAATTTTTATTGTTTCATATATTACATATTCTATTGTATATGATCGGGATTCATGAATTACCTCGATGTTTGGGAGAAGGATTCAGCAAGCATGAATATTGAGTTGAACATTAACACATAATATCATCCTCAAAGAGATGATAAGTATGAGAGAAATATTAAAACCCTATAGGATATATAGAGATAATATTAAATGGATTTAAAAGGGTTTTTCTGATAAATACCTTACTAATGTAAAGTTTTCATACAAAATTACCCTCCACCCAACCATTTATATGGATTCTTATAAATCCTCATATTGAAGGAAGTGAGGATGTGATGAAGCTAAAATTTTAATATATTTTATACTGTAATTCATTGTTTATAATCCCTCAATCATGTTATTGTATGGGTAATTTTCACATTTTTTGGTTTTAGTGGTATTTTGAGCGTAAATGAAAAAATGGCCTAATTATGCAATTTTAACGGATTGTTTTTACAGGGTTATTTTGGTCATTTCCCATTAAATATATATCCAAAGATTATGATTAAAAAAAATTAGAGTTATTATTTAATTCCTTAATTTTTTTCTTCTGGACCAGGGGCTGAATCAATTAACTAGTTGCTGTAAAAATTCAATGATGTTGAAGAGTTTTCCAGGTGGACAGAATGGGTCCCACCGACGTAACGGATGAATAACTCAGTGAAATCACCTCCAAATGATTTCAATCTAGCTGTAAAGGAAATAGGATTAAATATTTCACGTTCATGGTGAATTTCAAGTCAAAATACTATCATTAAGGCATTATGGGAATGCTCACAACATGTGTAAGACGAAACGTCTCACCGGACAGAAACGGTTCAATTGGGTAATAAATTCATAGCATCACGACACATCATCCAAAATGGCTCCTATTTTGTGGAGAGACGAAAATTTACATGTGGAACAACGTTTGTTAAGAAGAAATGTGTAAATCGATAGTTTGGAGGGCACTAATGTCACAAGAAGTTGAAGAATTGAAAATTCGGCGAGTCAAATGGTAAGATTAAATGTCTCGTATTGAATCAATCATAACCCCTACATACAATGGCCAATAAATCTCAAATATTTTGGGTGGATGGAGGATATATTATGGAACATCTTGTATGAAGAAACATATTACAAATTCTTCTTTTAAATGGGACATCCATGCGGAATAATTTGGAGGATTATTTTGGAGAGAATTCTTTCACCTCATCTCCCTATAAATATGTATCCTCAACCCTTCTCAAAGCATTGATCGTTCTGTGTGGCCATTTTTTTATTGTTTTGTAGTTTCTTTTCTTCTGTATTATATTTAATTTTTTTAATATATATTATTATTCTTCGTACCTCATTCTTCCATTTTTACTTTTATTTATTTCTTCCACTGTATTCTCTTCTAACTCCATGAGAATGGGGAACTAACCTCGATGTTTGTTCGAGGGGGAGAATGGTTGTTGATTGAGTTTCATTGTACTTAAATTTTAATCCCTTTATTTAATTCTGAGGATTTAGCTGGTGGTTAAATTGATTATGGTGTGATATTGCTGCATTTTCTCTACCACCGAGTTCTTCTTCTCATTCAACATTTATCCTTCCCTTCACTATCTAGTTTGGCATAAGCAGACAAGATCTATAAGAAACAATATGACCACCTTTCATAAGAACTCACCACAATCCTGGACATGATTCATTATAGAATAGAATGTAGATCTCACAGTATTTGGAAGAGTCAATAGTGGTACAATAGTCAAAGGGATTTCATCTCATAAAAATAAATATGGAATTTTTCATCGAAAGAAAACCTTTCTATAATCTAAGTTAGAGAAGTCATCAGAGAAGCCATTTTGAGAAGTCATTAAAGAACATATGATAATACCTAGAAAAACCTGAAATATATAAATCTGAAAAACATTTCATCATATTTACCATGTCATAATAGCCTTCACCTTTTCATAATCAACTGAAATACCTTGTTTTAACACCAGCTATCCAAATTACATAACTTATTGAATCCAGAAATCAATTTTTTAACTCTTGGCCTAAAGTCAGTGATCTCTCAATAATTGTATAACATCTCCAAGATGATTCAAATGACCTTCTTCATATTTAGAGTAAACCATGATTTCATATACTAAAACTACAATAAAGGTATCAATATTTTTGTGGAAAATGTTGTCCATTAAATCCATGAAAACTGTAGGGGGATTGGTTAGACCAAAGGGAATGACAATTTACTCATACTAAATGTACCTTATCTAAAGGCTACCATTTTAAAGTTATATTATTATATCTTCTAATGATGGTAAATATTTAAATGGATGATATTTGAGTACCACTTTTCCCCTTTCAACTGATCAAACAAATCATCAATATGTGTCAACAAATATTGTTTATTTATGGTTTCTCTATTGAGTTTTTAGTAATCAACACAAAGGCAGAGTGAACCATCATCTTTATTAGAAAAAAGAATTGATGACACCCAATGTGACACATGTGTGCTTATAAATAATTTCTCTACAACATCATCTAACTGATTTTTCGGATCTTTCATTTCAGCCAATGTAATGCAGTAATAGTGAATATAAACTGGTTGAGTAAAATGAACTAAATCAATATAAAACCATACCTCCCTCACCAATAGAAAATCGGAGAAGTAAAAAAGAACTTTTTTCATGAAACTCGACAAAAACTATGGGGAGATCACTGCTCAATGATTCCGAATCTAGATCAAAATACAAAATAGATTTCACTTTCCTCTAATTGAGATGAGAATGTTCGGATCTGATCCACTATGTGACCCATTATACATAGAAGACACTTACCACACCATCAGGTGTAGCGAATGAGACCCATCAAAGATAATATTAACCTTGGGATTTATTTTTAATAAGACAATTCATCTTGAAAATTATGTAAAGATATTTCATGTCGAAAACTAAAAAACTCTATGCATTCTCAACATCTTATAGAGAGAAAACACAAGCAGGACTCTGGGGACTATTCTCTCACTTCATACAAGGAGGTGTAGTAATATCCATTACATAAGTTAAAATATTTGTAAGAAGATTTATAATATTTAAAATATGGGATGGGATAAATGATTAAGGTGTTCTAGTATCTAATATATTTTTCACTAATGAATTTTTTTTATAATGGTACCTCTCACAGTCATTGGAACTATATCTACTTCATCTTGAGACTCTTCCAATACATAAAGAATCTTAATTATAGATTATTGAGAATAAAACTCCTTTTGTCAAGGAATCATCTAATTCTTCCATAGTTTTAAAAGGATATAATGATCTTGTTCCACTATAAGAAGTGGAATAAATATAGAAGAACCTCTTTAGGGAACTCAATCATCCATATGATCAATATATCTTGGGTGACTCTGTGAAAAACCTCTTTGAATTACCCAGCATAGCACACTAGTAACAAATCAAAGGGCCTATTCTAGACACTACATAAGGTGATGAATAAACCATCTATTGAGACCCCCAATAGAATAATAACACTTATACATTCTTTTTAAGGAACTTTCACCACCACTAGGAGAGAAAGAATCTCTCGACAACCATGACATTCTAGATATGTCTATTTCAACAATTAGAGATATTTATAGTACAACAACATAAGAGGTTAGCTTCAGCATAAAAAACTAAGAGATAATATCTTATTGATATCCATATATAAATTATTAAATCCTCCATCTTCTCATTTGATACAATCTCATGTAAAAAATTCACAAGCTATGAAAAATGTTTTTCATCGTCTATTACATCCATTTTAGCATGGCCCAGTTTGAAAAACATTATAGCCTTTTCCATCTTTATCAAATCAGGACAGAACTGGTTATTGAAAATAATTTGAATTTCTTTCTACTCTAAGACCTCATGCATTTTACCATCACCTCTGTGTCCCATAATCTACTTCTTGTTCCTTAAAGGATGAAGTTGTCACACATCACCTTAATTTCATCAGGTGTCTCCAAAAACCCAAACAAACTCTCCATTGTGATCAACCTTTTCTTAACCACTTGATGATCATTTGAGACCTTGAACACTACTTTCTTATCGTGAAGGAATACATAAGAACAATTACAAATATTGTCCCTTTGAGGTTCCCCAAATGGATCTTGAATGGGAGCTGGTGCAGGAACCTATCCCAAAACATGAACCATACACATAGTCACCTCAGCTAGATTCATGTACACAAGATTCTTTTCTCACTATATTTTAGTATAACCTTCTTCCTAGAAAAAATTAACACAGCTTCCCGGAGGCCTTATGGTACTCAACATGAGAATACAACAAAGAAACTATCCAGTTAACTCTCAAATAGAACAACAAGTGGAATTATCACCAACATATAGATAAGAAAGATTTGGATTTAATCATATCCTAATAAAATACACAATAATGTCTAGAACTATTCCTCGTGATTTATTTCCCAAACTACCCCTTATGAATCAAGGTTCATTATAGAGATAGATGGCCATGTACTCAAACAAAACTACCACTTATGTTACGACATGATTACAAAAAATTCATACTTGATTTAAAAGAAGCTCACCCACAATTTTATACAATTTTTTCATGAACCTTCCTAGGTACTGTAATTATCAAAAGAGATCAATCACTGACCTAGGATAAAGGGTGTTCCTGATCCCGTTGATTTTTTTAGTAGCACCTAGAATCATAAAAAATAAATATGGGAATGATTTATTCTACAAACATTATAGAAGTAACAATAAACAAGTCAGTATAAATACAAACAAATCTTCCCTGCGTGTAGTGTACCAGATGTCAAATAGGAAATATCAGTCCAATATACTATAAAAAGTACTAGAAAAATATAAAAGGAAACATAATTCCCAACAGAGGGAACTCTCAATGTCCATAAAATCAACATCAATAACCACGTCCTAGTGGTGCCTTTCCCTTGCTCAAACCTAAATCAAGTAAATCGAAAAACTCCTTCAAGAACAGGTAATGTGTGACATAAAATCCTAGTTGGGTCTCACCAAGTATTACATTAAATATAAAAACATTTAATTAACCAAATAAAGATATTTAAATTTTAAATAAACATGTTTTTAATTTAAAAAGAATATTTTAGAAAATCATTCTCTATATTTCAAATAATATAAATACCTTGAAAAAATTTTCTAACATGCCCTTTTATATAAAACACTATTTATAAATCATAAGACATGTAAAATAGTTCAAAAAAATTTCCATAAATATATATCACATTTATAAAAAAGTGAGAAACATGGTGATCTTAAATCTTGTTTATGTTAGAGATGTAAAGAACCAATCTGGTGATAGGTTGTTTTCACATCCTAACGTGTTTGTCCCAAATAACTCACTTAAAATATATGCATTCACGTGAACTAGTACAAATAAATGATGGGTAATTTATTTTAAGAAGAATTAAAACACAAGAAAATATCATTCTCCCATTACAAAAAAAAATACCATTTTTTACAATCAGAAGCCAAAATAGGTAATTAATCAAAACATTCATTTTATAAGATAAAACCTACAGGTTTCTATCAAAACAATTTTATGCCACTTTTTTCAAATTAGATATTTAAATCAATTATCAATTCAATTTCATAATTAAATTACCATAATTAAATTACCAGGATTAAATTAAACAATTTAATTGAAACCATTTCCATCAATTTCAAAATTTATATTTGAAAATTTTAATATACACTATTTTTTATCAATATTCACAATCACTTCTAAATTCAATAGAATAGAGGGTTTTCATGATTTCCTACAAAAATTAAATTGTGAAAAAACCCAATTCAACATAATTGGGGTTTTAATAAATCAATTAAATGAAATTTCATTTATATTAGAAATTTAATTTAAATCAACAATTGATTTTATATAAAAAATTAGTTTTCAAAAAAAATTGTCATTATAATAGAACCACCTACTATAGGATCACAATATCCAAACATCAATCCATACACCAGATTCTCCCTAGAAAAATTACAATAATGGAAACCCAGAATCAACCCTAAGTTTAAGATTCAAAATAAGGTTTAATATATTTTCCAACAACCTGGGTAACCAAAAAACCCTTGGGAGGAAATGATAGAGAGTGAGATAACTAGAATTGGAGGATGAAACTAATAGAAAAAGGATAAAAAATTATTATCCTACCATATATGCACATCTAGGAAGGTTCTGAATGGATAATAACTACAATTGGGAGCTCTAATGGAAAGAGTAATCGATTTTTGGTCATACTAGTTTTTCAGGGACCTAAAAATGGGGTTTTAAATATCTTAAAACAATTAGATAAAAAATCTAGTATGCATGGTTAGTTAGGAAAATACACATTGTTTAGAAAAACTATACAACTAAAGTATGAGTCCATTTTAATGGTTTGTGTGGTTTCTCTAAAGGGGGTTCACATTTTTTCAAACCGTGAACCAACCGTTCAAAATTTCAGTTGCTTGGGTTGCATGGTTTTTTATAACTAGGTGCATGGTTTTTAAAAACCTTTTACAAACTATGAATAGCCTTAGAAAATTCAAATAAATTCACCCAAAACAACCACAAATAAAACCAACCCAAATCAAGATTAAAATATGCTTTTAGTAAAACCTAAAAACCGTAACAATATATTAAAAACAATTTATAAGGATTATGACACATAATGAATTATATAATTCAATTAATGTATATATAAAATAAGTTTAGGTATCTTAAATATTACCCCACCATGTACTATAAGGTCCCTACAGAACCCTGATGGGGTTTGAATCTGGTTGTGATAGTTTTTAAACTTTTTCACCCTTTAAAATGATTTTTTGTTTTACAAATTTTCTCTACACTGGTATGAACTATGTTCAACCAATATCTAGCCCTGATGTTGACTTTACATAACCAAGATATATGTGGATATATTAGGATGTAATTCATGTTGGGACACAATTATTTTTTCTTGGTTCACCCATACTGGGATAATCCAAAGATTATGATATCATCAGTCTTTCTATGCACTAGAATCCACAAGGCTCACAACATTTCAATAGATAAAAAAATGTATGATCACTCCATGATTGGGATCACTGAGTTTCAATTATTTTATATCAAATGAGTATGTACCAAGGTTTATTGGCATTCTTCCCCTTCAAATACTACTTTAGGAAGATAAATTCCATATTTACCAACATTTAACTCCTTTCATCAACATCACTTATTATTATTTCACAAAATATATATAATTCCTTTGAAATATGGGTTAGCACATAATTTTTTTTAAATTCATCCTTTGAACATAAATTATAACTAACGTGGTTGTAGTTCCATGTATTTCACTTTAAAACCAATTATGGAACACATTCATCGTCACCTTGCTACACTAAAGTAGCTTCACCTATTCCTAGAATTCAGATCATCAGATTGGTATTGGTTCCATTTCATTAACATAGATATTTCATCTAGGAATGATATGTCATCTATCAATAATTTTAAATTAATAAATATATTTTATGATAATCTATAAAAATTTACCTTTTCATTTTTCTCCCTTCAGTTATTCATTACAGAGAAAATTAATTCATCAAGCAAGAAAACCATCCATATTTAACAAATTTAGAATCTTCATAATTCTAATATTTGATATTTCTCACACCTTTAATTTCTATTATTTATTATTCCAATGTTATTAAAATATTTATTTAAAAAATATCCTATAATATTTAAATATGAAAACAAGTATTAATTCATCTTATATTAAATTCCCTCTAACTCCTATATTCCATGCATGTACCAGTTATAAATCGTGGTACCCCAATTTCCTACGTATTTTAACCTTTATCTTAAACTAATAATATTGAACTTCAACTCATCTATAATGTTATAATACAATCATGATAATATTTATTTTAATGAATTTTGAATATTTAATTCATCATATATGAATCACCCAGTAAAACCTCACATGAAAAAATATTAAATCCCAAGAATTTTGTATTACATTTATGGTAAAAATATATCTATATATTCATCAACGAATTATTATTGACACTATGTAATAGTATTTTATTTCTCCATGTAAAAATACTATTCAAATGTTAGACACTATTGGTTCCTAACCATCATTTATTTCACTTCCCAAAAATCTCGACACCTAACATGCCATGTAAAATTGCATTCAAATTAGAACTATAGTATAGTGAATGATCCACATTTAATCATCTTCAAATAGTACACTATGACTTAAAAAATGACCATAATGGGACCCCATTTTACATAGGTGGATTTCCAATGCACCATATTGATCTTTACATTTTGGTGATCCCTAGCTCTACATATTGGTATCTACAGTTGTTCCATAAACATCACACTCAAAAAAATAGACATAAAATGACTCTAACAATATACACAACCCATCTGATAACCATTTACATATTCATCATTTTTTACAGGAGATGTCCCTAACTTATTATCTTGTAATGCATTTTAATTATCAATTATTGAGGATTATGGATGTACAATATCATCCACATACACCATGAAATAAATTAGGGTAGCATCAAATTCTTTCGTTTTAAGTATAACTATCATTATTTATAATTTTTTAAACCCAAATTACCTTTACATATATCGTAAATTTAAATAAAATTTCATTAATATTATCACTACACAACATAAGGGTCTGGTCTAATAACATTATGCAAGTAATGGGTATTATTCTATACCAATGAACAATTCAAGGTTCTACTCCTCTAAATTTATTCCAGTTAAGGGTATTCTCTAATACCCCTTCCCAAGTTAATATTTTAAACCTATTCCATTAAGAGAGGCAATAGTATGCTCATTTAGAATTTTATAAGACCAGGGTATTCTCATTAACACTTAAACAATAGGTCTTCTCCTATAACCATACACAAACCAAGCGACATTTCATTTACCCTTATGGATAAAAATTTAACACAATTTGCCTATTAAAAATAGAATATACTAAACTATATATATTATATATTATTATTTTAAAATACCTTTACCCTATATTAAAAACACTCTCAAGCATCCCAATCACATCATCAAACATTATGTATTTATTGAATATATAACAATAGTTCAATAAATACATCACATGATTATTCACTATATATATCATTCCTAATTCTAGGAAACATATCGTGAAATTTATGTTCCTTCATTACATCTGAAGAACCATAATATTTTCAATAATTATTCAAAAAACATGGTATATAAATCTATCACAAATAATATTTTTTCTCCATTTATCATTATTTTCCATACGTTACAACTCTCTAAACATTGATAGTTATTTTTAAGAAATAAAATACAAACACTTTGGTTGAAATAATATCTACTCTTATATTTTGATGAAGATAGTAACTCTTCTAACTCCCCTATAAGAAATTAAATATAAAGGGTGGAGTTTCTACTCATGTATCTTTTACTTTTCTCTCCCGTGTTTCATTAGTTCTATTGAAATAGATTATAACTTCTTCTAGGTGTACAATATTCTTTTGTTCTACCTAATTGAAAATTATTTCCTAGATTCCACACTATATAAAAATAATATATTTTCTTTATCTGATTCAATTGACACATTATGTTTTTGGAAAATATCCTTCTTCAATATCCACCAGTATAAAGAGAATACAAAATTTTATTCATATTAGATTGGACTCTCCCTTTGGTGATAATGTATTTATACAATGTTTTCTCTCCTTATATGTATACATTATGAATAACCGTTGTATTATTAACTAAATTGATTAAATTAGATCATTTCACACCAATATATACTTGGACATCACAATTCTATAATTTCTGTTTCTAAATCATCTATAAAAGTCTCTAATTCAACTGTAATGTCTCAAATAAAAAAGTGAGTAAAACTATATGTAATTTTGAAAAACAAAAAATACTCTAAGTTTATAGTTACTAGGATTGTTATATTAAATAATACTATAATTTAACATTGCCAAAGTTATCAATTTCCCTCATTGATACTTACAAAATTATAGAAACTTATGATTTCCACCTTCTTAACCAAACCAAAACTAGTGGTCTTAACATATATCTATATAAACTATTAGTATATTAGAAATAAATTTCATGGTTTGTAAAAAAACCACTAGTTAAAAAATTCATATGACTTATTAAATATTAAGAGATAACACAACTTGAGTATCAATTCATCATTACATTTTTCATTCAAAAATTAGGCATAATAAAATAAAAAAATTCATTATAATCTCTCCTTAAATAATCAAAACAAAGAACATATAATTTATTGTCAATTTAAGAATAATAATTATTTATAATATAATTTCCTATGTACTAGATTTTTGTATTTTATATAAATAAATAGTTGATATTAATTTTATTATATACTAAAAATAAGCATGGAATTTATCTTTGTGCCTACACACACCACCAATCATTCCTTTAATTTCATGTGGCCTAATATAACAGTGATAATGTATTAAAACCAATGGTTTCATTATTTGTGTCTTTAAAATAACTTTTTACTTAACGCATTCATTTTTAAGAAATATTAATTCAATAATGATAAATTTATAATTAGCCTTGATAATAAATATGGATTTTTTACATCATTTATATGTAAATATTAATCAAATCATCAAATCATCCATCTGATAAAAATTTATTATTTTTTTATCATAATTACACCCATTGATTTATATCCCTTTTAATTATTCATTACTTTTAATATAGTTGTATTACATTATTTTCATTAGTATAGGGGATTATCATATTTCAATAAGTATAGGAGTGCTTCATGTCACATTGGATGGAAGGATCATCTTCAACCTTTATTTTTTCTAAAATTTGGTGAAAAGAATTCAATATCATATGTAAGGATTTTTTTCACATATACCATCTTTTTTGACAATATTCTTCAAAACATTTCAAAATAATTTTTGTAATATGAAATCACAAACAAACATTTCTTCCTGAATTATGGAACAAATATCCTTCTTTATCTTGGGATTCTCAAAAAATTTAGAATATATTCTAGTTGTTCAAGTATCCTATTTTTTTATATTTTTTGGATATTTCATACATCTTCCTTACCCATTGGGGGAAACATCCACCCGTCATTACTTCTTTACATGGACTCTTTTTGTCATACCACTAAGTCGTGCCATTTCCTTTATGGTCATGATTTACATCACAAAATTATTTTTTGGTGGATTATATATCTTAGGTTTATAAAAATTTCTCACACCTAGATTTTATTTCTACTAGTTATATATCCTCGGAAATTACAATTTTTTTGAAGTGGTCTAATATGAGTGTAATGAATTTGGTACTCTAGTAATGCTTATTTGATGTCTTTTTTCACCAAAATAATGATATTTTTCATCACAATAGGTTTCTTTTCAAGATAAACTCTAAAATTTTATGTAATGGGAGTGGTGATGTCATATTTTAATTAAATTATTTATAAATTATATAATGTCATGAAAAATTCATTGGGTATGAGAAGGTAAAACAATTTTTTAAAATACCATACTTTGTAGGGACCCTTTTTAATAATGTGATGTGTAATATTTTCCTCACACTTAGGATTATAGGCTTCATATTATGTTCTCATGATATACCCAAAACATCCATAATAGTATTATTTTAATGATAAACAATTATGTTGGTCCCTTATTCTAATATTTTTATGAAAATTTTACATATATCAAGATTCAATTATTGAATTTCTATATGTCTATTATAGATTCATTTTTTTCATATTTCATATCTAGAATAATATTTTATATAAATTTAAGGGAATCCATATAAGTAATATTATCCAATTCATATTGATAGATAAATCTTTCATTTTTTAACTATCATTCACACCAACCCATATCATTTCATCCAATTATGTTTCAATAGGTGTAATGCTTTCCTTTAATTCCTTTCTAGTATCCATTTGTTATACATCTCATCAATAAATTCAATTTTCTACTTCATTAATGTGCCCCTATTTTTTATATAGAACATCACAGAAACTACCACCTAATTGTTCCTTTTACTCAATAATCCAAAATATTCCATAAAAATATTTTTCACTACATTCATGACTTCCCATTACTCTGTCATCCCTTTTAATCATTATATCTTCACTTCATTATAATATAACCATATTTCTAATAGGATTATTGTTGTTTGTTACATTTACTAGAAAATAATTATATATTACATTCAAATCCAAATGAGTTACTGGATTTTTTACTTCACATGATTCTCTCAAAAAATTATAATTAGATAAATAAATAATATCATAATTTATTAGTTGGAGTTCCCAACATCAAGAGATACTTCCTCTCTATTTATATTATTTGACATTTAGACATAATAAAAAATTTATATGTTTTTTCCCAAAGGTGTATAATTATTTCTATATTTATAGAAGCTATTATAAATTAATTTTTTATTAAATGATTATACCCAAACCATGCATATATATTTTAAAAATACTTACTCATAAATATTATTGATAAGATATTATTTTTGAGGATATTTTATATCATTCTTCACATAGATATTAATATCTAAATTTATGTTATCTATATCAATGTATATTTATGGTTGGATTATTAGAAAAAGTTCATCAAAAAATTTCATTAAATGTTTTTACTTTTACTTCCATGAATGAAATTAACATAATCTTCCATTTAAAAACATTTAATTAATGAAATATGGCTTGATTATTGACTCAATTTTTGAATGAACTCAAAATGAATAATAATGAGTAAAAAATATCAGAAAGATTAGTCATTAATACCAATTGATATTCCCATAAGTAATGATAAAAAAGGGGGTGAATTAGGGTTTGACAGTTTTAAAATTATTTCCACACAGACTAATTTTTATATTTAGATCTTGTATTAAAAAGGGTGATAGTTTTGTTAAAATGATCTCTAGTATTCAAATTAACTTAATCTCAGTAAAAATGAATAAAAATAATTTTTAACATAATCCATGGATGGTCAAAATGATTTTAACTTAGTCCACCCACACTATGAAAATCCATGGAGCAGGATATTGGCGATGTGATGATCGACCAGAATCAACTGGGATCGATGTTGTTTGGTGGAGAGAAAAGGTTTTGGTCACTATATTCATAGTATCGTTGTATTATAACAATTTTGGTGTTAGTAAATGACTTATAATTCTCTCTATAACTTTTCTCCATCATTTACTACTATGGGAATATCGCTTCCATGTTTTACAAATATGTAGTTCATTTCATGAACATCGCTTCTTGTTGTTTCACTGGATATAGATGATTCCACTGAAGTCTAGGGTACTCCTTAACTAATTTACAACGAATTAGATATAATAAAATTAAAAAAATACTTCTGAATTATTTCCTTCTATTTAACTTCAAGAATAAATCTGCAAGTCCTCATTCATCACCTTGTTGAAATAGTGTAACTCCTTGTCCTTTCCCTATAATTTTAATATTCATCTATGTACTAGTTAATTTTATTTTGTGTATGGATTTATTTGAGGATTTATTTATCATATATCTCTTACTTTTATTCTTTAATCTGATATTATTATTTTTCAACATAATCTTTATCATGTTTCTTTATTCCTTCTAAAATTCAATATAGAGAATATAATTTTTCATGAGAGACTGAAGGTTCCAAATGTAGAAGAATCATGTGATGGGTTGTGAACATCGTTGTTTTTTTAATTATTGATAATTAATATTTGTTTCTTAATAAGATTAATTATGTGATCAATGGAATAGAATCAATGAATAAATACAGTGGATAATTTCTGAAACCATGAAAAGGATTGTCACCTATTATTTACAATTAATTATAAGTAATTAATGGATTACCTTGTATGAAATTATTTATTTGTTCATGGATATGAAAAGGGATCTATGTCACACAATCTTTAAATTCCAGGAATCCAGACTAGATTCTCAGTAATGGTGATCTACCAATATTCTATAAAAATCAAATCATTATCATAGAAATTTCCTAGGGTTGTCATGGAAGATCCTATCGCTTTCACCATTCATCTTTGATTATGCTAAAAATCACCTAAAATAATTATTCATGGTCTCTATTGTCTCGATATTAGACATTGGAGGAATATCTCTCTACATTATTGAGGTCGTTCTTGGAGAATG
Organism: Viscum album; assembly: GCA_963277665.1. Lineage (NCBI taxonomy): Eukaryota > Viridiplantae > Streptophyta > Magnoliopsida > Santalales > Viscaceae > Viscum > Viscum album. The sequence continues at coordinate 154,676,761 of OY728145.1, forward strand.
GTGCTATCTTGGGCATTGAAAGGATAATCTAAATTTCATTGTGCAGAACTAAAAAAATGAATTATCTCTCTTGAAAAATAATATAATTTGTTTTAAATACTATTAGGAATAGAAATAAAAAATTTCAAATGTTCACTTTAATATTTATTTAATCCATTGGATCCATATTTCATAACTGTAATAATATTATTATTTATTAGCTTTCACTAATCTTTAGAATTAAATTAAATAATATTTATTTAAATATTATTCTCACCAAACAATTATACTCATTCGACTATTCAGGCACAATATTTATTGGTCCTTGAATAACAAATATTTTTTTGATGCATAAGTAAAACTACATGTTTGACCAATAAAAAATATATAATTATATCCTCTAAATTGAAAATAAATATTTATTAAACATTATATTTACATAAATTTCTTTCAACTAACAGGTGATATAATATATATGATCAACAAAACATGAATAATAATAAAACAGTATGAGGTTATAATATTAATTAAATTAATCAAATAATAAATAATAATTTATTATTTGATTTATATCCAAGATACACTTAGTTTGTGACCCTCTAAGCCACTTTCTCAGTGGTATAAGGAGAAGTATCCAAAATTCTAGGGGCAATGTCTAGAAACATACCACGGAACCCATAGAAAAATATGATATTTTAATAATGACATATTTTCTCATAGTAACCCATATTTTATAATATAGTCTATTTATCATGATATCTCTAATCATGTTGCTTGCATAATGGTTCCCCTGACCTATGTTCATGGTGTCTCTTTTTTCGACTTTTCATTAATCGAACATTTCTATAGAACACCATGGAAATGTATTTATTTTGGCTATTTAATTTACATCAAAGGAGATGAAATATCAACCTTCATTAAAGAAATTATCGGAAAAACAATTCTCGAATTATTAATTAATGAAATATTACTTGTTTCATGCATATTGTATCCTACCTCACCACAAACATATGTCTCATAGTTTTAATCAATACATGAATTATGTTACTTATAAAATTCATTAATAAATGTATATATTCTATAGAACATTTCAAATATGTATATATAGGAACTTTAAATGACACACATAAATGTCAATTTTCTGTTTCTTGGTATTATTCTCATTGTATCCTACACTAGATATTACAAAGGGAGTACAACATGGGAAGGTTCCTCAAATTCCTGTGAGTCTCCAACCCTTTATGAATATATCATTTGAGTCTCTATTATGATATCATTCATAAATTGAATATATATTTTAGAATATTTTCATGGAAATTATTATTTCTCATCATAGTGTGGAACTTCCCTATCCTTTATGTGTGACACCTACACTAAATACATTATTACATACTATGTCTTGCCGAAGAACAATCCTGATGCGATAAAGAGTTTATTAGAATTAAAAAATATTCTAATAAATTACACAGAATTTGGATCTATGGGGCCAACTCCAACAGTCAGAACCATCCATATTTTAAAAATATTAAAAATCCACAAATCCCAAACATGATATTTTCGCATTTTGATTTCACCTTATTTATTATTAAAAATTAATTAAAATATATCATTAATAAACATGTCTCTATAATTAAATATGAAAAATAGAAATTAATTATTCTTTCTTTAACATCCAGTGATCATTAAGACTCCAATCATCTGACTGTTTTGCATCATGAGTTCTCATTTCAAAATACATTTTATTATTCTTTTTAAACCACTGAATTCTCATTGAATATTCTATATGAATTTATTCAAAAATTATAAAAATATAACTAAAAATACATTTTAATATCATATATATATTTCATAAATTTATCTGTAAAATATCTTATTTTAGAATATGAATTCTTGAAGATAACATATTAAAATATATGAATACCATGGATGAGATTCATCAATCATTTATTCTACCACAATCCATGGATGAAATATATCAATCCATGAATCCAGGAAATCTTCTTAACTCCATAGTAAATTTCTGAGAATCCCGAGTTAAACCATCATTCAAATTGAGTGACACTATGGAATCTTTACTTTTTCACCCATTTAAATTAAAAAATACAGACATACGACATGCTTCCCAAAATTCCATTAAATTCTGGTCTTCTGTGTAGTGAGAATCCCACAATGATTTATATTGTCTCACCATTCATGAGTTCACCATGACTTTAAAAAATGTATATAAATAAATTTGGTATATTATAAGTTTATTTACTAGGAACCTTGAAGATCTATGTTGTGTGGTTATCTTGGGATAGTTTCATTCACATATTTAGTTGTTCCACATGTAGAAATCTTGACCATGACTACTCTATATTCTGTAAACCATGGATATTCCAAACACAATTCCAATAGTGGGTTGCAATATTTTTACATGTAACATTTCTAACCAAAGATCCAATTGAACCGATATAGTTCTCTGTTACTAATCATTTTAGATTCTCTATATCATGCACATACCAAATTATTTCGATTGTGATCACTTCAAACACAATTTTCATTTGAATAGTATTATTTCATCTAAATTTTCCTAAATCACTCTTACATTTTCATAGATCAATGATTACTATTAAGTAGTGTAATATATTAATTGTATTTATAACAAGATTCATCAACTCTACCCATACAGAAGTCAAGTGTCTACACTCTACCATTAAAATATTTAAAGGTGTACTCCTCTACCTTTAAAAAAGTAAAGGATATACTCTTCCACCCACTAAGAAATTAATAAAAATACTTATATACGTTTTTGAAAGTCAATATTATGCTCCCCCAACTCTGAATTAGTCAGAAGTATACTAATTTACCAATACACAAGTTTTTGAATCAACTTACCATATTTGAGTAATGATACTTTTTATTGACACTTATGTATATCTACTTAACTCTACTTACCTTTGTGTATTGGGCACACTATCCCTTATGAATTATTATAAGATGAAACACTTCATGATTCCATGAAACACATCATGAAATTTCTATAATATATTAAATTCAATTTAAATTAATATTTTATGGGATTATTCAAAATATATTGTCAAGAATTCAAACATAAAAATCAGTTAATCTCTAATTTTCAACAATATTCCAAGTTTCACCGCTATCTAAACATTAAAAATTATTATCAACAAATATAAAAAAACACCTACTAGGTATAAAATTGTGGATCTCATATTCGTTAATTATGTCATATTCCACGAATCACTATACATAGTTTATGATCATAGTGGATAAACCACATTAAATGTAGTTTATCCTCATATGACATGGGAAAAGGTTTTCTATAGATTATGTTCACCTGATTATTACCATTAAATATGAAACATTCCAGAAAATATGAATCATTAATAAATTGGTGTAGAACAACCTCTATGGTAAAATTATAAAGTATATAATATCATAAACCAAGAGAAATGACACATGGGTTAACCATTAAAAAGTGAAGGATATTTCATTCTAATATAGATTTTTATATACCAAAATGATATGTTGTTTGATTCTAATCTATTTATAGAACTGAGATAGGAGATATGTGAACCAATATGTTTTATAAACTAATTTTAATGAATAATAATGTATTTACGACATAAAATTTGGAATAACTCTTCATTATATAGCCCAATATATAAATAATTGATGTTAATTAAGAGACCATGCATTGATAAGTGGTTAGATATTGGTGGAATTATGATTGTGACAAGGAAAGAGTTCCAGGAATTACTATGATAGGAAAAAGGGGCACAAAATTATTGCAAATAACTATTTTTTTGATGATCATGTGCATGGTTAATCTTAGGAGGGTCAACATCTTGGTTAAAACTATCATGATTTATAGATGGGAATTGAATAGATTTTCCATGAATCACTAAATATTCTATAACATTGAAATCATTCCACTTTTTTTATGATATTAATTAATTCTTTAGATATATGTTCTATAAATAATGAAACAATTATTATTGAATACAAATATAGTAATTGGTTCCTAAAAAAAATTGGGCTTCCATATTGGGGAATAGCTTATATATTCGGGTGTTCTTTCATAGCACTGGTTTGTAGATAATGTATTCTATGATCAATAATACTATATAGATATAGCTTATATGTATTATGGGGTATGTTTTTTATCCATTTAATCACAAAAATATAAACATTTGTTAGTGTGGTTCCTATATAGATCTGGAAATCATGAAATAAACACACACCATATGGGTTAGGCCTCACTTCTTAATTTAATGTCTTATAAGATGGTCCACACAATGTGAATTTTATCATCATATGACAATTTCAATGTGTGTTGTAGTTTATATTAATTCATTTATGACTTTATTGGCATCAATTATACAGTCACGTGACTTGTTTCTTCTAAATTAAATATACAATAATATTGGTATAGGTTTATTGATACACAACCTCATATTAGGAATCTTATGCATATCCAACCCATGGACATAAAAATATTGATCTATCTAATTACTATAAATGTTAATGAAATCTTGAAAATAATTTTTGGGCCCAAATATGAATATAATTTTGGGAATTTGTTAAGGTATATGGTGAGGCTGTGTCTAAGTCATCTAGGATTCACAATATATCCAACAGTAATAGAAATAAATAAAAACGTTATCATGATATATAATGGATATATAAACTCACTATAGATTCTATCTCAACATGAACCGATGTGAATGAGGATTCCATGAAAATAGAGGTAGTTCAGCATAATGGATTTTATGTGTGGCCTTAGACAATAGATCTAGGGATTAGTGTATATCTTGAAAAATAATGACTAAAGACATATGTAGTTTTGATATATAATTTATATTTTATCATATTGTGGATCAATAAACCCCCTATTAATTTTTACATGGATATGGTGATCATTTAATTACAATTGATCTCAAAAAATTTGGCAATTCATATAAAGTGGATAGTAATGTTGTGTAGTTTAATGTCATGAAATTATTCATAGGTGTTATGAAGTTTGCAGTAATTTAATGAGATCCTTGTTTATGTTTTTTATCATTTTAGTGTCCCAAAGAGTGTGATATGGTGGAAATATATTTTTTATTGAAAATTAATAGATGCAAAGAAATCTAGCACTGGGAATTACCACATAGATTAGGTTCTTTTATAAGGGTGTTGAGATTGGTGGGGATTTGTGTCTAGGACTATGAGAAGATATTAATTCCTTATAATATATCTTGAAATATTAAGAATCATCCAACATTTAGTTCTTATGTATATGATCACTCAAAAATATATCTTTTAGAAAGGGAGGTGAATTTTTATTTTAGGTAGGTTAATAACATAAATATTCCGTAAACATGGAACTCTTCAAGGATCAAGATCTAATGGAGGGTGGTGATTCCATCGAATCTAAAATACCCTGAATAGTTTAAAATCATAATTGAGAGACTCTAAATTATGAAATTTATTTTTTTACAACTTGGAATTACCTCATCATCTTTAAATGTGAGGTATCCCAATTATGATAATCAGGACTACAAACCAGGATATCAAATCTCAAGTGAGTCATATTCTCTCTACTAAATATGATTCTATTTTAATATCATCCATATTTTATGAGATTTTGATTTATGGGTATGTATTAACCATTATTCTTAAAATCATTTGGTAAATAAATGTCATACAATTTAAGGATGTGTAATGAGGAAATAATACATGTAGTCTAATTTAATTCAAAGTGCATGTTATGATGTGTAGTTCATAATCACACTGCCATATTAAAAATATGCACATATTACAGTCATATTGATACAAAATTATCAGCAAACTTTCAAATCATTCATTTATGACATTATTTATAATTTTTTACATCATTCAACCAATATGAAATTATATATTGTTTAGAGTCTTAAATATTGTAAAATATATATAAAACATCACTAAATTATTCTAGGATGTTTTCATGAATTTTTTTATCAAGTCACGATGATTATTTTAAACATCATATTTATAATACAAATAATACATTGAGAAAACAGTCACTGGTAGATGGTGTGATAAACTCTACATCTATTGTAATTTGGGATTGGGCTATATTTTATTAGACCATATAGAAAACATATGGTATTATCTTATATAATTAATGATTTATATGATTATTATAATGTATCATGGGTGTCCTAAAATGTATCACCAATTCTCCATAGATTAATTTCTAGATGAAAGCATTCAGGTTGAATCTATGAAGAGTTTGGTTATGATGATTTTTTTAATATGTAGTGTGTGCAACCATTTCCTATCAAGTCACTATAAATCCTCATGCCATTTCTAGGAATGATCATTCCCATATGAATGATTTTGATTAATAATTAGATTTCTGGGTAGCTAAACTGTGATGGAAAATACTACCACCATCCCATATATATATTTGAATATGGGTTCAATTCTGTAATTATGTTTGTCATCTTTAATTAAGTTCAAAAAGAATTCATAGGTTTATAAAGCTAGTACTTCTTTTCCTTATCTAATATTTTATGAAGTATGATATCAATAGATTTTTTAAATTAAACTATATATACCATAGCTACTACATGGTAGTGATATGAGTGAGTGGAATTTAAATTATGTTTTGGATATAGTAACTTAAATTCCAAAAAAAATTACATTGTTCCCTTTTCCATCAATATTTTTTGAGGGACCCCAAATCTGGTGAAGATGTTTAACATCACAAAGATTTTGATATCCTTAGTGATAAATTTCATGAGGGATAGAAAATTTTTCTAGATATGTATTAATATTATGAAAATAAAGATATACTTAAACTATTTGGATGTATCAGGGGTATATTGAAAAATAACATATATTCCCCTAATGGAAAATGATGAGAAGTATTTGGTAGTATGTAATAGATGTGTGTGTTGATGAATACAATTATGGTGTATTTTTTGAACATGGATCTTCATAGGAGATAATATTTTCTTTCTTAATGGATATAAATATTTACTCCTATTAATTAGATAAGAGAGTTGTCCTTTTGACTGATGACAATAAAAGGTGTTAGTGTAGACTTCCAAAAGAATATTTACGGTGTGTCCTTCTTCAATGCATCCCTGGAGGCCCCTATCAATGCCTCTATGGTATGGGAATTTTATATAAATTATCTTTTTAAAGAGTTTTAAAACCACTTTATTCCATTATATATTACATTTTCAACAACTAGATCATTCAAGTATAAAATTCTTTTTATTTTAATGTATTATGGATATAGAAAACACATAAACTTATTTATTTATTTATTGGGTTTAAATTGCTGTTAAGAATAATTATCTCTGATAATATAGCCATTAAATAGAGATCGCATGATGAATATAAATATAAGATATTAAAAACATCCTGTCAATATAGACAAATAATAAAATTGCCTCATCCAGTAGACTCAGGTCTTACGAACTCATTTTTTAGAGATTGGAATGGAGGTAGTGGAGATGGGATTCACTCCTGACCAAGCCCAAGCCGAGCATCAAAACTTTAAGTTTTAACAGAATCTCTTATGGGAGATGTTCAAGTAAATAGAGATTACACCCCAAGAAATGTTATATGAGACACCCCAAGAGCCTGTCAGCATTGAAAAACATTCCTGTAGGTCTAATATTGGTGTTATAAGGGGTTATGTAATAAGGTATTAGTTACTTATTGTGTAATCCATTCTTATAAATAAAATTATTATTCCAAAAAATCCATTATAGGAATAATCTCTATTAAAAACTGATGAATTTGATACATTGATATTTTGAATGAAAATGGTACATCTAATAAATATTTACATTTTTATATTAAATTAATTTTTTTATTAATAATATTCTAAATTACAATTCTTATATTTGATAATTATTTCCTTTCTTTATCTGTAAATTAGTAGATAATCAGTTTGACAGTAGTTATTTTTTTTAAGATAAAAGAGAAAGTGTATATTTTACAAAATTAATGAATTTATGAAATAATTAATATTTTAATAAAATAGTATTGTCAAGTTACTTTCATGAATAATAAATGAGTATATAATTTTTATGAAGTCAAATGTAATTTTTATTATGGTGTGAAAATTGTGTTTTTTAAAACCTAAATTTTTTTAATAAATGTCTGTTTTCAATTTCAAAATATAAATTCACATATTTAAAAAATTATTTAGATAAAATTAATATTATTTTTTTAATTAATACATTGAAATTATCTAATGGAAAAATTTTCAAAAAAAATTAGACAAGATATTTTTTGGGAAAAATTAAATACTGTATAAATAAATTATATGTTTTATGACATCATAATGAACCGAAATTGATGTAATAAATTCTATAAGGGGTATTATAGGCCAAATATATGTTTTACCATTAAAATAATCTGATTTTAGATTTTTTTTATTTATTTTATAAAGCCGTATTGAATCCTTCAAAATATATAATATATTTTATGATTTTAAATTCATTTCATTAAGAGTGTGACTCACCTCTACCAAAGAAAGGGAAATATTTTATTATGTTCAGCCACTATCCTTATAAAATAATGTATTCCCCTACTCATTAGAAAACAAATATGGACAAAAACTATGGTATGGTTTGTGATTTTATATATTTAATTATATAGATTTTAAAACCTATATAAGTGAAATATTATAGAAATCCCCTCATATTTCCTATATAAACCCACCCAAGCTCTGACCTATCTTCACTCCAAATATATGGAGCACTTCCATACTCTTCCCAAGTCATCCAGTCTCCCAAGAATCCCATCTACAAGTTTTTTAAGTTGGACACTCATATAAGGGAACCTTATTTTCCTTCCTTTGTCATTTTTAACCATGTTTTTTATACTATTATACCATTTTGTTTCAATTATAAATGTTGGGGCTTGATTTCAAATCTCTCTCAGAATTACATCATTTTTATAAATGATGTGATACCCCTTTCTCTATCATTAATATCTTCCTTTTAAACTCGTTACCATTCTGAAATTTTGTTTGATATTTCTCCCTTCTAATTTCCATTCATGTATTTCTCCTATATTATGTAACTAAATCCCCCTTCATACCTCGGGATATTATGCTCCATGATACCCATAAAGTAAATTTCAGGTATAAATAAAGATGGAATCTTTTATCCATCATCAACACAATTTATGAATTTTTATATGACATCGTTATGCTGTTGAAATTACACTGTGATTTTTCAATCCAAAATCAACGTGTAGTGAATACCATACCCATTTCTCTATTAAGGGTATTCACCTTTATGATCATGTACTAATTGATTATAGACATCCAGGTACGTATTAAACATTCTTTTATTATGGAATAAATTATGATGATGAAAAAATTCTTGTTATATGATCAATGTGGTGCACTTAAGCATGAAATTGAAATGATTATGAAGGGTGCACCCTCATAGTGCTCTAATATATTGGTTAATGTTTTGTATCATGATAATTCCTGTGAAATGAGGGTTCAGGCATGATAATTCATGTGAAATATGTTTTTACTAATGTCAATCCATGTTCAATGATCCTTGGCTCGGGTTTATATCATGTTTGATGTTGCTGCCACATTTCCATGTTATGATAATAATGTTATATCATGCTATTATGTTCATGTTTTCTTTTATTGTCCATTAATATGCATATTACCTATCATTTATTTTATTCTCCATGTTATGACTTTTTTACTCCCTTACTATGATTTATAGATCACCCTTTTCTTATGTATTTCATCAGGTTATCCCATTCAATGCTAAGTATTAATGAATATAGTGTTTATCTAAAAAATGTTTTCAATAAGGATATTGTATTTTATGTGTTATGTTATCATGTAACTTTTTTAATCACTAAATACGCAAGACCTATCGATCTTCGGGTTAGTATTAAGTGAATTCTTATGTAATATAACATGTTTATGTGTGTAATAAATAGCATGGTTGTTATATTTGGTATCAAAGGATTGGTTTAATTATTTTTGGGATGAGGAATATAAAACATTAGTGAAATCCATATAGATAAGACTAAGTATAAGAAAACATCCATATATTTTGGTGAGTATAGAGTAAGTATTTTATCAATTAAATACATCTGTGTATGGATACGAACAAGTAGAGGTGGGTCTGGCATAGATGTATCTAAGGGTAAATCCCGAACACATGACTTTGATCTAGACTCGAAAAATAACTAGTGCAAAACAATAGGCCTTAATACACTCTTGGTTTGACTCTCCAAAGTGATATACTTTGGTAAATTCATAAGCATAGTGTGAACCATTTTTAAGGGGACCCCTATGAATATATGTTTGGATATATATCATGGAAAAATTAGATTGAAACCTATAAGTTCATAAGTTAATAAAATCAATTTAATTTATAAGTTTTCCCTTTTTTTATTTGATTACCCTTTATGTGTTTAACAGTATATATACATTCCCCAAAATTTTCTTTTATTTTATCCAATAGTCGGTAATAGGAGTACTCAGGCTAACAACCGATGTGAGGATCAATGTGTTGATTGTTATAATGAGATGCCCAATCTGATGGGAGAATGAATCAAAACAAATTTCAGGATACTCTTAGAATTAACACAAGTTTTGAATAGAAACATGGTTCAAGTGGAACATCTGACCCCACCTAAGAATGAAAAATCCAAAATTGATAGCTTCATGATTAAAATGCCTCTTAAATTCAAAAAATCATATGATCCCTAAATCACATAATAATGGGTCAACTCTATTGATATGATCTTATCTATACATTAATGTTCTGAATAGTAGATGGTTCTTCGGTCTACTTATTGTTTGGAGAGTGAAGCTGACCAATCATGGGCCGTGATAGAAAATACGAAGCATGAGCAAGAGATTGAAGAATTGGAATGGAATGATTTCTGGAAAAAAAATTCAAAAAATATTTTCCTAAAACCCTCTGAATTAATATGTAAAGGTTCTTCGTTGACCTCATGAAAAAAGTTGAAGAATACATTTGAGCGTATGAGGATAACTTCACAAGTCTTTCATGATACCCCTCTAGCTTTGTTGTTACCCTCGAATGCAAGTTGACACCTCATAAGTGTTCTAAAACCTAGCCTATGGAAAGACCTAGAAATCCATGACATTGATAGATATGAAGAAACTGTCTGATGTTCCCTCAAAGTCAAAATGGAGATCATCAAATCACAAGGGTATCATGGGGATAATAATCAGAAAATTGACTTTAGTTCTAACAGTCCTATGGATAAATCCAAAGGTGTGGAAAGAAGCGCCCCATAAATTGTCTGAAGGGGATGAATAAATTATTTATGTCTGGTAGAGAAGTTAACTTGGCCAATAGTTGCTGACAAGAAAAAACCATTACTGTGACAGAGGATATGAATGCTCCATTCGACCCTCAACACATTGTTCATTACAACAACTTCAAGGAACCAGGTCACTTTGTGAACTAGTTTCTTAATAAAAGTGTTTTCAAAGGAAACTAACAACCTCCAAGGCAGCTAGGGTGATCTTTTTTCATCACTACTGCAAAAGTGAATCCCAAAAACAATTTCTGACAGGTACAATAGTTATTCATTCAAGAAAAGAGAATGAACTATTTTATTCTAGTTCAATGCATCCATTTATTACCAATTGTTCTGTATAACTATACAAACACCATCAAAAATCATTGAAGTAGCGATGTCGGTGAGAATGTAAAATGGTGAAATTATTGCATCCCATGAATATAACTCCTCCCCTATCACAATTTGTGTATTGAACTTCACGGTGAACGTTTTTATACTCAATTTAGTGAAATTTGATGAAATTTTTGGAATTTATTTGATTTCCCTATAATGAGCCAATATAAATATTTGTGGGAGGGTATTCACTATCCATATGATAGATCGACCCCTGATTCAGTACAAGTGCAAGGAGGAGGATGAATATTTTATAGCACCACCATCTCGAGCATGGATATGACTACCTTATGAGTATGAATATCTAGCTTATATGATTGAGTATAAGGAAGGAACCATCATCAAAGACAAGCCTATTCTGAGGGAATTCACTGACATGTTTCCTAAGGAATTGGTTGGTCTTCCTCCTAGAAGAGATGTTGAATTATAGATTGATATTATACTAAGGGAGTTGACAATATCCAAGACTCTATATAGAATGGTTGTTGTAGAGCGTTAAGAGATAAAGTAACAACTAGTGGATAATCTGGATAAAGGGTTCATACGCCAAATTTCTTCACCATAGGTTGAAATAATCCTCTTCGTTATTTAGAATGATGGGTTGATGCACCTTTACATTGATTGTTGTGAGCTCAAAAAATCATGATAAAAAAAAGTATCCTCAGCCACGGATTGATGAATTATTTGATTAGCTACATGGATCACCATACATATCCAAGGTGGATCTATGGTCAAGATATTACCATGTAAGTGTGAAGAACGAAGATAAACCCAAGACTACTTTTTGTATAGGTTACATGCACTATGAATTAATAGTAATTCCTTTTAGACTCTCTAGTTATCTCGAAATCTTCATAGACTTGATGAATAGAGTCTTTAGAGATGACCATGACAAATTTTTTTGTAGTCTCTATAGATGATATTCTAATATACTTAAAAATAATGGAGGATCATGGGGAGCACTTAAGCATTGTACTAGAGACATTTAGAAATGAATATATTTATTCAAAATACAGCATGCGTGAGTTTGGGTTGAAGTAAGTCTCATTCTTGGGATATATCATAACAAGAAATGGGATATTTGTCGACCTCTAAATAAAAAATGAAATTGAGGGGTGGTTGAGGCCAACATCTGTGTTGGATATCCATAGTTTCCTTGGGTTAGCTGGATATTATCACTGATTTATAATAACTTTCTCACGATTGGAAAACCCTTTTACAAAGCTATCTCATATGGGAGTCGGGTTTTTTTAATTATGAATGCAAAGAGAGATTTATGGAGTTGACAATGAGTCTTATCACTACATGTATCCTCACACTACCCACAAGTTGAGAACATTTTGTGGTATTCAAATATGCATGTAAGAAAGGCTTCGGATGTGTGTTGATGCAAAATGAAAAAGTCATTACTTATACATAAAGTTATTTGACTGTTCCATAGTAGAAATATCAAACACATTATCTAGATTTGGCTATAAAAATCTTCGCTTTGAAAATTTGGAGGCATTACCTATTTGCAGAGAAGTGTGAAATATATACAGATCACAAAACCCTCAAGTATATATTCACATTCAAATAGTTGAATATGCACCAATGAAGATGTTTAGATCTGATTAAAGACTATGACTCCTCAATCCATTATCATCATTGGAAATTGAACAAGGTTGTGAAATATCTAACTAGAAAGGACCCAGTAATTCTATCGTTGATAAGAATTCACTAGGTTCCAATATTCTAATATTTGATGAATCTGAACATGGGAATCATAAATAAGGGACTATAATCATTCCATTCACAAATTATTTCTCAACTGTCTCTTTTGGAAAGGTTAAAGGATGATCAAAATAATGATGTGGGAATTTGGAAGAATGATGAAACTATAAAAAAAGGGAATTCCTTAGAGATCAGGGTTAATGAAGAAGTAATTGTGAAATTTGGTCCATGTCTATGGGTTCCATAAAATTTGGAGTTAAAGAATGATCTTTTGGTTGATTCACATAGTTAGAATTTATCCCTTCACCCAGGAAATAGAAAGATATATCAAGATCTCCAAGAGAATTATTGGTGGGATGACATGAAGAAATAGATTTATGTGTATACATCAATGTGCCTAGTATGTTAGAAAGTGAAGGTGGAGAGAAAAAGACTAAGAGGATGATAAAACCATTACCCATATAAACTTGGAAATGGTAGAACATCACCATGGACTTTGTCACCAAAAATCCAAAGACATTCAAAGTAAACTATGCTATCTGAGTTGTTGATGATCGTCTTACAATGACCGCACACTTAATTGAAATTCAAAAGGATTTCTCATTGGATCAACTAGAAGGGATATACATCAGATAAGTGGTAAGGTGTGTGTAGTAAAACAATTGATTTTATCTGATCGAGATCCAAGATTCGCCTCTATTATCTGGAAGTGTCTCCAAGATGCTCTGAATACTGAGATGAAGTTTAATACATCTTATCATCCAGAAACTGATGGACAATCTTAGCATACTATCAAAACACTTTATGACATGTTGAGAGCATGCGCAATGGACTTTAAAGGAGGATGGGATCAACATATTACTCTAGTTTAGTTCTATTACAAGAAATGTTTCCACTCAAGAATACAAATGTATCCTTATGAATCCCTTTATAGGAAGAGGTGCAGATCACCGACATGTTGGGTTGATGTTGGGTAGCGAAAATTCCTAGGTCCATAAATGGTTGAAGAAATGTTGGACAAGGTTAAGACCATATAGGAGAACATAAAAGCTATTCAAATTTGAAAAAAAAACTCTATTCTAACAATCATCGAAGAGACCTATTATCTGATGTTGGAGATATGGTATTCCTATACATATCACCATGGAATAGAGTTATGAGTTTTGGGGAGAAGGGAAATAATAGTCTATGGAACATCATCCCTTTTGAGATCATTGATCACATTAGAGAAGTGGAATATAGACTAGAACTCCCACCATACATGTCTCAAGTACATGATGTGTTCCATGTATCACTTTTGAGGAAGTACATACCTAAACCATCATAGGAGCTCAATCCATAGCTAGTACCATTGTAGAATGACCTGTCCTATGAAGAGAATCCTGTAGAGATCATAGACTGTATAGAAAAATTTCTACGAAATTAGATGACACCCCTCGTCAAGGTGTTGTGGAGAAACAACATGTTTCAAGAATAAATGTTGGAAATTGAAGAACTGATGAGGTAGAGTTACCCTCATCTATTTTAGTGCGGGAAAAGAAAATTTCAAGGGAAAAATTTAATAAGGGAGGAATGTTGTAATGACCCAATCATTTATGAATAAAATTTTCTTTTATTTTAATTTCTTATGGATATAGATAATTGATTCACTCTTTATTTAGTTTTTTATTCAGTTTAAATGACTGTTATATATCATTACCATTGTTATTATAGGTGTTGAAAAGTGGTCGCAATACTGATATAAATATAATGTTTAAAAAATTATTTCGACATATAAAATGGATAGAATGGCCTCATCCAGTAAACTGGGGCTGTAAGAAGATCATTTTTTATATCCTAGAAAGGAGGTAGCATCACTAGGCATCACTCTTGACCAAGCCCAATCCAAGCATCAACACGTTAATCTTGAACGGAATCACCTTTGGGAGAAGTTTAAGTTAATACAGATTAGCACATGATAGATGTTATCTGAGCCACCCCAAGTGTCAGTCACCATATCACACCTTACCCATAGGTCATATGTGGGTATTATAAGGGGTTATGTAATTGGTTATTAGTTACTTATCATGTAATCTATTTTTTAAAAAAATTTATTATTCCATCAATTCCATTATAGGAATAGTCTTTCAAAAAAATGTTGAATTTGATGAATCAATTATTTAGGTAAAAATTGTAATTTTGAGAAATATATACATAATTATATAAAAATAAGTTTTTCAATAATAATTTTATAAAAATCCATGCTTATAGATGAGAATTATATCAGTACCCTGTCTGTAAATGATATGGTAATCAGTTTGATAAGAGTTATATTTGTATAAAATAAAACAGAAAGTGTATATTTTAAAAAATTAATACATTTTTGAAATAATTAGTTTTTTGATAAAATATTATTATCAAATCAATTTTTTGAATATTAAAGGAGTATATATTTTTTATGAAGTCAAATGTAATGTTTAATATGATTTGAAAACTGTTCTGGTCTAAACCAGTGAATTTTCAATAAATGTTAGTTTTCATTTTAAAAGGGTTATTTCTAAAATTTATAGAATTATTTAGATACAATGAATATTAATTTTGGAATCATGATGTCAAAATCATCCAATTGATAATTTTTCATAATCTTCTGAGATAGTCGATTTTTTGGGTAAAAATTAAATACAGTATAAATAAAATATGTGTTTTATGATATCATAATGGCCCCAAAATGATATAATAAGTACTATAATGGGTATTCTAGGACCAATATATGTTTTCCAATTAAAATAGTTTTATTTTATATTTTTTTACTTGTTTTATAAATCCTTAATGAATCCTCTAAAATGTATAATATATTTTATGATTTGAAATTAATTTCATTAAGAGTGTGACTCACCTCCACATAAGGAACAATAATATTTTATTACTTTTGGAAAAAAAAATTAAAATAATATTTTCCTCTCCTATTTGAAAAAAAATCATTGGAAAAAACCATGGTATGTTTTGTGGTTTGGAATAATTAATTTTATATATTCCAAACCTTTGTTTGTCAAATATTAAACAATTTAGCTCTCATTTCCAATATAATTTCACCCAATCTCCCACTAATCTTCACTCAAAATATTTGGAATACGTCCCTAATCATCCCTCCCCTCTATATAATCTTCCCAAGGAGCCCCAGTCTCTCAATAATCACATCTTCAAGCTTTTGAAGTCACACACTCAAGTATGGGATCTTTACTTTCATTCCTTTCTCATTTTTATCCTTGTTTCTTTGTGTTGTTATATCCTATTATTTTAAATTAAAAGTGTTTTGTTTTGACTTCCACCTACCCCATACTACTATCCTTATGTTTGAAATATTAGAGTCCCCTATCTCTCTCATTAATTTCTTCTGTTAACACCTGTTACCATGCTGAAATTCCATATTGGAATTCTCTCTTCTTATTTGCATTCAATCATTTCATCTATATTATATATCAAAATCCCATATCATATGTAGGGATATTATTTTCAATTATCCCCCGACATAAAATTCTGTGTATTAATAATGAGGGACCCCAGTTTTCTCTCATCAACCCAATTTATGAATTTCTATATGACGATGTCATTCTGTAGAGATTGCATCGTGAGTTTCCAAGACAAAATCATCATGTAGTGAAGACCATACCCATTTCCCTATCAAGGGTATTCAAAATATTTCTCATGTACTTATTTATTATATACATTAATGTTTTTATTCCACTTTTATTTATCATTTCTTATGTGATGATGATGAATATATCAAGGTTATAGGATCTATAAGGCACACTTAAGCTAGAGATTGAAATGATCATGAAGGGTGTTCCCTAATAGCACTAAAAAGCATTGGGTAATATTTATTATCCTAATAATACATGTGAAATGTGGGTTTACTCATGAAAATTCATGTTTAATGATTGTTTACTCATGATAATCCGTGTTTAATAGTCCTTGGCTCATGCTAATATGAGGTTGTATGTTGTTGCCACATTTATATGTTATGATAATCATTCTATATCAAGAATTTATGTTCATATTTGTCTTATGATCCATTGATAATCATGTCTACTAACATGTGTTGTATTCTTCATTGTATTCCCTTTTTACTCCTTTACTGGGCTTTATAGCTCACCCTTTTCTTATGTATGTCATCAGGTTATCTTATGAAATGCTAAGTACGATGGAATGTTGTGGTCATATAAAAGAAAGTTTCAATAAATATGTTGTAATCTATGTCTTATGTAGTCATATAATTGTCCTAATCCCTAAATACACTAGACCTCTCAATATTATATTTTGTATTATGTGAATGATTATTTAAGAAATCATGTTTACTACTGTAATATAGTGTTGGGTTGTTATAAAATTTATTGTCTTCATTCAAAAAACTAATTTCACGTTAGAGATATACCACTAAGGGTGGGAGGGGAATACATCAAATAGTATTATTATTTGGTGAGTATGTCACCACTCTTTGACCTGGTGTGGTGTTGATATTATTTATTTATTCTTTTTCATTGATGGTCATTCGAAATACCACCTCAAGGTTCATGATGAAAAATAATGTCTTGTGTGGGTCTGGTTTTTGGATTATTCCAACATTATCTAATAAATCAGAATAGGTGTATTTAAAACATAGGATGTGTGATAGTGTTGGATTAGAATATAATTATTTGATTAACATTATTACACTACCTTGTAAATTTATTATTTACTCTCTCATAATATTATTTTCCCTATTTATCTTCTTGAATATTAATTTTGAGTCACCCTTGATGTTCAAATGTGCAACTAGTATTTACAGGACCAGTTCCAAGTCTATACTAATATATTTGTATTTTGTGTCATTTTTGTTGAATCCCTTAGAAAATATGATGTAATTGCTTAGAACCAACTTTATTGGGGAGATGATAATAACCCCTAATACAACTACTTATTCTTTAGTTTCTCCATCGTTATTCAGATGGAGGTCTTAGGGCCATCATCGAAATATATATTTTGTATTTAATAGTAGGTTATCAATGACGTGATTTATTCTCATAAAATACATTAATACATTATATTTGGTTAGTATATAAGAGAGAGATGATATTTAAAACTATTGTAAAATGGAAACTCTTTCTACGAGATTCATAATTAGTATGAGGTAACTAAGAATATATTTGAGCAATTCGATGTGGGTGACTAGATAGACCTCAAGGTTTCATAAGTAGTGCCACATCATTTACACTTCAATAACATTGAATAACCATTTTTTCATGATATCTGATTATTTTGTTAGTAGTGCACCAAGTGATTTCCTGGTGGATTTCACAAATAGGATGACAGGTTTTTAGCATATGGCTATCATTATCAATGGTTGTAACAAAATAAATTTAATGATTTCATCAAAGGAACCCGGACATTCATCATCCCACTAATAGATTCCTTCATTATTCATAAGTTTTTTGAAAGTTAAATAATTTTAGTTAAGGTTATCCACAATGTTCATATTTTAAGAGAGATATTCAAGGATCCTTGTGACCTCATAATGGTTTTTGAAGAGGTTTCAATTAAATCATTTCCTTAGTATTTTTATGGTTGACTTCAATGTCAAATTGGAAAGAAAATATAAGTAATTTATTTTAGGATGAAAAAAAGATCATCTCATGAGGTTTATCATCAATTTCTTCTACCACATATTATTGAAAATATTCCTAATATAGGGATTAAAGATATAGTTCCTAGAATGTTGATATATAGCACCATTTTCCATAAAAAATATGTGCATTATTTAATAGATGTGTACCCTTTCAGGTTCCCTAAAGGAAGTTTCATCCTTTTCTTAGGGTCCATATAGATATCATAATATATTCGATATATATCCATGATCAAGTAGTCCCAAAAGCTAACATTTTTATCAATCAATATCTCTATGATAAATATTGGGAAATTATCTCTGGTGAAGTTCCAATTGAGATCCCGAATATTGAGATATACTCGGATCTATTAATTTTAATTATTATCTAGGATAGTATTTGTGTATTATTTTTGGAACTATAATTCTGAAATAGAGTTTTTTTATGATCTTATCATTTTATTATTCTACCCAAGTGGGTAGGTATAGGGATATTTCAAGACCACCTTCTTATATTCTCAATGGACACCAATAAAAACTAAATAATTGGTAACCATATTATGATCTAGTCAAGGAATCAATTTATAGTTCCAGATAAATACATCCCATTGATTATTCGAGAATAAAATATATTTATCTATTAATCAAGGTACTAAGTGGAATAGATCCACATGAGCTGTGAATATTAATATGTACCCAAATTCATGTATTTAAGATGATAAAAATGAGAGGGGTGACATATTAAAATATTGAAGGGGAATCTATATGATCTTGTTCTTGTCCCACTTTTTGCTCAATATTATTGTAATGGGATGGTGAAGTGGTATTATATGATCTTGAAGATGATATGGTTATTTTTATCCCATTAATGATGATGAGGAATATATAGATCCTAATGGTTGTTATCTAGAGGAGTTATTATCTTGGGAATCATGCATTCTCTACCATTCTTCTCCACATTAATCAGGGGTACAAGACATGTCCATAACTGGGGTTTCAGATAATAATGTAAAGAGAATGTTATCTTCCATATATGATAAGGGGTTTTCTTTAGATTCTAAATATTTTTCTATAATTTTTTCATCTTATTAGTAATACTATTATAGTTATTATTATAAATATAATAATCATTATCATCATTAAAAAACTCATTTTCCACATAGAATTGTTTGACTAACATAGCATATTTTATTACAATATTTGAAAATGTACCATAGATCTATGTTTTCATAATAATCATATAGTCCAAATATATATCATATTAAAGAATTTGGCATGTGGTATATATACTTGATATATAACCCATTTAGTTTTCGATCTAATGTATGCGATTGATTATGATGGAAAAACTAATTTTCTTTTCTCTTAATAGTGTTGGCTTCTCTATAGAGTAATTTTTCTGGTTATCATATAATATATGTTTAATTAGATTCAGTGATCTACATAATGGAACAACCATTACTAAATGATTGAATAAATTATATTTTTTACTTTAATTCGATTTATGTGATACATTTTATCTTCACTAGGTTGATTCAAAGGTTTGACATGATTTATTTCCAATCCATTGGAAGAAGAAACATGGATGGTGTTTTCTAAGATGAACTATTTTCCATCCCTCTTATAGATACTAGATTCACTATATTTTTTTTTTGTAGGATTAAAATATATAACATTCCCCATGAATTAAAACTACATTTACTTTAATATACTATTTATGAAACTGGTGCTAGAATGAGGGAATTATTTCATTCTTAGAGAGCCATGAACATCCAAGAAAGACCTTAAATTATCTATGCTAGAAAAAAACAATAAATAAAATCTAAATAACAATCAATAATATTTCTTATGACATTTACCCACCCATGTGGATTTTTCCACTCTAGTTATACAACAGAATAGTCATATTGGAGGGAGAGAGGTCTACCCCACTATAGCCTAATTTTAGATGTTTTCTGAACTGAATGATATTAATACAGATATATTTTCAACTAGATCCTATTAGATGTCAATATAACATAGATTTCAAGATACATACAAAGTCATAATAAACTACTGTATGGATGAATTTAAATACTTCCAATTGATTGGAATTGTTGTTGATTCTTTTGAAATGGTCATTGGAACATATAGAAGAAAATAAATATAAGAATACAAGGGTGTTATTTTCCATACAAGACAAAGGTAGGGAAGGTTTCCAAAACACATAGAGTTTGTGACCTTCCAAGGCCATATGATAACATGAACATCAAATGATCTTACTAAAATGAGTCAATCACAGTGTATATCCATAGAGATATCATGTGGAGCCCCTTTTTTGAATACCCTCTATTCTTGATGAGGGTCCTGAGATACTCATTGATCACTCGATGACTGCCTGATGAAATCCCCTTGAGTCACAAGTCCTTTCACACGATTGGCCCTTGAAAACAATACCAAAAATAATTTTTAATTAATGTGGAAAATATGAAAAATGGGGAATAATTTCTTGGTTGTAAAACATCAGGTGATATTCCCATGCAGTTCAAAAGACACCATGGAACCCCTAGTGACATTTCGGCCTTCCCAAGCAAGATCCCTTTGGCATGTCGCCCCCATCATGTGAAGGGATTCAAAAATGTCTAGGAATTCATGTGATCTCCCTCCATCTCTAAAAAATAGAATGGGTTTCCCTGATAAATTTACATAAATCACCCCAATAAACATTTTTTGTCACACCATGCATCATTGATGGGGAGAGTGATTTTCTTAAACAACACATGAACAAAAAAACAATGTCCCCAGCCATTGAAAAATGAACAAGGTAATAAGAAGTGAAATGATGGGAGGTTACTGCAAAGGGAAGGTACACTGGTTTTTTGAGAATGTTTTTATACACCCCAGATGACCAATACTAGTAATGTGAATCCACATCAACAAGCTAGACTAGTCACAAAAGACACTTTACCATGTCAGCTTGGTCACTCAAAGACCACCTGAAAAGCCACATATGTCTCCCAAAGAACCACATACATGTCATCTCTAACCACACGAACTAATTTCAATAGGTGTCCTAATATCATAAATGATTTTTGACATGACATATTGTACATGTATAATCTGCTTGTAATGTCCACATGATTTTGAAATACCCCCTTGTTTTGAAAAAAACAAGTAGTAGTAGTAGAGTAGACTTCGTATAGTCGAAGATATCATGATTGCAAGGTCTTACACATTGTAAATATCTAGTTAATTACCTAATAGATCATGAGGCATGCATAGGCACTCTGTGTGATTTCTTTAGATAAACCGAAAAACTATTGAAATGTCATGTAGATTTTGTGAAGGATCTCTTATATATCTACTGATTCATGTGCGATCAAAACAAGATAACCCTAAACAAATGTAAATCATATATCAAATAAATTGATATTATAAGGACTAAAAATGATGGGAGGGTTGACAATAGAATATTCACATAGATCCTCATGAGCATCACATGAAATACCCATGTCTTGAGATAGAACTGGATCATGACACCCAGATAATGAAACACTCCCATAAAATATAATTTGGATCATGAGACGTCCCATGTATATTTCCAATAAACTCAAGAATTCTCTTCTGAAAACCAAGTTGTCTCATGAAACACTATGATCTCGCCACCCAGACCATGTGATGTCCTCTACTCCAATTTCCCAAATCATTCAGTGGAAATAGTGTATGTCATATGGGTATCACGATGGCACCAAGACATGTCAACTAGCTCTCATTATGTCCTGCAAACATGTCATCCAACATTCATAGCACCCCCAGCATGTTGGATGGATTTTATTATGATAGCAAGATAAGTCATCCATATCATGTGATTCAATTAAAACATGATAGTTGGGATAATGTGACGGCCTCCGAGACAAGTAATCCTAGTTTTTCTGTGTCCTTAGAATGGTTCAAACTTATTCATGTAATGGTCTGCAGACTTGTCATCCAGGTTATATGATGTCACTTAGATATCACAACTGGATAATTTGATTATCTTTTGACTTGTCTGAGATTCAACCATACATATATAAAGATCATATGACATCTCACAAATAAAATCAATGAATTCTAGGTAGACAATCATGTAGTCAAGGTAGACAATATGTTCAGAACATGTAGATGCCCTTGGACATGATAACGTTGTCCAGTCACCATACTAGGGAAACCACATTGTTTATGCTATGGAAAATTACATTTCACAACTACCTCCATACTAGGGAAACCTAAGTTTGTAATACCCAATTAGTGGAATGATATGACCGCTTACATACAAGGGATACCTAATAGTGCAATTCCCATTAAAGGGCATCATATGACTGCCTCTATACTAGGGAATCCTCACTATGTAAGTCCTGCTCAGTGTCATTATATTACTACCTCAATATTTGAGAAACAAATGCGTATAATCCTAGACCAACTGAACTATGAGAACTGTGATTCTAATAATATCCATGATACATAGGACACATTATAATGGATTGAGATCAATTTGGAACCCAAAATAGAGTTATTCCCCATATGTCTTTGACATTTCAACCGGTGGGTCCCAATCTCTCCCATGAGATGATATTTATCCCTAAACCACCTATAGACTATGTACCCCAACTGAACAATTATAACTATGATATCTATAATCGCCATGATACATAGGAAACCATCCTATGGCCTGAGCTCCAAGCTAAACATCCAAGGGCTATCCTAGTACATAAAACCTGTGTCCTTACACAATGAGACTGATTACTTACTACAACTCTTTTCTTACATCATGCATGTATTAGGTGGGATTGGATATTTTTAATGGTCATATCATTCAAATTATGAATCTCCACTATTAGATGAAATATAAATATGTAATCCCCAATCAGTATAATGATATGACTACCCAATACAATGGTATCCACCCCACTGTCAGTATGAAGGGATTGATCAAACTACCAATACTCTTATTCCGACCCTAACCAAGACAAGTAGGATGTCTCCTAGAGACTCAAGACCTAATACTCAGTTCGCAAGTTCCATCATGCATGTATTTTCCTTATGATGTTAAACTACATGGGTTTAACAAACAATGTGGGTTTCGATTCCTATTATAAACATGATATGTATGACACCTGATCAATAATCAATAAATCCCCAACAAATTAAATGACACTCATCATGGAAGTAAATACCAAAGTTTTGGTGAACATGGATTGAACATATAATAAACTACCCTTTAACATGAAATTAATGAAGTTCATTGGATACATACAAAAAAATCCTAAAATAATTTTTCCATTTTTGAATAAAATGTTTAAACCTATGATCATTTAGTTAGGGTACTATTACAATATCAAGATTATGAATATATTCTTGAACAGATATTAAATATATAAGAGAGTCCTAGAGTATGAAAAAATTCCCCCCAAAATGATGTGATTATCCTAACCTTCCATCCACTAATCTAATGTGAGTTATAATGTTTCATGTGGTCTGAGACCCCAAAAAAACCCGACCATTGGAATGCAAGCCTTTCCATTATTATAGATGTGGGATCTATTAATTGTTTCCATGAAATGCAAGAATGAAGGGTTAATCTGATGTGAATGATTCTATAGACATCAAACCCCCACAGTTAAAACATTCATCCATTTTTCTCTATCCACATGGATGATCCCCATCAACATGAATATATTTCCAGATGAAACATAAATATTGAACACAACATGAACATCTCAAACAATTTTATTAGTTTATAATATATCATTCCATGATCTAACATAAAAATTACAATTGACAATTTTTAGTCAAGTTTCTTATTATATGATTCCATCCTTGGTTTGACTAGTCCACGTGAATAGAATGGTTATATTGGGAATAGAAGGATAATTTTCATACCCATTCATATTTTATTGACCACATTTCATGCCAAATATGATGTACTTATTGGTCAACGTTTTCCTTGTTATATTCACAACTGCAAATACTACTCTTGAAAACAACACCCATGTCTAACATATCTTTATCAAATGACTATTGTAGAAAATCAGTAGCAACTATAACCCCTATAGGCCATAGAATAGCCTCACCCTCCAAACATCATCAGTGTATAGTGTCAATTACAATGGTCTTTAAATACCATTCAAATTTTATGATCAAAAAAAATTAGTCTTCCTATAAGGGAATACAATTATTGAAACTAGTGAGGTTGTATTATCCATAGAATGTTGCAGTAAGGCCAGTGGCATTCATCTTCAATAAAACATCTTCAGCAACATATCCTTGTAGCATGAAAATAATATCATTAAATATAAAATGAATGTGGAAAAAGGAGTCAAATGTAGCTCTTATCCATTTCAGGTTCCATCGATGATGGATCATATCAACTCCCATCTACAGTGCCATTCCACAAGGTCCCTTCAGTCCCTTACTGAGTGTACCACAGGGAAACTACCAACTTTGATACCCATGAATGAGAAAAAAGGAAGACTCATTGAGTACGGAAGGATCTAGATAATCAAGAGTGAGCTCATACCCCTAATCCCACTAAAGATTTCAATCAAATATTTTTATTGTAACCATTAATATGGTTCATATCCCAACTCACTTGGAATAAGTCTGCGGTCATATTTCAGCAGTAGGAATGGGATAGTTGTATATCCCTATATTCATGCATGAAGTTCACCATCATAATATGGTGGAACCTGGAGGAAATAAGTGGGATCACATTCCCCATCATTTAATGATATCCTCTAGTATTTGGTGGAGATAGAAAATGTCAAGTCTTACATTCATGCATAGACTTTTCTAAATAGTCACTACATCATAGAAATTGATGAAAAACTCCTCCATCATATTCTAAAAATAGTACAAATATAGGAGGAAGAACAAATTCATATCCCTAAATCCAGGGAAACACAACAATATATTTATTAAGAAAAAGTGGTTACCTTTGAGAGAGCACACATTATTTCTCTTGTACTGGAGGACTATCGGTATATTCTTACAATGGATAAGGCACTATAAGGATCTTATATTCTTGATCCATCCAGGGATTAGAAAGTGAGATAAGAATACACCTCTAGGTAGGGTCACATTCCAATCAAAAAAATACTGGTGGTATATTTCAATGTCCCTTTATTTTTCATTATTACTCATTCTAAATAGGAATCACCAAGTGAGAGAGGCACTTTCCTAGAGACATGATCATATTCATGTCAAAGAAGAAAAGATACATCCTCCAAAGGAACGTGATTTTTTCCATATCACCATTATTTCCATTGATCACAATGTGATAGTGAAACATGCCTTAGGTAAGGCCTGTATAATTGATATACCTTTAAATTTCAATTAAATCACAGAATCTGGGCTTAAATCCCTACTTCAAACGATGGAAAAATCCATCATCATTATTGTGAGGCTATACATGAGGAGGCTCATATCACTTCTCCCACTATGGAGTTCCATAATCATATTCAGATGGAGAAATATTATTTGGTCTTGGATCATATTCCCACTCCAACCATTGATCACTAAGTGAGACTGGCACATGTATATCGACCTTGTTTTTTCTGACATTACTATTACATCATTTTAAAGATAAACAACATAAAATCATTACAAAAATAATATTCAATGTTTTAGTGTCTTGGTTAGAGTAGGGCTATATATAACTTTTAAAACATAAACATAAAAATTTATTTAATTCCTTCATCTCTATCTTTTCAATGGACCTTGAATTATTCTTAGTACAAGTAGTCACCAGAGGATATACATGAAAAACGGGTGATCAAAAACCCAAATAAGAGGATAGTTAAATTAATGAAACTATATAAAATGATGCGAGAATAGTAATTATCATCATAATATAGGCATATGATCATAATCCTGAGAGGAATCATTAAGAAAATACTTGGAATGTGGTAATGCATAAAAATGAAACCTCATGTCTTAGTGGTCAACTACCACACATTATTGTGAACAAAGACAACATCATGTTCACACATATTTTTCTATTCTTGTGAGATTATTCACATATTCAATTCATTATATATCAATATAATTTCGAGGGAACCTATTACATCATAACATTTACATTGCACTATATAATTCCAGGTGTCCCCCTCACATCACCACATTTACATTATCATGCAATCCACGTAGAACATATATCAATATTGAATATATAATAACCCATGTAAAATTATCGGTTTCATTACAGAATCACACATTCATAAAAATTTGGTCTCTTAATTAAAGAGGGAATAACATACTTGATATAATAATCATCAACATTGAGTGAAGGAAACAATCCTAAGAAGTAAAAGTTGTGTTTTTTTTTAAGAAGAGTTTTTTTTTTGGAAAACAATGTGATTGTCATAAAATCATGTAGAAAACTTATATATCCCTGAAAAGTTAATATAATGATGAATAATTGTTTTTAAAGAATAATCATCCAGAAAATGGAGTGATATATGGAAAACTCTAAAGAAATAGTGATGGGTTCATCAATTCCCTTTACCTTTTTTTCTGAAAGATTCTTTCTTATCAATATGATATATAATCAAATTAGATTAATTAATTAACAATTAAATAACCTTTTATACATGAATAGGATTCATTATTTTGTTATTGTGTTCTTTTATTATGAATTGGATGAGTTATGAAGTTTAATTTCATCATTTGGAAGAATTTATTTTCATGGTTTCCATGATCGGTTCACGTTGTATTCATGAATAAATGTTTGTTTATAATGAGGATGAACATATAGAATTGATATTATACATTATTAAAGATATTATATAACTTTAAAAGATATTAGAATGGATTTTTTTATATACCATGAGTATGATTCATTAGATAAAAGTAAATGATGATTGTTTTAGGTTAACTTTGGCTTCTCATCAAATGCTATTAATACGTTTTGATTTATCATTTATTATTAGGATTATATGTTATTTTAAGAATATAAAAAGGGTTATAAAATACATATTGAAATATGTTTAACCATTTAATGGTCTTATTAATATCTTTGAATATAATTATGGAAAATAAATGTGCTCCACCCATGACGTCGGTAAATTGACACATCACGAGCGATGATTTAAGAGAGGAGGAGGAGTTTAATTTTGGATCTTCCATTAACATGATATAATTCCATTATATGTAATTTATTTTAGTAATCAGTCCATTTGGACAAAGGTATGTGAATATAAAATAAAAATAGTCATTGACATTGAATGGAAATTAAAATAAAAGATAGAGGATTTACCTCTTGAGTTATCCTCTTGAGATCCGCCTCATGGAACCTAGGATTGTTCATTTGATAGGAAGAGGAGAAACTTGGAGTATGGGAGGGACTATGGAAGATTATTGGGAATAATATAGGCATATCTCAAAGAATGAGAGGTTTGAGGAGAAGTTGGTGGGAGGAGTGGTATTTATAGAGGACAAGAGAGGTGTTTTCATATTATTTTAATCATTAGTTTATTATTTTTAAAAATAAAAGAAATAGTGAGGATTATTATTAATAAATACAAAAATTAGTGCATGTGAGATCAAAACAATACCCATTTACATCATCTAGGACTCAATAATGAGGCACAAATTCATTTATTTTTTATAGTTTGTAAATTATTTGATTTCACTTTTCACCAAAAAAATAAGGTATTTTAAGAAAATACGAAAACATAACCCAAACCGTTTTTTATGTGATGATTTTAAAAAAGTAATATATTTTATCAAATTAATTTTTAAATATGTGAACTTCAATTTTTAATTAAAATCATCATTTACTTAGAAAATAAAGAATATAAATGATATCATAACACTTTAAAAATTATATAAGGTTATTAAAAGGCTATATGATCACATGTCCTATTGATCCTGATTGATCATACCAATAATAATGTATAATATAGGAGGACTATGTAGGTTCTAGGGGATATGTTATTGGCATGTGTTCTATGTTTCATTGGTTCATCAGTGAAGCATATTACACTCATGGAGTATGTATCTAATAACAACATCCATTATTCGATCTAGATGGAACCTATTGAGTCTTTGTATGGATGGTCATGTTGTTCACCTCTTTGTTTCTTGGAGGTAGGTGAGTCCGCACTTTTTGGGCCTAGTCTCATGCTGTATCTATGTGAGAGGGTTTTGTTTTTCATGTAGTGGGATGTGACCTTGAAGTGATGGAATTAATAATATAATGATCATTTTAAAAAAGATCTTCAGTTTGAGGTTTTTCATCATGTTTTCCTTCATGTGTCTCCCATGTTAGGTCAATACCGTATCTGAAAAGAGGGAAAGCTAGTGCCCAGTTTTTTCATTCTATTTAACATAGATCGTACAATCGGTCTAGTGTAATAACTAGTATCCCCTCTATAAAGATAAACTTTTATGAAATATGTGTTTCATGTGTTGCAGCTTTGGTGATATAATTCAGACCCTTATCACATGACATGGAAAGTAAAAATCGATCTTAGTTCTCATGTATCCTTTATGGATCATATGATAGGCATTACAGACCATAATTAAAATTACATTTTGGGTATGGAGATTATTTTCTACTGAGTTTGGAGGATATATGGGAGGTTTTATGTGTACACATCAGAGAGCGAGTCTCATATGAGATAATAGTACCTAGACATGTTGGTTTAGACCAAACAGTGATTCTAGGTGTAGCTCGGGGGTGAGCTGTTATATGGTGAGGAAGTTGTAAGATACCATATTTTTATGGTACATCTCTCTATATTTGTTTCATTAAACATATTTTTGTTTATTATTTCCTTGTATTTAATCTTTTTTGGTTGTGTTTTGTTTTTTATTTCTATTTGATTGAGTAAATAATGACTTAGGATGTGAGGAAACTTGAGAACCCAGAGAGGATCTACATAGGGAGTTATTTGGGAATTCTGTATGAATTACTGTGGTTTGGTTATTAATGGTTAAAGTGTTACCATGGGTTTTAGGTAATTTTTGAAGACATAAATTGGGGTACAATTATTATAAGTAAATTGGGTGGAAAATAATTCTCAGGACAATTAAACTTCTTGTAAATGGGTTACATTATATTTAAAATGCACTAGACTCATGTAGTGAACTGATTCATGATGTGACATGGTTATACAATTTGAACCAACTACAAACCGTGTAATATTCTAGAAAATTTAATATTCATCCAAGGTGGGAGTTTTTTAGCATATCCTTCTAAAAATAAATATATATCGTAGAAATTAATTATATGCCATGTAAATTCTAAATAAAATTTTATAAATGTTTTTTGAATGATATTGATCTCATTCCCTCATCTATATATTACTCCTCCCATCCCCAATGAAAAAACAATTTGATTTTGGACCACGTACCTAACTTACATATTTACCATTTTTGTGATCTATCAACAATAAGTGTCTCTTCTTGGTTTTCTTTTAAATTTACTTGTTATGTGGTTGTTGTGGTGTCCTATCTTGTAAATGAGTTTTGTTAGTTTTGATCATAATTGGAAATGATCTTGGAACCTTCTGGAAATCATATAGGCCTTCATTATTATATATATATACATACTATAAGTGTTGGTTGATCATTAGTTTATGGTAGGGGGACTAAAACTTAACCCATTGGTTTGATATTGGTCAAGTATGTAAAATATTGATACAATGATATGACACATGTGCCTCAATTGATTAAATAATGAATTGGATTATTCCTTAGAGTCCATTTGTGTCAAATTCGTGATTAACATGGTTTTTGTCTACCATTCAAGTGAGTGAACCTTTGATTAAATGAATTGACTAATGGATTAAAGTGTGTTTAGAATGATAATAGATTTGGGTGTTTTCTTGATATAGAGTCAAATTATATTATCTTTTTTATTGAGATAATTACAATGTTATTTGTTATGAAAAAATGATAAATAAAAACATTTAACTGAAATATAAATGGTAACTAGCATAATTAACCATTGATATTTATGATGTGATATTGTGATATCCTTATTGTTATGACATGTGTTGTGCTTTATATAGTGTCATGATAATATAGAGAACTGGCCTAGTGAAACATGTTGAAATGATTATATAGTAAGATATTCCCTAAGACATTATGAAATTATAATATACCAAACAATTTGATTAGCCATGTTGAAATAGTTATATATTAGGCTTGAACTTAACACATGTTGAAATGCTTATATACTGAGCATGGACCCGAGACATGCTGGAAATTTTAAACACTAGGTTTGGACCTTTCTAATTTTTAAATTATTATATAGTGGGTTCTTACCCATATTTTTGTAATTTTTTATTTGATTATAAGGGTGTGGTTGGAATTCTTGTGAGACACTTTCAGAGACATTCTTAGATAGTGTCGAGGAACGATATGTTATTACATGGACATAAAATTATGGTTGTCATAGTTGTGAGATATTCATAGAGAAATTTCAGCATGGAGGAAGGTTATATTATTCTATAGTTATAGTTTATGGTTTTAAAAATCACGATACATTTTCAGAGAAATTTCAGAATGGTTTCGAAGCAGGTTGATTCCGTATTAAATAAATTGTGTAATAGATTAATATACATGTTTATTGAATTATTTCATGAACTTATTACCAAATTGGTTATGTTTATATGTTGTGGATTCAACATAAAATGTTTTACTCACACATTATTGGAGACACTATTTGGTACACAATAAGGCTAAATGAATATAGGATTGGATAAGGGAAAGGTTTCATAATTATGAGTGTTTTCTTAAATAATGGGAAGGAGTTTGGAGATGGGGTAACATATGGTTCGGGACCATGGAATTTTTATTATTTGGTTAAGTCTTATACTCTATTATTTTTTCTTACTTCTATCATGAAATATACATATATTCCAACATTTCATTATATTATTACTTTATTATTTATCAGATTATTCAGTTGTCTTCTTTTACTAGTATTCTATTTTATTGTATTGTTTCCATTAATTCCACACTTTGATATATATTTATTATTATAAAATGTTTATTTCAGTTGTGTTATCACCCAATAACTATGGGTATACTCACCACCACTATACATATCACAACACTATTTCTAGTTGGAAACCTCTAGCATAGGGGGAGGAAGGATTGAGGTCTCATAACCATCCCTTTCTAGCCATGTGATAGTGTGTTGGATCAAGGGATCTTATTGTACCATCAGTCATGGGAGGTTATGACCTTTTTGTAAGTGTTTTTTTGAGTGTGTATGTTGTGTGATTTATGATATATTTTATGTTTGAATGGTTTTTATGTTTCAATCCATTATAATTTATGTTGGATAATGTGTGGCCATTGTGGTTTGAATTTGGAAAATGGGGTGATGATAGAGATACTCTTATAGTGGCGACCAATAGATAAGTGGTAGTAGGATGCCTCTTATGTTAGTAGAGAGCTTTGGATACACTAACAATGGTTGTTTTATGGTATATATATAGTCTGTTTTTCCAATTCTTGGGTGATATATTGGCTGCTTTTTCCACCAAATCTTCCTCGGGGTGAGATATTTTTTGTATTATGATGTTTTTGATATCTCGTACCATCACCATTTATAATAATATTGGTAAATTTTATACATTTGGTTCATATCATTATTCAAGGAAAAATATTAATCTCTATAATAAGTTGATTTTGTATAATATTTTATATTTCATGGTTAGTCTAGGAATTGTGTGTTTACCATTGGATTATTGTTTTGGGGAGGTTTGAGAAATTTTAATTTTCATGGAATATTTAATGCCTATGTAATTAAATATTCATGTTTTCATGTTTTTTCATTATATCAAATCTTTTAAATAGATCAATGGATTTACATTCTAACTCTTTATTTGAATAAGGAATTGGGTGGAGGTTTCCTATTATTTTCATTACCTTACTTGGGGCACCAATCTAGGGTGGGGACCCTTTTCTTTTCTTTTTCCTTTTCATTTTATTTTATAATAATTTATCTTTTTTCTCCTATCCTTTTTCCCTTAATCCTTTTTATTTTCACATATTTGGTTTCCCCGGATGGGTTTCTCTGGGTCAATAGAGGTATAGAGAGGAAAGATACGGGAGAGGAAAGATCAGGCACTACCACAGATCTCGGGACATGCCAAATCATTGTGTGATAACTGTGATTCATTTATCAGTGCGATGCGTTAGAAATTTATACCCAAAGGTAGGCCCATTTGTTTGTATATTTAAATACCTATAGTATTGTTTTTTAATTTTAATCCCATTTTACAGTGCTAGGAACCCATTGGGGTTGATTTATGCCTTTCAGGGAAAATCATGCATTTCATACCCTTTTAGGGCCTTCCAATTTGGGTAAACCCATGTACATAGAATATGGTTAAGAGAAAAAACATTTTGTGATATTACTATTTATGTTGGTTTCTTTTTTTGTGAATAAAAGTAGTTTACATGGTACAAAATTTTATGTATTGGGTTAGGTTCTATGGATTAGTACTTGTCTAGACACCCCATTGTGTACTTGGTTGTGTAGGGTACATTGATAGTCCCTATGTGGGGAGAAAAACATGTAGGTGTACACATTTAGGTATATATCATGTCCATGAACATAGAAAGGTACCCCATGTTTGGTTACATTCTTGTACATACGGTACATTCCATGCACTCATGTGTTTTACATGTTGAGTTACACTGATGTATAGGGTCCAACACCCATTTGGGGGTACACTCCATTACTTTGGAGGAACATTCCATGTACATTGAAAATTACATATCAACAGAAAAGGGAAAAATTATAGGGATGCTATTTAACCCTAAGTCCACCTAGTGTACATTTCGTACATTGGTCTGTTTTGTCTATTTTTCAACCTAGTATTGTAATTAGACTTCTGGGTAGCATTTTTTAATAATTTTGAATATATATTGTGATGGTGAAATCATTTTATAGTTTGTACTCCATTTTTTTGGTACTGTGAGGGTTTAGGAGAAGTTTTTTATTGCGGTTTTGTATCATAGATCTCTTGTGATTTGCATTGTGAGCTACGAGGATGATGTAAGGGTTGTGAGATCATTGATCATCCTATCCCTAGTGTTCCATGTTGATATGTTTGCGGCTATTTAAATAGATTCCAAAAAATTGGATCATATATTATATCTAAATTGATATTCTTTTTTCAATGTGTGATGGGATTCGTTTTTCAATAATATAGTAGTTGAGGTCTATCTCTTATGTTGAACGACCCAAGAAGTTGGTGAATTTGGGTTGAGTTTATGTAATGGGATGGTGGTTATGTCCATGTTACATTTATCTATTGAGATGGGTGTAAGGTACTCATGAATAATCTTTATAGGGTTTGATGCTTATTGAGTGTTCAAAGGGCGTCTTAGTTGGCTGTTGAGGATACACAGTGATATGATGTTCCTTAAATTTTATTGTGGGATATTTGTTACCTATGGATGGTTGGTTAGCCAAGAAATATGGCTAAGGTTTCATATGGGGGTTTTCCCTTAGGGATTTCTTGGGTTAAGGATCCCTTTTGGAGGGTATTTATTTTAAGTCGGTCATGAAGAAAATTATAAATGTCCTTATATGTGGTCTTTACATTAAATTCTATCTGGGAACATTTTTTTTGAGGATCAGTAGGAGGATACTAAGGTCTATTTGGGTTATTTTCATATTTTTTCTCTTCCATGATTTTGAATGGGTTCAAGGAACCCCTCATAGGGTCTTATACCTTTCTTCTATCTTTCGGCCAATTTGGTGATGTTTCTTTGGGAATGGCATGGTATCTTGGGTGTAGCATGGGAGTCCCTAGTAGGAAATAACCTTATTCTATGACCCTAGAGTCAGGGGGAGCCCTGATTTTGGGTTTTGCCTTAAAGTGTATCTTTGAGAGCCTATAGTGGATGTTCTTTGGATGTTGATATCTATGGTTCATAAATACTCCTTTTTTATTGTGGGATGATAGGTTATCAACACTTCTAGTTTATCTTATTGAATAGTGGGTTCGAATTTGGATCATCCCACATTCAATTGGTCATTTTATATGACGTTTGATGTAGTTTCTACTCAGAAACATGGTATGAGGATGATACCCTTTGGGATTTCATGGATAGAGCATTAGTCTTTGATCTTAATTTGGTTCTCTCCTCCATTGGATTGTTATTATTAGACCATCTTAGAGAGATAATGGACGATCTGGATGATTGAACCCATCAAGTTGGGTCTTCACCCTTGATTGAGGCTATATGTTGTGTATCCTATAGGCTACGGGTATCTTGAGTGGGTCCCTGGGATAGTGAATCAATTGGTACCATCGGTAAAAGTGATCCTAAGTATAATGAATTATTTAGGCTAACATTGAGGTGTTTCTGTAGGATGGTTTGTACCATCGAGAACCAATTTGGATCTTAATTATTTCTACAATAATTTTAGGACATGAAATCCTTTTAGGCAAGTTGAGTGGATATTTTTTCAGTTAAGTCTTTTCATTAAATTTTGAGATACTAGCATATTCACTTTTGTTATGTAAATTCCTATGGTAATGCACTCAGGTCTAGAATTTGTACCATTTTCATTTAATTAACTTGGATATCATATGAGGATTTGGTGGATGCATCGACTTTCATGTATCTTTGTGACCCACATGTGATAACTCATCGGTATGGGGTTATAGAGGTGGTATATTTCCCTCATGTTAAATAATAGACCCTTTGTTGGGTTGTTTTCCTTATATTTATTCCCCCATTTTATGTTGTTGTTTTTTTGGCTATATTGTGTTAGTTTTTATCTAGGATTGGAATATCATAAGTGGATACCCTTTTTATGAGAAGATATTATAGGTCCACCATTGGGGTGTCCTATTGATATTTATTGTCCACCCCATATACATCCACCTTCATTTTCATGCATACCTGACGCCTGATTCCTTGTTTTAGAAAAATTTTAGCATTGTATGGGGTATATGGCCGAGGATTTTTGATCATGTGGAGATTCTTATTTGGAATATCAAGATCTATCTATCGAACCTCGAAGGATGTGGACACTGGGTATTTGGTTTTTCTCGTATATAGAAGTGTAGAATATTGTATTTATTTTTTTCTTGTTTAATTTTTATGTGTTTTTGGGCTACTAGGTGATATATTTTTGTGTTTTTTACATGATTTTCAGCCTTTATGACTAACATATGCATTTTATTTGTTATATAATGATTATAGTTTAGTCATTTATTATGTGTACTCTAATTTCTTATCCTTTTGAAATTATTTTTATTTTCTACTTTATTGTACGCTTTCATGGTGGAAAAGTATCCCCCACTATACTTGATAGACATGCATCATTAGTCTACAGTCTCTAGCACTCATGGAGTTGAATTTGAGGCCTTGTAGAGAGCTATTTGGGGTGACCAGTCAGTTTGACTAGTTATATTTCATTACATTGAAGATATAAAATTCAAAAAAAAATTCATTTTATGGGTCCTTTTTTAATTCAACTGAAGTGAAATTTTCAAATATAGGTTTAAAGTAGTTATACATAGCAAGCTTCATATATGGTCACTGGTTTTATGATACAATCCCCCTTCATATTGAATTATTTATAGTATTATAGTATATGGATATATCTTGGGATTTTGAATTGTATTTGAGATTTTTAAGACTCAATAATAGGTGGTAAACACTCATAAAAAATATCTTATAAATAAAGATGAAGGGTATGTATCTCTAAATTTTTGTTGGGTTACAGAGTAAAGGTTGTCTCATAAATAGATTGTTATTATTGTGGGCTAAAATTTTAATAAATATTATTCACAAAGACTCATTTATCATCCTTTACCACATCAATATTCATAGAATTGGTCCACCTTAATTTACTCTCAAGCCTCCCATGCCTTTTAGGTTCCACGGGGTATTCATTTTCAATATAAGAAACATAAAACTGTAATAAAAAAACCTTAAATTATTTCTCCAAATGGTCAGAAGTATCCATCCTAATATTAACTCAAGAAACCTATTTAACAATATCTATCATCTTAAAAATTCCCTCAAATAACAATTTTCTAAACAGATTTAAAAACTATTGTTATTCACAACCATGAAAAATATATTTATACTCAGAAACATCAATTATAGCACCGCCACTTATTTTTGAATATATTTCCTAACATGATTCGGATATAATAATCAAAATATATAAAAAGAAATAAATAATCATTATGTAAAGTAAGATTTATGAAATTTCATAATAACCTACAACCCATCCAAATGGGATAACTAATATAACTATTATCTAAATATAGAAAAATAGAATGGGAATTATACTCCTCAATACCCAATTGTAGATATATAAAGTAATGAATAAGGTTAACAGTTTCTCCTTGGTCAATAAAATATTTTTCTTATTTACTTTATCTTGTTTTATATGAATCAAAAAAACACCCATGGGCCTAAAATTATATATAATATTTCTCTATATTATAACACTACATTCAAAATGTATGTTAATAGTGGAATATTCATCCAAGTTTCTCATATTTTTAAATATATTTTGAGAATTTTATATATTAATGATTTTCATTTAAAACACTAATTAAGGGAATGTTCATTTTCAAAGCCATGAACATCTATAGAAAAGTCACCTAGTTAGGACTATAATATTTTTTTCTTTACCCTTTAAGGGTAGGGGATGGGTGGTGAAAATTTTTGGGAAAGGTGATGGACCTTTATTTTTTCATTATCAATACCTTTATTTTTTCTCTTATTTGATCATCGTTAAATTAATTTTTATTTTATTATTATTTATTTAATTTTAAGAATTTATTTTCTACTTATTCATCACTTTTCTCTGAATTTTTATAGATTTGTTTTATTCCAGGTTTTTATTCTTATATTCACTTAGAACTTCTATCTAATATTAACATGGTTTTTGAAATAACATCATAATTTTTCTATTAAATTTTATGGTGAAAATAAAAAATGATCTCTATGATTTATCTCTATAATACTATGTAGTTTTTCCTTATCCTTATAAGTCACTTCCCTATCAAGTTGGCCCGTTATTAATTAATTATTATGAATCCTATAGTTTATATCAACATTTTTTTAATAAATATTACCCTTTTGAGTCAAATTTAGTTATTATATCCTATATCACACCCCATAGTTCCCATTTAATACTAAAACAGGCATCCCAATATATATTTTTAAAAGGTGGTATTGGGTGCTATGGTAATATCTGGGTAGTAGGTTTCCTAAGAATGATATGTTCCATCTAGGGAAAATGGAATGGTTTCTATTTATACGATGGAAATTTTTTTAAAATGAGTCATTACTATTGTATTTTCTAGAGATAAATTCCATAAAATTGGGAATGTTGATCCTTTTTTATAAATAGATCAAAATTAGAAAAACAAGCGCTTTTATTCCCAAATCATCCACAATAAATCAATTTTTTCAAATGTGAATTTTTATTATTATCCATAATATTTATAAAAACCAGATCATTTGAATAATTTTATAGATATAAATTCTCCTGGAACATTTATGATGGAAGTTTTTTATGAGATCAATAATGATCTATTTTAATTCATTACCTAAAATATTAGAAATATCACTTCTAGATGATTGACTAGCTATTTTTTGGTTATAAGGAGTCAAATAATAGCATAAAGTGTTTATAACGAGTTGAGAAGAATCTTAATTATTGGGAAACTTTATATTAATGGTTATTATTCTATCCTAGGAATTATTTTAATATCTCTCCCTCCTCCAATACAAATCTAGTAATTTATTTCCTCTCTTAAGTTTTATTTTACTAGGAAAAATGTTAATCCAAAAGAATTAAACCCCTTTTTCCATGTATCAAATATATGCATATATGGATTCTAGAACCATATTATATAATTACCTATAAATAAAAAATTAAATTACCTAATATTATAATCTTCATCAATTTTTTCATTTAAAGGTATCTACTAAAGAAAACTGTAAAAATCCATAATGAATTCTAGAGAGTCTTCATTAGGATAACCATTATAAGATGGAAGTGTAGAAATGTGGGACTATTTAATTTCAATGTTCTAATTCTAAGGAGTTATCCAATTTCAATATGGGATATTTAAAATATTATATATTTAGAAATCCTTATGTCTCAGCATCATGATCACTTACTTTCCAGGTATAAGAAGAATTATGTTCTTATTTTTGTATAAAACAACCTCATTCTAAATGTTATTTATATAAATTTATTCCACTTATTCTGGTATTATAATGTATCCTTATTTATGTAATTAATTTTTCTAAACTAGATATTTAATTAGTGACCTTCGAGTGCATGAAATTATATTTATAGTAGTTTTAAATCAGTACACAACAAACTCATCCAAAATATTTCTGAATAAATTGTTTTTAATAGAGTTTAATTATTAAAATGTCTGATTTATTTTATTTATTTACATGAATCACCTACCCTAGAAATGGTGAAAAATATTTTCTTGTTCATTTCCCTAAAAAATTATTTATTTATAGAATCAACTTAAAACTAGTTAGTGGTTAGCGGGGTCATACAATCTGAATGAAATATTTATTTCTAAGAAAAAAACAATATAGACAAAAAGTGTGTTATAAGTGATAAAGTAATTGATAAAAAATTGAATTTTAAATATATAAACTATTTATAAATATACAAAAATAGAAATAATCAAATTGATATAGAAGGATGAAAATGGGGAGTCTATAGTTATTTGGATTGATGAATGAATTATGTTCTCGTAAGAAGTCTATTTGACATAACAAAATAAATAAATAAAATTAGTTATTATTACCTTTTAGATTCTTGGATAAGAAAAATAATCAAATATATATAATTAAAAAATTATATATTGATAATAATTCAGTGAGAATATTTATATTCCAAGGGGAAAATGATATGTCATCCTTTTCCAATTTAAGTGCATTAGTTAATAAAACGGTGTTTATATTATCACTTTTCATCTTAGGGTGGTTCATTAAACTTTGTAGAATAAATAATCTAAAATGAATTAAAATTTGATCATGGAGTGAGATATAATCACACCATTACAACTTGAAATGTAACATGTTTTGTATGGGTGAAACTTTTCAAGGGAATTTTAGTTTTTTGGGTTGGTGCAGGAGCCAAATCTGTAACTGTGCCTCAGAATTTAAATTTGATCATATGAACCAAGGAAAATGTTCTTATATCCTTTATGGAAAAAAGGTTTCTAGGAATTATTTTGGATGTTTAAATTAATTCTAGGAGCATTATTATCTAATTGATAACTTTTCGGGAGAAACAGATAGGGTGCATAGTTTTCTTATACTATGTCACCCTTTAAGAGAAATATTTTAGCCCTGTTAGGGGCATGAAATAGTTTTCTAGTACATTTTGGTGGGGAACATGTACATTTTGAATGTATATAGTAAATTATAGAATTCTACATATAAGATATGAATGGATTTCCAAATCATGTGTTTGGCCACATGGTTAGTTCTACTTGATTAGTAGCACTGTACAGTTGGTGCATAGTTAGCCCAAAAAGTGTGACCAAACCATGTGGGGTATGGGTCTTGGGTAGTATGAGATACAGGGTTATAGAAATCTGTTTTAATACTTTAATCCTAACAATGAGCCTCTTTAAAATGGGTTAATTTAACTGTTTCCCCCTCCAATCTCAAAAGGGCTATACCCTATTGTTTTCTTACTTTTTTCCCCAAATCTCCCCAATAATGACTCTCCTTTGTCTCATCCTCCATGGAAAATATTCCAAATTTTGGATTAGAATCAAGATTTGTAAGTTTCATTAGAATAATATCAGTGATTCTATAACTGTCCTTCCTTATTTTATTTAACCATCTCACCATATGTAAAGCTAAATCTATGCAATCTCTTTTTACATATTTTTAAAGAAAATTTGATAATCTACTAATTTCAAACATTCCAGGATGATTCAGTGCCCAGGTTTAGAAGATTAAACAATACTATGAATGGGATAGGTGTTTTATATTTTTTTCCTTTAATTTTTTGTCGTTTATATAATTTTTTCATTATTTTTCATACCATATTTTCTGAGCATCACTCCTAAATTCTTTGAAACTTATATTTAATTCCCTTTCCTTCTATATAGATCATTCTTGAGTACTTTTACATTATTAGATGATGACACCAAAATTTAAAATACCAAATGGTTATATCACTCACATCACACTCATAAATAATGTGTGTAATTATAAAAACCCAAACTAATTGTGTTTTTCTCTTCCTTTAAATAATAACAATCTAATTATGTCAAAATAAATTGTATGAATTGATCTTGGGAGTATACCCATACTAATCCCATGGTAAATTATGAAGTAGTACCTTGAAAAATGAAGTGGTGGTAATGATATGTTAGACTTTAATTTTCAAATTTTATGATGACCATGTTTCTTGTGTATCCAAACACCATTCTAATGTGTGTTGGTTTAATTATTTAAAAATTATGGCTAGATGAGATGGACAAAGAATAAGATTTATGTGTATACACACTATTCCCCTTTATTAATTACGAACAATGTAATTATTAGAGGAATATTAAAAGTTTCATTATAATTTTTTTTTAATTTAATTTCCATTATATTCCCTTTTTATTTTTGAAATTAATTGATAAATTATT
Source organism: Viscum album (assembly GCA_963277665.1). NCBI lineage: Eukaryota > Viridiplantae > Streptophyta > Magnoliopsida > Santalales > Viscaceae > Viscum > Viscum album. The sequence continues at coordinate 154,718,428 of OY728145.1, forward strand.
TCAATTATATTATGGCATGGGTATTAGCTTTAGAATAATAGCATTGTGAAATTAAATATGATACTTTCTCAAGGGAATGGAGGCCATTAAGGTTTCTAGGCCAGGAATACCTTATGATTATGACACATGAGCATGGAATATCGAGGAATATAATCCCTTATAATGGTGACACTAGGGGATGGTGTATGTGGGAATAGTGTTACATTATAATACTTGGGGATGGCATCCATTGAAATAGAATCCCTTAAGATTATAATAATCTGGAATGGAATCCTAGGTAATAGTGTTCTATATGATTATGTAACATGATCATGGTGTCCCTCATATTTTCATGATACACATGAATGGAATCACTTAATACGCTATGACATTATTAAGACTATGCATAGATGCCTGAGTTATGCCTCAGGTTCTGGATAGCACTATGTATCTATATTTATGGATATATATACATCCCTATATATAATGTGAATATATATATATATATAACTATATATATATATGTTCCTATATATAATTTTCATATACACATATATACATGGTGAACTAATTTTAGACACATTTCATCTTCGGTTGAAGAAGGTATGGTTGGACAAGAATATTTGAAGACATGTTTTTTTATTTACTAATTCATTTTGATATACATGTACAATACCTAAATTTATATACATAGATTTGATTACGAGTTTTATTCCATTTGTGGTGTCCTAATGAGTATATATTACACCGTTTTTAGGCCACCATTTGGTACCTAGATAGATATAATCATATTTCATGTTCCATATCATTCTTTGTGTTATGTGTTGTTATGATTGTACAAGAGATATTGGGGAATAATAATAAGACATAGCTCATAATTCTAGTGTATATTTACCTAGGGGGTTGTATTTTATATATGATTCTATGTGTCTAGGTTGAATTTCTTTTTCTTCCACATCATAGCATGTTTATGAATAAAAATTTATTCCTTTATTATTTATTATCAGTAATATATATTATCCACTTCACATTAATTATTATTTATTCTGTTGTATTTATGAGAAATAAAGTGGTCATAGTTTTCAAATTGTACCTTCATTAGACCCTCTCTGCTAGACAGTGGTCGTGGGTGTATGGGAGATCTGCTTGAGGCATCGTGTCTGACATGCATGGGCTACCTTTCAGATGTATCTTAGGTCTGCATGCTAAAATTCATATCAAATATTATTTTCTTTATTTATTACTATCTTTTATGGTATAAATGAGACTAGGAATGTTTCATCGCCGACAAAATATCTCATTTATGGGTTCATCCAAACCATGCATGGTGGAAAGACCATATTTTTGGAGATTGGAATATAGTTCAATATTACAATCGGTTATCATTTAACCTTGGTTGATTTATTTATTTATATTGGTTGTTGATTTATGATTTATAAAAATTTCCCTAGACTATTATGGAAAGGAAGTGTTTATATATATATCATTATATGATCATTGAAATTCAATTCTTATGCATAATCCATGCCAAGTAGGTTGCATCATAGATTTAGTAGTGCATGATAATTTTTGTACACTGTATATGTGATTTATTAGAGTATTGTTGCATGTATACCATGATGTTTGAATTAATATTATTCTTATGTTTATTCCAGGATTGGTTTATTATCTATATTTATTACCCTCGGATTATATGGATGGTTATTACTATAAAACCTGAATAGTTAAATAAATTATTTGAATCGACCTAAAGAGTGTTATACAGTGTACCTTAATGGTACCCTATTATTAAACATTCATATTTGGAAATGTTTAGTCCATTTACATTGGTTGAAATATATGAAACATTAATGGTTTTAGTTAAATAGTTTCCATAATTTTAATTTATAAAGTCTCTGGGTTCTCTATAAATTGGGGATTGGTGACCCATATAATTGAACCATGTCTTTGTTGGGAAAATTATTGTTTTCAACAATACATATTAATGTTATATAAAGGGGGAGATTATTGAAAATAATACTCTGTCTCTTTATGATAATTTTGATGCTCACAAATACCCTTAGTTATTTTCTAATGATTTTATTTAGTATTATGTAGGAATTTATTAATTTATTTTACTTTTAAAATAATGAGAATTTATTACTTATTCGGAATCTACTTTAGTGAATTTTGGAATCATTGTTCTTACCTTACGTAGATAAATATAGCACAGAATCTTCTTTAACACGTTCTGGAATAACTGTTCATACCCTACGTGGATAAATGTAGCGTAAGGATGAAAAGTGTGTATACTTTTTGAGATAAGAGAAAATTATGGTTAAAAAACCATACGTTTTAAGAAACATATGGAAGAAAGAACCTTATGTTTTGGTTATCACCAAAGTATGGAAGTAGAACCATACTTAAATACTTAATGTTATGTTTGTTTCTCAAATTTAAGGTTCATCAACCTTACTTTTATGAACAGCCATACGTTCTTGGAAAAGTATGGATCAAGTAAAAGTATGGATATTTTACCGTACATTTGAGAGTTGAAGAAAAAGTATGGATGATCAACCCGATATTTATGTTCAACCTTACGTTGTCAACCTTACGTTTGAAGACTATATCACCAACCCTACATTTGGAGGCCACGTCATCAACCTTACGTTTGGCGTCGGAAATTTTGAAAGACGATATTTTTATGCACCGGTCAACATCTGATTATTGGGCGGATTTCAATCCATATTTAAAGTCGTTTTTAAAATACGACTTTGACTAATTAAAATCCGTTTTATCAATGGATTTAAGATCGAATTAAAAATATCTTTTTATATCGAGTCTTAAGGGAAGTTACGACTTCTCTGTAAATTCAAATTTTTGAATATCCCGAATCAGAAGGTGACTATTATGGATATAAATGTACAGGAGATATGCTCAGCATTATTATATATGTTCTCTATGAAAAACCAGGTACATGTGTATTGTAATTGATCTATTATTGAAAAAGGTGAAAAACAGAGACTGTAGAAATTCACGATTGATCTGCTATTTCAAAAAGGAGCGTCAAAGCTCTATTTGTTTAAGAAGAAGAAACTCGATAGAAAATTCACATGTTCTGCATTGAATATCTAACGTGGATCTACTACTGCTGAAGTTGTGAACTATATCTCTATATCTATTGCAACTGGATCGACTCAGAACTGCTTCGTCTTAAAAATCAATATTTCTAGAGACTTCAATACATCTGCTGTCAATTGCATTCTGTTGAAATTGTGAAGATCAACTAGAAAACTTCTTTCTGAAATTATTTTTATTCTTAAGTAACCAACTTATCGTTCTAAGATATGTAGGTTCGTGTTCGAACCAAAAGGCTTTATTATCCTGAATATTGTAAAGGTGTCAACTGCCTGTACTTAGTTGTGAACCGGTCTATGGAAAAGAAGACCAGATAGTGAAAATCACTAAGCTCGTGGAGTTGAGCATTTGTGGAGTGGACTAGGGGCCTTCTGTTCCCTGAACCACTATACATCTTTGTGTTCTTGTTTTTACTTATTCCGCTACATGATCAAATCTGATAAAGTATAAACGACAAAACTCGCTCAATCAAGGAGTCATCGAAAATTTGCAAAAGACACACTTCACCCCCCCCCCCCCTCTTGTGTATAATCTGTAGATTCAGATCCAACAATTGGTATCATAGGTGGAGCTTCTGATAGAGCCTTAGAAATCAAGAAGCATTTAAAGATTATACAACAGAGCATCATGACTGATACAAGATAAGGGATATCAATTTTCAGAGCACCATATTTTAATGGAGACAACTATGGTTTCTGGAAATCGTGCATGACAATATATCTGAAAAACCTCAGATATAGAGTCTATTCAATGATTCTGACTCCTTATGAAATTCCGGAAAATCCTGAGACATGGAGTGTTGCTACAGAGGCAGAGTATGATAAGAATTCGAAGTCTATGAATGCAATTATCTGCGGTCTAGGACTAGATTAATTTAACAGATTATCTTAGTGCCCGACAACATATGAGATGTGGAAAACAATATTCCTGGCATATGAAGGAACAGAAAATGTGAGACAAATGAGATATCCAACTTTAAAATTGAAATTTGATACTTTTAAAATGGTTGAAGGTGAAATAATTACCCAAATGAATGGGAGATTGAAAGAAATTGTCAATAATATAACAACTCTAGAAGAACCTATCAAGTAGGCTGATCAAGCATTAAAAGTACTAAGGGCACTTCATATTCAATGGAATGGTATCTCTACTGCAATCAGATAATCAACTCCTGTCAAAGATCTAACCATGAGAGAGCTGATTGGTAAACTGATGATGTATGAAGTTGAAATGAAAGATGAGGCTAATGAACATAAAGTGCTTATCAAAATAAAAGATAGTGCCTTGAAAGTAACTTCACAACAAAAGAATAGAATGATGAAGAACAGATATTTCAAAGCTAAATCAGAGATCTCTGACTCATCAAACTCAGACGAAGAGCTGGCTCAACTAGCCAGGAATTTTAGAAAGTTCTACAGCAAGAAAAGAGGCTTCAAAAAATCCTTTAAGAGAGATGATAATGAAGTAAGATGTTATGAATGCAAGAAGATGGGGAATATCAGACCAGATTGCCCACAATTGAAAGATGAAAAGAAGATGAAATTCATTAAAAGAAATGACTTTGAGCAGAATGAAAAGAAAGCTATGAAAGCCACTTGGAGTGTATCTGAAGACTCCAGTAGCTCTCCTAAATCAAGCTCAAAAAAAAAGAAGTCAATCTAAAGGCAAACATGTGTTTCATGGAAGAAACTGATGAGGTATTCTCATATTACTCTTCTGACTCAAACAACGAATCAAATTTTGAATCAAGCTATACAAATGAAAAACATGCAGCCTACTGCAATATACTTGATGAAAGATATGACTCACTATTTAAGAAAAATAAGTCACTAAAAAATAAACATAAATCTGTTTCAGATGAAAGAGATACAATGCTGAAACTACATAAGGAATTAACTAATAAATACAATTCGATTAACACTAAAAATATTAATTTTGAATCAAGAATAAAAACACTATAGGATGAAGTAGAATCTTACAAACTGGTTGCATTGGTTTTTACAAAAGGAGTGAATTCATTAAGTGAAATTCTTGGAAAAACTATCATTAAAAATGGGAGATTTGGAATTGGCAGTAAATGAGAAAAACCAAATATATCTAAAAATTATTTTGTTCCTAGCTCTAAAAAGGTTTATTGTAACTCTTGTGGGACAAAGGGACATATAGCTAAAAACTGTTTCTTAAGACAACCTCAAATTTGTGGTATTAAGAAAGCCTATGTTTCAAAAGATTTATATGATTCAGCTGATTTTAAAAGAACAGAGAAAATCCGGATACCCAGATCATTGCTAGCTAACACCCCTGGACCCAACAGAATATGGGTACCAAAGCAATTTATTTAAATGTATTTGCAAGTTGCAGGTCACCAGAGAAGAGAAGATATATGGTACATGGATAGCGGCTGCTCAAGACATAGGAGTGGAAACTCATTGAATTTTTCTTCACTCACTCAAATAGAAGGAGGACTTGTCACATTTGGTGACAATTCCAAAAGAAAAGTCATTGGCATTGGAACTGTTGGAGATCCAAAAAAAGTCTCAATCAACAAAGTAATTTATGTACAAGAATTAAAACACAACCTGATAAGTATCTCTCAACTCTGTGATGATGGATATACTGTTGATTTTACTAACAATTGTTGTACTATTTCTAAATATAAACTGTTTAAATTTAAAGCACCACGAACTGAAAATGTATATTCTTTGGATTTAAATTCCTTGTGTAAACAACAAGTAAACTGATTGAATTCTAAAGTAAGTGAATCTTGGATCTGGAATAGGAGACTTGAACATTTCAATGTATTGTTTTTACATAAGTTATCTATGAAACATTTAGTTTCTGATTTACCTAGTCTCAAATTTGAATGTGACAGATTTTGTGATGCATGTCAACTTGGAAAGAAATACAAATCATCCTTCAAATATGTTAATAAGGTTTCTACCCCTAATACTCTAGAACTTATTCATATGGATTTGTTTGGACCCTCAAAAGTATCAAGCTTAGCAGGTAAATTATATGTATATTCTTTAGTTGATGACTATTCAATATTTACATGGATTTTATTTTTGAAATTTAAAAATGAAGCTTTTACTTTATTTGAAAGTTTCTGCAAATATGTTCAAAATGAAAAATGGTTCAATATAATACCATTAAGAGGTGATCATGGTGGAGAATTTGAGAATCTAGAATTTAATTCCTTTTGCTCAAATATGGGTATTAAACACACCTTCTCTGCACCAAGAACACCTCATCAAAATGGGATAGTATAAAGAAGAAATAGAACTATTCAAGAAATGGCTAGAACTATATTAAATGAATATAGCCAACCTATATATTTCTGGGCAGAAGCTGTGAATACAGCTTGGTATATAATTAATAGAGTTTTAATTAGACCTATTTTGAAAAATACACCCTATGAACTATGGAATAACAGAAAACCTAAAGTTAACTACTTTAATGTTTTTGGATGAAAGGTCTACATCTTAAACACCAAGGATAATCTTGGTAAGTTCGATCCAAAATATGATGAAGGTATTTTGTTATCATATTCTGCTACCTCCAAAGCTTATAGAGTTTATAATAAGAAGTCAAGGATTGTTGAAGAATCAGTTCATGTAAAATTTGATGAATCTGATCCCTTTGAGAAAAGGACAGAACACATGGATGAACTTGACTCTAATGAAAACATGAGACTTGATAAATTAAATAATGATTTTGAAAATGATATAAAAGAAATTCAGTCCAGTTCAGAGGAACATGATACTGAAGAACCTTTAAATATATTACCTAGACAGTCTATAACCCTAAAGAATCACCCTTTAGAAACTGTAATAGGTGACCTAGAAACTGGTGTTCAAACTAGAAGAAACTTAGGAAACCTTGTGAAATTCTCTGCCTTCCTATCTCAACAAGAACCCAAGACTATATAAGAAGCTTTAGATGATGAAATCTGTGTAATAGAAATGAAAGATGAATTAAACCAGTTTAAAAGGAATGAAGTTTGGGAATTAGTGGAAAGACCTATGAATTATCCTATAATAGGAACCAAATGGGTCTTTAGTAATAAACAAGATGATTAAGGCACAATAACTAGAAATAAATCAATATTAGTAGCTAATGGATATAATCAAGAAGAAATAATAGATTATGATGAGACTTTTGCACATGTATCTTTGTTAGAAGCCACTATAATACTTTTAGCCTATGCATCTTAGGTGAATTTTAAATTATTTTAGATGGATGTTAAATCTGCCTTTTTAAATGGTTATTTAATGGAGGACGTTTATGTTGAGAAACCTCCTGGTTTTGAAAACTCTCAAAAACCTTATTCTATTTTTAAACATACTAAATCTCTTTATGGCCTTACACAAGAGCCTAGACCTTGGTATGAAAGATGAAGTTCTTTTCTTTTGAAAAATAATTTTACTGTTGGAATGGCAGACCCAAAACTCTTTAAGAAAACTGTGAAAAATAATGTTTTATTGGTTCAAATTTATGTTGATGATGTAATCTTTGGATCAACTAATAAATCTCTTTGTCATGAATTTTCAAAATTAATGCAAGAAGAATTTGAAATTATTATGATGGGAGAATTAAATTTCTTTTTGGGCCTTCAAATATTTCAAAAAGATTTTGGAAATGTTTTAAATCAAAGAAAATACATTACTGATTTAGTTAAGAAATTTGGACTTTAAAACAGAAAGCCATTTAAAACTCGTATGTGTACTAATATGAAACATGATTTGGATGAAACTCAGAAATCATTTTACAACAAGTTATATAGAGGTATGATTGGTAGTTTGTTATATCTTACTACTAAAAGGCCAGATATAATGTATTCAGTATGTCTTTGTACTAGATTTAAATCAAATCCTAAAGAATCTCATCTAACTGCTTTTAAAAGATTTTTTAGATATTTAAGAGGAACTATTTTTCAATCTCTTCTTTATCCTAAAATTTCTGATTTCAATTTGATTTCACATTCAGATACTGACTTTGGAAGTTGTAGATTAGATAGAAAAATTACATCAGGAACGTGTAACTTTTTAGGAAAGTCTTTAGTATCATGGTCTAGTAAGAAATAACATTCAGTTGCCCTGTCAAAAGGTGAGGTAGAATATGTTTCTGCTGGTAGTTGTTGTGCACAAGTGTTGTGGATGAAAACACTTTTATAGACTTTGAATTGAATTTTAATAATACACCTATTTTATGTGATAATACAAGTGCAATTAATATTTCAAAAAATACTATTAGTCATTCTATAACTAAGAACATTGATATAAGGCATCACTTTTTAATAGATCATGTTATTAAAAAGGATATATTTTTATAATTTATAAATACAGAAATTCAATTAGCATATATTTCTACTAAACCACTTCCCACTGCAAGGTTTGATTTTATTAAGGGGAGCTAGGTTTATTTAATTTTAAATATATTTTTTGTTTGTATTTTTTTTTTGAATACTATTTATGTTTTTTTTCATATTAAAATTTTATTTGTTTTAAATATATGTAATGATTAGTGATTACACGGGAATCAAGGCTGTCAGAGCCTTTTCTACATCTAAACAGTTTCACTTCTATCGAAACCCTTTCGAAATCCGAAAATCACACTTCTTCTTCTAAACCCTAACCTTCAAACCATCAGAGATTCTTGCAAAGATGGTTAGAAATAAAAGAGCCAGTGAAGCCGAGCCAAGTAATGCCAAGAGACAACACACCGAGGGAAGAAAAATCTTATAGGGAAAGGTAATCGATCTCGACTGGTTATTTTAGAAAAATCTTCTATTGAAGAAAGCACTGTCGTTTCAGAATCTTGAACAGATGTTCAACAGTGAAAATATGGAATTTCTGTATGAAGTAGAACTTAGATACATCTTTAAATCTATACAGTTTATTTTTGGAGATACAGAGGATAGTATGGTGGCTAAGATAGAGGATAGATATTTCTCAATCTCATCCACAGAGATTGGTCAGATTCTCAAATGCCCTGATGAGGGAGTTTTTCATTTCGATTTGAAAAATATTGGAGATTCTGTGCATAAATCCTAAGACATCATGTCCTTTCTTTTTAGTACTAAAACTATAAAGAAAATTTTTATCAAAGATTTGGCGCCTGATCAGAAAATTTTTGTTAAATTTATTCAGACTGGAATAGCTCCAAGAAGGCAGAGTTAGAAAAGATTTTGTACCCTGATATGTATATAATGTTTCTTCTGTTAAGCAATATTAAGTTAAACTTTCCAAGTTACATGGTAAGGTGTCTCAATTACCGCTTTCAAAGCGATGCCTGAATGAATTTCTAACCTTTCGGTCGATTTATTTCTAAACTACTACTTAAGAAAGACATGGTGAGATTAGTGGATGCCCAAGTTACCGGTTATCACAGTAATACGTTTAATGGTGGAACATTAAGGAAGGTTGGATATTTATGGAGCACCATTAAAGGAATAATTTTTCCAGTAGGAGCTGAGGAAGACTCAGAGAGTGCTCAGGATCAACCTGCTAAGTCCAAGGTGGTACAAGATGAATCTAGAGTCAGCAATGTAGCAAGAATGAACTCTTTGAAGTGGAAGATATTGAGGAAGATAGAAGTCAGGAGGGAATTCAATTGAAAAGAAAGATACATATTAATAAGGAAGTTACTTCCCCTGCTTTGTAATCAACAACAGAAGCTTTATTTTCTTATACTTTTGTAAGAGAGCCCGTTGTTGATAAGATCATGGAAGATGATAGTGAAAGGACAGTGCCGGTAGAGGGATCAGGAGCTCAAGAAGAAGCTCAAAGAAAGAATTAGGAACAGATTGTAGCTGATGTTGATGTTTCAATACGACAGGAACATGAGATGGAGGCAGTTCCTGGTGAAGAAGTGGCCAGACCTCAAGAAACTACTGATGATATTGTTCTTGAAAATGTAGTGGAATGCCTAGATGCTGATGTTTGTGGTGAGCATGCTTCTGAAGATCACACAGAGGTACTTCAAGAGGATTTCTTTGTGGAGGAGTTTGAGAACTCAAAGGAAAATCTATGGACCAACCTTCTTAGGATAGACAAAAAGATAAATCTGATACTGAATCATTGCCTTTGGTACTACTGCATCAATCAGGTCATGTTAATATGAATCAAGCATAGGGTGCATCTGATTCAAGGAAAGAAGAAGTTGAATAACTGTACAGAAAAGTATCTCAGTTGGAATCTGAGAATGTCATTCTAAGAAATTCTTTAGACTTATAACATTTGAAGTTTCAAAAGATAAAGGAGTGTACAGTCTCGAGGCAAGAATGAATAACAAGATACAAGATCTTCAATGTAATAGTGCTCCATTATCAGTGGTGCCAGACAATCAGAGGTTTTTAGTGGATCAACTGACATCTAGTGAGCCATCGATTAGAATCCTGTTAAATCATTTATCAGAGAATCATTCAGTGTTTTTCGAAAAATAGGAAAGGATGCATGAGTTTTTCAGAGTCAATTTAAAAGAGTATATTCATATGACTCAAGAGAACAGAGAGCTCATTATCAAAAATGGATATGGGATGATGAAGAGACTTCGGGAACAGTTTATAGAAATCAATTCTACAATCCAGAGGAGATAGAACTTGTTGCCTATCTTACCCAAACATTGATTCCTGTGTATATCATTGTCATGTATATACTGCTATTTTTGAATGAAAATTTCCTTCATTATTTATTTGTTTCTTTCCCTATTTTGTTTTACTGAATTTAATTTTTTATATTCCAGTACTCCATATTTTATTATTGATAAACAGTTAATAATAAGCATTTACCTACAGTTCAGTGCAACATTAAATGTGTTAAACTCCATGATTTTTATTCTTTTTGATATCAAAAAAATGGGGAGAATTTGGATAAACATAAACATTTTATTTAAGGGCTATTTAGGGGGAGAATTAACGGAGAATTTGGATAACCATGGTATTTTATTTTTTACAAAACTTTGTTTCAATAGTTTTCTGTATATTTATTGTTTATTCAGAAGGATAAATTTTTCTAAACATAAATACTGTTTCATCCTCTCAAAATTCTAAAACTTTATGTAAGTAGTTTTGAAAGTTAATTTCGTTTTAATAATTTTATTATCTCATGGGTTTTGTGATCATCAAAAAGGAGGATACTGTTGAGCAAAGTATTGTTTTCAACAATACATATTAATGTTATTTAAAAGGGGAGATTATTGAAAATAATACTCTGTCTGTTTATGATAATTTTGATGCTCACAAATACCCTTAGTTATTTTCTAATAATTTTATTTAGTATTATGCGGGAATTTATTAACTTTTTTTACTCTTAAAATAACGAGAATTTATTACTTATTCATAATCTTCTTTAGCACGTTATGTAATCACTCTTCATACCTTATGTAGATAAATATAGCACGGAATCTACATTAGCACGTTCTAGAATCACTGTTCATACCCTACGTGGATAAACGTAGTGTAATGATAAAAAGCGTGTATACATTTTTAAATAAGAGAAAAGTATGGTTAAACAACCATACGTTTTCAGAAATTTATGGAAGAAGAACCTTACGTTAGAAAGGAACCTTATGTTTTGGTTATCAGCAAAGTATGGAAGGAGAACCATACGTAAATACTAAACGTTACTCTTGTTTCTCAAAAGTAAGGTTCATCAACCTTACTTTTGTGAACAACCAAACGTTCTTGGAAAAGTATGGATCAAGTAAAAGTATGGATATTTTACCGTACGTTTGAGAGTTGAAGAAAAAGTATGGATGATTAACCCTACTTTTATGTTCAACCTTACGTTGTCAACCTTACGTTTGAAGACTATGTCACCAACCCTATGTTTGGAGGCCACGTCATCAACCTTACGTTTGGCGTCGTAAATATTGAAAGACGATATTTTTATGCAGCGGTCAATAAGCTGATTATTGGGCGGATTTCAATCCGGATTTAAAGTCGTTTTTAAAATATGACTTTGACTGATTCAAAGTCGTTTTATCAATGGAGTTAAAATCGAATTAAAAGGAGCTTTTAATGCCAAGTCTTAAGGGAAGTTACGACTTCTATGTAAATTCAAATTTTTGAATATCACGAATCAGAGGGAGAATTTTATGGATCTAAATGTACAGGAGATATGCTCAGCTTTATTATTTATGTTCTCTCTGAAACACCAGGAACATGTGTATGGTAATCGATCTATTATTGAAAAAGGTGGAAAACAGATACTGCAGAAATTCACAATTGATCGGCTATTTCAAAAAGGAGTGTCAATGTTTTGTTTGTTTAAGAAGAAAGAACTCGATAGAAGATTCACTTGTTATGAATCAAATATCTACTGTGGATCTACTAATACTGAAGTTGTGAACTATATCTCTATATCTACTGCAACTGGATTGACTCAGAATTGCTTCTTCTTGAAAATAAATATTTCTAGAGACTTCGATTCATCTGCTGTCAATTTCATTCTGTTGCAATTGTGAAGTTCAACTAGAAAACTTCTTTCTGAAATTCTTTTTATTCTTGAGTAACCAGCTTCTCGTTCTAATATATGTAGGTTCGTGTTTGAACCAGAAGGCTTTGTTAGCCCGAAGATTGTAATGGTGTCAACTGCATGTACTTAGTTGTGAACCGGTCTATGAAAAAGAGGACCAGATAGTGAAAATCACTAAGCTTGTGGAGTTGAGCGTTGGTGGAGTGGACTAGGGGCCTTTTGTTCCCCGAACCACTATACATCTTTGTGTTCTTGTTTTTACTTATTCCGCTACATGATCAAATCTGATAAAGTATAAAGGATAGAACTCATTCAATCAAAGAGTCATCGAAAAATTGCAAAAGACACAATTCACCCCCCCCCTCTTTTGTATAATCTGTAGATTCATATCCAACAGTCTTGTGTTAAAAGACTCGAGATTAATGTACATATACATTAAATTACTTTTGATGAATACTAAATTACAAATAAAAAATCTAAAAGACTGTATTTTTTTTTTCCTTTGAAAAATTTTACTGCATTCTTCTAATTTGGTGAAAAATCTTTAAAATCTCTCATAAAGATCTTACCCTTCAACTTTCGTACTTAAAACCATTCTTTATATCATAGAAAAAATAAAGAATATAAAAGGCTTAGATTAGATGCTCTGTAAGGGTAAAGAATGATAATATTAAAAAACATGAACATAACATACAAAATCATACCATGTTCAACATATATCATAATCTTGAGACATGAAATAAATTTTGGTAGTTTATAAGGCATAAAACATAAAGTCACATGAGTGATGATAAAATAGCATTGGCATAATACATGGATTTTGGGAAAACACATAACCATAGAAAATAATTTCATATTAATCAAGGCTCATTTCAAAGACCATTATAGCAGACAAATTTCATTACTGAACTGAGTTCACTCCTCATTCCGACCCTATATTACCGAACTGTGTTTACATACCATTCAAGCCCTATATTACTAAACCGAAATAATTTATCATTCCATCCCTCCCTATCTCATGAGATATAAATATTTACCCACTTCATTTGAGGGAGATATAGGTCCCGCTAATCTCATAATCAAATCCTTCTGACATGTTCTATAAAAATATAAATCTTTCATCAAATCATAAACCCAGGGATAAAATGGGATTCTTATACATCATTTAAAACATAATCCATGTAAAACAAATGGATTTAATAAATCAAATTCCAATACAAACACCATAAAACAATAATAATAATAGTAATACTATAATTGAAACATAACCCTATTAAATAATTCTATGTAAGGAAGAAAATTATTTTTGTAAAACACTTGAAATTAATTAATGAGAAAAATATCCATTATTATTCAAAAAAAATCTTATTATAAAATACCGTGAAATTTTAAACAAAAATATTTTCAGGGAAAGTAAACTTGAAATCTTTTATGGGAATCTTTATGGAAAAAAGGTTTTATAATAGCGTTAGAATATATTCATGTCATATATGTTCAAAAAAAATTCTTCTTTTACTTTTACCTAAAAAATACAAAAATAACCACATATGGAAAAAATGTGAATTATCCCATTAAACCACGAAGTAAAAAAGGAAAAAATGGGTAAATATTACTTTAAATATCCAAAATTGAATAGTAAAACATTTTATGAAGTCATTTTTTAAACATGGGAATTGATGATAAATAATCCCCAGTAAATACTTATGTATAAATATTCTCATTTAATAATGAAATTTCGAAATTATCCCTTACTAATTTATAATTAGTTGAGTTGTATGACTCATAAAAAAATAAAATTATATTCATATTATAACGTTATTAATAATAATCATAGAAAAATTCATCGCCAATATAAAGACCACTCAAAATAACCAGGTGGTGTATAAAACATATGTCCCACATAATTAAAAGTTAAACAAAATAATCCATTAACTTAGGTCGGATATCGTTTTTTTGTATATGAACCTCCTGTATAATTATTTATATAATTTCATTGATTTATTACAGAATAATAGTTTTTTTTATGATATAATATATGATTTTATTATCATCTGTTTGTTTGTAACACTTCATTATTACTCATTCTTCTGCTATTAACTACTTTATGTTCCTATGCATGTTTTGTTGAATAAGTTTTGGTTATCTATCTTATGTCATAATTATATCAGTAAATAATTATATTAACATAATATGTACCATATTTATTCATTATATATATTTATATAATCATTCTTTAATGGATATACTGTTGAATGAATTGCATCGCATCATGGAGATGGTGGGTCATACATACGCACAAGCAATGATATCACTCCAATAATTATGGAATGGTATTAAAGTGTATTGTTTATAAAATATTTAAGAAGAAATATAATGTTATAATAATCATATATAGTTATTATTTTCATCATTTCATCCATCCATGTAAAGAGGTGATGAATAACATATTGTACCATGGCATGGAGACGGTAAGTTGTATGTATACTTGCATGGTGATTTGATTTTTGTATAATGGATTGAAGGTGGAATATGGTTATTCTATAAAAAATATCATCTTAGAATATATATAAAATTATATTTATTACTTTTGGATCAAAAACACTCATGAAAAGGATGTAAAAGAATAAATAAATCTGGAATAATTTGTAGATAAGATTACCTCTTCTTTGATGATCTCCCTCTAGATCTCCTCTTAAGGGAACCCGAGTTACTCTTTGGGAAGAAAAAAACATCTAGAATGTGAAAAATGAAGTTTAGAAGGTGAATGGGTTGGGTATAACTATTCTTTAATGAACAAATATATGTTATGTTATGTGGTAAGATTTTCCCTTTTATAATTGAGGTTGGGGGAACATTTGGAATTTGAAAAATATTAATTTCTAATAATTTTAAACCATATTAAAAAAACCTCAAAATTTTTATATATTAGAATATGTGATGATATAATGTTGTAATATCATTAAAAAATATTTTTGTCACATTTGTTAGTTGATTTTAAACCATATAATTTCTTTTTACCCATAATTATTTTCTATTAATTTTAACTAAGGTATCAAACAGTTAGGCACTAAAATAGAGTAATTTTTACATATTTGATTCAAATTAGACCATAAATGAACAATATAGAACATTTTAGACCATTCCGTAATTATTATATATTTTTAAAAATGTTCAATGTTTTTAAAATAATTAAATAATGCATATTATTTATAAATAATAAATAGTGTCAATTTTGATACTATTAAATTTACTAATTTTTAAAAATATCAAGATAAGATGTTATCCTTGAATAAAATATTTTATGACATAACTAGGTTGTTATTTTAATCTATAAAATTAGTTGGACATATTAATTATCCCACGTTATATTTATTTTAATATTTTTAATAACATTAAATTTATATTTTCATTAATAAAATAACTACTACATCCATATTGTATAATTATTTAATGTAAATATTTTTTGAATAAAATTTAAAAATAAAATAAAATAATGAATATAATTATACTATATTTCAGATTAATTTTTTTAGTCAAGTATATATACTAAAAAATACTATAATTAAAATTCTATATTTATTAATGCATGAATGTGATAACATTAACATCACATTAAATAATATATTATAAGTGTCATGGTATATTCCATATGGATCCAAATGGTTAATAAATCTACTACTAGATTATTATGATCCAAATATACTCTACTAATAATATTTTTCATGTATTTTGGTCTTTTAATGGTTGTTATCATTTTAATAAAAATTGTTTTATTGATTTTCCAACAATTAAATAATTTTTTCATAATTAATGTATATGTTTTTAAGGTAACAATTTATTTCCTAAAAATTTAGGTATATAATCATGATAAATAAAAACATTTTATATTTAAATGAATATTTATATTTTAATTTTTTTATTTATAATCTTATATTAAAAATAATATATTATTTAAAACTTGAATGTGACATCACTAAATTTTCATTAAATAAATTATTATAAATACCATAATATACCTCAGATGGTCCCAAAATGTAAGAATTGAAATTATATTAGGAAATATGTTTACTATGTTAAAAATTGAAATTTATATTTTCGGATTCCACTCATTTGTCCCTATATGGACACCAAAAAGATATTAAAGAAAAATAAAGTGACACATTATGTCATTCTTTGATTTAAATATTACTTAAGTCATTTTCATGTACAAGTGTCCATTAAATTACATAATTTCAACTGTTGTGTTCTAAGGGTCTAATTCAATTCATCGAATATATTGGTTTCATTTGTTTTGGTCATTTTATTGTCTTTATAATTTTATTTTTAACCTATATTACCTAATTTACCCTTGACCATGGTAACAAAATTTACCAATATTAGTATTCATATTAGTTAAAAACTCAAGGGACATACTTACTTAATTTTTAACTCATGAAGACAAATTTTACATCCATTTTTTAAAATTCAAAAAAACCTAATTCACAAAATTAAATCTAAAATAAATATGGTACCATTTCACGAAAAAACAGTTTTAGGATAAGTGTCATTTTAAAATAGAAAATGGTTTTATAATAAATTTATTTACAAAATATACTTAAAAAACTTAACATTGCTATTTTAGATTAAAATTAACTATTTAATATTTTAAACTAATCCATAACATAATTTGACCTTGTAAATACTTAATTAGAAAATATATTTTTTAATAAAAAACTTCATTTACTCTTTCATAAAAAATGAATCTTATTTGAAAAATACCAAACTTTCAACTAAAATAAATTTTGATGTTATTTTTTAAAATTATAAGTTTTTTTGCTAAATATTATATATAAAAGTTTCAAAAATTAGATTTAAAATGGGTTCCCCCATCAAAAGGTTGTAAAACTACATTTTTTAAAATATTTCTTTTATCCTAAAACATGAATTTGTTCTAATATCATGTCTAAAAAAATAAAATATGAATTATAAAAATTATATTGAATATATTAAATATATAATTTATTAATGTAATACATCAATATTTATTTTATTATTTTATTAACTCAATTATATGCATTTAAGTAATTTTTCAGAAAACAAATTCATATTTATTTAAAACGGGTTTTGTTTTCATTTATAATTAATTTCTTGGAAAAATTTTATTATATATACATTTGAAAGGAATATTTTTATAATTCATTTCATAATTTTTATACTCACAATTACAATTTCTAGGTTATAAGGTTACATAATAATATTTATTTTTCCACATAAACATTGTTTTGCGTGAAATGAATTCTATGAAGAGAATGTCAAATTCTGTGTAACACAATCCAATAATAGTGTTGTATATAACACAAGATAATATAGAATCATGTTTATCCCAAACATAATATGGTGTATCATACATCAGATGACAATAAAAAATTCTACCTCATAAAAATCTCAGTGTGTTACATTCAACCCCATATAAAATGAATTTTACTCTCAAAATTTATCTAGGTTATCATAGGATTAATACTTGAATGTTTTTTCATAGAAAATCACATCATAATAAAAAAGACTAAAAATTAATTTTAAAAGGGAATATTTGGAAAATAACAATTACCAAAAAAATCAAAACTATCTCTCTATGTGGGAGAACATACTTTAAAGTTTCTCCATAGAGGAAAATCATAAATAATCATAGAGATTTATATATTTAACTGATAATATGAAATTTTTGGATTGATAGAATGTTAAAAATTACAAAATCATAAACTAATGATGAATTAAATAGTACATTGATGTCAACAAAAATTATGATTATGGGATAACTATTTACAACACTATCCTTTATCATAATGATGAAGAATTTGAATGAAAAGAAATACATTCTTGAGTTTGGTACAATCTTACCTTTGTTCATTCCTTAAAAATGTTTCACCTTCATATCATATTAAAAGAAGTGAAGTTGAATTTTTTATTCTTAAAAAATTTTCAGATTATGTAATTCAGAAATATAATGATATGTTATTCAATATGCCTTTCTCAAATGGAAAATGTTAGAACAAGTTATGAAATATACATATTCCCACCTATAATGAGATAATACAAACATAATCTTGAGTTTAAATTATGTTATCCATAAATTGATAACCTTATAATCCTTCAAAAATATCAAAAATATCAAAAATCAAAAACCATAGAAAGAGGTAAAATAACTCATCTTAACATTTATCCCTCATATATCATAAGGAATCTCTTGTTGGTCTCATTCAAAACATGTGAACACCTTCATCGTTTATTCTCTGGAGTCATGTTAAAAACCTTAATTACCATATATCCTTAATGAAAACATGCATTTTACCATATGCCAAAATGTATTGGATATACTCTTTAAGTCCAAAAAGTTTTTTAATTCATCCAAGATAGCATAAACAACATGTAATCAAATCACTAATTAGTATCATCCAATTAATCATATCCTATCATATATTTATCCAAGATAAACATAATTTTCTCCACATCATGTACACATTAAGTTTCAAATTTTATTAATAAAACTATTCCCTTTTCCTTAAATTTCCTTTCTATGTCTTCATCCCTGTTAAACGTATCATTTTAAATCCTTAATGAAAAACTTATACCGAAAATACATATATGTAATCGTTGAATTCAAAAACATATACACTTCAATCATCCATCTTTATTCATAACTCATTACACGGGATTAAATATTTTATTCATTACAAGAATATGAAATGTGAATCATGCATTTTGTTTCATCCACCGTAATCAAATAATTAAATTTATACTAATAGTAAACAACACTTGAAGAACATAACATAACTTTCAAATGTTAGTTAAAATCTCTATATCCTCAGTAGTATAACCAATACTCATAACAAAATCATGATTCTATTCATGATATTTCTACTTATGAAATACATTTTCTTAATTATCATGCATTGTACATCTAAAACATTCAATCTTAATGATTTTATATTTAGTTTCAGATATTATCAAATACGAGATGAAAATTTGAGGAACAATTATCATAGATGAAAATCCCATAACTAATGAAATTCAATTATAGTATTTCAATATATGACCCCTTAGGTTTAATCCGTGGATATTCATGATTTTTACCAAAATTAAAAGATTATAACTTATAGTTAAACTTATCCATAGGGATATCCCAAGACATAACCTTACAAATATCAATAGGGATCTCAATAATTTTTTCGCAACCTAGTTTCTAAAGTTTGACTTAACCTTCACTCTAATACCAAATGTAAAGACCCAAAATTAATGTACATAGTCATTACATTACATCAGAGGAATAATAAATTATAAAACCAAATTGAAAATGATAATATTAGTATAGATCCTTTGGAAACATCGAACACATTATTCTAATTTTGTGAAATATCTTCAACATCTCTCATAATGATCTTCCCCTTTAGTTTTCCAACTTTGAACCTTTCTTTATATCCTAGGGAAAAACATACGAAGAGGGTGAACTCAGATTTTTAATAAGGGTAAACAAAGAAAATATCAAACAAAACATGAACATAATAATGTAATAACATGAACATAACTTTTAGGATTCATACCATGTTAAAAATATATCCAAATATCGTGACATAAAATAAATATTAATAGTTCATAAGGCATAAAAGATAAAGGAACACAAGACTTAAGAAAATAGAATCAGAATAAAACATTGTTTTTGGAAAACACATCAGTATAAAAACATTTTGTATTAGTCAAGGATAATTTCCTAGACCATAATAGTAGACAAAGTCTGTTACTGAACCAAGTTCACTTCTCATTCCACACCTATATTGTTGAACTAGGATTGAATACCATTACAACCTTGTATTGTTGAACCAATATCATTTCCCATTACAAACCTATCTATCTCATGAGATGTAAATATTTTCACAATGAATTTGAGGGAGATATAGGTCCCACCCATCTCATAGTGAAATCATTCTTATATGTTCCACATAAAAAATAAATCATTCATCATAGCTAACTAAAGGGAAAAAATGGGTTTCTTAAACCTCATTTATAACATAATCCATGTTAAACAAATGGATTTCGTAAATAATGTTCCATCATAAAAACCATAAAACCATATTAATAATAGTGATAGTATACTTAAAACAAAACCCTATTAAATAATGACATCTTATATGGAAAATAATTTTGATTGAACACTTTACATTAATTTGTGAGGATAATATCATTTCTTCTTCGAGGACATTTTTCGTTCATAAAATATAGTGAAATTTTAAAAGAAAATAATTTCATGGAAGGTAGCATTAAAAGATAGTAACATCAACTTCATGAAATTAAGTCGTTATTAAATTTTAAGAAACCATTAATTCCGTATACGTTTAAAAATAAATACTCTCATGCTTTTGCTGGAAAATCCAGAATGTACATCATATGGAAAATGAAAGAAACATTCCATTCAAAACATCTAGTAAAAGAGTGAAAATTTGGTAAGAATTAATTTAAAAATCCATAGGATAATAGTAAAACATTTTGTGAAATAATTTTTTTAAACATCAGCATGGATGATAAATAATTCCCTGTAAATACTTACACATAAACAAACATGGATAAAAATGAATCTTCAAAATTATCTCTTACAAATTTATAAACAGTCGAATCGTATGAATAATAAAATAATAAAATTTATATTAATATTATAACCATCATAATAATAATCATAAAAACATTCATGGAAAGCATAAACACGACTCAAAAGAAATATGTGGTTAATAAGGCATATGTCCCAGATAAATCGAAGTGAAATAAAATAATCCATTTCCATAGATATGATATTCTATGTATGTATCTAAAACACTTGTATAATGATTTAAACAATGATATTTCTTTATTAGATAATAATATTTATTTTTATGATATCATATATGATTAAATTATAATCTTTTTGTTAGTAACATTTCATTGTTACTCGTTATTCGGGAAATAACTGATTTATGTTTTTATGCATGTTTTGTCAAATAAGTTGTGGTTATCCTTCTTAGGTCATATTTAGATCATTAAAAAATTATATTAACATAATATATACTTTATTTATTTATTTTATACGTTTATATAATCATGCTTTAATGGAAATCATGTAGAATGAATCACATCGCATTGTGGATGCACTAGGTTGTATGTACGTACGAGTGACAATATCATTCCCATAATTGTGGTATGGTATTGAAATATATGGTGTATATAATATTTAAAAATAAATATCGTATTATAATAATAATAATATGTAGTTATTATTTCAACAATTACACCCATCTAGGTAAAGAAGTGATGAATAATAGATTACACTACGGTGTGGAGACGGTAAGTCGAACGTACGCACGAGTGGGGATTTATTTTTTAAAGAATAGATAAAAGGTGGAATATGGTAATTAAATAACCATAAAAGTATCTAATAATATAATTTACACTTCATTTATTACATCAATATCTAAAAACTCATGAAGTGGAAGTAGAAGAAGAAATAAGTTAGATAGAATCTGTAGATAATATTACCTCTTCTTCGACAGGCTCCCTCTAGATTCTCGAATTAATGAAACTTGAGTTGGTCTCCTGAGAAAACCTGAACCTCTATAATATAAATAAGGAAGTTGATAAGGGAAATGGGTAGAGGATATAAGAGCTTGAAGGCTCAATTTGATGGGAAGTTGTGAGAGAGAATGTGCCCTTTTATAATTGAGGTTGGGGGAACCTTTTGAATTTCCAAAAATACTAATTTATAATAAATATAATCTGTATCCAAAATAACAAAAAAAAAATTCTTAGATTCGAAGACATGATGTGATAAGGTTGTAATATAATTAAACAGTAATTTTTATACATGTTTTTATTTAATTTTAAATCTTATCATTTTCTTTTACCCTTGATTATTCTCATTTAATTTTTACTAAGGTAACAAATTTTCCACGTTAAAATATTATGATTTTTACTTATATGATTTCAATTTGAGAATAAATGAACCATATATAAAATTTTAGACTATATAAAATTTATTATATATTAGTAAAAATGTTCTATGGTTTTTAATTATTTCAACAATACATATTTTTGATAAACAATCAACAGTGTCATTTTTGAAACTCTTCAATTTATTTATTTATTAAAACATCAACATATGATGTTATCATTGAAAATATATTTTATTATATACCTAAAGGGTAAATGTGATATATAACATTATAAGGATATATTAATTATCACAAATTATATTTATTAGATTATTTTTAATAATAATAATTCTCTATTTCCATTAATAAAATTATAACTACATATGTATTGTATAATTATTTAATATATTTATTTTTTGAATATAAATTAAATAAATGATAATAAAGATAATTCTTCTAGATTTTATATGAATATTTTTAGTTGAATGTATATTAAGAAAAATACTATATTAAAACCACTATATTTATTAAAGCATGAATCTGATAACTGTAACATCAATTTAAATAATATATTATAAGTTTCCTAATATATTTCATATGGATCCAAATGGTCAATAACTCAACCATAATATGATTATGGTCTACATATACTCTAATAATAAGATTTATTTCAAGTTTTTTGGTCATTTTATGGTTATTAAGATTTTAATAAAAATTATTTTATTGATTTTCTAACAGCTAATCATTTTCAGCATCATCAATGTATATGTTTTTAATTTAATTATTTATTTTCTTAAAATTTTAAAAAAAATATCATTATAAAGTAAAACATTTTATATTTCATACGATTATTTATAGTATAATTTATCTTCTTCAAAAGATTATAATGAAAATGATATATTATTTAAAATATGAATGTGACATCCTTAAAGTTTCATTAAATAAAATATTATAAATACCATAATATCACCCAAATGGCTCCAAAACGTCAAAAATGAATTTATATTGCGAAATATATTCACTAATTTAAAAATAGAAATTTATATTAATAGATACTACCCATTTGTCTTTATATAGACATATAATAGATATTAAAAATAATGAAAACATCATTTTTTTCATTCTTTGATTTAAATATTATTTATGTCATTTTCATAGGCATGTGTGCATTAAATGAAATAATTTTATTCCTCGAGTATAAAGGGTGAAATTACATTTATCAAATAATTTTTTTTAATTTTTTTGGGTAAATTTTATTGTCTTTATTATTTTATTTTTAACCTATATTGCCTAATTTTTCCACTCGCATGGTAACAAAATTTACCATTTTTACTATTCATTTTTTGTCAAAAAAATAGGAACCTACATAAAACATTTTGACCTCCTGAATCATAATTTTAAATTTATTTTTAAAAATTCAAAACACAAATGTTCCAGAATTAAATTTAAAATAAAACACGTAAAACGACACAAATTGTTTTTTGGAAACATTTCATTTCAAAATGGAAAATGTTTTTATAATAAATTTATATATATAATACATATCAAAAACCATCATTTTAAAATTTTAGATTGAAATGAACAAATTAAATTTTAAAACTAATCCATAACATTATTTAACCTTATAAATAACAAAAAAAATATAGTTTTTAATAAGTAAATCTACAAATCATTATTCATCAAAAAATGTAACTTAACAGAAAAATACCAAAAATTAAACAGAACTAAATTTTTATTCCCCTTATAAAAATACAATGTTATTTTTTTAAAATAGAATATATAAAGTTGTCAAAAACTGAAATTAAATTTTGTGTGCCATTAAAAGGCTGTAAAACTGCATTTTTTTTAATTACTACTCTTATTGAAAAAAACTGAATTTGTTGTTATATCATTTATATAAAACATATAAGATTAATATTAAACATTATATTGAATATATTATATATATATTATTAATAAAATCCAACATGAGTTATTTTATTATTTTATATACACACTTATATGCATTTAAGTAGTTTTCAAAATAATATTTCATTTTATTAAAAAACGGTTTTGTTTTAATTTATAATTAATTTCCCAGAAAATAATTAATTATATATACATGTGAAAAGAATATTTTTATAATTTAATTAATAATATTCATACTCTCAATTATAATGCATAGGTTATATGGTAATATAATAATATTTATATTCTTACATAATCCTGGATTTATGTGAAATCAATTATATCAAAAGGACTTGAAATTTTGTATAACACAAGCCAAGAATAGTTTTAAAAATACTACAAGATAAACACTTATTGCATATAGTACAGACATAACTTGATATATCATACAACACAATATATTGAAAAATTCTATCTCAATAAAATATTGGGGTGTTACATTGTGGAGTTGTTATAATCTCAAAACAATTTTGATAACCTAGATTCAGTTATTGGTATTCCAATTTTAACTTATAGAGAAATATACCTTTTAAATTTAGGAATTGTGATTAATATAACATAAACATGGAATATATATTTCTTAATTTAATTCTTACAAAAAATAATTTAAATTGTAAATTTGTAAAGGTTAACACCTCTATAACATGAGAATGATGAACAATTTGACAATTTCTATAATTCCACCTAGAACCAAGAATGTAAGTTGGGGAATTTTATTTATGATTTAAACCCATAAACGATGTTTTAAAAAAATAAAAAAAATAATTATACCCTTATAGTCCACCTTATTATTTTATCCATTTATATGTATCCTCATGTGTATATACCTGTGTTAGTTGGATGGTTATTTAAAGATTATTCAACCATTGATAGAGTGTTACATATAGAAATTTATATTGGAATGTTATTTTACCAATCCCATTATTTGATAAATAACATTTTGTCTTCCTTTTAGCTTTATTAGTAACAGTATTTATTAATTAAAATGTCATTTATAACCTAATGTGTTTTTATATATATAGATTTGAAATTATAATTTTCTATAACTAGGACTCTTGTAACGATTTATAGATGATTTAAAATGGGTTAAAATAAAATTATAAGCTAGTGTATGTATTATAATACTTGTAGTCAGTAGAATAATCTTCTAAGAATTGATTGAGAAATGTTTTCCCTTGAAACTGGAACATTCCATTTTTATAAATTTGATTCATATAAAAGTTATAAATTCATTAATTTATATAAAAAATCAAAATGAAATAATGTATTGGTGATTAGAGTGTAAACTCTCATGTAACAGTGATATTTAGAATTTTGTTATGCGGGAACATGAGTGTTTCCCAAAGGTCATATTTTTTATCTAACCTATTACAGCTTGAAACTAAAAAATAGTTGGTAGACCCTTGTAATCTTTTTTTCTTGAATATTGTTTAGAGATCAAATCCTTGTATTAAATTAGGGGTTATCCATAGACATAGCTCCCTCAGAAACATGAATATCTTCAATATTTATTAAAAATACAGAAACGTATTGATTTTCATCTCTTCCTACTCTAATTTAGAATTATTAAATTTCAAGAGGAATTCTACTATTTGGATGCTCAGTAATAATCAGGTCCCAATATCTCTATACTTGTAATTTGAATTCATAGGCATTGTTGATAGGTTTTGACCCTCATAGGTTGATGATTTTATACCTACATCACATTAACATCACCAAGAGAAAGTTGATATTCATATTATACGTCGTGTAACTAATGCTTGTAGGTGTGATTTTTTCTCTTCATACAGACCTTATATCTTAGTGGATGGACATAGATTCCCTCACATTGACTCAAACCATTGTATTTCAATAATTTTGTTCCATTACAGATAACACGAGGAAGTAGTTGGTCTAGGAATATGATTGGATTTTTGTGGTGAGATTCATTTACCCTCATTTCAAGACCGATACATGGTAAGTACTCGAGTATTATGATTTAGGTAGGGTTACTTCAATACATTTTGAAAACACCCAAAGTGATTTTTTTTCAAAACTAGATTCAATGCGAATTAATTTGTCCTTTCATAACACAGTTTACGACTAGTAGAATGGTTGATTCCGTAGTTTCAAAAATTACAATATGAGGAAATCGACTGTTTGGTAAATCATAGAATGTGCGATTCTAAATTTTGAAAGTATAGATCCAAGGTAACTCCCAACATATTCAAATAATGATGTTCCATGTACCATGGTGAGTTTCACCCTATAAATGAATGAATTCTAGGTGCATGATTTGGGACTTGAATCGTGTTCTATGGGATATACATTCTTTTTGCAGGATGAGTAGTTCATGCCAGTTGAGAGTGGTAACTATTTTAAACCAAACATCTGTGAGTGGAAAAGTGTGATCTAAGAACTGATGGTTTCAAAAACATTATTCTGAAGAGTGTTGTGTACTATATATTTGGAGAAATCTAAACAAATAACCCTTTGAGGAGGTATAATTTTAAATAAATGGATTATGTGAGATAATTTACACTTGAATGGATCGGGAAACACATTGTCGTGTGGAATGTTTGCAAGTGTTGGTAAATTCAAGTGCATCCTTGTTTATATAAGTGTGACACAAATAAATATGCACACATGTTTTTGTGAAATCTATATGTACTAGTAGTTTATGGGATATCATTCCCCTATATTTACTTTATCCTGAATACATTGAGAGAGAGCATGTGTTTACATCGAGCAACTTACCATAATGTCACATGTGGTTGATGATGGACTCTTTGATAGTTCTACTAAAGGATAATTTTAATGGTGAACAAAATGATGCATGGTACACCACTAGACATTAAGGTTGGTGACCCTAAAGATGGTTTAAAAATTAGTAAATTTCATATAGACCATTGTTGGGAAATCAGAAAAGTGTAATGGGAGAATTTTTTTAGTGATCGGGATGAGAGAGTCCTTGGATTTATATGTCAAATGTCTATGATGGGTAGGGAATTTGCAAAGTTAATCCATCTAATTTAATTTCAGTGATGAAAATGATGCCCCTATTGGGGGAGATATATATCATCCATCTGTGGGAAACCGTTATATGAGATGGTTAATGGTACCTTGAGATCGTTACATTGATGATCTCTATGGAACACATTTGTTATTAAATAAAATGATCAATATACTGGTGGAATCATTATTAAATTAGGGTTTTTAATTTTATTATAGATTTGGGTGAAATCAAAATGTGGAAGTTAATCCCAATCTAAATTATAGTGTTCCATTAATACTAGATTGGGATAGTTTCAGTGAATGTGATATAGCAAGGTGATGATTTTTGATTGGGATATTTTTTTTCTTAGGATACACCAATAGAATATAGTATACACTTCTGTGAGAATTCTTAGAAAAATATCATTATACATTGGGATAAGGTTTTATAATCTGGTTTTGTTTACTCTTCAGATGTAGGATCTATGCATCATCATAATAGTCAATAGTATGATGTGAAACCTAAATTTTATCAAATAGTTTGGTGTTGTTTTTTAGAAACCAAATTGGGAATTCCATCAAGATGAGACTATTGTATCTTAAAGAGTCATTTGGTTATTTCAACGAATATCTAACACAACCAATTATAGCGTGATCAGTTAAGAAATCAAATATTTCAATCAGAGAAATTATCATGTGTTGTTTATTTGTATGTAATTTTATAGATATTATGAGTGTGTGGCTATTATTAAATGGATTTGTTTTCATATGAAATTATGATGGGGGAGTACTATGACTCGAAATTGGAAATTTATATTAGAACCTATGGTGGGGGTTCCAAAGGGTCGGTGATTCAATAGATAATTATATGATCATGTCTTAATTTAGATGGACTCTGGTGGACATCATCCCTAGGTTTTGGTTTTGATTGTGATCATTGGATCATTTTTAGAGACTTAGGTAATTCCATTTTTATGTTATTCCCATAAGTATGTTGATTGTTTTGAAACGCAATGCCACCGTTTGAATGAAACTTCATGAAATGTGTAATTCGAGTTTTTTTTCATTGTTCCCCCCATGTTTTCTTGGGATAGAGAAGTTCCATTGTGGGTAGATTGTAACTTTTTATGTTTTTGATGGGTGGAAAGTTTTAGTATAATATATGTTGATTGTGTTGGTAAATGGGATTAATATTTAACAGAGCCTCCGAATATAAATCTATGAATTGGAAAACCTGAATTTTTTTTGATGTGGTTTAAATCTGGAGAGGTTTCTGAGATTATTGGAATAGTTTTAGTTGCATCAACCTTCAAAATATCACTTTTTGGCAGAAACAAATATGGTGCGCAATTTGTTTAAACTGTACGGTCCCTAAGGAGAAACCAAGTAGACCTATAAGGGGTGTCTCATATTTTTCTAAAACATGAATTGTGGAGTGAATTATTTTTTAGAATTTATACATTAAATTAAAGAGGTGGGTACATATAATATGCGTGGTTTAATAAATTGTGCACCTAGAAACATGGTTAGAGACACCAAACCAGTATAACCACTTAGTTGAGGCATGGTTATCCCAAAATATGTGGCCAAACCGTATGATGTATGGATCATGGGTACTGTGAGTTTTATTATTAGTATAAGGTATACGAAACCATTTTTTATATTCATGTTCCTCTTTAAATGTTTAAAATATACATATTTTCCCCTCCAACCATAAAATTGTTTTATCCCCATTTTCTCCCTCCATTTCTCCAAGAAACTCCCCCATAAGAACCCCTCCTTTCACTCCCTCTCCATGGAAGATCTCCCTCATTTTGTCTAAGAATCAATATTTTTCAGTCTCATTGGAAATGTATCGATGAATTGATGAGTCCTATTACTTATTTTATTTTAATATATCACTAATAGAATGTTAAATTTAAGAGATCTCTTTTCCATTTTTTATAGAGTTTGCGTAAGAAACTAATTTCTCTCACTTCAGTCTGAGTTAAAGCCCAATATCAAATGAGTGTACCATCATAAGAATGAGTAGTTGATCTATTCTATTTTACCATAATGTTTAATTGTGTTCGTAATATTATCATTTTGATGTTTTCCAAATTTTAGTATCATCTCTACTAAATTTCAAAACCCTTAAAATTAATTTCTTAACCTACTATATGAGCTCGTATGAGGCCATTGATAATGTTAGTATTTATGAAATAAATTTGGACTACTCTATAGTTTGATCACTCACATTACCATGATGAATAATGTGTATAATTATCCAAAACACCACTAAGTTTGTTTGGATTGACCATTAAATAACAACCATCTAATGATGTCAAAAATTATTATTTTTTGAATTGGTCTCTAGAATAAACCCATTTTAGGCCTATATTAACTTATGAAGTTATCCCTTGAAATATAATGGGTGGGATTGAGATTTAAGACACACATCATAAAATTTTATGATAATAACGTTACTTTTGTAACCAAACACCCTTCTAAGTTGTGTTACTTTAATTATTTAGATGAAATGACTATATGATCTTGAAAAGGGGAAGTTTTATGTTTACAAACACATTCCCCTTATAAATTGTGTTTAATGAGATTATTGTTAGAATATTAAATGTTTCCTAATAAATTTTTATATGAAATTCCATATTATATTCCCTTTTACTTCTTAGTGTTAATGGATTAATTAGGTGAATTATATTATGGTGTGGGTGTTTATTATGGACTAATTAAAATGTAAATTTAGAAATGATTATTTATCATGGGTTTATAGACCCTTAAGATACCTAGGGATTTCATCCATTATGTTTATGATAATCTAGAATTGTTTCCATGGTCATGGAATCCCTTATTATTTTGATACATATACATAGAGTCCCAAGGCACGGCCACCATTGCATTATAATACTCAAGCATGGCATCCTTACGCATGTAATACATTTTGATTATAATAATTAGGAATCATTTTCTTGTGAATGGATTAACTTATGATTTTTATACACAGGCATGGAATCACTCTGTTATTCCTGATACTTGTACATGTCATCCCTTACTACTCAATGACATTCTTGTGACTATGCATTGACAAGTGAGTAATGCCTCATATCCTATCTAGCATTATATCTTTATATATGGATACATATATATATATATCTACATGTAAAGAGAAAACAATATATAAATATAAATATATATATATGTATATATAAGCATTATTATGTATAAGGTATATATATATACACATGATGAATTTATTTTATAGACATTCTGACTTGGGATGGAGTAGGTATGGTTAGCAAGGTGTCTTAGAGAAACCTATGCTTGACATGTTTTTGTTTATTATTTAAAAATTCATTTTATATATATATTAAAAATAACTTATTTTATATACATGGATTGGTTTATGCATTACATATCATTGATGGTTTCCTACTGATTATAACTCACACCCTATTTGGGATGCCACTTGGTTCCTAAACATATATCATTTGATTATAGGTATTGGGTCTTGGTTTGTGCTATGTATTTTTATGATTATACAATATATATTAAGAGCATAATATTGAGACAAAGCTCATGATTATCATTTAGATTGCCCATGGTGTATTTTTTTCTTTTTTGGTATTGTATTATATATCTGTTACCCTGTATTCCTGTTGTATACCTATCACTTGAACACTGTAGCATATTCATTGATGAATATTTATTCCATTATAATCTATTATATGTTGTTATTATTTTAATCTAGCATTTATTTATTATTTATTCAAATTTATTTATTACTAATCCATAGGGTATAGTCTCCTTATTGTATCTCCACCAGACCATCACTACTACTTGGCAGCCTTTGGCATTTAGGGAGGAGCTCTGAAGGCCTAGTAGCCATCTGGCTCAGGGCACCATTTCAATGGCTCTTGGGTTGAAACACAACACACCCATATATATTCAATTACTTACTCTATATATTATTACTAATGAATGAATTGTTATCTCACAAAAAAATTAATATCAGGCTTCACATATCTATTATTAAATTAATGAAAATTGAAAGAACGATGTCAATAAGAATTGTAAAAAGGAATAATTATATAATATACTAAACCTCAATGTCAAAAAAAATTGGAAATATTTTAATGCATTCTATTATATAACCCCCCAAGGGTTTAGTCACTCGTATTCTAGAGTATATGAAAAACAATTATAGAATCCCTAGAAATAATAAATAAAGAATGAGAAAAGTGTTATAAATAACAACTAGAGGGATATATTCCCTATAATCCATATTCATACTTCATACTCACTCTAGTTCTACACCAAAAATCTATTATTGTATTTATATGATAAATTCATTACCTAATTATTCCATGATTACATATATATTATCTCAGTAAACAATGAATGTATCACCCTCCCCCAATGAAAATCCATGATACTCTTCCATTTAATGTATTCTTCCTATCAATTATAATTTTTAATTTCAATTTCTCAGTATAAATTATAAACATCATTTCATAGTATTCCAATATGAAAATATTTAAGTGACTCTTTTGAGTAAAATCAAATTCTCTATAGTTTCATGCATCACTAACTCATTTTCATGACTATTTTTTTCCATAAAGCCTAAACAAAACTCTTCAAATTTATTCCATCACTTTCACATGAACTTAATTACTCCACTTATTTCCATCATCACTATTATATATTAAAATTTTCACCCAATTAAATTCTATATTTTATAAAAAAACACCTAAATATTATAGTGAATAATATCTCAATACCATAAAATAATGGGAAATGCCTCAACTGAACCTAAATTGGTGATTCATTTACCCTATTATTTACACTGAAATCACTCAATAAGAGTTATCCTCTTATACATATCAACATTAACTAACAGGATTCTAATCCTATATCCTTTTCAATAATGTTATTTATGTAGCATAAAACACTAGGCCCCATATCAATGAACATACAAATCAAGAAGTTATCCATGACTAGCCTATGTATCCTATTTACCTACAGAAATGTTTCAACAAAATCAATATTAGATTATTTATCACACCCATGTTGATAATTTCGATCAAATATAGGGTAATTTGGGTATTATTTCTGTAAAACATCAATAAGGATGTCATTAAATATCCTCAATAACATGGTTTAATGCTCGATCTTGTATTATTTTTATTTAAAACCATTAGTACTGCAAGGGATTTTATCAAACAAGATCATGATGAACTCAATATCTTCTTAAAGTCAAATATGTAAATCAATTTTCATAATAATAATAGTTAAACCACCTGGTGGGAATCCACTTGTCTCCTTATACCCTCAAAAACATGGAACAACAAGGTACCATCCAATTTTATAAATTGTTCTTATGAGAAATAAGAATGCATTAAATAAATTTTTGTTCTACTTTTCTTTTATTTGGATATCAATATTACCTCTGATTGGTCATGATTTTTCAAATTTATATCTTTTATCTTCAATCTAAATTCACCTATTTTTTTTCTTTATCATGAAAATCGATCAATTATTTATTTTTAAGTTGATCTATAATTTCCCATAAAATGGAAAAAATCAACTCCATATCAATTTTCTTATTTCATAGCTGGGATAAATCTTCTTTGTTAATAAACATTGATTTACCTTGATTCATCATGATCAGTCAATCTCGATGAATATTTCTTCAATCTATACAGACGGATCTGGTTTTTTCTATGATAAAAACCATATAGATCATAAATAGTAAGGAATGGTAGATATCTAATGAAGATGCTAAGACATCATCGGAAGACTCTTCTTAAAACATTATTATTTTAAAATATATACATTTGACTCACTGACATATCTTTCATGTATATAAATAATTACAATATTGATAATTATAGGCATCATGTTACATGACTACAACATAATACATATATTACAACAAATGGAGAATCATATTATATTTAAAAAGTATTATAGCAATATAGAAATCATCCTTAAAAACTCAATATAATAGTGTACTATATGAAAAGACCAAATTTCGTTTAGAAATGTGGAATTTTTTTAATTGTTACTTTATGCCATAATTTTAATCAGTATTTCTTAAACAAAAATTAAAATAGGAATTTATTGAAATAATAATAATTTCTAAAAAAAACTTCAATGTATGTTTATCTATTGATGTTCAGTTTCAAGAAATAAATTTTGAATATTTGGACAAATAATGTTTAACAAAATCTATATAATATAGAACTATTAAACACTCTGTTATAAAAATATCACATAAAAATATTATTTCAATTAAAATGATCTAAAATGAATTTAATTATTTTCTTATTAAATTATATAAATATTAAAATAATGAAAACTAAAAAAATTAAGAACATAAAATCTAATTTTTCTTTTATATATAAAAATAATAATATTTTTTACTAGTAATGGTAAAAATATAATTATTTATTGGTAAAATATCATTTTCAATTCAAAAAATTAAATTTCTAGAAATTATTTGTAGAAAAAGTCATCAAATTAAAGACACATTATATTATTAAAATATAACTGGTTTATATTATATAATGTGAGACATGCTTTATCATGTAAAATATCACCTTCAAATTTAGGATTTTAAAAACCAAAAGCATATAGTGACTATTCATTCCATAATTTAAAATTACTTTAATATAGCACAATACTCAATTTTATTCTTTAATATAAGACAACTCTGGATAGTTTTGAAATAATGTACAAAAACTAATAAATATTTACTTGATATTTAATTTATTTTATTTACTATAATATGAATAAGCCTTTAAAACACTTTTTATTCATATTCCATTCTATCATCAATGGAATACCAAGTCCAAAACACAATAATAGTGGACACATCTATCAATTATTCCCTTCAAATACTATATTGTATATCACAATCGTACTCTTAATATGGGAGAAATAATAACATGGTGTTTTCAAAAATTCAAATCCCAAAAATAACTATAACTCTACCCATTTATATTTTGTAATTATTTATTCTTTTTATATAAAATTCCTTACAAGTATTCCATTTATTTTTAGTAAAAATAATTTCAATGGTATACAAAATTATAATCAATGAGTTCATGTAATCTCATATGACACATTTATTGTGATTCATATTTCCATTATTAAAATTAATGTAATTAATAACATATTTTAGTATAAAATACCATGATATTAATTCTGTTTATGCCCAAAAATCCATTATTTATATTATAAAATAAAAAAACATCATCTCCACTTATAAAATGATCATTTTTTAATACAAACATCTTCCTCAAGATATCCATTTCTAAATTCTATCACCACTTCAATCTCTAACTCTCTTTAATTATTTAAGAAAATATTACTATTAAAATATAAATCATTTCAATCAAAAATTATATTTTGAAAGTATCATCAATTTCTTTACCCATAATTTCCAATTTACCTTTAAAAACTAGTTGATTAATGTTTCATTTTATTTTTCGGTTATCCTTAATATTATTTCATAAAAACCATTATTTCTTAATTGTATTTATATCATTGGGACACAAAACCATTTAGAATGAGTAACTCTTCACAATGTAATTGATATTTTCTTACATCATTATAATTCAGTTCATATATTCCAAAGCTTTATCAATACTTTTATATTATTTTTCAAAATTATTCCAGTATAGTTTCGAATTTCAGAGAGTATATGATGTTTCAACACCCTTTATAATATCTCTACGATTGTTTTAAAAATTCATATCATTCATATGTGTTGTGAACATAGTTACCAATTTCTAGGATCCTTCCTTATTTGTAGAATCCTTAAAATCAACATGTTTATTTCAGAAACCTTCTATAAAAAATTCATTTGTACCCTATTGTGCATTTCCTTATTTTTGAAAATGTTTAATCTCATAATAAATAGGAAATTATACTTTTTATCTATAATTATTCCCGATAATTAAAACATTAAAAATGTCAAAAATATTCTTCACATGAATACTGTAATATCGATATCTCATTCCACAGGGTGTATAACCAAGAAAAATCCTCCCATCAACTAACATGTAATATTTTAATAAAATATTTAATATTATTTCGATATATCATAGAATGTAACTAAATTATTGTTTATTTGAATTGGGATTCTTCCCAACCATATTTCATTAGTATTATTCACTAAATTTGATCAAAAAATGTATTAGTTTATAATATTGAGAACCATTATAGGGTCCTATCTATTGAATTATTTTTTGTTATTATTTATATCATGGTTATATCCTTGTTCAAAAAAACACCAATTATTCATTTTAGAGTCTCAATTTAGTAGGCTGTGAATGAATCAATATATCCATTATATGTCCCATTATTTTAAAGATTTACATTAAATTGTTAAATATTATATTCGTATATAATGTTATACTAGTAAATTTTTATTATACATCAACTTTATAGTTTAGTGAATCAATGAATATAGTAAACCCTTCAAAGTGATTTTGAATAAATAAATATAAAGTAAACCTAATTCATATGTGTACAATAAGAGATTATTTTAATAATGTGCTTCACTTAATTATATGATTTTAATCTCATTATTCTACACAATTATAGGTATATAAATTAAATATTTTTCCTTTCTATGATCCTTATAAGCTTGTCAATATTTTTACCCATATTTCCCATTCGACACATAGAGAATTTTTTATTCTCGAAAATAATATTTTCTAGTCTTCTCATAGCTTCATGTATAATAATTTTTTCTGAGTTATTTTTCACCATATATAATCTATTTATGAGCTAAATATATACATTTACACTCATATACAAATATTTTTTAGTATTAAAAACCAAATATAAATTTCTAAATTTTCATTTCCTAATCATAATGTGTTTTTTATACTATATCCTCTTTAGAAAACATACATTTTTATAAAATTTCATATCATTTTTATTTTAATATGGTTAATATACACACAAAATTTTGTCCCCCAACCCATCATAACATAAAAAATAATTCAATTAAAATTTAATTTCACTAATTTTTTGGCGTCTAATTAATTTTATATTGAATGATGCATTATTTATAAAATTAAAAACTTCTTTATCATACTATTTTATATAATTCAATGTAATCATGTTGTTGTAAGTATCTTATTAGTAACAACTATCTTTTATCCATGTAATATCTCTTTGTGATCCTCCTCATTCATTATGGATTTCTATTGAACACTCCTCCTCTAAATATATTTAATTTTTCAATCTAATTAATCTACATTAGTATAGTCATGTGAAACTTATAGAAATAATTTTTTGTTCAATCTATCCTACAACATGTTTCCAAAATATATTAAAACAATATTAATATGGGTCTCAGGTTCTTCAGGCCATACGGTATTTGGGCCACCTCAGGCCTTCTGGTCATGACCTTTCTGGCCATAGGACCAAGAATCTACCCAGGAAGAGCACACAAGAGCAAGACTAATATGATGATACCAATAAATTAGTATCCACTAAATTAGAACTGATCAAACTGGAATAATGAGAGGGTATGGTAATTTTCATTTCTTCTAGGAACCATGCATCTCTTCATGGGATAATACTAGTCGATCAACCCTAAAAATTCGAGAGATAGGTGCCTTAAATGATGTATATAATTTGGGGGTTTCTATTATATTTGGATATTGGGCCTTTGGGTAATGTATTTCAAATTATTCATATGGGTGTTCGAGTCCTATAATGGTTTGTATTCCTCTGGGACTATAGGTTATGTAATGGTTCTTCCTCAACCCATAAAAGTATGATTATCCAATAATAAAAATAAAAATTCAATGGCCTTTTAGTTGGGTTGACCACCACCATTGTAATATAATACATATCTTTAACATTTACATTGAACATAGCCTTAATATATTTTTTCTTCACACCTCAAAACATTTTTATTTTACATACCACCACTAGATATATAGATATATAGATATATATATTGGTCATTTGTCCATTTATTTTTTGTAGCAATGGCCTTCTTTCATTTCTTGTCAACACTACCAAATTATTAGTTTGAGTATTGAATAATATTGTTCATTGAAACATTGGATGATAAAAATATGTTTAGTAACATCATTATCCTTCTACATTATTTTATTAGACTCTCAAATTACCTAAATAAAATGTTAAAATTTAATCTATGGATTCATCATGGTATTTACAACATCAAAAAAATTATTCAAGGAATATAAACTCCTCAAATATGAAACTTAGATTACCTTTTGAAGTATCAACCATATTTTTTCTTAATTCAAGAAATTAATTGAGGTATTAAACGTTTATAGAAAAAAAAAATATTTCAGATTACTAAATTACATAATAGTTTATTAATTAAGAATAATTTTAAATGATTCATCAACCTTTATCAATGATTATATTCTCTATTATGGATTTTATTTCATTATAAACATAATAATATCTTTAATCTTAATAGAATCATTTTTGAATTCTCCCCAATATTACATTTTTTTTCAATATAACCTCTATCTTAACTATGGGATTTCCAAGAGAATATTGGTCTAACAAAATATTCATATAGTCCTTCATCTATTATATCCTCTTATTCTATTTCAGTTTCCTCATTAGAATATTTACTTTCATGTTTTAAAAGAAAATTTATTTTTTAAAATAATTTGAATTTAACATTCATTTAATTAATTTTCAAAACTCCAATAACTGGAAATATTTTTCTCATATATTACCTTTTTGGTTAATCATATTCTACAACATCATTATCCATTCTAGGGATACAAGTTTATTGGTCTCTAATATTTCAATAAAATAACATGTAAAGGTTAGATTCCCATTTTTGATTTAACTTCCTTGTGGCATGAAATTAGAAAAATGATATAACCCAATTAATTTTTAGGGAATCATCTCTGACATGTAATTCCCCATTTTTATTCTTTTTCTTCAATAATTTTTTAGATTTTAAAAATTTTGAATATATTCATATTTTTTATTTATATTTATTGTTCACATATCAGAACCTCTGTGTCTCAATGGTAGTAATGATATAATTGATTTTATTATTGTTAAAATCAAAAAATATGTAATCCTATAATGAATAGTTTTTCATTTAAAATTTATGGAATATTTTAGATTAATTTATTCACTTTGTTTGAATCATCATTAATATATCCTTATTTTCAACTGAGCGAACATTTTTCTTCAATTGAATGAACAATAATCAACCCAAATCATCTTCCACCCATTTAATATTCTAAAATTGACTATTAAATGATAATAATACTGACTACATGAATTTCATATCTTTTTCTTTCAAATAATAAATATTTCTCTAAATTATTTTCATAATTTTAGTGAACATGTCACTTATAAATTATTTATCTGATAGAGTTCAATTTTATTCATGTCACACTCTCTTATCACATATAATATTCATCCTATTTTTCAAAGTTATATTTGTTGAAACAATGGAAATAAGTTTATAATTATAATTTATTTCAAGTACATTCAATCTAAAAAACAGAATATTTTGTACCATCCATTGTTTCAATTTATTGAAGCCTATCTATATTATCCATTGAAAATGAAATATTATTACTGAATATGCCTTCATTGATACCAAATTATATTTTTAGTTGGAAGATATAAATACATTAATAGGAGGTCACCTGAGTTGTTATAATATACCCAAAAAATAAAAGTAATTCTTATCTTTTCTATTAGACTATATGATGACTAAAAAAATTAGATGTGATAAGAGACAGTGAGTGAAAAGGAATACATAAGACAATATAAATTTTTTTATAACATCTACACAAACTTTTTTTATTGCATATTTTGTGGTGTCTAAATGTTGTGATCCAACTATACACATTATTAAATTATCATAAACTAGAGAAAGGTAAGGATTTTAATGATATCATATAACTCTATTTATAAAAATTATAAAGACAAGTATCAACATGTTTATTTAAAAAATTTAGCCAACCAAACATGTATTCATGGATAGATCAACTGTGTACCTTCATTCATCACCTCAAAAAAAATCAATTAAGATAATAATTTGATTGTCTTGGTAGGTTTTAAAAAGTTTTTTAACTTATCATCCCATTAAACACACAAAATATTAAAGCTTGAAAAAACCATGGTGTGTCGGGGTTTGTCAATGATCTGATCTCGATGATCAAAATAAGATTTTAACATATTCCTAGAAAACATTAAATCTATAAAAAAAATTATTAGATTTTTATACCCTCAATTATATCATAACATTACACTATAATATAATTATTTTGACTATGGGGTTCTCTAATTTTCTCCCCCATATAATGGTTACAACCATGAGTATTACCTCCATTGGAAGTGTATATATGAATTTTCCATTTTACTATGAAAAGTACCAAGAATATTTTCCATTGGTTATGCCATAGTGAGTTGACCATAATCATATTCCAAATCTATGTGGTAATTATTTATCTAACACATAAAAAATTACAAGGGCTAACTATAACTTAGGAATAATGTTTTTTACCATGACAGAGTATAAATTACCATTAAAACTATTAGTATCCATAAGGTCATATTTAAGGTCTGATTCTTCCCATGAATATAAAAATTTCCTTCATTATATGAGACACCACATGTTGTTTCAATTAATATAAAATGATTTATTTGATAAACACTATGTTTTAATTTGAATCACTATAGTATTTTTATTTATTCTACATCATCTCAAATCATCAATTACAATTCTATAATTCTAGAATAATATTTTCAAAAAATACAACATGAAAACATGTTAAAAATCATTAATGATCATCTTAAGATACTATTAATAAAACCATATCGATATAGGTTCAATCTGGATGCCAAAACATTTATTGGAATTATATTTTTTAGAGTTATCAAACAATTAGTTGATATTTAAAAACATTATTTACCATGATTCATTTGAGTAATGTTGGGCTCAACATTCCTATTATAACTTCAATTTGAGGGGTTTATTCAACCTATTGAAACATAAATATTTCAGCCAAAAGAACTATAAATTCATCTCCCTAACCCTATTATTCATGTTTAAGATGCTTGTTTCTATCCAAAAACCCATCTTCTAAAGGCTTAGGTCCCATTTTAATAGATGTTCATCAAAGTCAAAATTTATAATTTATTAATTACTAATTGTTTTCATTAATTTTTTCTTTTTACCATTTTTTAAATTAATTTTAAAATATTATAACATGAAATTAGTTTTATAATTCTGTTCTGATTGAATTTTTAAAAGAAAATATTCCCTCAGTTTCTATTTTTTAATCTCTTATAGTGATATTTATTAAATATTTTCTGTTTTTATTATCTAATTGAATGTTGATTTATTATTTTTACTCTAAAAAATATCAATCATAAAATTAATATAATTTCTGGATATAATAATAATATAAATTTTATCATAACATTAATATTAAAAAATAAGCACTGTCAATTTAACTACCTAAAATGAGATTAATAAAAAATTTATTATTAATTATATATATATTAAACATTCTACTGAACTAATAAACTATTATATTTTATAAATTAAATGGTGAATATATCATGACTTTTTTTTCTAATGCAACTATTTCATAAAGAAAATTTAATATATACATTATACAAAACCAATTTTTAAACTATGGACCAAAAACCACAACCACTGATATAAGATAAACGAATATAATAATTTAATTATAGAATATAATAAATAAACAAAATTTAAATTATTTTTAATAATACCTTCCATTTTACATGTATTGTATATAATTGTGTCATTTAGGAAGATTGGGAAGTGTCTAAGGTGAGTTTGGATTCGAGCTAAGTATATTATCCCTATCTTTTAAATCCATTTTATTATGATATCTCTACCTCTATTTCACTAACTATATTTTTGGTGTGTTTTATATTATTTTGTTATAATTCTTTTAGACATCTTCATATATGTATATTCATGTCATTCTATTACCATTATAGTATTTTTTTCTAAAAATAGATTAGTAATTTGTAATAAAACAATTCCAAATTACCTAATTTTATTTTTCATGTTTATCAATTTAAACTTGTTATTTAATTACCCCATTCATTGAACATGAAAAATAATTTTTATTATATATTCTTTGATTATTACAGCACCCCTATTTCCCATTTATATATATATTTATCTATAATTTATTATTGTGGTAAAAATTAATTTTAAAACCCTCTTTATGAATCTCTTTATATTTTTTTATTCGTATTTCATTTTCTTTTCATACCCTATGATATTTTTTAATAAGAGTATATTGGACATTGAATATGGAATAGTACTTATTCCATTTATAATTTTGGTTCCAACATGATTAAAAAAAATTTCTTTATTATGAAATTATATAGCTCTTTTTCATAACATTTGTTTATTTCTTATTTAATTAGGATGAATGATTTACTATTTTTACTACAGGTATTCTTAACAAGTTATGATTTAATATGTGGTATCATAAATATATATTCCCTGATAGATATTTCATTTTTTAAATCCCATTAGAAATTATATATGTTGAACGGGTTGTTATCCTGGCATATTGTTTTTTGATGACATGGTAGATATCCACATCCTATTTTTTAAGATTGAATCACATAGGAATCTTCATAAAATTAAAAGAAAGTAGCAAAACAAAGAGTTATCGAAAACATAGAAAAAGGGAAAAAAGATAATATTTAGTCCATTTTAGACTGTGTGGTCATATTGTCATGAGTGGAGCTTACAACCCTCCCATGAGGATTCTAACATCTTCTCCCAGTTTTGGCCTACATCCACGGTCCCCCTCCATCATCAAAAATTCAAAATTGTCAGCATCTACAATCTCATCTTCCCCACATATACGAACATCCCTTTGAGGCAATTCCACGCTACTACATGACACAAGTTTCTAAAAATAATTATGAGTAATTACCTTTACAAAATGATTATCTTTTATGCTATAAACATTTTCATTCCCAGGAGACTT
Source organism: Viscum album (assembly GCA_963277665.1). NCBI lineage: Eukaryota > Viridiplantae > Streptophyta > Magnoliopsida > Santalales > Viscaceae > Viscum > Viscum album. The sequence continues at coordinate 154,760,875 of OY728145.1, forward strand.
CAACACTAAATTCCCAATGACATTCAATTCTTATCACCCATCCCCCTTTGGATTGATAGTCTACGGAACATGGTTTTTGATGATCTTGTCAACTATCATAATGTTATCATTGAATTATGTATGTAATATTACAATGACACTTGACCTCTATATTTCATGGAATATTTTATTATATCAATTTAATAGAAAAAAAATTATAATATAATTTATTTGAAATACTAGTAATTTTAACTTATAAAAAGTAAGGTTTAGTTATTTTCATGGATTGCGTTAGTGATACTAATACAAAATTAAACACAAAAAACCATGATTGAATCATAATAAGTTATGTGTTATTAGATACCAGTGATATCTTAATTATTATTATTATATTTATTTATTTAATATTATATTCTTATTAATTTTTTTAAAAAAATAAAATTTTATTTAATTAAAATGTTTATGGGATAAGTGAGAACCCAGAAAAAAGAAAAAATTCTAACTCAAACCATATAATAAAGAAATATAATATTGCATAATTTGTTTAAAGAAAATAATATTCTTTATACTGTGAATAATCTAATCGATGGATCTTACCTCAATGTTTGGGTACGTCGGGATGAATTCTTCAAATTGGTAATCGATTTTGTCCCAAGTCTCGATGCACTCTTCTAAATTTATTTTCTTCTTATTAATTCCACAAGCCAAAATCTGATCATATTTTCCTTTACAAACTCTTCTTTAATTATCTAGGTCAATTTGAAGTGTACCCATAAAAATTTTATTATAAAAAAACTTATTTTACATTGAAATTAAAGAAATTATCCAACATTTCTTCTTTAGAGTAAAAGAGAAGCACCCATTATTTTTCATTTTTTATTTCATATCTTCCAGCCTTACCAAAGAAATAGTAATTAACTCCCTACCCAATTATGTCCATTGGTCCTTATTCCAACCACCTTCATCCTCCTTATCCCAATCACTGGGATTTATAGATTTTTTGGCTATCTAAATAATATTTTGACTAACATATTCAATAAGTGTTGATTCCACATATCTTTTTCAGCCCCAAATTTCATTTCATTACCTGAGGATCTGGTTACCATGAATTTTTGTTTATTTGAGTAGTCCTTTTGTGGCCTTGTTTTACCCTATTGAATTAATAAGGTTAATAAGTGGTATTACCTTTTATTCCATTCTGCAACCAATATCCAATTCTCATAATATTGTGGGGGCCCTGTTCATTATTCAGTATTGGTTAGGAGTCTATTTATTTCTCCCTCAGTTCAATATCATCAAGGGACCATGACCCATCCTTCTCTATTTTCCATATTGTAATGTATGTTCTCCACCATCCAGGATAAATGTTTTCCTTATTTTTCCCAATGAAATATTTATTATATATATGAAGCTGAATTGAGCTTGATGACTTTTGCTAGCCCTAATACCTCCAAATCAGATTAATTGTTATATTAAAAAAATGGAAAAATCTATATCATATAGAGTAATATTATATAAGATACGTTCTTTATGTAATCAAACATGTTACCAAATATTTGATCAAGCTCTTACACATTTCACATACCTCCATCACTAATAGTATCAGCAAAACAAAGGGAATCCATGGGAAGGATTATACTAGAATCTCTCTAGACTAGCACTATCGACTTGTGAGAAACCAAATCATGTATCATGGATGAACATGTATCTTTAAAATTTGAATAGTAGTTATTAGATATCCAATAATTTTTAATAGGATCATAATTAGTGGTTTCATGAATATCCAATTGACTGAATGAGAGAATTGCTGGAGAATTAGTCCCAATCTACTAGAAAGTGACACAGATGGACTCCCTTTGAAGGACCATATGACCATGATAGCATGATTAAAACAAGTGAATGAGGAATTTACAAGATTGATAGAAATATTTCCAAGCCTCAAATACCACTAATTATTTAAAAGAACTCTTCCATAACCATAATCTACACCCATCCCACTAGTGGTTCTATAACATAGACTTCAACAAAAATACACAAGGAGATAGGGTGACATATAATATTTATTATACTCTATAAAAATAAAAAACATTAAACCATATTTCTAATCATATTCATAATCAAAGGGTTTTGGAAAGTGAGTAAAAATCCTATAAAAATTACCCACAACATAGTTTTCAGATAATTGCACTTCTTATGATAGTCATATGACTATATATATAGGTAGAAATGGAATTTGTTTTAGAGTCAAGAAAAACTATACCAAAAAATTATGAAATCATCCACAGATGAAAAGAATCCACGATGTGATGATTTTGGAGAAGGCCAGGAGTCTTAGATTACAAAAACCCTAAGAATCAAGAATGAATATGTCAGTACTGTTGACTGAGGAAAGATGCTAACTAAAACAGTCCACCAAGGTTAGTTTTAAGAGGTTCTTTGATTATAATGACACTGAGGGTGAGATCAAAAGTTATGTAAATCCATCAAGTTGATCTAGACCTTTAGGTATGATAGTAATATTAAGGAATGGTGGGATGAAAATAGGGTTTTAGAACATAAAAAATGAATGATTTCAAGCACCTAAAAAAGATCGAAGAAGTCCCCCTCCACTCCCATTGAAGAGGGACATTAGTTGCATACATAAATGCTTAGAAATAGATGATATCGATAGGAACACATGACCACTCATCTAGTTAATTATATTATTATCACTATTAATGTTTCTTTATTTTGGTAAATGGTAAGAAATAATTGGAACAATGTTAACAATCAATGTAATGGGAAATGTAATCATTTCCCAAATTATATTCTTAATTGTATTGTAATTTGGATCGAAAAAAATTAAAATTCTTGAGAAACCATTTGAAGAACTATACATCTAAAAATAAGTTAACAATTATGGTTATTTAGTTTATCTAACAATGATAGCCCTATTTCATTATATATATTGATTCATTAGTCAACAAAAAATGGATAAACATGAACAAAAAGATATATTATAGAAATTAATATTCAATGAAAGAGAATTTCATTACAAATATTTATAACCTATAATGTGAAATGGATCATTGGTTAAAACATATTTAGATCTCATGACAATGTTAATAAGTTATTATTTAAAACACTATGGGGTGAAATTATTGAATATCAAGTATTTAACTCTTTCTTAATACATATTTTTCAAAATAAAATTTTAGAAAATGTAGATATATTTCCATTGGAAAATTTCAATCTTATATCCCACAATTATTAAAAATATTTTTATTGGTTAAATATTATTATTTGATATAAATAAATATCATTCCATATCAAAATCCATCCACTGATGGTGAATCCTTCATAAGTGTGGGTATTATTTAATAATTTCAATAATATGTATCTAAAATTATTTATAGAAATTAAATGACCAACCATAGAGAAATAAATATAATGAAAGAACATTTTTATATATCTGATGAATAGATTCATTGTCTTTATACGAATTAAGAGTTGATATTACAAAATAAATTATACTTGGATAAATATATATATCTTTCTATGTCTATAAAATGAAACCCATTGATCACAAAAAAATAAAAGAAGAAACAATAATGAAATTTAGTAAATAGTTTCATGTTCTAGTAAATATATACTAGATCAATATCATACACAAAATATAAATTTGATATAAATGTATAATTATATCATATATGACTAGTTCCCTTGTAAAACTATTATGGTTAAGTCATTTATAAAAAAAAAAATATAGGATCCTAAGGATCTAATGAATGAAAATTACACTAACTAATTTTCATTTTACTATTTGGAAATACAATTTTGAGGGTGTATTTTTTAAGGTTGAATGAATGTGACATCATATGTTTCTATAAGAAAATTTATTTCCCTGAAACTCATATTGTAAAATAATTTCTTTATATTTTATAGTATAAAGAAATCATATCCCCAAAAAAATTAAATTTAATTTAATTTCATAATATATAATTAAAAAAATAAGATGAATAAAATCTATGAAATATTTATTTTATTACTTCTAGAGAAACCAATTTCTAATATTGAGTGGAACCCTAAAGAGATAGATATAAATTCATAAAATTATTCTACGAATGAAATTACCAAACCATACTAAAACAAATCAATACTAACAGAGTTTGGAACCCTATATAAACATTATTTGATGTAGAATTACCTCTTACTATGTTCATTATTTATGAATTCTTCGATGTAGATGGCCGACTTCAAACATGATTCAAAAAACTCTTACGAGGTAATATTTCCATCAATAAATCTATAGAATGGTATGTGATTATTGGTGTCAATCCATGGAACTTTTTCTTCATTATTGTTTAATTCTACCATTCCTTCATTCCTTCTCTCAATATATTCTATAAGAACTGATTTCAAAATCATTTTCAAGTATCTCAATATTGGAATGTATTAGCAGGTCTATGTAATATTTGGATTAAATTAAAATTATCCTCTCTTTAGGTTCTATTAATCCTTATATAATCAAAAATATAAATAAAATTAATAAAATTTGAATGTAAAATGTTCAATAGTCTCCTAACATACCACAATTATTAACATTAAGGTAAAATTGAAAAAAAATGAAATAAGGTTTCCTTTTTTCAATAATTTATAGAGAATCAAGAGATAAAATTTATTATGTGAATAATGGTATATATATATATATATTAACAGGTTGTGTGAGAACTATATTACAATTATAAAATTTTCCGAATAGGTAAAATAGTTATTGAAATGTAATAATTGTAACCTGATCATTTGAATTATAAAATGAAAAATAATTAATATCTAAAAAGAATAAAATAAGTCAATATAAACATTAGAATATTATCAAAATAATTCATAAATCATCTAACATAAATAATGTATAATAGTATATTTTTAATAATGTATGTTTTAACATATTTAGTAAACAAATATGTTAAAAAAATTATATTATTATTATATAATTTAGAAATTTATTATGGTAACAACTAATCTCAGTTTGTGAATTAGAATGTTAATTTTATTTAAGTTTTAATGTTTGGTTTATTTATAAATTTTAAATTTTCTAGTGAATTATAAAAATAGTTTTATATATATATGGCCAATTTTATTTCATTATTATTATATAAAACCTTATAAATATTTTATAAAAAATATACCACAACATCAAAATATATAAATTGATTAAATAATAATTTGATAATAGGAAATTTGGTTTTCAAAAAAATAAATTAGTTTCCAATGATTACATTCAATTTTATTTAAAAAAATTATGATACATTATTTTGAATAACTTATTCAACAAATACCATTATTTTTTAAGGTGTATATATGAAATAAAAAGACCTCAATTTGAGTAGAATACTATTAGTATTCACATCAATAAATATAATTCTTCTTCTTGAGAAAGTATTATTTTTAATCGACACATTAATAAAAATGACCAACTACATTACCTATAAATACCACCCTCCTCTACGCATTTCTCCTAAAAACATAATCCGTAGAAAATTATTTATAAAATGCTCTTATCAAACCCTTAAATGATTTTTTTGACATGGCCCAACAAAAATACCATCCTTTAAAGTCTTAATCCTTTTTTATTGTTGAAGCACAATGAGTGAGATAGGGATTCCAAATCTAAAATATTTTATTTTCTCTTATCATCTTACACCCTCTATAACATAATTTATCCTCCTAATATCATTAAATCAATAGAACATTTATTCTATAATTAGATTTTTAAAATTATATATTCATTATATTTCCATTTTTTAGTCAACCATAAAAACATGGTTAACTAACAATAGTTTTGTAGAATCCAAGTGAATGATGATGCTCTATTTTCACTTCCAATATTCATTTTTAGATTTTAAAAAATCATTCAATTATAATATTAATAATTAATTTAAGATATGATTATGAATATGAAATTATAAAATAGGTCTGGTAATAATTATATTGAAATTTCTCAATTATGGTAATTTTATCCAACTGAGATTAACTTACCTAAAAAAATTAATTTCAATTAATATTGGACTATCTACTAAACTATTGTACTCTAATAATTATTGATTGAAATTAAGCCAATATTGGGAAAAATTTGGATCTTATGGCTCCATTAGAAAGATAAAAATAACTATTCCCATTACACGAATGTAGTGTTTGGACTATGAAATGAAAATCCTCAAAATATATATATGAACTAAATGAATTTATTAAACTAGAAATATATCAAAATAAAGAAAATATTAAATATTAAATAAATATTTAATATAATAAATATTTTATTATAAAAATATTTAATTTTACCATTCATGTGAATATGGGAAAGTAAAAAGTGTTTTAGGACTCAAGGTAATGTCAATATTATTCTATTTTTCTTCCTTTTGAATATGTTATCTCAATTTACCTATCTATATTCCACATTCCAATGTCATCATATACTCTAATTGAGATTATTCTAATTCATTTTCATCTCATTTATATATGATATTCATGTTATTAAAGTACTCATTCCAATAATGTATTCTATGTTTAACCTCTATGTAATTTGAACAAAAAATCAATTTAAATACAATTATTTACAATATATATTCTCTAAATCATAAGATATTGTTTATATTCAATGATTTTTGAACAAATAGTGTTATATTATATCCTAATTTTAAATAACTCATATATATTTATTTCTATTTTTGCTATCCTTATGAACAATATATATACTCAATAAATGCTTCTGTTAATTTTATGTTAATTAATTCAACATTATTATTTTATTAATATCCACTATAGTATATTATATTAAGTTAATACTCTTTGAACATCCAATAATATATATTCCCTTTATATATTGGGTAGTTAAAATATTGATTATTTTACAATTCATTGGGAAATTAATTTGTCACCAATGATAATACATTGAGTTTATTTCATATTTCTTCTTGACGTGAAATTTTAATTCTTTGTGGAAAACATATGAATAACATATTATGATTTTATGGGTACCATTATAATTTTTAATCACTCTTGTATAGTGGAAAAATATTTCAAATTATAAATGCATCGTGTATAGTTAGTGAGACAAAAAAATTGTGTTTAAATGTCTTCATAGTGAGACTCTACTTATGTTTATTAAGAAATTTTTTATACTTGTTCTATAAGATTTTGATTAAATTTTCTTAAAATATCCTATATTGGGAGTAATATTTCCAAGTAATTATTTTTTATCATACTCTTTTATAATTTTTTGTTGTGATTATAGACTCCAATGATATCCAAGAAACCTGATTATTCTAATCATCATTTATCTAGACTTAACTATCACAATTTGTATATTATTTTCACATCCATTGAAATAAGTACAATGGGATTTAGGATCATGTTATGATGATGAAATATATATATATATATATATATTATTTTAATAATTTAGTATTATGTGTCTTTTTTGGTAAGTACATTAGACATCAAGATTTATAGGACTATATTATTATATTCTTTTTATTAGAAAAGTTTAATAACTAGTTTTTTAATATATGTGTGATATTATAGTAAATGACAAAATTAAAAAACTATTAGAAATTCACATATTTATTATATTAATATATTATTATATTTTAGTAACGTATAAATATTTCTATCCTTGAAAATCCATAAACAATCAATCATATTATCTAAATTTTATGAATCACCAAACACAACAATTATGATTAATTTATAAATATCTATCCATATAATAAAATAATTAATACTCTTTTAAAATAAGTCAGTCATGTAAAATGCTTGTTTTGGAAGGCCCCATGTATAATTCTCATGAATATAAACATTTTGAATATTCCCTTTATAACATACAATATTTGAGTACATGGCCCATAATGAATTGAATATACCTCATTTACCGTTATACAGACCATTTGTAACAAACAAATAGGTATTTATAGGAATTTGTTTTGGAGTAGGAAAATATAGTATAGAAAAACACCCCATTTCATTTTATAATCCACATCCATTTGACAAAATCCCATGATAAAATTTGTATTCCATTATTTTTACAAATCGAACATATAAGCAACAAACATAATAGTATATTGAAATAGAATTAAATTCAATACTCATATTGAATTAAAAATATCAGACGAGTTTTTTCTCATATTTTTTTAATCCTCTCAGTTCAACGCCCTTTAATTTTTGGTCATCACATTTTCTAACAAATCATATTATGAGTGAGATTAATATACAAAATAAAAAATTGGTGAGCTAAATTGAAGGAACTATTTCATTAAATGAAATCAGTTTCTCACCCATCTTTTTTTATTTTTTAAATTTGAAACTCACTTACATAGGGATTCAAAATTATGTTTCTCATCCTTATTTCATTAACTCCCTCTCTCTTACATCATTACTTTTTCCTCCATTAAAAAATCATTATTGACTTCTAAAACTATCCAAGTCAAATATCCCCAAAAATTATATAATTAAATATATTAATGAGAAAATTTTTAATGTCCATAAAAATAATTTATTAATGGTCATTTTAAATAAAATTTCACTTTTTTCATAGAAATAACCTTTTAATAAATTAACATTACAATTTTTACACATTTTTAAAATAAATTATGTAAATATAAATCTTATGATTCTCTCTAAACAAAAAAAGAATCTATACCCCTTAAATAATAATATTCTTTATAAAGTAGAAATATATTATTATATAACATGTGTGATCCTATCTCTCATGTTTATTCTTAGATAGTACTGGGATTCCACATTTCCAAAAGTAGATAAATAAACATTCAACATGAAATTAATTTTCATCAATTGATAAATATTCAATTGAATTTCAATAATTTCCAAGTCATGTTCATTATCCACTAATTGCAAATTTATGACAATAGATAAGTCAAATATATCTACAACTCTAAGATGAAAAAAAAAGTACTTGTAACTGCATTATTTCATTTAATAATCCAATGGATACATTACATCAGCAAAATATTTTAATATGAAAAATGAACCGATGTACCATCATTTTAACAAACATTATTTGTAAATTCATTAGTTTCCTAATAAATGAGGCACACATAAAATTTCAAATCCAATAACACATATTTCATTTAGTTATGATCATTTATCAATACATATTTTATTGATATGTAAATATTAACATTTAGATCAAGATTTTTTTATTAATATCCATTAACTATTTTATCAAATTAGTTTTAATAATATAATTTAATCAGTTTACATCAAATATAGTTGTTATATAGAAAACCTTCCATGTAAAACTAAAATTTAAAAATAAAAATTATATATTGATATTTACTATTTCGTGCAAATTCAACCTTATGAAATTTATATTATATAGATATACAATAATAAAGTGAATATTCCCATTACATATCATATAAAAATATCATATCAAATTGAGTAGCCTAAGTATCCAATCTATAAAATAGATGTAAATTTATGATATCTGACTAGAAATAATAAACTCTATAGTTCCATGATGTTTAACGACTACTTTTTAATATATCCTATTGTGATCTTATGCTGATTTTATCTCTATGATAGGAAATAAGTGTTCAAATGTTTTAACTCATTTTTCCATTTTATAAATAGATACATGCATAAATAATGATATAGTTTATCATACATGATAGAATATAGAATTTTATTCACACTTATGTTGGTGGAAATAAAGGTAAAAATAACCTAGATTTACATTGATAATATATTTTAACTTAGTAACAAACATTATAAAATATAATCTATAGTTTTCATATTCCCATTTGTAAACTAAAAATGTCATATGATACAACGGTTAATAAATAATTTCAAGAGGCTTCAACCAACTTCAATTCTAAATAATATTTATAAATTACTTCCATAAGGGATTATAAAAAAAACATGTCCCATGAATTAATACATTAATTTTGATGACCTTATATACTTTTTAGTTGTGTTATCAATATAAATGGGGTCTCCTTTACCCTTAACCTTTATATAAAACAACTATAACTATTTCACAAGATAACTAAATGTTCATTTAATATTCAATTAAAAAAATATTGTAACATTATTATTATAATTTATCTCTAAATAAGAATAAAATAACGTTCCCATTAGGATGAATGATCATAAGTTTTCTAGAAACACAAATTTGTATCTTTCTAGAAAAAGCATTAGGAAATTTATTTGACTTTCCCAAGGTATATGATATTTAGTAATCAATGGATTAAAAATACTCACCCCACCTTCATTGTATTAAATTGAGATCATGATATGAGAAAATATAATTTAAACACTTATGATTAGTATATATAATGAACATATCTCTAATTAAAAATATATTTTTCTACCAAATACATTAACCAGTATTGAAAACTGAAAATCTTGTATGGAATATCGACATTCATAAGGTTTTAACTACATTTATCTATGCAATATTCCTTTTTCTCCTAACATAAAGACACAAATTTCTCTTAAAGTATCTAAATATACATCATAGTAATATCTTTCTTTAATGATGATATAAATTTCCATAAAATTAAGTCTAAAATTTATTTATATAATATATTTATAAAATTTCTTATACTAGTAAAATTTAAATTTTTTCTATGTAAAAGACATTATGAGTGAAGAAATCTTTGAGAATTTTTTAATAAACCACCAGTAATAATAAGTTGTTCAATGAACAATTTGAATATTGAAGTAGTTTTTAGGACAGAACCAAGAAATCAGAAACATAATATTATGACAATTAATCAAGAATCCATTTTATAATAAATATTATATTTATATTTTACTACATGAATATAAAGTATAAAACAGTAGATATTATATAAAATTAATCCTTACAAGAAACTGATAAGATAAATTTTATATGTATCTATGATATAGTTTTAAACTTAAATAAATAAACAAATCATACACAAACTCTATGATAAAATTATCCATAAACTTATAGAAAATTTAAATTTCTAAATTAAAAAACAATATAAGTAAATTTTTTAAAATTAAATTAGTCGGTATAAATTTATAATAAAAATAAATAAATATGAAAACCATAAAATTATATATTATTACACTATAATTAATTTAAACAATCTAAGGGATTTTTTTAAGAAATAAATATCAATTAAATATGTAAAATATAGTATCCATATGTTGCAAATGAAATATATTATTTATCATCACATGATTTGAAATTCTACTATTAAAACACAAAAAAAAATACCATTATTATCCATTAAAAATAACATTGATTTCACCCAATTTAATCTTCGGGAATGATTAATTAATTATTAATTTATTTTCTTAAATAATTTATTCAGAAAAGAAATGTTTAATTAATGTGGAAAAAAGGTTTATTTATTGGGTTTATTCAACAAAATATGTCAATAGAAAATTACTTTCACCCCATAGTTATAATTCTAAAAAATAATCAGAAAATATATCGTAACACCTACTAAATACAACTGGTACGATGGGTTAGTTACCTACATAAAAGGATTCAATGACTACACACAACAAGTGGTGATATATATAATATATAACTAAAAATCTTACCACATCTACATGCATTATCATATCACTATCTATATAGTGTATGAAAAACCCCATTATGTGAAAAAATCGAAACTTTTTATTATAAATGTGAAGATTATCAATTTAAATAGTAATAAAATAAATTAAAATAATATGGTTTAATATTTTAATTTTATGGTCTATAAATTTTCATGAGATTTCAATATCATCCACTATAATGATATCTGAGGGATATTTGGATTTGTTTCAATTCACTTAAACCAATTTGATATTAATTCACAGAGTATAAATTATCAATTGTACATGTGATCAGGAAAGATCAACAAGATTTGTAAATATATATTAATCAGGAACTCAAATATCAAATAATAATATTTCAATCAAAAATGAAATTAGTATATCGCATGGAATAATATATTGTCATCTTCCAGAGTCAAACTCTTTGGTTGTCTTCTTATATATAAGTATTCATCTATTTTTTGTAGTGTATCTATAGAATATCATAGGTCTCAAACCATGATTTCATCACTTTACTTATTAACATCTATAATATTTGAATTAGATTTAATTCCCTTCCACTTGTCACTTGAGATAAAAACACAAATAAATAACTTAAAATGACATATATTGACACGTTGATGGAAAATTAATAGTGTAGAAGTATAATTATCCATTAAATAATCATTTTATATAAATTTCTATAATAAACATATCCTTTCACTATAAAATGAATATATATTCTTCTCTATATATTTTTTTAAAATAAATATTTGTCTTATATTATTGATACTAATATAACAATTTTCTTCTCCATCTTTTAGAAGAAAATTCATCATGTTACATGTATAATCCATGTTAACCTTTTTCTATAATTTAACTATTTACCACCTTCTTGTAATTAATTAATTTTAATAATATAATACATAACAATTTATATCTTTCCAATCAAATATCAAACAATTATTCTTTGAGATCCTCATTTTTTACTAATTTTTGTATATATTGTACAATAAATGTATATATAAAAGATTATTCCATTATAAAAAAATTCCCATTTTAATATGTTTAAAACTATTATTTAACTCTTCAATAAAATTTTCAATGAATGACCCATGTAATCATTGATAGATGTTGAAATTTTTTTCACCGTCTTTATAAAAACAATTGATGTTGTGTTATTATGTTTTTTAGTTCAATTATGTTCACTAATGATCATTACAATGTTGGATTGGTGTGAGATATTGAGAGAGTCTTAATGGGGTAAATAGATATTCATAAAATTATTAAGAAAATATTAAATCAAAGTGGAATGATGTTACAACTCTATTACAGATAAATGAATAGTAGAAAAATAAAAAAAATATTATAATCAATGTAATGAATTAAAATGAACAATAGTTCTAAAAAATAAAAACAAGAACACCATATTTTCAGAGTAGTTCAGATCAATAATACCCTAAAACTATTATTTACGCTTATATGTTAATACCCCAACTCCAGTTATCCATAGGTAGTGCATTATTACATAACATTGGCAAGATCACAGGAGGTCAAGTCTCAAAAGACCGATTAGTTTAGTAGAATTGGAAGTACTAGATACATACATATTTTTTATATTACATCATGAAATAAATAAAAACAACATTGTGTCTCCTTTTGAAACACTCACATACTTTGGCCTATCCCTATAGGTTAATCATAATATACATCTTCATAGCCTGGGAAAAAGAAAACATAAGAAATGGGTGAGATTAGATACTCAGTATGGATAAAAATACATAGGAAACTACCATAAATAAGCATAAATATTTAAGGCAATGTATAATACTAAAACATAATACTTTTAAACATAATCTTCAGCATAATATAGAAAAGATAAATCAAATAATGTCGTTTAATTATTCACATGGATATCCTACTAGGCGAATAATCACATGTAATACCAATATCTAATTTCATAATGATGGAATCCATAATTTCATATATCAAAACCACATAGTGAAGTCCTCATGCCCAGACTACAAATAACATTTTATGAAGGCCTTGATCCAAGACCCTAGTTTGTCTCATGAGACCTACCGATGCATCGAGGAGCTATAGTGGTCTCCACTAGTCACTTACTAGGTCCAATGCATTCCTCATATGAAAAGGTTGAAAGATAACATAAAAATTTGTATTAAAACTTGCATACAAAATGTTATTACATTAACGATAATCGATGAATGGTATACAAATAGCACATCCATAGTCAAACATAACTCATTAAATACAATATGGACTATTTGATTATAATAAATCAACCTCAATCAAGTATAATATTCAATGAAGTATATTTACACAGAAGAAAATAATATGTAAACCTATTTGAGAGAAATGTCCCCTTTTTCTTGAAATCATATAAAAGTCACACTATTTATCAGATAAGTCATTTAAAAGAGATTTATTAATCGAAGTGTCCCATACCACTTTAAAACTTTTGAAAGGATTTTCATTTAAAAACATTCATGTACACATAAATAAATCCACAAAATCATTTTTAAAACTAGGACATTAATGAGAACGATTTAGAAGAATAAATCATTAAAACGTATAGAACGATATTTTAGTTAAAGAGTTCCTAACCAAATGAAATAATCTTAAATAAAAACAATTTTGGTAACAAAATATTTATAATATCATGATATTAACGGGATACATGGTATACCATGACAAATTACATTATAAACACCATATAAAAATGAATTGGCGCATAACAACTAAGAGGTCTCAATGGAATGTAAACTATGATGAAATCCCATATAAAGACTGTATCATTTGGTTAAGGATAAATAAATTACATAATTATGTGTGAAAAATATAAATACACTCAATATTGTTGTACATACATTGTAAATCAATCATAGTACATTCACACATATTCTTCTAAAAACAACACTAATGACTTGGATGTTTAACTCAATGAATGGAAATTAAGTTAATATTTCTCTTATCAAGTTCATATCGATGTCTTGAGAATTTATTAGTAGAGTGATAATGTGTATCAAAAGTATATACACACAATGGGGAGTGTGAATTACTAAATAAAAAAATAAATTTTGATTTCCCACACAATCTTGGAGTAAAATAATCCTTGAAGTATGCGTAAAACCCAATGAGTGGAAATCGAAATAAGCAATTCCCTTACAGATTTGGTAGCATACGTAACATAAATCCACATGAAATAATTATCACAAAATGAATATGTAAATATCAATAAATTAAATTATGTCACACAAATAATACAATCATGGGTATTACATACATCACACAAAAGGAAATAGTGGTAATATAGCATGAATCTCATAGGAATAAAAAAGTGAGATGAAAACACCTTACATTGTAATTTTCCTTATTATTGGGTAGTTTAACTTCATTTATAATTCTAAATCATTTGTATTAAATTATAATATGACCCCATACATAAATATGATATTATATATGGTCTTCTAATATTGTTCTGTTAATGATATTTCAATAGTATCATTGTTTTGGGTGTTAACTGATTCATTTTCCATTATATGTTTTGTTACGTAAGTTGTGTTTGTTATGGATATGATGCATTTGATTCATATCCATAATGATATTAAGTTATTAAAAAAAAAATTAATCATCCAATAAAAATTATTTTTGAATGGTTATGATGGGGAATAAAATCTCATCGCGTCGATGAGATGGTATTCCGTACGTACTCCCGACCGACAATATCATTTTTTAATGGTGAAATCTTCTGTAATTGGATAGTATATTATAAATAAATAATAATTAAAATGTTATTTTTATTATTTAAATCGGTTATATTCATCGTTATACCCTTCCAAATAATGAAGTTTTGAATAACTAACTACCCCACGACGTGGATACAGTGTGTCGTACGTACGCACGTATGGTGACTTTTTCATTCATAGTATGGAAATATAGAGAATATGGTTGTACCATATTTATAATAACATCTCAGTAAGTATAATATAATAGAGTTATTATTTTATTATAGAAATAACAAATCAATAGTAAGGGGAAGAATACAAGAAATTTGAAAGAGGTGATGAAATAATTAACTCTTCTTTGGGTTATTACTTTTGATTTGATCAAAAGGGATCCTTAGGATGTATTCTGATCATATTAATTCACCTAGGATTAATTGAGGGTATTTTGGAGGATATTATATTAGGTTTTGGAAGATCCAAATGCCTTTGGAGGTGTGAAATTAAGAGATGAAGAAGTTCCCCTTTATAATAGAGGTGAGGGTTACTTTAGGAAAAGCATGAAATATTATTTTATTATACAATAATATTATGTTTTTAATGGAAACAAAAAGAATTTATTTATAAGATAAGGTGGATATGGGTCACAAACCTCTCAAAAAATATGTTTTAGACAGGTTTAGGTGACTGTATTAACCTTATCTTTTAGATTTAACACTTAGATAAATAGATTAACTTTTACCATGTATTCTTATATTATTATAATATATTGTTTATGAACATACTATAAAAATCCTAGATAACCCCAAGTGGTTAATTATTTATATATAACCTTATATGTGTCCTTTTAAAGATCCTAATATTTTTAGTAATTTTATATCAATTAATAATATAGTTTTTTTGAAACTCAATTATGTCAATTTTGACACTATTTAGTGTTTGGTTTTTGTGAAAGTCATAAAAACTTTATCACTTAGAAAAAAAATTATTTAATCAACACTAACATGTCATATTAACCTATATAATTTTTGGAATACATCAAAAGTCTCAATTTACAATTATATGAATATTTATAATATTAATTATTTTAATCATTCCATAATAAGGTAATTATTGCATCATCATTGTCTCATAATTAAATTTAATTATATACTATCTAAAAATTATAAATAAAATACCATTATGTATGAAATATTTTTATAGTTCTAAGGAATATTTATATTCTCATTTATCTTATGTATAACCCTATATTAAAAATGGTTTTATTTATTAATCTTTTAATTTTACACCTTTAACTCTTCTTTAAATAAAATAATAATAAATGTAATAATCAAATACAAGTGGACCGAAAGGATCATATTTTATTCCTTAGGATTATATGGGTCGAAATAAACTTATTCTATATAATTAGGACATGTTTTATTGTGATTATAATATAATTTTTACCTTTAATTACCCTATTTAATTTTAACAATGGTAAATAAAATTCAAAAGTTACTATTCACCCAAAATTATTTCCAGCCTATTGAACAAAATTTTACTTACTGATGTCAACTGTGTCTCTCATGTTTTTAAAATTCAATTCACAAAGGCATTGAAATTATTTTTAATGAAAATTTGAAAATGTACGTAGAAGTTGAGTAAAAGACGGTAAATGTTCAATAAAATTTTATATATCTAATATTTTTATAAACTGAATTTGATGAATTAAATTGTATTAAAATAGGTATTATGTATCTATTTAGACCTTAAAATAAATTTAAATTAAAAATAATTATTTAATTAAGTAGTCATCTTTAAACAATAATGAAGTGTTTTTCACTATTTATCAAAAATTGAATGTTTTTAGAAATATACCAAAACTTCACCCAAATATAATATTGATATTCCAAATTTAAAAATGAATTATATTTTACAAAATTAAAAACATATATGTTGTATTTATTAATTTAAAAAAAATATTCTCGATGTTAATACCAGAAGGCAGGTTTTGAGAAGTAAAAATTATCAAAAAATAGATATGTGTTTATGTACAATTTAAATGTAAAATTTCATCCAATGAGCAACATTGGATTAAATGATAAAATTTAATCTAATTAAACTTTAAAACAATTCAAATTTATAATTTTACACTATAAATTATTTTGATTAAAAAAGTTGTTTTCAATTTACATTTAGTATTTTCACTATTCATCAAAATATGAATGTTATCAGAAATGCAACGAAAATTTATCCAAACTAATTTTTCATGTACCACTTATAAATAAGAAGTTTAATTTAGCCATTTTATATATAAAAGTGTAAAATGTTGGATTTAATAAGGGCTTTCCATTAAAAGGATGTAAAATTACATTTTTTTGAAAAATACTTCTTTTATCTGAAAAATTGAATTTGATCTTATATTATGTATAAGAAACATAATATAGATGTTAAATTTATATGGAGTATATAAAATTCAAAATTTTGTTAATACTATTCATAACCATTTTTTGAACGGTTAGTTTGATAAGTTTTGGTGTGCTCGAACTCGGTGTCACGTGTAGCGCAAGTTATTTAATTACTTTAAAGAAAATATATTAAATGAAATCATGGTGTGTTACATTTATCCCCCCTTTTGGAAATTTTTTCCTCTCAATTTTAAAATTGTGCTTCGTAACTTTATTGAAAGTGCCACATTGGAATAAGAGTCAATAAAACAATATCTTTAAAATAAATAAATAGAAATAGAAAATTCACCCAAGATAACCCATACTAGGATTACATGTAGGTAAACATGTATATGGAAGATAAAATAAGTTTCAAGATCTGATTAAGAGTGAAAGAAAACATTATCAGGAGAAAATTAACAATAATAAAAATACAAACTTGTGATGGGTGAAACGGTCATTAGTTTCCCAGTATGAAAAGTAAATGGACAATGTTTTTTTGTTTTAAGTTACATTTCATAAAGATGAATAATTTATTTATGATATTGACTAAAAACATAAATATATATACTTACTTTTTATGTATAGTTTTATCCTTTAATAAATTTCTACCACTAACTCATCTTTTCTCGGAACGATGTGTATTCATTATGACTTGGTCACACCTAAAGAGATATAGTCAATTTCTATAGAACATATAGTCTAAAAAGGATGAACTATTTATCTCCCCTTTCTATAGATGTTAAACAAAACCAATTGGTTAGTACATGATCATATGATCCCCAAAATGGATAATTCTATATAAATAGAAATACTAATCTTAATTTCCGAAATTAAAAAAATAATACCCAAATTTCAATAAAGACCATTCGAAAAACAATTGTCCTTAAAATCCTTAAATATAATCCAAATTAAGATTGAAACCCAAAACATATATGAATTTAATCACATAGTCTTTCATAGTAAATCATAACATTTATCTCCAAATAACATCAACTACTCTTAAATTCTCATAAAAAAGTTTAATTAACCAAATCCCATATTCTCTATGATAGGTTAATCATTTCCATTAATAACCTAAATTAATATAAAATATAAATTCTAGAAAAATAAAAAATCCACCATTACTCCTCAAATGAAATCCTATAGTATTCTTTTTTTTCTTAGGCATAATGTTCCCAATAGAGTAATCATATTCCAAAATAACATTTATCTCTTAATCACCAAATAATTTTCCTATACTAAAGATATCTATTTGATTAAACATAAGAACCCAAATCAACTTATTTTTTACCAATAAAATCCTTTATCTAAAAATAATTAGTCAAAATAACTAGGGACATCATGTAGTCCAGTGGTAGGTGATAAATCCCAGTCGCACATTGGTTGTGGCTTCGATTCCCACAGCTTTGTCTGACATGACAGGTTATCCCACAGTCTGTGTGTTGTCATTTTTTAAAAAGAATATTTCATAACATTCCCAAAATGAGATAAATTTGTCATAATAACCATAACATAATTTGTCCCCAAATGTTTTCTTGTGCCTCAGATTTTCATTGAAAAAATTTATAACCTGAAATTTCAAGAAGTTCTAGTATTATATAAACCAAACTGGTTCTTTATAACTATATCCACAACAGAAAATATAATTCTTCCTCAAATAGCATTTTCACATAACAAACTGTAGGGTTACACATACAAGAGAATATTATTCCAAATCAATCCCATAAAAAATATCATTAATACTTTTAAACATTTCTCAATCCATTTATTTCTCAAAAGGTTCTTCATTGACCTAGTGGTTATCATATAGAATAGGGAATTGAATCGGGTAATTCCCAGGTCCCCTATATTTACAGAAAATGATTGTAAATAGATTTATAGGTTAATTTTTATTTTCTTCCATAGTACTCTTCCATTTCCCTCATAAATTATTTACATTATTTCCTTCTTTACCACACATAAAGCATTTCATTGTTCAATTGAGACACTTTCATAGGTTTCTCTTTCCACATTTTCAGCATGATGGAACTGGAGCTTTCCTTTCTCCATGGTCTCCACTACTAGAGCTCTTATCATTCTCTTCATTTAACTTCATTAATGATTTTCGGAGTTGGTTAAATTATATATTGTTGATCATATTTTTTGGAACTTACTTTGGCATGAACATGATAACTTTTAAACCTATTAAAATTCCTTTTATTTTCTCATTTCCACCATTATTTCCTCCTTGTACATCGTGTTTAATTTTATTATGACTTCCTTAGAATCCATCCATTGAATAAAACCATAAAGTATTGTGTGAGTAACAATAGTCATAAAATAAATTAAAGAATATCATAACACCTTATTTTCAATCTAAAAAACCTTAAGATTAACCATGGTTATTTATTCTAATCTTATATTAAAATCTCTCAAATCGGTTTTGTAAAGAAAATGTGAATTATTCTATGAATGTCTCTTAGAAGTGTCATAACCAAGAGTGTAGCAAGGCTCATTGTTGTGCACAAGTTCCCAATATATTCTAGCTCAAAGTGGTGCTTTTGGGTTTTACCCCTAGGTACATATGTGCTAGAGCCACCACTACCTGCTCTTATCTATATAGGGATGTATTTCTTATAAAATTCACATAATATTTACTGTACCAAATTTTTTGTATTTTCTTCTATACTAATCCTAAATGACTACCTTAGGGTAGTATTTTCTAATTTTATTTTTTCTAAATATAGCTTTCAAGGTTGGTACTAAACTTCCACTGATACCAACTATAGCAACCCGAAATTAGTTATTCATTTTTGGTGCATTATAAAATAACATTGGCATGATCACAAGTGATCGAGTCTCGAAAGACCGATTAGTTTGCTGGCCTAGGAATTACTAGATACATACATAAGTTTTACATTACATCCTAAAATAAAGAGAAATAACATTGTGTCCCCTTTGAACACACTCATATCCTTTGGCCTATCCATACAAGTTACTCATTATATACTTCTTCACATCCTTGGAAAAAAATCATAAGAAATGGGTGACCTCAGATGCTCACTAGGGATAACAATACAGCTGAAACTATCATAAATAATCATAAACATTTAAGGAAATGTATAAGACTAAAACACAAGCCTTTTAAAATTAAATTTTTGTATAATATGGAAAAAGATAAATCAAATAATTCCTTTTACATATTCACATGGATATTCTACCAGTCGAATAATCACATGTAATATCAATATCTAATTTTATAATGATGTAATGCATAATGTCAAACATCATAACCACAGAGTCAAGGCCTTACGCCAAGACTGTAGATAAGATTTTTTCAAGTCCTTGTAAAAAGACAGTAGTTTGTCTCCTAAGAACAACAGATGCATCAAGGATCTATAGCTAGCTCCACCCATCAATTACTAAGTCTAATTCATTCCTCATATGAAATGGCTGAATCATTACATAACCAACCATTTTAAAACTAGCATACAAAATTTTATTACTTCAACCATAAACCATGAATGGTATAAAAATAACACATCCACGGTGAAACATAACTCATTCAATAAAATATGAAAGATTTTATTATAATAAATCAACCTTAATAAAAAATAAAATACAATGAAGGATATAGAAATAAAGGAAAATAATCTATAAACTATTTCAGAGAAATATGTTTTTATCCTTGAAAACATTTAAAAGTCACACTATTTGTCAAAGAAGACGTTTAATAGTGATTTTTGAATTGTAGTGTCCAATAAAAATTGGAAACTTTTGAAAGGAATTTTAATTTTAAATCATTAATGTCCAAATATATAAATCCTTAAAATCATTTTTAAAATATGGACATTAATGAGAAAGATTTAGAAGAATAAATCATTAAAACATATAAATTGGTATTTTAGTTAAAGAGTTCCTAACTTCATAAAGAAGATTAAATAAAGACAATTGAGGTAATAAAAAATTAAAATATCATGAGAATAAAGGTATTCATGATATACCATGTCAATGTATAGTATATACACCATATAAATGTGAATTGGCACATAACACCAAATAAGTACCAATGGAATGTAAATTGAGATGAAATTCCATATAAAGTACATATACTTAGGTTAAGAATAAATAAATCAGATAATTATGTGTGAAAAATATAAATACACTCAATATGATTTTATATTTAGTGTAAATCAATCATAGGACATTCACACATGTTCTTGTAAAAACAACTCCAATAAATTGGATGTTTACCTCAATGAATGGAAATTAAATTAAGATTACTCTTATCAAGTTCATATCAATGACATGAGAATTTACCAATAGATTTATTATGTGCATCAAAAGTTTATCCTCACAAATTGGAGTGTAAATCACTACATAAATAAATAAATAGTGATTTCACACATAATCTTAGAGTAAAATAATCAATGAAGTATGCGTAAAACCTAATGAGTGTAAATTGAAATCAGAAATTCCCTTACAGATTTGGTAACTTACGTAACATACACCCCATGAATGAAATATCATACTATAAAGATGTAAATACCCATAAATTAATGTATATTACACAAATAATACAATCCTTGGCAGTAGATACACCACAAAAAAGGAAAAAGTGTCAATATAACATGAATCTCATAGGAATAGAAAAGTGAGATGAAAAACCCTTACCTTGTAATTTTCCTTAGTAGTGGGTAGTTTAACTTTTTTGATAAGGTTAAAATAAATTTTTATTGAATTATAAAGAAAAAATAGATATGTATGATTTCATATATGATCTTATAATATTGTTATTTTAATGATATTTTAGTAGTATCATTGTTTTGGGTGTTAACTGATTAGTTTTCCTTTATATGTTTTGTTACATAAGTCATGTTTGTTTTGGATAGGATGTATTTTATTCATATCCATAATGTTATTAAGTTCTTAAAAATTATTTTTAATCATTGAGTGAAAATTATTCTTGGATGGTTACAATGGGGAATTGAATCTCATCACATCGTGGAGGCGGTAAGCTGTATGTACGCCCGAGCGACAAAATTAATATTTTAGTGGTGATATCGTATGTAATTGGATGGTATATTATATATACAGAATCATTAAAATTTTATATTTATTATTTACATCTGTTATACTCATTATTATACCCATCCAAATAATGAAGTGTTGAATAGAAAACTACACCATGACATGGAGATGGTAAGTTGTACGTACGCACATATAGTGACTTTGTCATTCATAGGATGGAAAGAATAGTAAATATTTTATTACCATATTTATAATAAAATCTCAGCACGTATAATATAAACTAGGGTCATTATTTTATTACAGAAACAAAAATGAAATAGGAATTGGAAGATGAACATAAATTTGAAATAGGTTATGAAGTAATTACCTCTTCTTCAGGTTCTTCCTTCTGATTGAATCAAAAAGGGATCTTTATGTTGGCTTCTAATCAAAGTAAGCCCTCAAGGATGAATTGAAGGTTCTTGGAAGGATATTGGATGAGGTTTTGGCTAAGAAAAATGGAATTGAAGGTGTGAAATTAAGAGAAGGGGAAGTACCCTTTTATAACAGATGTGAGGGTCAATTTAGGAAAATCATGAAATATTATTTTCTTATACAAACATATTCAGTTTATAATGGCTCAAAAAATATTTATTTTTATGCTAAGGTGATTCTAGGTCGAAATCCTCTCAACCAATATGTTTTAGATAGGTTTATGTCACCATATTAACCTTATATTTTAGATTTAACTCTTAGTTAAAAAGTATAACTTTTACCATCTATTCTTTTATTATTATAATAAATGGTTAATAAAATTACTATAAAAAGCCAAGAAAACCCCAAGTGGTTCATTATTTATATATAAATCCTTATATAATTCCTTTGGCCGTACCTTATATTTTTAGTAATATTCTATCAATTAATAATAATGTTTTTGTTTTAAAAACTCATTTCTGTCAATTTTGACACTATTTAGTATTTAGTTTTGGGGAATTTCATAACATCATTATCACTAAATAAATTATTTAATAAATCCTAACATGTTATATTAACCTTTAAAAATCATGGAATACATCAAAAGTCTCAAATTACAATTATATTAATATTTCTAATATCAATTATTTTAATCATTCAATAATAAGGTAATTATTGCATCATCATTGTGTTATAAGTTAATTTAATTATTTATAGTCTAAAAATTAAAAATAAAAACCCATTTTTATGAATTAGTTTTATCTTTATAATGAATATTTATAGAAAAAATTTTCTTATCTATAACCCTATATTAAAAATGGTATTAGTTATTAAACATTGAATTTAACACTTTTAATTCTACTTTAAATAAAATGATTATAAATTTAATAATATAATCCAAGTGGACCAAAAGAATAATATTTTATTCCTAAGGTTTATTTTGGTTGAAATAAACTTATCAAAAAGAATTAGGACATGTGTTAGGGTAATTATAATATCATGTTTACCATTAATTTCCCTATTTACTTTTAATCATGGTAAATAAAATTCAAAAGTTACTATCCATCAAAAAATATTTTCATCCTATTGAACCAGATTTTACATACTCATGAAAACTATGTCTCATAGATTTTTGAAATTTAATTCACAGAGGTGGTAAAATTACATTTTATGAAAATTTGAAAATGTGTGTAGAAGCTAGGGAACTGTAGCAATGATGGTCACTGTAGCGGCGGTAGGGCATTGGAGAAGTAGTAGGGTACTGTAGCGGCGGAAGGGTACTTTGAGGTACTATAGAATCACAGGTACTATAGCAATATGATTCAAAGAATGGGCTTTGGGCCAAAAAATTGGTTCTACGGGCCATGTAATGGGCTAAATTCCCACTGGGCCTTTGGGCAATTAAATATATCTCCCTCTACCCAGTTAAAAGTGGTCATTGCTTTGATTTAATAATAAATGATGCTTCGATACCAAACATTTAAAAAATCAAAAATTGGACTAATATAGGTATTTTGTATTTATTTTTACCATAAAATAAATTGAAATTAAATATAATTATTTAAATAAAAAGTCAGCTTTAAACAATAACGTAGTGTTTTACACTATTAATAAAAAATTGAAAGTTTTTAGAAAAATACCAAAACTTCACCAAAATCTAATTTTGATATTCTAAATTCCAAAATATAGTCTATTTTACCAAATTCAAAACATGAAATTTTTATTAAATACTTAAAAAAATATTCCCATTGTCAAAACCAGAAAGCGGGTTTTTGAGATGTAAAAACTATCAGAAGATTGATATGTGTTTATACCAATTTAAATGTAAAATTACATCCAATGACCAAAATTGGATTAAATGATAAAAATATAATCTAATTATACTTCAAAACCATTTAAATTTATAATTTAACACTATAAATGTTTTTTTTTTAAAGTTGATTTCAATTAAAATTTAGTATTTTTCACTATTTATCAATATATGAATTTTATTAGAAAATCATAGAAAATTTATCCAAACTAAATTTTTATGTCCAAAATTAAAATAAGAAGTTTAATTTTTTTAATTGAATATATAAATGTCTAGAATATTGGATTTAAAAAGGGTTCTTTATTAAAAGGTGGCAAAATTGCATTTTTTGAAAAACAATTCTTTTATCTGAAAAATTGAATTTGATCTTATATTATGTCTAAAAAACACATAATATTGATGTTAAAAATTATATGGAGTATATAAATTTCAAAATTCAGTTAACACTATTCATAACCGTTTTTTGAATGACTAGTTTGGTAATTCATGGTGTGCTCGAACTCTGTGTCGCGTGTAGCACATGATATTTAATTACATGAAAGAAAAAAGCTTACTAAGAAATATCGGGGTGTTAAATCTATTTTAAATGATAGAGTGTTACCCATTGAAAACGTTCATTTTGAAAGGATGTGATAAAATTTGACAAACACATCATTTTTCACACATGGATCCACACCCTACAGAAAACATGAAATTCTATGGACCAAGGTACAACTAGAAAAAAAATACTTTTATTGAGAGTAAAAACTATGAATACATCAGTTTTACAATGTATGAGTAATAAAAACATCAAACTTATTTTGAAAGGTAAAAAAAAATCTAAGTAAAAAGGTACAAACAGAAGAAAAAAACATTGATGAAATAAGAAAATAAATAAGGAAAATAGAGTCATAACATCTCGATCACTTCGGTAAAGAGATTCCATGATGAAGTTAATTTTTATTGAAACTGTATAAAACTTCACTGTAGTATTCATTCATCCCTATTATATCTCTCATGTGATATAATAGTGTTTTATTTTAGAACCCTTGATAATTATTTAAAGAAAATTTTACAATTGATAGTTCATAATCTCTCATATCATCATCAAATGAATGTTTCAATATTTTTATCTCTCTATTAATCCATTTAATTAACATTCATAAATCTCATCAACCAATATTGAAAGAATAGAAAGATGTGTGAATAAAATATACGAATAAAAAATATATTTTTGAATATTCTGGTATGTTATTATATATGATACAAAAATACTAAAATATTTTATATGATTCATAATCAATAATAATACTAAAATATTCAAAAACTATTCAAAGACTAAACATGTCATGGATCATATTAAAATATTCATAAAAACTATTTTAAATCATTATTTAAATCAATATTTTTATTTTTATGAATGATTATTCAAATTTTCATTTGAATCATTAAACAATTATGAAATCTTCTGACTTCTTATGCTATATATATACATAAGTAATTTATTTACATAATAATATAAAATGCTTAAGATGATATATTGTGTAAGAAAATACACAAAAGCAGCTAAAATACCAATTATATTTTACCTTAAAAATATTAATATGTAATAAGGTCTTCCATACGTAAGATGTTGATCGATACATATGGGTTTGATTCAAATATAAAAATAGTGCGCGTATATAATATGTCTATCTATAAATAAGAATTTTTCACATGTGTAATATTTTCATCCATATATATATATGAATATTAAAACTACACTCCATATATATGAAATGTGGATGAATTTTTAAAATTTAATAAAAACTATATGTAACATTATTAAAAAAATAAAGAGTAAATAAGGCTATGAGAAATTATAATTATATGATATTTAAAACATTTTAGTTATTTGTAATGTATAATAATTCATAAAAATACTAAAAAACATGAATTAATTTCAACATTACCAATATACATCATAAAACTGACAATATCACCCTTTTAAAAAATTAAAAAACCAAACAAGAAATAACAAAAACACTTCCACTTTGGGTAATCCATCAAACAAATAATTAAAATTTAATAAAAAAATTCAAAACTCTCATGTCTTAAAATAGAATTACATTTAAGTTAAAAACAATTTTATGATACTAAACTTATAACAAGGAAATATATAAAATGGATTGGAATAAAAAACATTTTTAGAAGGAAGGGAAAATTTGATAGAACTCCCTTTAAATAATTTCATAAAATTTATTTTAATTGAGATATAAATATTATATTAAAATCTGTATATAATTATAGTATAAATAAATACTATAAACCTAAAATTAAAATATTTTTTATTAAAATAGATACAATTCCATTATAGAATGATATTTATGAATATTTAACAGAAATTACCATTTCAAACTCTATCAATGTAAGCTCAATATCTATCATAGCATATTCAACTATTATTTTCTCAAGAATCACTGCATCTAATGGTTTAGTAAATATATCATCAAGTTGATTATTATTTGAAACAATACTTTAAAAATTATCTCACCTATTAATATGATCTCTAAAGAACACAATATATCATATATATTCTCTATTCCTGAATATTATAAAGTATTCTTAGAAACTGAAATAACATATTTATTATCATAATAAAGAGTAATTTTATCAAAAGAAACCTCAAAATTATATATGGTTTTATTAATCCCTAACAATTTAGGGAAAAACTTATCATAGGTTGTGTGCTTCATTTAAACTATAGATAATGAAACTCTTAATTTCTTCTTTGAAATCCCTGAAAATAAATTTTTACCATTTAAATAACACATAATTGAAATACACATTTTATAAATTCTACAACCTCTAAAATAAAAATCAAAATATCATAAAAAATAAATAAAACCTATCAATAATAAACTATACCATAATTTATAGTTTAATTAACATGTTTAATTTATCTTCAAACCTCCATTATTTTAATTTCTTTTTGATTTTTTTTAAATATTTAATATTTAAATAACTAAACAAAATATATGGTGTACTGGATGTTAAATAATGTATACTACACACCGTTCACCATAATAGTTTAATTCCTAAAAGGTTTCAACATTCCTCTACATCCAATTTAAAATTAGTGCCCATACGGGTTTCAAATGTTTTTCTATACTAAATATTATATCCTTTCATCAACTCTTCAACATATTTAGACCGATTTAAAATTATTTTATCACATATTTAGAAATTTTGATGTACTAAATAGAATTACAAATATCTTATATAACTTAATCAAAACAATTAGTCATAAAATAATAAAATTCATTACATAATAAAAAAATATTGGTTCCTAAAACAATATCATGAACATATATTTTAATAATTAAAATATCAATATAAATTTTATTAATAATGAAATTCAGATAAACTTAGCAATTTATAAAACCATTTTTCTCTCATGACATTGATAATTATTAATACCAGGATCTTGGAGAGATTTTAAGATCATATAGTGGGTTTTCAACTATAAAACCATGGTTTTTAAATTTATAATGTTCAAAACCATGTGGTTGATGGATATAAACTTCAATAGAAATCAAAAAAATTAATAAATTTCTTTTAGAATCTTTTTTAATACACTTTAAAAACTTTAAATTGATAAAAATAAAAACAAAAATCTACTATATTCAATACTAAAAACATGATAAAATGATTCATTAAAATATATACCTTGTTCTTAAAAAAACCAATATAAACACATTTTTACTTATATTTAACTATTTGAGAAGATTCAACAATTTTATTTCACAATATCTATTTTTTTCTAATAATTTTATTATCACCTACTAGTTTAATAAAATTACAAAAATAATTTCTTGTCAATTAATAAAGTTCATATTGAATAAAAAATCCAATTAACATATTTTAAAGCATTAAAAACATCACCAAGAATATATTTTTGATTAAAATTAATATTTATCAAAACAATGAAATACATATCATCTAGTTTAAGTTCCATAATCAAAATTATTGATAAATTTTTATAAATGGTGGTATTTTAGATTTATACATATTTTAGGATAAATTTGAAAATAATTATTCCCCCCCGCCCCCTTATCTATTATATTATATTTTTATGATTTTTCTTCACAAAACATGGAAATATATAAATTAATATTCAATTATCACTAATCCAGAATTTTGTTCCAAGTTATTTTAATTCAGTATAACATGAAAATGTTCTTCCAATATCATATTTCTTTTAATATACACTCTACAGAACATAATAAAATTATAATATCCATGAAAATATATTTATTTTATTTATAGATAAAAAATAAACTAGATTATACAATGTATTTGAAATAATATAGCCCAACCCAAAATCAAAATTAACCAAACATAGGTTTATATCCAATAATCAACTCATAAGTTATTTTCTTAAATAAAGGTCTAGTAATAATTTTATTTAAAATATAACTATTTGTATTCATAGATTCCATGAAAAATTATTTAGTCTTGTCTAATTCATTTAACATAATAATATTGATTTATAAAAGTGTTATATTTTATCTTTTTATAAAACAATTTCACTATGGTATTTTAAAATTTCAAAATTATAAAAGAATTTTTTTTCATGAAATAAATTCCAGATTCTAGAATAAAAATTTCACCTCCATTATAAATTATAATTTAAATAATTATGTAACCATTTTTATTTTTAACTAATTAAAAAACATAGTATATTTTTTGATCTTATAAGACATAAAATAATTCTATATAAGTTTAATAAAATGATTAACTATCACAAAAACTATTTTAAACCACCTAAGCTAAAAAAAATTAGATGAATAATATATCAATATATAAAACTAAAGGGGCATTACTATTTTTAGTTAATTAATGAATCTAAAATTTTTTCATTTTATTTTCATTTCAAATATTTTTTAAAAACAAAAAACATGTTTTTATTTGATGAGTTTTAGAGTCTGTCCATTATTTAAAAGTTCATTTAGTTACTAAATTATTTCATGTTTAAGAATATTATTCCAAGAGACATCATTTATTTCTACATCATTAAGATAATTAAAATTAACATTTTTAATTAAATAAAATTCAATAGAATATATATTATCTTTCATATTTTACAAAACGATTAATTCCTAAAAACTAAATAATTCATTTCATAAATTTTAACACTTAAAGCGTAATCAAAATGTTTTTAAATACTAATTATTTTTGGTTTAAAACTTTTATCCTTAAAATTTTAGTAATTAAAAAATTATTATAAATGTATACTTATCAAAAACCTATAACCATTCCCTTTGAGTTTTCACTAAAAAGAAGAGATCCATGATTATATTTATTGGCTGATAAATTTTTTTAATGATATCCAATAATATACTTATAGATTACTCTATCAATGTTCCACATGTCATTGAAATTAATAAGTTAAAAAATTAGTACCAACTCTATAATGGGTCAAATAATATTAAATATATAGTTATTAGGTAAAAAAATGATTAAGTCTATAATTTGTGTGTAATGTAGAAAATAAATTCCATGAACTAAATATTTTTGTATCATATAAACATTGATTCAATATAAAATAATAATCAATAGCGTAATTTCCTTGAATACTACATCTAATACATTTTAATATAGATAAATTACCTTTAATAACCTTAAAGAAGGAAATTTTACATAATTAAGGTATTTTATTTTTAATTCCAAAACCATACTTATCTTTATTGAGTTTATACATAGACATTATCTAATTATAATCATCCATTCTTAGAATTAAATTTCATAAACTATTTGTCAATCTAACAATTTATCACTTTAACTTCACATATTAATTTAGTGAAATATCTGAATTAGTAGAACCCTTTACATAGTTTTATGATTTTTTTCTTATATTCTCATTTTCCTGATCTATTTTCCTTATTGAGGCCCATGGAATCTTGTAAAAACCACCAAATAGATCACTAAGTAGATAACAATATTGATTTTATGTCAAAAAATCAAACATTCCCATTAAGTGGAAACAATCATTTTTGAATTAGTTTCCCCACAGGGAAAATCATCCTAATGTAGAATTTTGACCATGAATTCAAAAATAAAATCCAACAAAAAACATCCTAATTTGTTAAAAGCATATTAATTCATGTTTTAACCACAAAGGGTATCATAAAATCTCATTTCATGTGGTTTCATAGTGGTAATGAAATTCACTCAATAAAGTCCATAGAGAAACATATTCATTTACAGAGGTGAGGAAAATTCAAATGAAAACATAAATCACTTTATGAACCATATTCATATATTATAGAAATGAGATGATATTAGGTCCATTATTATGTTAATTCCCAAACCTCCATGTGGTCACCAATTTTGAGATAGTGGATATCTAGGGTTTCATATAAATATTACATACACACCTCATTGTAGACATAGAATGGAACAATAAATAAATACTCCAAAAAAGCCTTAGTACATAAAAAATTTTAGATCTTCCCATATTTTGTTCATTTGTAATATAATACCTGAAAAATATATAGTTAAGACATAAAGTAATAAAAAAACTTGAACTTGGTGTAGAACCCCCTTGAAAATTAACCTTACAGGATTATCCATTAATTTGGTCCCTTTGTGGGACACTACCAAAAACTAAATTTATATAGGTAGGCTCATGTGAAACATTTTCCAAGTCCTCCATAAATCCATTACCTATACATAGAGATTCCACTATATATAATTCCTTTTATATGAACTATATGGTTTTAAATATACATATCTTCCCCCTCTTTATGGATTTGTCCTATAAAACATTTTACTCATTTCCTTCCACATTGTGTAGTAATATGAAAATAGGAAAATGGAATTCCCTGGTGCCTTATCAATAACCTAAACATCCTACATAGTACACACCAACCCAAACCCCCTTTATGTAATCTCCTCACCATGTTTAAAACCCCAAAAGTCCTTGTTGAAACCTTCTCTAAGACCTCCCATTATAAATTATAAGCTCATTTGGAACATTTAAGAGTCTCTTTTTATTGTGTATTACCAGGATACATGAAGACTATGTGATTTTCCTTCTTTATATGTAAAACTATCAAGGAGATCAGAGTAATATATTCCTTTAATAATAATATTCCCCAGAATGAGAACACTGATGTTTTCACTCTAATATTAATAATCCCATCATGGATCCTAATTCAAAAAAAAATCATTCATTACACTATTGGATTCCATCATAGGTAAAAGTCAAACCCATGTTCTAATTGATGATTTTATCATGATGAAACCTTATTGATCTATGAATACCTATATATGTGATATAAAACAACATCCATAAGACCCACTCATACTCTTCATGTTCTTATCGAGTAGTATTATGGACCCCCTACTATGTGTACACCCTAATCACAACCTCAAGAAGGGAAGCCACCCTTCTTTACTAAATGAAATAGTTCCCATTTGGGTATCCTTAGAGTGTACGACCCAATAAATATATTACTACAAACCATTTTATGACATAGGCATCCAATTCAAACGATTTAAAACCTCTCAAAAAAACATTACCACATTACATTAAACTATAATGTATAGTCCCATAATACATCCTTAAACTATGTTACTCTAACAAAAGGAATTCAATCCCCCTTAACTAAGATAAAATGAATTCCTCTACATTGTTTAATCTCAAAATCACAATGTCTTACATAATCTATCATTTGGATATATTCTCTGTGATCTCTGATGTTAATTCACTAGGGCTATATTCCATGTGAATGAATATCTATTGGTTTATACACCTCATGAAATAATTTATGACCTTTATCACTATGAATTTCTCCACGTCTTCATAAATATAGTTCCCCTAGGTCCATATTCCCTAAAAACATTTCTCATTAGGATTTATCCATAAAGAGAAAATATCCATCACGGTTGGCCATATACTCACTATTCATTCAAGACATGTTTATTATAAGGGTATGTTTACTATCCTTCAAATACATACTCATTGGTCCATATTCCCATTGAGGTCAAATATAAAGGGTCCCTCATGCACAAGTCCGAAAAAAACCATTTTTAGACATTTTTAGATTAGAACTACATTTCGCAAGACTTTAAACTAATCATAAAAGTTCATGGTTTTATGAACCATAAAAAAAACCATGATAGTATTTGTCACCTAACAATAAATTTTATGTTTTCTCTTATTAAGTGGAACCATACTACATTGGTTATAATTCCATTCATAGCGACATAGAGGTATCCACAATGATGGGACTATTCCAAACACAATAAACCCCTATCACCTCACTGAATAGAAATAAATTCTAAAGTACATAGCTATGAGGCTCTAAACCATATCATAATCAATCAACAATGAAAATATATTGAACATATAATACATACATATGTTCACCTTAAAAAAGTTTGATGGCTACTTTTATGTATAAAGAAAAATAGCCATGAAATGGGATTTGAGAAGGATAAATGAATATTAATTAACTATGTAATATATTCTCATAGTATTAAATAGTTCCCCCTAAAATGGTAAGGGTGATATCAACCTCCTATCTCCTAGAATAACATGATTCTAAGGCCACATTGTTAAATATCTAGTAACATCCTAAATTTGTAAAGTAGGTTTGATGTAATATCCTAGACAAATAAAAAATGTAATATTTTCATATTTATTAATATTTTTAATTAAATATTAATTTTACTTTAAATGGGTTTTTATGTTCAATGACGTACCTGATACGCCATAATGGGTTTCTTGGAAATCATACGTTACACACTAAAAATATAATATTATTATTCTAACTAGAATTTAATGCCTTGGAATTATATTTTTTGGAAAGAACAGAAATAACTAAAATATTATTATTCATGTTAGATAAATGTTTTTACATTTATCCAATAAAATTTGGAGGCTTAATATGTGAATGAATCTGATTTTATGCATAATTTACTTTAAAAGGCAGATTTACAACCTTTTAATTTTGAACCCCCATTAAATATAGTATTTTTTCACTTTTATATGATCTATTTGATATAATAAAATTCTTATTTAGAATCGGGACATCAAAATTTACTTTGGGTAAATTTTTGGTATTTTTCTGATAAAGTTAATTTTTTGATGAATAGTGAAAATACTGTATTTTAATTCAAAACTGAATTTAAATATAATTTATTTATATCTTTAGGTTATCTTTAAAAATTGGTTTAAAGTGTAATTAGATTATATTTTTATAATTTAATATTATGTAGTTCATGTAATGTAATTTCACTATGAAATTGGATATAAACTAGTGTCAATGTTTTGATAGTTGTTATTTCTTAGAAACAAGCTTTTTATTTTGACAGAATGAATTAATTTTAAATAATTTCTTTCACTTCTGTGTTATGAATCTGGAAAATTTTATTCCATATTTGGAATCAGGAGATCCAAATTTTGTAAACAGGTAACCTTTATTTTTGGACATTAGGAATGTTTACTTTAGTAAATATTTTATTTACAATGGTTAAAGGGTGAATCTGGTAAATAAGGGTAACAAAATATTATTATTATAATATAAAATTACCCTAACATGTGTCATAATCCTATTATTTGATACATTTTCGTACCATGGGAATCCTTGGGTTTATTTTGGGACCCCATGGAGCCACTTAAGAGTTATAATGACACATTATATTAATTAATTTAAAGTAAAGACAAAAATGACATAAACAAATATCCTTTGGTAAATTAATTTTTACATATGGTTATATAAGTAACCTCTTTGACTATGAATATTATTTGTAAATATAAAAATATTTCATACATCCTGGTATTTTTGTAAGTTGTTTGACATCAGATAAATAAAATTATTTATGACAAAATAATGATGTGGTGTTTACCTCATTAATAAATAATTTAAATAAATAAGATTATAAAGATTAAAATAATATCCAAAACCAGTATAACTTTTATTGGATGATTTTATTTCGAACATGAATCATCTTAGCTTCCACTGTAATGAGTTTTGGACCTTTAGAAAATGAAAATTATTATATAATAAAATAATACATTCACGCTTTCCTAAAGAGCCCCTCCTCCCACTTATAAAAATCCCTCACCTCAAACCCATTTATCACACCTCTCAAGCACCTTGTCTTATCCAACCTCTACCCAATTAAGGTCCCTACATCCCTCTCCTCCTCCTAGATGCCTTAACTTTGTTATAAGAAACATCAAAAAACCCTTTGGTCCAAACCAAAGGGAGTTACCCGATTTAAAGGTAATGTCTTCTCTTAAGTTCTTTTGTTTTATTTTACTTCTCAAACCCCCTAAACTCTTTTTATTAATTTATTTTCTAACAACACCAGTATCAAGAATATGATCGGATGTTATGAGAATTATTCAAACTAAACTTACACACACCTTCATCTAATGGGTAAAGAACATATTGTTTTTATGGATGGAAAACTAACATCTCATGAAACAATCATTGTTAAATTATCTCATACAACCACTAATGGTGGCCATTATAAAGGAACTATATTTATATATGATATATATTATTTTTATGTTTTCTTTATTCTACTCTATTTTTCATTTACGGCATACCTTTATGGTTTCTATTGTGGGTAAACGTGATAATTTTATTTGAGAAAGTACGGACTACTGCCCCCTCAAAGTGATATGACTCATTAAGGCCATATTTTGGATGTATAAAGGATGGAGTTAATGATATTATAAATGATATTATACTTGAATTATAATATACCTATGTATAATTCTGTTTTCAACCCATTAAATATGAAATAGAAATTAATGTAGCGTACATGCGTAGGTACGGCTTACTGTCTCTATGAACAGTGCATTTCATTTCTTACCTCCAAATGTTATATACTATTATAAATACTTGTATATACTGGATATATATTATATATATGATATATAAATAATTAATATCATTATGTATATAATGAAATTTTGACCACATGAACAACATGTAATTATAAGAAGTCCATTTTTGACTCAAGTACCAAATATCACCAAAACGGCCGTTACTGACATAAATGATTACATAATGCTTATAAAATGGTAATAAGTGATATAAAAGAAATAATAAACATGAAAAAGGGATCATAATCAAGTATAAATTTACTTAGGTTTATTATTCAGGAAGAACTAGAAACAAACAAGTCAATTCGGACATGAGGTAAGGGGTTTCTTATCTCACTTTTAATTCCGTGAGATTTCCAATGTTCGCCACTAATTTATTGCATGTTGTGTATTTCGTATTGAAATTTGATATATATTATCATGAGGGTATTTATATTAATGTTATTCTATGAATAATTTATTGGTTATTAACTTTTAGTCATATGAATCGATTGATTACAACGTGGTAAGGGATTTTCATCTCACTTCTTATTCCTGTGAGATTCATACTATATAGTCACTATTTTATTATATGGGATGTATGTACTTACCATGATTTTATTATTTTTCTAATATAATTTAATATATGGGTATTTAAATATTCATTTTATGATTCTTCATTCATTTGGTGTATGTTATTTAAGTTACCAAATCGGTAAGGGAACTTTTTAACCCAAATTCCATTCCTTAGGTTAATCTTCTAATTCGTAATTATGTCATGATATGATTATATGTGGAATCACTGTTTATTTATTTATGTTGTAATTTCCACTCCCCTTTTTTGTATATATTGTTGATACACAAAATAACTCCATTGATAAATTCTCAGGTCATCGATATGAACATGATTAGAGTAATTTTAACCCAATTTCCATTCATTGAGATAAACATCCAAGTCATTGATTTTGTCTTAGAAATAACATGTGTGAATTTCCTCTAAGTTATTTACACTGAATATCCAACATATTTAGTGTATTTATATTTTTTACACATTATTGTGTAAATTTATTTATCCTTAATCTAAGGACACGGTTTTTATAAGGGATTTCATCTTAATTAACATTCCATTGAGACTTCATTGTTGTAATGAAACAATTCACTCTTATATGGTGTATATACTGTCCTTTGGTATAATATATCATGAATTTAATTATTCTCATGATATTATAATGTTCTGATTAAATGTTATTTTTCAAATTTTTGTATTCAAGCGTATCTCATTTTGTTAAAAACTCTTTAACTAAAATATCCTTTTCAATGTTTTAATGATTTATTCTTATAAATATTTATCATTAATTTCCATGTTTTAAAAATGGTTTTTAGGATTTATTTATATGGAAACAAATGTTTTCAAATGATAATTCATTTCAAAGCTTCAATGTTTTATGGGACACTTTGATTCAAAAATATCTTTATTAAATGTTTTAAATTGTTTTGAAAATTATATAATAAAGCATTGTTTATTTAAATATCATGATTTGATATATTGTGATTGGAATCTGGAGATTTTATCAATCCTTTATTCTTTTGTTATGTGTTATTAATATGTTATGGTTATTGGAAATTGTATACGAATATAGGTGGTTCTGTGATAAACCTAGGGAAGGTGAGCCCGAGATAGCTCTCCAATGCATTGGGTATCGTGAAGGTGTTAAATTTTAAGGTTTCTCCTAAGATATTTGGGGAATATACTGTAATGGGTATTCCAAATGTGACTCCCTATGTAGCTGTGATAGTTACAATGTAAGTATGTTATGAATTCCAAAATTTATCTTTTTGATTTATGATTTGTGTGTTTTATTCATAAATATTATTATTTCATAAGGTATTTTATGATTGAAAAGTATAGATTCTTTGATTTGTATTTATTGATTGGTTAACGTTTCATTTCCTTATTTTATAACCCTTACTGAGCTTTTTATACTCATCACAAGTTTTTGAAATGTTTTCCCCAAGAAATAAAGGGAAATAGGATCAAGGATGGGATCAAGGAAAAGTCATGTTGTCTAAAACATGGAACAAGACATGACTATTTTTTTCAAGAATTTTTATTTTGTGAAAAAAATGGAAACTGGGTAGATGCGTCTACATGAAATATTCAAGTTGTTATGTATATATTTTGACCTAATTATCTAAATCTCTAAACCTAAAAATATATTCAATGTTAATTATTCATTTAATTCATGATTATGTATTGTTTAAGGTCGGGTCCTTATAGTTGGTATTAGAGGTCGGTTTAGACAACTTTACGAATTTGGAGTTTTCATTAGACACATGGTTAGTCCATATGTATAATATTTCAGTTAAATACCTGTTTTATAACTTTATCTAATCAGGGAATTTTTGTTACAAATGGAAGGAGGAGGATCTCAAATGACTTTACTATATCTTCCTGATGACTTTCTTGCAATAATTATTGTAAAGTCATGTTCAGATGATTATGAAACGTTTTTTAGCATACAGTTGACTTGCAAGCAGTTGTTTGAGATATCAAACACCTCCTCTATACCTCGATATCATCGTGGGTAATGGGATATATTTAAACAAATTCTATTTTCATAATATTCTCATATTTTCAAGAATAGTAATTATTATCAAGTCATTTCATAATATTTTACCTTATCACAATCTTTTGAAGCATATTTTGATTTTGAAAAAGGCGTTGAAGAAGGAGACCCATGTGCAGAATATTTATATTTTATTTTACAATATAGTTTCTCAGTACATACTTCTGGTATTTTAAAAGTACCATTGATTGAATGTTTCAACTCAAATTCCGTTCGACTATTTTATAGAAATAATGTTTTATCAGATGTTTTAAAATTATATGTCATACATGATTGTTTTATGAAACAATTTTTCTGTGAACACCCATATGACCCATGTTTTACAAGGTTTATTTAGATGAAAGAATCAAATGATTTTGAATGATCTCTAAATAATTATTGCAATGCATGGACCTTCTACCTATGTGAACAAGATTAGGATGAAATCGTATGGACACCATGATCAAGGTATGATGTTTCTATTGGGAATAGTTTTATTTTATCATATAGAGTTGAAAAAAATGACAATATATAAGATTTTGAGGTATTAATGTATTAGGATGAAAATTAAAGGTATAAGAAAACCTTTGAGGTAAAAACATGTTAGGTTTATTTTTGATCTTTATAAAAAAAGATAACTCGTAAGATTGGTGACAACCCATTGTGTCTGGAAAGGCCGCATAAATCAATCCCACAACCGATGGGTGACAAGGGTGTATCGCCTACCACTAGACTACATGATGTCCCTGGTTATTATGACTAATTATTTTTAGTTAAATGATTTTATGGGTCAAGTATAAGTTGATTTTGATAACATATGTTTTATCAATTTGATATCCTTAATATAAGAAAATGATTTATTGATTAAGTTTTAAAGGTTATCTTATAAGATGTTTTCTCTTTTAGAAACGTTATATGCTTAAGGGAAATAGAATACTATGGGATCTTATTTGTGGAAGTAATAGTTGAAATTTTATTTTGGAAGAATCTATGTTTTTATTATGGACATAAGGTGATTTGGGTTATTTGTGGAAATGATTAATCTATCCTAGAGAATATGTGTTCAGGTTAATTACACATCAGTATGAGACTTTAAGAGTAGTTGATAATATTTGGAGATTAAGAATTATCTTGGAAGACTTGTGATTAAATCCTTGTGTGATTTGGGTTTAAATCTTAGTTTTGATTACATTAATGAATTTTATTGGCACTTGTTTATTGAATTCTCTTTGTTGATCTTTGGGTATTGTTTGATAAATTTAGGAGATTAAGCGTAGTTTTTATTTTTATAAAAGACTATCCTTTTGGGGATTATATGATCTCATATAGACCATTTTAGTTTTAGTTGATGACTAAGGACAAGAGAAATATAAATTTCTTTATTTTTGGATTATGTGATTCCCTAGAAGATGTTTCTTTTGCTTTTCATGTGACCAAGTATTTTTGAATACTCATTATTTGGGAAAAATATTAGTTTTTGATAGAAAAATATTAAAGTATGAAACTCTACATGAAGGTAAGAATATTTCCTTATGTTATTATTCTATTTAGTAAATGAATTTCTCAAAATTATGTAAAGAAATTTAAAACAAAAACATTATTGGTTAACGTTTCCTACTGGGTAATCAAAGACCGTTTAACACATCATAAGTTAGTGATTTTCTGGTGGTTAACTTTCTCCTAATCATGTTTTAAATCACTCTCCTTCAAAACATGAAGGTTTTTTTTCTCTTCCATATCTATTTTTTTCTACATGGAATACTAGTATGTGATATCTTGGGTAACCATTGTACCGATTTTTCTTCCTTTTAAAGTGATATTTTTATTTACACTTTTTCCAATGTGTGAATTTCAATGAAGTTTCCAAGCACAATTTTAAAATGGAGAGGTCGTAATTCCTAAAAGGGGGTAAGGATGTAACATCTCAGATAAATAAAGAATATATCATTTTTATTTTTAAAAATATTTTTTAAATAAATATTTAATTTACTTTAATTGGTTTTCTAGTTCGATGACATACCTGACACGCAACAATATGTTTCCTTGAAATCATACGTTGCACACTAACAATATAATATTATTATTTTAAGGGGTAGTTAAAACATGTCCATTTTATTAGTGGTAATGAATAGAACTAACTAAAATATTATTATTCAGGTTTTTTAAATGTGTTTAAATTTATCCAATAAATTTTAGAGAATTAAAATTTGAATTAATCTATTTTTAAGCATTATTTACAAAAAAAGGTTGATTTAACACCTTTTAATGGTGAACCCTATTTAAATATAGTTTTGGTCACTTTTATATGTTTTATTTTACAAAATAATATTATTCTTCAGAATCGGACATCAAAATTTACTTTGGGTAAATTTTTGGTAATTTTCTGATGAAGTTCGTTTTTGATGAATAGTGAAAACTACTGTATTTTAATTCAAAACTGCCTTTTAATATAATTAATTTGTATAGTTAGATAATCTTTCTAAATAGTTTTAAAGTTTAATAAGATTATATTTTTACCAATTAATAATATTTTGGTCATTGAAAGTAATTTCACTTTGAAATTGGACATAAACTAGTGTCAATCTTATTATAGTTGTTATTTCTTAAAAAAAATGTTTTTTGTTTTGATAGCGGGAATTTATTTTAAATTAATTTCATCCAATTTTGTGTTTTGAATTTGGAAAATGGATTCAATATTTGGAATCATGATTTCCAAATTTTGTAAATAGGCAGCCTTTATTTTTGGACATTATGAATATTTACATCAGTAAATAATTTATTTACCACGGTTAAAGGGTAAATATGGCAAATAAGGGTAACCAAATATTATAATAATAATATAAAAGTACCCTAAAATGTGTCATAATCCTATTGTTTGATACAGTTCTTACCATGGGCATCTTTGGGTCGATTTTGGGACCCCATGGAGCCACTTATGAGCGATAATGAAACTTTATATTAATTAATTTAATGTAAAGACAAAAATGACATAAACAAATATCCTTTAGTAAATAAATTTTTACCTGGGGTTATATAGGTTATCTATTCGAGTATAAGTACTATTTGTAGATCTAAAAATATTTACTTCATCATAGCATTTTTCTATAATTTTTAGACATCCAATAAAAAAATTATTTAAGACACAATAATGATGCACTGTTTACCTCATTAATAAATGATTGAAATAAATAAAATTACAAATACTAAAATAATATTTAAAACCTGTCAAATTCTTTTTGGATGATTTTATTTCGAATATTATTCATCTTATAGTTGACCTTAATTAGTTTTGGACCTTTAGAAACCGTAAATAATTATATAATAAAATAATACTTTCACACTTTCTTAAAGAGCCCCTCCTCCCCCTTATAAGAAGCCTTCACTTCTAACTCATTACTCACACCTCTCACGCCCATTGGATAGACCAAAATCTTCCCAATTAATCTCTTTTACATCTCTCTACTCCTCCAATAAGCCTTAACATAGGCATAAGTAACTTCAAAAAACCCTTTTGGATCAAACCAAAGGGAGTTACTTGATTAAAAGGTAATGTCTTCTCTTAAGTTATTTTGTTTTATTTTACTTCTCCAAGCCCCTAAACTCTTTTTATTCCTTTCTTTTATAACAACACCAGTATACTCAAAATACTAGTATTTATTTTGAGATTTATTCAATGTAAACTTACACACACCTTCATCTGATGGGTAAAGAACATATTATTTCTGTGGATAGAAAACTAACGCCTCACGAAATGATGATTATTCAATTATCTCCTAACGCCTTTCATGTTGGGAATTATGATTGAAATATATTTATATATGATATATATTATGTTTATTTTTTCTTTATGATTTTTTATTTTTCATTTATATCATTTCTTTATGGTTTCCATTATGGTCAAACGCGATAATTTCATTTGAGGAAGTGCGGACTATCGCCCCCTCAAAGTGATATGACTTGTTAATTCCATATGTGGGACATATAAAGGATTGATTTAATGATATTATATATTATAATGTAATGTAATTATAATATACCTATGTATCATTATTTTTTCTCTCCATTAAATATGAAATAGAAATGAAATTAACGTTTATGCGTGCGTACGTCTTACCGTCTCAATGAACGGTGCATTTCATTTCTTACCTCAAAATGTTATGTACTATTATAAATACATGTATATACTAGAT
This sequence comes from Viscum album, assembly GCA_963277665.1. NCBI lineage: Eukaryota > Viridiplantae > Streptophyta > Magnoliopsida > Santalales > Viscaceae > Viscum > Viscum album. Next base: position 154,803,497 of record OY728145.1, read on the forward strand.
TTATATGATATATATGATATCGAAATTATGAATATTATTCTGGATATAATTAACTTTTCACGTTATGAACAACTTTACATTATAAGATTTCTATTTTTTACTCAAGTACCAAATATCGACAAAATGACCGTTATTAACTTTAATGATTACATAATGATATAAAATGGTAATAAGTGATTTAAAAGGAATAAAAAACTTGAAAAATGTTTCATTATAAATTATAAATTAACTTAATTTTATTATTCAGAAATAATAAGGAATAAACAAGTTATGTTGGACACGAGGTAAGGGGTTTCTTATCTCACTTTTTATTCTGTGGGATTTCCATTGTTATCCACTAATTTATTGCATGTGGTGTATTTTGTACTAATATTTGATATATATTATAATTATTCTCTTAATATTAATTTTATTCTTTTAATTTTTTGTGGTTATTATCTTTTGTTCATATGACTCTATTGATTACAACTTGGTAAGGGATTTTCATCTCACTTCTTATTCCTGTGAGATTCTTGCTATATCGCCACTATTTTATTTTTTGTTGTGTATGTACTTCCCATTATTGTATTCTTTGTGTAATATACTTTAAAATATTTTTATTTACTTCTTTATTGTATGATTCTTCTTTCATGTGGTGTATGTTTCTTTAGTTATCAAATCGGTAAGGGAACTTTTTAACACAATTTCCATTCCTTGGGTTAATCTTCTAGTTATTAATTATGTCATGCTATTATTAAGTGTGGAATTACTATTTATTTATTTATGTTATAATTTATACTCCCCTTTGAGTGGAAATAATTTTGATACTTATAATTACTCCATTAATAAATTCTTAAGTCATCGATATGAACATGTTAAGAGTAATTTTAACTCAATTTCCATTCATTGAGTTAAACATCCAAGTCATTGGTTTTGTCTTAAAAAGAACATGTTTGAATTTCATCTAACTGATTTAAATGTAATATCCAGTCATATTTTGTGTATTTATTTTTTTCACACATTATTATGGAAATGTATTTATCCTTAATCCAAGGAAACAATTTTATAATGGATTTCATCTCAATTTAAATTCCATTGAGAATTCATTTTTGTTATGAACCAATTCAATAATATATAGTGTATATATTGTCCTTTGAAATATTATATCATGAAGAACATTATTCTCATGAAATTATAAAGTTCTTATTAAGTGTTACTTTTCAATTATTTGTATTAAATCATCCCTCATTTTGTTAAAACGCTTTATCTAAAATATCATTTTATATGTTTTAAAGATTTATTCTTGTAAATATTTTTCATTAATGTCCATGTTTTCAAAATGTTTTTTAGGATTTATTTATATGTCCATTAATGATTTCAAATAATAATACATTTAAAATATGCAACGTGGTATGGGACACTTTGATTCAAAAATCTATTTATTAAATGTTTTAAATTGTTTTAAAAATGATTTGATAAAGCATTGTTTATTTAAATATCTTGATTTGATATGTTATGATTGGAATTTGTAAATGTGATCATTACTTTATTATTGTGTTATTTGTTATGAATATGTTATATATATTGGGAATTGCTTACATATACGGGTGGTTTCGTGATAAACCTAGGGTGGGTGATCCCAAGATAGCTCTCCAATGCATTGGGTAACATGATGGAGGTAAACAATAATGTTTATCCTTAGAGATTTATGAAATATACTCTAATGGGTATTCTAAATATGACTCCCTATAAAGATGTGATAGTTACAATGTAAGTATGTTATAAATGATATAATTTACCTTTATGATTTTTTATTTGTGTGTGTTATTCATAAATATTATGTTTTTTTAAGGTATGTTATGATTGAGAAGTATGGTTTCTTTTATTTTTATTTATTGATGGGTTAATGTTTCATTTCCTTATTTAATTACCCTTACTAAAAATTTTATTCGCATCCCAAGTTTTTGAAATTTTTTCACAGGACATAAAGTGGAATAGAGTTAATGATGGGATCAAAGAAATGGAAAGCTTTCTAAAACATGGAACTATACATGGCTCTTTTTTCAAGAATTTTCATTTTTTGAAAAAATGGAAACTGGGTAGATGTGTCTACATGTAATATTCAAGTTGTTATGTATATGTTATGACATAATTATATAAATATAAAAACCTGAAAAGATATTAAATGTTAAATATTTTTTAATTCAAGATTATGTAATGTTTTCGGTCATGTCCTTATATTTGAAATGACTAAAAATGATAAAACATAGTTCCATCGTGGGTTTTCATTGAAATAAATGGTTAACCGGACATGAATATTTAAATATCAAAAATAAATGAGTTGAACTGGGTGTTATTAATTTTATTTCATGTTAATAAGACCATAAAAACAAAAAACATTATCTCAACAATTATACTAAAACTATAAAATTGTTTGAGGAAATACTTTATAACTTGTGATACATCACTAATGGATTTATTTTGTGTGTGTTTTGTTTTCTTGTGGATTCCAAATAACCATAACAGGGATCCCTTTGATCAAAATTCATAGAATCGTCATTTAGGTGAAATATTAAAAACTCATCCATTACAAAGATTTCATCTCCACTAACCTGAGGAGATTCAACTACCAACACAGATTCTCTATCAAGAAGTGACTAGTACACTGGTATGAGACTAATACATAAATGATTTGACACAATATTTTGAACTAGATTGGGAGAGCCTCAGGAAACAAAATTCTCACATTCTTAACCATTAGAGGAAGACCAAATTGAATTTTGTGGATCCAATATACACTTTAAATCACTTCTATAGTCTCTCCCTAGAGATTTTAAACACAATATTTCTTTAGCACTAGAAGGATAAAATTACATGCATATTATCATTGTCTATCTAGGAGATTCCAAGAATGGATCCCACTTTAAAAAAATTTTAATACTCAATTCATGTATCCTAAAATACCCAAGAAATTATTCTGTAGGAATCACTAAATACCTAGGACACTACCATCAATCCAAATGTTCACAGGGAAGTTAGATAATAATAAAGAAACGGAACGGGTTAGGCTCGTACTCTACACTTTTGAAAGGAACTATATTGGAATGACCAAATGACACTCTTGGAGTCGGTCCATATTCCCACTCACCTAAAAAAATATTCCATTAAATTTTGTAAAAAACATAGAAATTATTTCATGTATATCACAGTGACATCGTAGGCATGGACTCACATTCCCACTCTCATTTAAGAGGGTTCCCATATGATTCATTCGGTAAGGAAAGAGAAACATCAGTGGAAATATTTCTTCATTATAAAAAAAATTTCATATCAACATATTATGGTATCTTATATAGGGAGTGTAATATTCATACCCTTATCATCAAGGAAGAATATCAACACATTTTGGTGGCCACCACCCAAGATTGGTCACGTATAACTACTTCAATTCTAAAGGATTGTCTGTATATCCCAACTTAGAATCCTAATCACAGTACATATCATATATTCACATCTATAAATTTATATCATTCCTTATTAGTAGCTAGTAAAACAAGATGATATTCATATTCCAAGGATATATCAATACAATAATTGGGAGTGGTATTATATCAACACATCCATTTATGAGGTCTGATGGTATTCATATTCGAGTCTCAAAATTAGAAACATATTCATGATCCCCTTCAATATGAGGAAGAAAAATGATGCATCTATTCAATGACCAAAATACAAGGAAACATTCCAACCATGTATTAAGGGACCCATCTAAAATTTATGATGAGAAAAAAGGGATTGCCGATATTCATATCCAAATTAAATAAAACTGTTATGCAGCTTCAACAATGACAAGGTAGCTACCCAGGAAAAGATTCACTATAGAAGGTCATAACACTACCCCCATGAATATAATCTAATAGTTGATTTAAAAGAGGTTTATGATAACCAAAAATCATGACCATATCACAAAATTAATTAGTGATTATGTTACTTAGTCCCTAAAACACATTTCTATGTTTAACAAATATTATACTGACTCATCACTAAAAAGTGTAAGAAACTTCATCGATAGAGGTTCTATCTATGATATTCTGATAAATACTTTTATAGGCCTTCCCCATAGAATATTCCATGATCTTCCTCCCCATGGAAACAAAATTAGTAGTCATGGGAACACTCCACATGCTTCCAGTTGTAAAATTCATCTTTATAGAGATAAAATTAATGAGAATCCACCCCCCTCCATCCCATTGATTGGAATCCATGAATTTCTTATATACATTAACATATCCATATACATGGATTTTATAACTGTTGAATTCATTTTTTAGGTCCTGCCACAATGATCAATAAAAAGGAAATGAAGGTTCTCCCCATGCTAAAACAAATTTGAGAATGCCCAATGGATGAGCACAACATAACGGGAAAATGCTAGTTACACTCTGACCTCAACACCAAATTTTTATACATATTCCATATAAATAGGTGACCAATGATAGTGGTCATTTTTATTATATCTCACACCACACATGTACACTTTCCTGGTTTTATGGGATCATGAATCTCCCCACTTTATCACTCCCTACTAAAGGGGATAAAAATGTCTATTTGGTTAGTTTAGGTTTAAGAATTTACCCTTGTGTATAATGAGGATAGTATGGATATATTGAAAGAATGTTCCAAGGATAATGTCTTTATCATGTTCTTTGACATTTTATTCCCTAGTGTAATATCCAAAATTAATATTAATGTGTTATACTTTTATTTAAATCATAGATATAATAATCACTATAAGAACATGCATCAGGATTGTCTCCATAGTATAATTATACCATAATATATAATAATTTATCCATATCTAATGTTTGTATCAAGGGAAGAGGTGAATATGGGCCATTTTAACTTACATTGTTCCTATATCGGATAAGTCTCCTAAAAATACATCCCAAAATGTCATTACAACATGATATGTTTTAATATCAAATTAAATATATGCTAGTTGGATCTTCAGATGAAATAAAAATTCTTCTAAACCACAAAATAAGTGTTCTTGAGGTGAATAGACCACTTATAGAATCATGTTTCAAGCTTCCAAAAAGATCATTCAAGATTCTCAATTAAAAAATAAAATGTACATAACCCCAACAAAACCCTCACTAGGGAGTGGATCATATTCTGAATGTGCACTATACTAATCCTATACCCATGTTAAAGTACACCAAATTAAAAAGGATAAAATGATAGTTGATATGTTATCCATCTATGAATATCCCCCATTTCATTGGGTTAGGGGGATTTTTACAATTACCAATGAACAAAGGATCGTGTAATCCTTAGTGTAATGAATAATCGTTTGAAACAGAATCATGTCAGACACTTCCCATAGGAATTTGGGAATTATCACCACTACTACCAACCCATGGTTCATCTAATACACAATGATAAAAATCAATGATTATAAAAGAATTTTGTAAACCTCATCCATTTGGGTTGGGGGTATTTTTACACCCACATCAACCTCATTCAGGAATGTCAGTATTTATAAACTAATAGGTAATATCCTATAACTAGTACCCTAATAATTCCTATTATTACATGACATACCCTTTCATATAAAGAAAGGTAAATATTTATAGTTTGGTATTCTATATAAATTAAAATTCAAAGATATATCACCATGGAATGAATGTTATGAAATATTAAACCTTATAGAGAATTAATGTTGAATTGGATTGCAAAGATATGGAATACATAGGGGGATTTTGATTTTCCTCTTTTGAGGAACAAAGGGGAAAACCCACCCTACTACTCTGATGGTGATAAAGATTTAATTATCAAAACCAATTATTTTTTAATGAGTGTTTCATTGCTAATATGATAGAGGAAATCATTAAAGACATGGATATTAAGGAATATGAGGAAGAATCATTTCCTTCATATTCAGTTCAATCTAAAAGAGATTAAGAAGACATGTCCATCCTATATTAAAGACATAATTAGAACCTAAAAGATCTAAACTTTTACTTTTCTAAAACTTGATTTTAATTATATATATATAATTAAAAGGCTATTTTTCAATACCACTCAAAACATTAAGTGGAAGAAAGTCTTTTTGATAATGTAAATATGGAACAACAAGATGTTTTGATAAATAATTTTATGCAGCTCATTACTGAATTACATAAGGGAAATATTCCACATAGGTACAACATTAAAGTATGAGAGAATATAAATCCTACCAAGAATCCACATTGAAAAGATAGTTTTAACCAACCCATAAGATAAGATTCTCATTATTAGTATACCTTTGGTTATAAACAACCAATTTATTTGAACCCATTATTACAGGACAAACAAGAGTTTCCTTTGTTGTGATACCATATTTCCTCATTATAGGAAATTAATAATCTTATACCTTAAAATATTTTTGAACAGGTATTATACATTAGGATACTCCACCAAGATTCATGCAACACCCCAGGATTTCATAGCACGTTATAAATTTAATGTAATTCAATAGCTTGCACTACACGCAAAACCGAGTTCGAGGGCACCACAACTTACCAAACTAACCGTTCAAAAAACGGTTATAAATAATATTAAAATCATTATGAATTTTTTATACTCCATATAATTTTAACATCCATATTATGTGTTTTTTAGACATAATATAAGAGTAAATTCAATTTTTCTGATAAAGGAAGTATTTTTAAAAAAATACAATTTTATCGCCTTTTTATGTCGAACCATTTTTAAATCCAATATTTGACACATTTATATTTTCAATTTAACCAAATAAACTTCTTAATTATAATTTATACATAAAAGTTTAATTATGGTAAATTTTTGGTGTTTCTATGATAACTTCCATATATTGATGATTAGTGAAAATACAAACTTTTAATTGAAAAAAACGTTTTTCATCAAAATAATTTATTGTGTAAAATTATAAATTTTTAATGGTTTTGAAGTATAATTAGATTATATTTTATCATTTAATATAATTTTGGTCATTGGATATAATTTTACATTTAAATTGGATATAAATACATATCAATCTTTTGAAAGTTTTTACTTCTCAAAAAACCACATTATGGTTTTGACAATAGAAAATAATTTTAAATTAATTAATGAAGATTATATTTTTTTAGTTTGGTAAAATAGTCATAATTTATGAATTTGGAATATAAAAATTATCTTAGGGTGAATTTTTGTAATTTTTCTGAAAACATTCAATTTTTGATGAATAGTGAAAAACACTATGTTATTGTTTAAAACCGACTTTTTATTTAGATAATTATTTATTTTATTTAAATTCATTTTAAGTCAAAATATATGCATAATACCAATATAATTTCAATGTAATTCATTGGAGTCATTTTATAATAAAATTAGATGTATAAAATATTATTGAACTTTTTAACATCTTTTACCCACCTTCTAGGCACATTTGCAAATTTGCATGAAACGTAATATTACTAATTCTGTGAATTAAATTTTAAAATTCCAAGAGACATCATTGACATCATTAAGTAAAATGTGGTTCAATATGATTAAAATATTATTTGTGAATAGTAACTTTTAAATTTTATTTACCAGAGTTAAAATTAAATAGGGTAATTAATGGTAAAATGATTTTATAATTACCCTAAAACATGTCTGAATTCTATTGGATAAGTTTTTTTCGAACTAAATAATCCATATGAAGAAAATATGATTCTCTTCGATCCACTTGTATTAAGTTATGACATTTATTAATATTATATTTAAAGAAGAGTTGAAAGTGTTAAATTAAAATTCTAATAACTAAAAAATTTGTAATATAGGGTTATACATAAGATAAAATTGACTATAAATATTTATTATAAGTCTCAAGATATTTCCTACATAATGGTATTTTATTTATAATTTTTATACACTAAATAATTAAATTTATTTATAACACAATGATGATTCAGTAACTACTTTATAAATGAATGATTAAAATAAGACCTATTGTTTGGGAGGTTTTAGACCCATACCCACCTTATCCTCAAACAGAATCCTTTTGGAGACATTATAAACAAAATATTACTGTATAATAAAATAATATTTCAATCTTTTCCTAAAGTGAATCTCACCTCTCTTATAAAAGGGTACTTCACCTTCTCTTAAATTCACACCTCCAAATCCATTTTTCATAGACAAACCACACTCATTTCTTCTTCCACATCCTCTTTATTTTTTGTTTCCATACCAAAATAATAACACCAGTACTTTCTACATACTATGATTTTGTTATCAATATGTTAAAACCATATTCATTATTCTATCCAACCAACAAATCACAAAGTCACCATATGTGCGTACGTATGGCTTACCAAGTCCACGTCATGGTGTTGTTTTTTATTCAACACTTCATTATTTAGATGGGTATAATAATAAGTTTAATTGATTTAAATAATAAATATAACAGCCTAATGATTCTTTATATAATGTATACCATCGAATTGCATAATATTTCACCATCAATAAAATGGCATTGTCGCTCGTGCGTACATACGGATTACCGTCTCCACGAATACGAGGAGATTAATTCCCCATCATACCCATTAAAGAAAAATTATCATTTTATAATTAAAAATAAAGATTAAGAACTTAATATAATTCTTTATTTGAATCAAATACATTTTATCCACAACAAACATGACTTACATAACAAAACATATAAGGGAAAAAGAATCAGTTAACACCTGAAACAGTGATACTACTGAAATATTATTAACAAAGAAGTATTAGAAGATCATATATGATATCATATTTATGAAAATGGTTCTTTTATAATTAAATAACAATAATTTAAATATTATACATTAGGTTAAAATACCCTCGACTAAGGAAAAGTACAAGGTAAGGATTAATTTTACAATCTCATTATTATCTGATGTTGTTTATACGTGAGTATCTACTGGGACCTATTTATCATCCATATATGTGTTTCTAAAAAATGTATTTCAAAACATTATTACTATTTAATAGACTATGGTTTAAATTAATTTATACCCTTTTTTGAATTTTTATAAAAAAATTAAAAGGAATATTTATGTCGTTGTCTAAATAAGGTACTTTATGACCTTTTTGACAAAATAAGGTACATATGTTTTTATAACTTAAATGGATAGTGCGGCTATTTTCAACTATTATAACATCTTCAAAACTTCCCATACAATATTATAACAATATTTTCAAAATAAATGTTTTATTTTATAATTATTTGTGTTTTAAATTATTTCACAATAGGAAGATATATTTCTCTCAAATATTTTTGATTTCATGTATGTAAAAATTATTTGATGAGTTTAAAACTTGTTTGAAGTTGATTTATTAATAAAAAATATTTTATATTATATTGAAGTTTTTGTGATATGTTTGACTGTGGATGTTTTATTTTTATACAATTCATGGTTTATGGTTAAAGTATTATCATTTTGTATGCTAGTTTTAATTTGAATGTTTATGTTATGTTTCATCCTTTTGATATGAGGAATGCATTGGAATTAGTAAGTGATGGGTGGATCCCTCTATATCTCTTCAATGCATTGGTAGATCTCATTAGACAAACTAGTTTCTTGGCACAGGACCTTGAAAAAATATTATTTTTAGTCTTAGAATGAGGCCTTGACTATGTGGTTATGATGTCGGACATTATGCATTCCATAATTATGAAATTATCTATTGATATTACATGTGATTATTCAACTAGTATCATATCCATGGGAATAAGTAAATTGAATTATTTGAATTGTATTTTCCATATTATGCTGAATTTTAAGTTAAATGGTATGTGTTTTAGTCTTATACATTGCCTTAAATTTTTATTCTTATCTGTGATAGTTTATGTTGTATCTTTATCTTTATTAGGCATCTAAGTTAACCCCTTTCTTATGTTTTTTTTCTAGGATGTGAAGAAGTATATTACGATTAACCTGTAAAAATAGGCTAATGGATATTAGTGTATTAAAAGGGGACACAATGTTTTTTTTCATTTCATAATGTATTTTAAAACTTATGTATTTATCTAGTACTTCCAAGGCAACTAAACCAATCGGTCTTTCGAGACTTGATATGTGGTGATCATTATAATGTTATTTAATAATACATCGACTCTGGGTAACTAGGGATGGGGAATTGGAGTTGGTATTTGATGAATTTTAGTACAAACCTAGGAAACTAGATTTAAAAAAAACTCTCATTAGAGAACATTACACTTAGATAGACTTTGATGATTAGTATATAAGAACTTCCAAGAATTTTTGTAATGTATAGATTTTTTTTAATTTTCCAAGCAATACATCCAAGTCCGGCTATGATCAGGTAGTGGTGGCTCTGGTACAGATTTCCCTAGGAGTGAAAACTCCAACAAGGTGTTTCAGGCTTGACATAGGGTATCCTGGTTCAAGAAATGGGTCATTCTAGACTTTTGGTTACGACACTCTTTGGGGATATTCTTAGGATAATTCACATTTTATTTACAAATCATTATGAAGGATTTATGAATAAATATGTCACCAAAGAAACCATTTTTTTTATTATGATAATAGATGTGTGAAAATGTTCAATTAATGTTAATAAATTTTCTAGTTTTTTTATTATACATTATGATATGATCCAACCTAGTGTGTTTCATAATTTATAAATGGTGCCCAGTAGAAGGAATTAGAACTCCTACAATACACATGATCCAAATAGTAATAAGGATCATATCTTTCATGGTCTTAAGCCAAAATTTATAAGGGAAATAGTCTCCCATGTATTCTCATCATGTGAGGAAATATTATCTTATGTTAATAAGATAAGTAAAAAATTCACTGAGTCGTATGGCTTTGAAGGGGATCCAAAGAAGAAGAGGATGGTGGAGAGAGAGAGATAAAGGGAATAGGGTAAAGAATAATTTTCCCATGTGTGATAACTATAGAAATAATCAACTTTGTAAATTCATGAATGTAATTAGAGTTTGTTATATGTTTTGAGAAAAGGAAACCAAGTTCGTGATTGCAAGTGTAAGAAAAAGGTTTCAAATGTACAATGTTTCATCTGCAAGGAGTTTGGACACTATGAGAATCAATGTCCCAATCATATGAGTATACCCCAAATGATGTTATTGGATAATAATCATGTTATGATACTAATAGTGATGAAAAATAATGATTAGTGTTCATACGTTGTTATTAAATAATTGTGTCATTTTATTATTTTATTAATTATATACAAGTTATAAGAATTATGAAGTATACAAGGATTGTACTACAGTACTATTTCATTAAGTATTTGAGATTATATGGTTCTAAGAAAAGTGACTCAATAAAATGTTAAACATTTTGGAAAATACATGGTTGATATATAGACAAACCTTAATATGGTTATGATACTAAGGTACTGATTTTGGAATAAGATATGATTGATTTGGAAAAATTATATGTGATATTCTTGATTACATTGAAACTTATTAATGATTGGTATATTCCAACATTATTGTAGTTTACAACATATATGTAGTTAACGAGTATATCCAGTATTCTGTATTTTACCGAAGGAATAAATAAGTACATACATTTTCAAATATGGTTTTATGGTAATTAAGGGTGTTACCACGTTTTAAGTGAATACATATTAATGTACTCACATGTTATTATGCGGAAAAAAGAGATCATCATTATGTTATGGTGACCTTCCTTATATATTTTGGTCTGTGAGTTCGGACACACATATATTGGATTAGTATAATGGTTTTAATGGATTAATTTGGACATTGGATATTATTGTATAAGTTTAAAACATTTCATAATATTACTTTTTGATTATTATGAAAAGGAAAACATGGAGATCAGGTGACAACCCATCATGTCCAGCAAGGCTGCGAGACTTCAACCCGCAACCGAAGGGATACGGGGGTGAATCACCCAACACTGACCTACGTGATGTCCTAGTTTGTATAATGTATTTTTGTATTTAAAATGTTCTGATAGATGAATTATAAATTCGGTTTTTTTGGAACCCAATATAATTAGGTTAAATAGAATATTTTTGTGTTTTATTATCTTTTGTAGTGAAAGATGTGTTTGGGTTAGAAAATAGTTAAATGATGGAACTATACATGTCATGTATTCTTTTTTATTCCTTAAATTTTAGGGAAATGATCTTAAAACCAAAAATGTGTTATCCTAATACCTTATGAATTGATGATATTTTAAATCTTCATAGATTTATGGCTTTGAGGCCCTCAATATCCCATTTTTTGTTCACTTGTTTTTGATTGATGACCTCAATCACTCCCTATAAATAATTAAGTTTTTCTTCCAATTATGTGTCTTTAATTGACATCAATGTTCTCCTACTTGAGAACATAATTTGATGGTGACTTTTTATTTCCATTTCCCTCTATTTAAGACTAAGTTTCATTAACCCTATTACCGATGTGGGTTTTCCAAAAAGGTATTTTCTATTTTTAACCTTTTATTTTTTAAGAACAATTTCAAATAGAAAAGACACAATTTATTAAAAGAGGACAGAATGTAACACCCTATAATTTTATAGCACGTTATCTCTTTAAAGTAATTCAATAGCATCCGCTACACGCAACACCGAATTTGAGGGCACCACGACTTACCAAACTAGTCGTTAAAAAAGTGTTTATGAATATTATTAACAAAATTTTGAATTTTATATACTCTATATAATTTTAACATCCATATTATGTGTTTCTTAGACATAAACTAAGAATAAATTCAATTTTTAAGATAAATGAAGTATTTTTCATAGAATACAATTTTACTACTATTTAATGGAGAACCATTATTAAATTTAATATTTAAAATTTTTATATATTGAATTTGAAAAAAAAAACTTCTTCTTTAAAATATGGACAAAAAAATTTAGGTTCGATAAATTTTTGGTGTTTTTCTGATAAATTTCAAATTTTAATGAATAGTGAAAAATACTAAATTTTAATTGAAAACATTTTTTTTAATAAAAATAATTTTTATTGTTAAATTATTCATTTTAATGGTTTATAGTATAATTAGATTTTATTTTTATCATTTAATTCAATTTTGGTAATTGGAAGTAATTTTACATTTAAATTGGACATAAGCACATACCAATCTATAAACCTGCTTTTTGGTTTTGACAATGGGGATTAATTTTAAATTAATTAATGAAACCTATATATTTTATATTTGGTAAAATATATATCATTTTTGAATTTTTAAAATCAAAATTATCTTAGGGTGAATTTTTGTTATTTTTTCAAAAAACATTCAATTTTTGATGAAGAGTGAAAAACACAACATTATTGTTTAAAACTGAATTATTATTTAAATGATTATTTATATTATTTAATTTTATTAAGTCAAAATATTTACATAATTCCTATAAAAGTTCAATTTAATTCATTGGAGTCATTTTATAATAAAATTATATGTATAAAAGTTTATTGAACTTGTTAACGTCTTTTACCCACCTTCTAGGCACATTTACAAATTTACATAAAACCTAATTTTACCACTTATGTAAATAAAATTTCAAAAAATACAAGAGACACAGTTGACATCAGTGTGTAAACTTTTATTCAATAGGATGAAAATAATTTTTTGTGAATAGTAACTTTGGAATTTTATTTACCAAGGTTAAAAGTATATTGGGTAAGTAGAGATAAAAATGATTTTATAATTACCCTAACAAATGTCCTAATTCTATTGAATAAGTTTTCTTAGACTATAGTGAACCTTAAGAATAATATATGATCCTCTTTGATCCACTAGGATTAGATTAGGTCATTTAATATTATTTTATTTAAAAAAGAGTTAAAAGTGTTAAATTCATATTTTCATAACTAAAACATTTTTAATATAGGGATATACATAAGATATATTCGACTATAAATATTTTTTAGATATTTAAAAACATTTAATACATAATGGTATTTTATTTATAATTTTTAGACATCAAATAATTAAATATATTTATGACACAATGATGATACAATAATAACCTTATTAATGAATGATTAAAAAAATTGATATTATAAAAATCCAAATAAATGTAAATTGACACTTTTGATGCATTACACTAATTTTCAAAGTTAATATGACAAGTTAGAAAGGATTTAATTTATTTTTTTCTATGCAATCATGTTTTTTTCACTTTCACAAAAACCAAAAACTAAATAGTGTAAAATTTGACATAAATGAGTTTTTAAAACAAATACTATATTATTAGATGTTATAATATTCTTATAAATATATGGTTTATACAAATGAATTATATAATGATATATATTTCATTAATGATCCATTTGGGGTTCTCTTGGAATTTTTTGTTAAGTTTATTAACCATGTAATATAAAAATACAAGAAGACATTGTAAAAGTTATAATATTTTACTAAGAGTTAAATCTAAATGATAAAGTTAATATAGTGATATAAACCTATCTAAAACCTATTGGTTGAGGGGTTTGATACCCATAACTACCTTATCCTCAAAATAAATCATTTTTGTGCCATTATAAACCTAATATGATTGTATAATAAAATAATATTTCAATCAATTCCTAATGTAACCATCACATCTCTTATAAAAGGGTACTTCCCGTTCAATAAACCTTACATTTCAAAATACATTTAGATTAGCCAAAACCTGCTCAAATATCCTACCAAATACCCTCACTTCAACCAAGAGGCCTTATATTGATCCTAAATCTAACCTAATAAGCCCTTTTGATCAAATAAAAATGATGAACCTGAAGAAGAGGCAATTATTTCATCACCTCTTTCAAAGTTATTTTCTTCTTCCACTTTCACATTCCTTGTTGTTTCGATACCAAAGAAATAATTCAAGTGCCTTCTTCATACTATGATGCTTTTATAAATATGGTACAACCATATTCATTATTATATCCATCCTATGAAGCACAAAGTCACCATATGTCCGTACGTATGACATATTGTCTCCACATCGCGATGCAGTTTTTTATTCAAAACGTCATTATTTGGTTGGGTATAATAATGAGTATAACTAATGTAAATAATAAATATGGCATGATAATTATTCTTTATATATTATATACCATCCAATTACATAATATCTCTCGTGCGTAGATATAGATTACTGTCTCCAAGAACGCGATTAGATTCATTCCCCAGCATAACCATTAAAGAATAATTTTTATTTTATGATTAAAAATAATGTTTAACTACTTAATATCATTCTAGATATGAATCAAATACATCTTATCCATAACAAACATGACTTATGTAACAAAAAATATGCAGGAAAATGAATAAGTTAACACCTGAAACGGTGTAACTACTGAAGTATTACTAACAATGTAATATTAAAAGATCATATATGATATCATATTTATGTATATCATTATTGTATAATTTAATAAAAATGATTTAACTATTATACATGAGTTTAACGTACCCTTGACCAAGTAATAGTACAAGTTAGGGATTTATTTTACAATCTCTTTATTATCTGATGTTTGTTTAAACCTGAATATCGACAAGGACCTCTTTATCATCCACATCCGTGTTTTGTAAAAATGTATTTCAAAACATTTTTACTATTTACTAGACTATGGGTTAAATTTATTTATAATCTTGTTTGACTTTTTTTTAAAATGTTTTTAAAGTAATATTTTTTTCTCTTTTCAAATAATTTACTTGAGAACCTTTTAGAAAAATTAAGGTATGAAGGTTTTTTTAAAATTATACAGAGAGTGCGACTATTTTCCACCGTTATAACATCTTTGAATCTTCCCTTACAATCTTATAAAAATATTTTAAAAATAAATGTTTTCATTTATAATTATGTGACTTTTAAAAGATTTAAAAATTTAAATAGACATTTATCTAAAAAAGATATTATTTCATCTATGTTCACATCCATTGATGTATTTTAAAATTGTTTGAAGTTGATATATTATGATATTATCTTCCATAATGTATTGAAGGTTCCGTGATATGTTTGACAATGGATGTGTTATTTTTACACCATTCATGGTTTATAGTTTAAATATTAACATTTCATAAGCTAGTTTTAATACAAAGTTTTATGTTATGTTTCAACATTTTCATATGAGGAATGTATTGGACTTAGTAAGTGATGGGTGGAGCCTGCTACACCTTCTCGATGCATCGGTAAGTCTCATGAGACAAACTAGTGTCTTGGTATAAGGCCTTGACAAAATATTATTTTTAGTCTTGGCATGAGGCCTTGACTATGTTGTTATGATGTCTGAAATTATGCATTCCATCATTATGAAATAAGCTATTGATATTATATGTAATTATTAGACTAGTAAAGTATCCATGTGAATAAGTAAATGGAATTATTTGACTTATCTTTTCCATATTATTCTGATATTTATGTTAAAAGGATTTTGTTTTAGACTTATACGTTGTCTTAAATGTTTATTCTTAATTATGATAGTTTCTTCTATATTTTATCCTTACTGAGCATCTGAGCTCACCCATTTCTTATGTTTTCTTTTCCCCATGATGTGAAGAAGTATATTACGATTAACCTATAGGAATAGGATAAGGGATATGAGTGTGTTCAATGAGGACACAATGTTGTTGTTTTTCAATTTCAAAATGTTATTTAAAAATTTTGTATGTATGTATTACTTATAAGGCTACAAAACTAATTGATCTTTCGAGACTAGGTCTCTTGTGATCATGCCAATGTTACGTAATAATGCATTGACTCTAGGTAACAGGGGTCAGGGCATTAAAATTCAAATGTTTGATGCAGTAATACTCTGGACAATAAAATATTACCTCTATATCTCCACAACTCTATAATGTTTATTGATATATGAATTCAATATTAAGATGGGTGATATGCCCCATTATACCAATAGTGGAATCCATATCCTGCATTGCTGGATTCCACTTCTACTCTTCCCATTTTTAGTGATCCTACCCTCCCCACATTCAATTAAATAGGATATATGGATTAGAAAAAGACACATTTATGTATTGATTTGGCCCTATGATGGTAACACCAGGTTAGAAGGAGGCATTTACACTCAAGTGTTTTTTTGAATATAATAGATGAGGCACCATTCCTTTCTTATTTCTATTTTTTATCTACATCCATCATAGGTGGGGGATACCTCCTTTTTCAGTTCCCTTACTAATTTAGAAAAAAAAATTAAATCCTTTGTCTCTAAAACTATAATTAGTTTAAAAATAATATAGTATGACATTTTATCACTAGATAAAAGGGTCTAAAACACTCACTCAATAAGAAACTCACCATGGTGAACCTATAGTTAAATTGTATAGAGAATATATTATATTAGTTGTACATTTCATTAATACCTCTAAAGTTATTAGGTGGATAAAAAGAGTCTGAAACCATGGAATAATTTCTAGACGACTCAATTTGGCGAAACAAATCAAAATCATGATTATACCTATTACACAAAAAAGAGGTATGGTAAGTATAAATCGCCATTGTTAAACTTAAAATTTCATCAAAAACCAATATATTACCCAGATGATATTAATACATCATATTTCCTCTAACAGAGTGAAAATTGTATAATCCCTCCACCTAAAAATATGTATGGAAATAATAACATTTCACATGATATAATGACTAAATATGAAAAATAGAATCCCTATGAAATGAAAAGGATCTACATTACTTTTTTGAAACCAAGGAAATTAATAAACATAATGTTTATTAGGTTAGGAAACCGGATAATGTTGTCCTTAGTATCCATCAATATAATTTCCCTTCCTACTAGATTTTGGGAGACAATAATAAATTTACTCTCTTTTTAAGGAAATATACATATAGAAATTGGATGATTATTTCTAGGTTATGTTTTAGTAACCTCTAATATAAGTAGAATATGTTTCCACTACCCATCCATGATAATAAGATGAATTCCAAGAAGTCCCAGCTACAAATGAATGAATGGTGTGTGATCTAATTACATAGAGGAAAATTGGTTGACCTATTTATATTTATAGGGTAAAACCAAATTAGTCAGTTGTGTCCCATATTATTATTCTATAGTTAAAAGTGAGGCCTTTAACTCTCACATCTAAATGAAGGTGTAATCTATGAAAATTAAATTTGGTAAAATGGTAGAAATTTTGACACAACCCTAAATCGTCCAAGATACATACAGATTTTCTTCCCCCATCATTAATATAATGATAACTACCCCATCAAATGGAATCATATTTGGATGAATAATTACGTTTTGGCTCTATTAGTGTCAATAAACTGAGTGATCCAATCTATTCTTTAAAATATTCATAAAAACTTGAGTTCATTACCCATAATTTGGTGGAATGGGGAAGATTCTGTAGAGGAAGATGTGTCATGGTGATACATAACTATGGTACATCCAAAAACATGCACTATGTCTTCTCTAAATCTCTATACTCATTTAAAACATAAAGAAAAAAAATCAATGAGTTCAATAGGATCATTAGAAAAACACAATAATTTTCTAAGACTTATACAAATCTTATTTTCTTGAAAATTTAGTTTGAAAGTGTACAGTCACTCAATAAACATATGCACGTAGAAAGGACATATTGGCCAAATTACCTAGTGAAACAAATTCTTTCATGTTTCATTCTGGTGAAAGAACCATCATAACTAGACACATCAACCTCAAAGTCTTAAGATTGGAAACAACCCCCAAATGGGAATCATTAGCATCAGGAATATAAGTATGATATATTGAATCAATTTTCTATCATTCTAGATAGCATTGGATCTTGTATGATATTCCTATATTGAAAGAGAACATGGATGAACTTATTAGGACTTTTGTAGTTCCTAAGAGTTTGAGTCCAATGTTATTGCATCTAACGTCTATAATTTACAGAATACCATTAAAAAATTCCAAATAGTAAATCTCATTCATCGATTAGGATCAATATATCGTCATCTATAGACAAATTATACCCTTATATATTTTAGGTAATATTGACAATGTAAATATTCATTAATCCTTTATTTAAAATGGTCATAGTATCAATATTATCCCAGTGTAGACCCTGTAATTACTATTTTATAGTGAGGATGATCTATATGCCTCAACATTGAAAATTTTACTATCTATAAAAAGCGATAAAAATCGCATGGAAGGATCAAACTCATAACCCAATTTTATAATAATATATATGACTCCAAATTCATCATAGTTTGATATTAAATAGTATATAATGTTCTATCGGGTATACCATATCTCAAAAATTATATTTTGGTATCGTGATTATAATATAAATTTCTAAAGTGTCATGTTAATTGAAAGTTAGAGTACTCTATGGTGAAAACCCCCTTGTGATTATTATCAATCCTAGTTCATCAATATATGGATCCAAAAAATGAAAAGTGAAACAACATATGGAAGATAACATCATCTGGGTCATCTATCCCAACGTTTTGAGAATTTTAATAATAATCTCATTGATTATACTTAATGAGAATTTTTTTTTTGATCGACTATATAAGTGAGATGATCCTAGATTCAAGATCCTTGTTAGCTTTAAAGACTTACCTTTATCCTATATACATGATGATAATCTTGTATTTTAAAGAAATCATGTAAAAAATATAGGCGATGCCCAAATATTTTCCTATATATTCTCCAAAACTTAAAGATTTCAACACATATAACACCTTTCCCCAATGATAGTATGGAATTGAGATATCATGGATTCCCTTAATAGTGATTCCTTCGCATCCACATCATTCAGATCTAGAGATGCCTCCTCATCATTCATAGGAGATGAAAATGTCCTCATATAATAATCTAGAAATAAAATTACCCATTATCGTCATGTTTAGAATATATTAATGTAGAGTAATTAGAGGAATATGACCTCATATATTTACCTCCATCAATTTATGAATTCATCTTTACCACCATAAATAAACTCGAGTATGTGAATCTCTACATAGAAGAGGTTATGTAGATAACATTGATCAATGTTTACCTGTCGCCCATGGATAATAAAGAGTCTATTTTTTCATAAAATGGAATTGTGATGTGTTAACCTAAAACTACACTATAATTATAGGATATAATCCCTTTGTGGCTACCCATCACCTAGGCTTGAAATATAACAACTGAAGATATAACCATGTGGTGAGAAGAATGCATCCAACTCCTACTGATAAAATAGATGTTGTGATTGAGAAAATTATAACATCTAACTTCATCAGATAAGTTTGGTTTCTAATGTTTTTTAAAAATATCATCATTGGAAATAATATGAATGGTCACATCTAGGTATATATAAACTTGAAGGAACTCAATAGGAATTTACTAAAATATGACTCTCGATTCTCAATCATTGAATTAATAATCAAAAAGATAGCTAGAGGTAAATCTCTCTCTTTAATACATGGGTACATATGTTACAATTAGATTCGAATAGTCCTAAAACACGGGGATGCCAACACTTTTTGAGATCACTGAGGGATGTATTACAATCAAGTGATGCTCTTTGTATTGAATAATGTTAGTAATACATATTATTTCACTATGTAACATATCATAAAGTGTTTGATAAAGAAAACTAGGGAGTAATACATTGATGATTTTTTTTCATGTACTAGTCTAAATTTCATCATTTTTCTAACTCTTAGATATTCATTCGAAATAGTTGGAAAAAAAGCCTAAGATGAATCCCTAATATTTTGATTCTCTGGTAGCATCATGAAAACTTCATAGCTTAATGTAAATACCATGTGATATTAAAGTAAACCATGAGATTAATTAATAGATTATTAATATTACTTCACCCTAAAATGATATGGAATTGAGAGTACTCTAAGGGAAATATTTTTCACCAGTGACTTTAATTCCAATATCACTGCTAAATTACACCCATTACCAAATTAAAAATAATATGGATTGGTTGTGAGTAGCTTGAGAAAAATTGAAAACTATTAGTGACATCAAATAATACCACCTCATACTACTAATTATGATGCCACCAATTGAAAGAATTTCATTTATCTTATATGTGAAAACACTATAAAGTTCACTTGGAATGATATTTACTCCGTAGAATGATGTAGGAAAGGAAAAAAAATATAGCATTACCATATCTGGAAAATGTGGGATACTATGACTAAACATTCTAACATTAAGAAGAACTATTATGTGTTGGTATTTATGGAAAAAATAGCTATCTCTAGTAACATTAGATTCACTTTCTATATCACGTTCACCTACATGAATATATCCTCATCTAGTCAATGATAATTGGATAATTGTTGGGTAGATATTTTGAAACAGTTTAGCATCTATTTCAAGCCTTAAAAGCAGTCAATGGGTAGGCATTAATAGACTTTCTTGGGGAACACCTAAATACAGTGGGGATTTAATTATGTATGGATATACCTTTCAAGAAAATACTCAATATAAAGTATACATATCATGTATTGTACATATTCTTTTATAATATTCCTCAAATACTGATACCTAAGGGAATAGAGAGCCTTAAATAAAACTAAGTTGGATTGGGAGTTTTGTTTATTTCCCTACCCTATGTATTCTTATAATATTATTTTTTAATGTCTGTAGGGTACAAAAATAATGAGGCACAATTTCAAGAACTCATCACTATTTTGGGGTTATAGCTATTGATACAAGTGGATCTTCTCAACATTAAAGGTGTTTGGAAGCTAGTGATCAAGTAAATAAATGGTGAATATTTCATAAAAAATAGGAATAAATCCCTATACTTTATTATTTTTGAGACATGATGGTGAAGTTATTATATAAGATAATTCTAATCCACATTCCCAATTCAATTAATTCCCATTTCGTTGACCTCTATAATAGAGCTACTACCCTAGGAGTCATATACTATGATTTGATAGTCATCCATGTCATGTATTATAGGATGGTCACTAAATTCATTGAAAGTGATCAAGTGGATATAAATTAATTCAATTCTAAAATTGACCGGGAAGATACCATATACTTTCTAACTAATTATACTAGTGAATATATGTCCCAAATTTTGGATTACCATTGATATGGTATATGTTGTCCCAATTTGAAAAATTGATAATAGATTCCTCATCGATTAATGAACTTCACCCATTAGGAAAAACTATTTCCAAAAGGTTCCCATAAAATGAGGTTTTAATAGGATTATCCATAGTTGCATTGGAGAAATGGATACCCTCATTATAATGAAAGAAGTACATAATGGTTCTCCAATTACTCACCTATCAAAGGCCATGCTCTTTCATTAAATCATTAGACTTGGTTAGTTCTATCCATCAATGACTTGAGATTCCCTAGAGTTATGTAAAAGGTTCCACGCATTCCCTTCACATTATAATTTTATCCATAAATCACAATATTTATTTCACACCACTTAAAACTAAGGATGTACATCACTGCTATAGTTTTTTAGTTCTTATTTATCCTTAGTTCAACTATTTTTTATTCAAATGGAAAAGGGATATACACATTAAATAAGTTTTTATATTGTTTTTCATCAATTTTTTTATGTTTAACATAATTATGATATTTGTTATCCCTCACACTAAATTGATGGACAATGGAACCTATTACTATTTTTTTTAGATGAAAAGGTTGTTATAGTGTTACAATATCTAGTCCCAGAATTCATCCTCATATCACATCATGTCCAATAGATATATGGAGACCTCAAAAAAATTTCTTAATTTTTTTTGGAATATAGTGGATAGGGAAAAAAAGATATCTCTAAACAAAATAATGAATTCATTCTCGGTTTATTAGAAAATACTTGTACCACTAAACAGGTGATCTCATACTAACCAGTGAATGGGAATTAATAATTCTTCCCATTGAGGTTTAGTTTCCCTCTCATTGTTTCCCAATCAAAGCTTATCTCACCATGTAAAAACACCTGAAAAAATCTCTTGATGAACTGGGTAATCTCTATGAGAAATGGTATTCAATGTTCCAAAGCCATAAAATTCATCACAATTAGATAGATTTATCCTTCAATAATAAGTTCTATGTTCATTCATTGGAATAAGGATAATTATTTTTGTCCCTTATAACTCCAATGATTCTATGAAATAAGCCTCTAATGTTGGAACCAATTTTGTACAGACTATATAATTTACACAAGGTATACTCAAATAGATTTTTCTCCCTAATAACAAGGGATAGTAAGAATATCACACCAACTTCTATTACAGGGTTCATTAAAAATTACTTTCAATAGATTTCACATCAAATTAAAATTATATGGTAACATTATTTTAAACTATACAACAATATTCCTAGATACTTGGATCTCAACTACATAGCCACATCTACATCCCCCCTAAATTATGTCTAATTGCACATCATAGTCCCCATAGTATGAATCCAAACTATACAACCCCTTTATATCTGTACACTAAGATGTTAAACTGAAAATTCATGGTCCTCATTACAAGAGGATAAATCACATGATATATTGGTATGTAAACCATGTCCTTAAACATGTTTCCCCCGTAATTCCATTATTTAAGACATTGAAGTACATAGAATTGGTCCTTGTCACATGATTTTAATATTCAAAAGAAATAGTCTAAATCACTTAACTATAAACATCTGTGAGTGTTTCACTCTATGAAAACTATAGTTCTTATAAATGATTTATATCTATGTATTAATCCTCAGAATTTTATTATCTATCAAGAAACATATTCAATGAAAAATAATTCCCCTACTTTAAGAATATAGTGAAAATATTTTAAGTGATTCTCCCTATAATAGTCTTTACATTATGAAATTCATATGAAAATACTCCATAAAACACTATTCCATTGTAGAGTTTTGGAATCCTCTCTTCCACATTGTCTTCCCTAATTAAATATATTAAAATGAAGTCTTGTTTTTCTCTGGTGCAAGAGATAGATCTTTGAATATCCCTTTGGATGTCGGTCCTCACCACAGGACCTTATACACAATGACACCAGCATCCTCACTATATGAAGTTAAATTGAAGGGTCAATACATTCCCCTCATGGGAGATCTTATGGGATGTAGGTGTTTTTCAAATCAACTATTTTTTATCAAAATAGTAATGGATAATGCGATCATATAGTTCATGATTTATTATCCTAATTAGTGCAATTGTGATACATTATTTTTCAAATCAAGGAGTCAATTTTCATCTGCATTACATAATATTTAAAATTTCAACATATAGTCCTTCTTGAAAGACCTTAACTATCATAAACTATTCTAAATAGAATGGATTAACTCCAATATAAAATTTCCATATATATTTAGGTGTTCATTTACACATGGACCATAATTAATGTAAAACACCTTTACACTCAAGTACTATTTGTGACTTCATTCCATCTATTACAGGGTACATAATGACTTAGGGATAAAATATAATTCACTAGGATATGAATTATATGAATAAAAAGATCACTTTAACTTTAGTGTTCTATAATTTCCTCCATTATTTATTTTTATCAATCCCTATACATTAAGGTGAAACCCAATTTTATTTCCTTGGAAATGTGCTAGATCTTTGTAGAAATGTTGGATCAAAACTATGTATGGCATATTCCTATTCCAATATGATAAGTAGTGATTATTATATAACTTAACCAGGGACTGGCCTCAAATCATGACCAAATAAAAACTTCAACTTGAGGTTTTAACCCCTTAATTCTTATTATGTTTCCCCTCAACATGCCCAACATTGATTTGAGTCTATCCTATTCTACACTTGAGCCAAATTTAAGGAGATTTATATAAATAAAATCTCCATCACCTAAAATTGAAATTCATAGCATATGTTCTATCATATAATGTCATAACCTCCTTATATTGGCCTACCTTGTCTTACCTGAAGGAATAACAGGAGAACCTGATCAATTTAATAACATCCACAACACATGGATCCAAATTTTCAATCACATGGTGAAATAAAAAAATTTCCTCTCTTATATATTAGATTAAAATATATTAGAGACTCTATAATAGATTGATCCATAAAAAATGATAAAAATATTCACACTGTATGTAGGAGATCACTTCACCTATATTATCTCTTTTCATCAAGAACACTACAACTTGTGTTTCATTTAGAAATATTCATTATATATATCGCCTAATTAATGAAATGAACAAGAATCTATGGAAAATTAAATGTATGTAGGTTCTTCCCTAGAAATAAGATCTCTCTTCATTCACGTCAGTTTTACATGTTTTATTCTTTTTATAAACACCTACACATTATATACTTATTCAATTAATTCTATCTAGATCAGCACAGGGGATGATTAAAAGAAATAATTTTTTCTTGATTCCAATTCTAATAGGATACAAAGTGTTGTTGTGATCTCCTATCCTAGGACCAACCCCAATTCAAATCAAACCCCAACTCATATATGTTTTTTTAATGAGGTATTCATTTCTTGATAAGTATTTAGGTATTATAAATTCATTTTGTGCATATTATAGAAAAATAAAGGCTTCTAAAATATGGTTGAATATAAAAAACAAAATCTATAAAAAAATATCCGCAATTTAAATAGTTTCATTCAAATATAAAACCCACCAATTTTACACTAGGTACTCTTATATTGTTTTAGAACTATGATAAAACTATTTTATTAAATAAATGATTTATTTTTTTGTGAAATTTAATATATCTAAGTCCTCAACACATAACCTTAAATATAATAATATTCCAGTTCTTATCGCAATACCTTAAACTACAAAACATTCATATCCCCCGCACATGAAATTAAACTGTATAACACCCTTGTTTTTACCCCATGACCATAAATTATATAAAAAAGTTGTCCTTTTGAATAAAAATAAAATTTTGAATATCCAAGTCCTAGATAAATGAACCTAAACTATAGATCAAGTTGGAGTCTATTTATTATATTCCCATTTGGAGATTGAAGTTCAATCAATGTGGGGTGAAATTTTAACTAATTTATCTTTTATCCCATAATTTCCTATTAACTTATTTAGTGAGTGTATCTCTATATATATTTCACTCCTTTGGTGGGTATTAAGATATATAATATAAAATTAATTTAAGATAACATCTAGATTTTTTAATTCTTTTTCCTCTATATATATGACTATGTACCCAGTGACACATACGTATAATCCCACATACAAGACTTCCTTCTCATTATAAAAGATAACCTAGGAAATGGTATGACCATGAACTTATTATCCATGAATAAAACTTGTAAATAGTTAGCAGGGTCTTAATTTCTACTTATAAAATAAAAAAAACAATATCACATTTAGAAAGATAATTATAGTTGGATCTAGTCCATCTTGGACATTGTGAATGATAGTATTCCCTCACTCACAATAGTTTGATGGAATCCTCATCATTTTTAAGACATCTCGAGTATGATTGTTTAGGTTTACCTTCTTAATTACTTTGGACTATATGTTATCCCCAATTGGTTTTGTTAGATTATATCTTATTCTTTTTTATTAATTAGTGCATCATAATAATAACGAAACACATTATTCTTTTCTAAGATAAAAAATATCTAAAATAGGTAATTTTATTATCTATTATCTTTAATTATTTAATTTTACATGAATAATATGTTAAGTGTCCTACAATTTGATAATCTCACCCATATCTTTGACATTCACATATTTATATATATATATAATAGTTTCAATATCATAAGTTATTTCTCATATCCAAAATCAATCGAATCACAAACATAAATTCACATGTTCCATGGTTGAATGTGTTATTCAAAATATTTCAGTAAATATGGTAAAAGAATGGGTTCTATCTAGGGTGAGATATTTGAATTTTCATGGTCATCCAAAATATTCAAATTATTTATCAAATATATTATTTTTAGTTCTCTTGATATTTACTTATAGATATGGTGATGTGGAATCACATTTTTTAGAGTGTAAGTCATCTTAGCACCAAAGAAATCACCTCCAACTATTACTCCTTTTATTTTATCCATAATTATGATCACATGTCTGATCGTCTTATTTAATCCATGAATAGAGTCACACATGTGTTGTCCGATTTTTTTATCATTTCCTTAAACTATAATAATTCTAAAAAAATATAATTCATGTATGATATATAAAAATTCATAGCTCAACTATTTCTATTCATAAGATACATTATCATAAAAACACCAAAAATACTCCACACAAACGATAAGTTACTTTTTCAATATATTCTCTAAGCCTTAGCTGGAAAGATGAGTTATTATATGGACACTGAAAATATCCATCATGTAACTAAATATACTTATGTGGATCAATTATTATGCATAATTAAATTATAAAACATATCATTTTTTCTCTTTAAAATGTAACCCATGGTAGAAAATTCATTTTTATAAGAATATGGAAGCAACTCATAATTCTTTCTTCCTATATGAAAAATAGAAGAAACCAAATAACACTTTCAATCTTAATTTCTTGTAAACTTCATGGATATTCAGTATAGGCTTGTGATCAATACTTTACTACAATGTTTTAATTCTTCATATCATATTAAAATCATTAATGTTTCTTCATTCATAGAGAAAAAATAAAAATGAAACACATTATGGGTATATCAATCTCCATATTTGATTTTTTTCTATACCAATGCTATAAAATGGAATATAAATATATTAAATCATTTTATTATTTATCCCTATTAATTAAAATTATTAAAAATTGTATGATATGGTATTATATTTTTTTTTTTGCATTATTAAATCAACCATTTTTCACTATATATACTTTAGTAAACATTTTCAACTCCCTTATTTGGGTTTCATCAATTGTATCAATACAGATAAATCTTATTGAAAAAAAACTGTAGCAAATATTTTAAATGATTTTTTAACATGTAATTCAAGTATTTACTAAAAAACCATATTAATAAAATTTAAGTGAAACCAGCCTATTTTTATTTTAAACCATCCATAATAACTTTAGATTTATCAATATCATATCACTAATCAAAATACATTTATCCCCATTCTTGTTAATGTTTTTAGAATTAAAGATGAGTGAAAATGAATTCATACATTATCAATGACTTTTTATCATGATCCTTCCTTAAATTCAATATTTATAAGAATTTAATAAACCTTGAATCTTATCAAGATACTCTCACTTAGAGAATTCACTCTATCTTGACATCAACAAGACTGATCTCATTATAAATTAATATTTATGATTCTACTTGTCTAGACAACACTATAATTGTATCCTTCATTCGATATCCATTAAAATATATTTAGTTAGTCAAATACTTTTTATTTTTTCGTATATTTCAATTCTACTAATATGGGTACTTTTAGCATTTAGATTGTCTAGTTTATATAGCCTATTAACATTCATCGTGGTTGGTATTTTTTGTATATATTATTTAAATTTCCATTTCACGATTTAGAACAATATAGTTTTTTCTTATAAAAACCAATAGTTATTCTAGCTTAATTAGTTTCATTAGTTCTAAATTTGAGAAATATTATCACCTTCAATTACAAATATTATTAGAATAAAAATAGAACCGAAATAATTAGATAATACGGTTGAAATTTCTTATTGATAAATTTTAATAGTTGTATTGATAATATATTCACAAGAAATATTCCCATATAAATTTAGATATATATTCATATCCACTCTCTATGATTAAGTAGTCATTTTACAAGTGGGATTTTTTTATAGAAACATGGTTTCTTTGTTTTCTTCCTTATGTGGGATTTTATTTTATCATGATCTAGCATGGAATATGCATAAATTGGTACACCTTTCTTTTTCTTCATGATATGTTGTTATTTTGTAATAAATATTATACAATCCTTTAAATTGTGCCAAACTATCTTAAACCATCCACAAAGTGCCTCTTGAGATCTTGAGTTCTTCCCTTTTAACACCCTCTCACAGGATTTGATTTCTTCTTTAGGAGGACTCTTCTTCTTCCTGATGGATCATTCATTTTCTTGGACTTCCACATTTATTAATTATTCAAAATAAAATTTCTATATTTCTAGACATGCATTAGTAATGTACTCATCCTTTTTGGTTTCCCACATGGATTTTTGGATGTTCCCTTCACCAACCTAGTCTTTTCATTTCACCCATGGATTGGTTTACCATTCTATTCCTTCATTTTCCTTTCAAATTTCACATTCATATAATGCTTTCAGGTGTCCATGTTGTTTCATATTTTTTCATAAAAAAAAACTTATCCATTTTGGGAGGGGAACAGTATTTTATATCTTGTGATTTTCATACAGTGATAACTTATTATCCTTCTTCATATACAATCATTTTTTTTTTCATTTTAAAAGCCCGTTTAAAGTGGATGGGTACCCCAACATACAACCATAACTGAAAAAAAGAAGGATGAACCAAAAACGACACAGAACATCACAACATTACACATAATAATAGAAATAATCATCTCCAAAACCCATGCAGGATTCTTCTTCTCCCGTAGTCAACTCCCACTTTGGGTGCCTCTAAAAATTTGCACTTTGAACCCAGCTTCTAAGCTGCTCTAGTGTTGGCAGCTCAGATGAAGTATCTTTGACCACTCTACCCTTTTTCAAGGCAAGAACCACATCTCCACTCCACTTATAGGTATATCTAGTCTGCATCAGTGGAGGAAGGTGAGAGTAATCCTTCCTCATTCTTCTTCTTACTGGTGTAGGAAAAGGTAATCTTCCTGTAGCCATTCTCTGACTCCCACTATTAACAATATCACTGAATGAAAGGCTGGCAGGGACACTCACAAAGTCTTTCCCTCCCTTTGAATTCTCCTTTCCATTACCAACATATTTCCTCCCAATAATAAATCGGGCATTCTGTGTTATTACCTGGCCTCTGATCCGGAGTGCTGATCTCCAATAGAGGGAGACGCATATCTTTAGTCGGAGCTTCTTCCATAGCCATGTACAAGGCCTCCTTCCCTTTATTATCATTACACTTGTTTTTACCCCTCCTTTATTTGGCTGATGCCTTACTTTCAGTTGGAAAAGGAGGCCTAGCCCCTTCGATATAATTATCCATAGCCTGGATGACCTCCTTCTGTCCCAAATTCCCAGAACAAATCTTATCTATGGGTTCCCCCACACCATCCTCCCCATCTCCTAAAAAAACACTTAAAACAGGTTCAAATGTATCATTACCAAGTCATTCAAACCTGTTGGATACAGCAACAAAAGGTCTGGACGCTGGATCTAAGCCTCTAGCCTCCCCTGTACAAGAATCCTTCAAAGAGGCATGTTACCCACCTCCCCCACTGCCTGCACCAAAACAGACCCCACTCTAGCAGTCACCCTATCTTCATAAGCCATAGAAGCCTGGTCGTCCTCCTCCAACACCATACTGACCTCAACCAATTATCCAGCCACCACTGGAGTCTGAGCCTACTTGCCTTCCCCTTTTGATTCACTCTCCTCGGGAGCAGGAGCAATAACCTCCTCAACTGCTGCCTTGCTAACATCAACCAGCTGACAGGCCACACCTGAAATATGGGATCCCTCACCTCCGCCATTAGGTCTAGTCTCCTTCTGATCATGCCCATCCCTCATACAAAACTCCGATACCCTTCCTCTATTTTCTCCCTCCCTTCGTCTGAGATCATGTAGACGACCCTTCAAGGGTCCACTCCTATGGAAAAACTCCACTGCATGACCCAAACGGTGACAAGAAGAACAGAAATCCATCCAATTCTCAAAAACCATATGTTGTCTGCATCTGTACTCTTCCCAATTATAATCCACAGATAATCAAAAGGCTGCCGAGAGGCATCCATTACCATACAAATCTGGGGGTTAACCGAGTGGCACACAACATCAGTTCAACAATCAGAGCACAAATACCTTCCTATGAGATTACCAATCATTCTAATAATAGCAGGGATCTGGAAGGGATGTAGCAGATTACGGAGGCTTACCCAAACCACCCTTGACGGTAAGTCAGGCTTTATGTTAAAGTCGAAGGACCAGCGTAAGAGTAGGAAATGACATTCGTTGAAGTTTCAAGGAGCCCTTGACCAAGTTGTAATGAGATCTTATTCATATTCGAACCGAATCATCATGTGATTCCTGTCAAGCAAGCCGACAATCACTCTTTCCTGAAGGTCCCACGAACCAAAGATAAACCTTTCTAATGCATAAACAGAAGTTCGTTTATTTCTAAACCGCGCAATCAAAGTAAGATTCAGAAGTGCTGAAGATTCTGAAAACTCTGAAGTTGAAAGTTGAAGATTAGGTCACCCATCGATCAGATTGGAAGCTTTGGGACTCAAAGAGACTTTCAAATACAATAGATATTTCTATATATACCAAATCTATTTTAAGATGAAAATATTTTTCTAAGTCCACTGATTGTTTAGATTTTATGAATTTATCCCATTGAAATGGGTTTTATTTTCATTTATATAATTGATGGATTTTACCAACATTCTGTTTTTTTTTGTTACCAAATATGTTACAATAAAAACAATATCCAATAATATTTTTCCCTTTCATTGAACTTCATGTTGTCCGCAATTTTTAGAACTATAAACCTCTTATTTTTGAATTTACGTAATTTTTTTGGGATTATTTTGTGTAAAGTCCTCTAATACAAACTATTTTATCCATCTTCGGCATGATGGTTGACTTTTAAACACTTTTATTAATCTATATTTTATATATATATATTTAGTTTAATTTTGTAATATGAATTCTAATAGAATTAGCACAGTTAATGTTTTGTGATGTGGATAGTAAAATTACCTATATGGATATATTAGAATAACCATTAAAGCATCTCATAATGTTCTTGTCACTATAAAGAGATAACTCAACATAATATTCTAACAAATTATATTTTGTGGTGGAGGATTTCCTTTCGTCTTCTTGGGTGGACGATGCTTATACTAATTCAATATTATTATATTTAATAATAAGATACAAACATTTCATTTTGAGAATGATTTTATCATCATCCATTATCCTTAGTATTTTATCATAATATTTTAGTATATTATTAATATATTTTCATTATTTTTTATTTTTTCTTACAATAGATTATCATGTTCATTAATTCTTTTTTCCTTAACATCAAGGTGATCATTTTTAATAGTTATCACTTCTTTATATGGATGGATTCTTTATTCAAAATTTTTATTATAATATTATCCCCTGTTATTTATTTGAACCACTCTTATTAAAATATAGATCGTATTTCCACAAGCTCTCCATTCATTACACTTATGGAAAAAACATGTTTTGGCAGCATAACACATATTTGTACCCACTTTTCTGAGTATTCACCATTTTTTCATTCTCATACTCATGGTGGAATATTTATTACTATATAATTCTAAACAATTACCCACATATATGATATATAACTTTCCATTCCTTTACATACCAATGCATTGATGTTTTGGTTATTGGAGGTGACTTGAAAGAGGTATGAGGAGGTTTCACGGTGGTTAGAGATGTAGGAGTATTATATGTGGTGGTTCGGAATGTGAACTAGATTCATGTCATGAGTGAGTTTTTCACTGCTTGTGTAACAAGATGGTTCGTGAATTTTTTGTGGTGGTTGGGGGTTACATTAAATGAATATATTTCAACAAAGGTTAATTCATGACATGAAATTAAATCAACAAAAGTCCACTTAAATTTCAAAAGAACCCGAATATATAAATAATTCATATCCAAAAACCTATTCACGGATTATAATATATGGGCCCCTTGGAATTCATGTTATGAATTTGTATTTCATGAAATAAAGGGGAGAAAATTCATGTATTTTATAAACATTTATTATCTAAGTTTATCTTCATTTTGGATGTTTCCCACCTTAATATTTGGATAACGCTTTTTTGGTGGGTTTTCAACCTGCCTTCCTCTATATTTAATATAAGGTCTTGGATGATAAGTTCCTTCTTATTATCATAACTGTTTCTTTAATTTATTCTTATGGGTATCTATTATGGTGGTTTAGTTCAATTTGGGCTGTTTTTGGGTGACTTTTTATATAACCATTTGGTGTGATTTCAGTTTATCTACATGTTCCTTGTGTGGTTCTTATTCACGGGCTATTTTTTTCTTGTGTTCTTGTGATTATGGGGCATCCTTATGTGGTGTGGCCTATTTTGACGTAGTATTTATGACCTAAAAGATATTGTATTATGCGGGGATGTGATGCGATATGGTTGGTTGTCAATGATTCATTGTGGGTAGTTGTGATGTGGGTGTCCTTCACTGTAGTGTCATTCATGGTAGTGATGATGTGTGGTGACGTTTTTCCATAGAGTGGTGTTGTTTTATGAGGTTGTGTTGTGTGGTGTGGTGCAATTATTCTGCAGTGTGGGGGTTTTCTAGAGTTTTTTGTGTGGAAACTATATTGTTACATGTGGTTGGATTTTTCATGTGTGATAATTATGGTAAGATTATTTTTTTTTTGTGTGATGCACTGATTATAGTTAATGTGAGATGGGCCATTTCTGGAATGGAATCGTTATTTTATTTTCTTGGTTACCCACAGAATAATTTGTAATGTGGTGAATAATTAAGAACAAGGTATTGAAAAAATGGTATGTTCCTTGAACTGATAAATCGATTACAAGATTTCATCTTTTGATACTACCTGGGAGAAATCCTTCGAGATGCATACCCCACTTAGAGAGGAAGATCATCCAGCCTTTGAAAATACCACATAGACTGTGACTCATACATTCAAGGAAATATCCTTCCTGGAAGCATTTAAGAACTCAGATTGTGCCAAATCATCCCCAATGATGGCCACAAATTTTAAAAAACACGATGATGGAATCTTTGAGGTTTCAGAAGATCCAGAAACTTTGCATTAAAGATAAAAAATGTGTATATAATCTTTACTCAGAAGGATTTCTTACCTAAAATGGGATAAATAGTGGAAAGTTTTTGAACTCAAATCGAGAATCACACACTACTGGGGCACAAATAGATGGAATCTTGTCCCCATTTGAAAAGTGTATTTCCATATCATTTTTCACTCACAAGAAGATTTGTATCAGGCTTGGAAACAAGGCAACATACTATTGAAGCATGGCCTAATTTTTCTTTATACCTGGGATTATACATTCAAACCTTTTTATAAATAGGAATTCTATGGATCAAATTTTTGTTAGGTTACATGCGATTAGCTGGTTTTTTGGCACCCAAATTTATTTAATTTCTTCACATCTTTCATAGGAGTACCTCTCAAAATTGATCAAAGACCACTAAATAGTCAGTTTGTTCTTTATGAAAGAGTCATAGTTGAGGTAATTCTGGAATAAAAGTTGAACCATTTCATTTCATTCAATTTTAAAGACTATAAGGTTGAGTTTAGAGTAGAGTATGAACATCGACCACTCATTTGTGACTACTATAAGATAATTGGTCACTCGATTTTCAATTGCAGTGTTGTGAAAAAAAATATTCTAAACACATACATAGAAGGATTAGACTGAGGTTATAGAAAATAAGAAGGATAAGAAACCTCTCTTGGAAAAATATTAAATTCATATGAAGAAGAAGGAAATTTGGAGAAGGAAAGATGGTGATGCATCCTCATGAAAGGATCCTACTATCCAATCATGGGCTGACATAGTGTAATAGGGGTAATTGGACAATGAAATGTAGGCATTTTCTAAAATACTTGCTAACTTGGTCTTTAATAAGGTATAGTAGAATGAAGGGGTATATGGTGATACTACCCAAACTTAAAATTCTCAAGAGGATAAAGTCATTGCTTCACCAGGTACTCACACAACCTGTATTTCTACTACTACCTCTCAAGAAGCATAACATAATATCAATGGTAAGACTCAAAATAATTAAAACACACATAATACCCACCTTATTATATGAATAGAGGAGGAGCCTTCACCAGTAAAATCAAATACCAGAATCCCTGATAAAGCCAAGGCAAGGAATGTTCAGGGGTGAAAAACATTTGTCTAATTCTACTACATGCATCAAAGAGAAAACTCACACAATAAAATCTAATTCTCTACTCTTTGATAAAACTGAGTATTTGGTTTCACCAATGAAACCAAATACCATAAACCTAGACACAGTTGAGGAAGATCATGTAAAAGAGAATAAAAATTCATTATTTACCTATAATACAGGCATTGAGGAGAAGACTACCCTAAAATCAAATATTTTTCTCCTTGACAAAGCTAAGGAAGATCATGTACAGGAGCATGCTAATGAAAATTAAGGATTAAAACTAATGGGGAATCCCCACTATTTTCCAAGACACCAACGTTATGACTACTGATACTACATAAAATGTCCTTGATATGAGCATAACAGATCATAGGTAGGATGGTGGCAAAGATATTGAAACAAAACAGAATAATGAGATTGCAATGCACAGGCAGGATGGTGACAGGGGACAAAAACTACAACAGATCAAAGAAATAAGCACCACTATCACTAAAGAAAAACTCACTCAGAATATAGACAAAAAAATGAAGACATATGATCACATAAAATCATAATAAATCAAACAAATTCAACATAATGAAGACTTCACAGGTAAAAAAATTAATTATAGCTCTCCTAACACTTCAATGATTATGTAGGACTAAAATGCCATGACACCTAAGGAGAATCTGATCAAGCAATTGAGAAAATACAAATACGGGAAGAAATACTGAGGTAACCAAAAAATGTGAATATCCCCAATAATAAGTATAAATGAATATTTAATATTGGAATTATTAGGATATTTCTAACTCAGACACCCTCACAACATTAAAAAAATTACACACAAACCGACGCTTTCTGCTACATATGAACCCAAAATTAGGTTTACCCATCTCTTTAACAGTATTGAAAAATATATTTATAATTTTATAGGTTAAATTTCTAAAAATAAAACATTTAATTCTTTGTTGGCCTTTTAACATATATCTATAAGTAATTTTCATACTTATAATTCTGATTATCAATATTTTACATGTGAGATAAATTTACATGATAATATAATATTATGCACTTCTGTATAGGCTTAAACTAGATATGAAGATATAAGATCTTTGTGGAATAATAAATCTTCCCTTAATATCACTATACAAGCACCTTGGGTCATTTTTGGTGATATCAACGCCATTCTCGGACTTAGTGAAAAATTGGGACCTTCACAATTAAGAACTTCAACAAAGGAATTTAAACTATGTTTTGAGGATAAAAATCTTGTGGAGAATTATCTAGTTGGTGTTAAATATACCTAGTATAGATGACAGCAATATAGAATTTTGGAAATTAAAAAGACATAGCTTTCACAAACGTCAATTCTCTTTATAACTGGAATAACATCTCTAGTATTACTTTGACTAAGATTAATTCAGACCCTCATCCAATTTTGGTGAGTCTTACTACAAGAACGAGTAAACCTATTCTCCACTTTAGATTCAATAAGGCATGGAACCCTATTGATGATTGTAACAAACTTGTCAATGATACACAGAATTTTACCAGATCAAATGATTCTTTGGCCTTCATTATAAAACTAAAACTTCTAAATCAAATGTTAAAAATATGGTGCAAAGGCAGAGCTCAGAAAAATGATATTACAATTAATTCCATTGAAAATACTTGTATCCAAATTAAAATATATTCAAATCATAGTTATTTTACAAATGACACAAAATAGAAAGTTGACATATGTAATAAACTCAATTGGCTAATCACCAGAAGATATAGTCTTAGGAAACAAACCTTCAAAATCAATTAGATTAAGGATAGAGACAGAAACACCAAAATCTTCAATACCTTGCAAAGGATTAGAAAGGACATTAGACTTATTTCCTTACATAAATATGGAGAAAATATCATTGATAATGGGGGAGTGTTTCCATGAAACACAATATTAGAAAATCGTTTGATACCATTTACTAGAATTTCATTTTCAGTATCCTTTATGAATTCGGTTTTAATAACAACTGGGTAAGCAATGTAAAAACACATTTCAGCTCTACTCATATCTCTGTCCTAATAAATGTCTCTCTAAATGGATATTTCACATGCACTAAGGGTGTTAGACATAGAGACCCCCATTATTTAATCCTTTTTGTTATTACTGAAGACTACTTAATCAGACTTATCACTAATTCAATTACTAGAGGCTAAATTAATCCCATCCTTGCTACTAGAACTTAGAATGTTCCATATCATCTTTTATATGCTGATGATATAATTCCTTTCCTACAAGTATATAAAAAAATATATAAAATCTTTAATATGTTATCTCCCACTATGAAGATGTCTCTGGTCAATCCATAAATTGGATCGAATCATCCATCTTTTTTGGTAAACATTTCATTGTCAACAGAAAGGCTAATATTATGAATGAAATTTGAATTAAAGAGGGATATTTACACTTTTTGTTTCTTGGGGTCCACATCCTTTGTTGAAAAACCAAAAACACTTATTTTTCAATCATTTATTATTAGATAAATAGCCAACTATCCTCTTGGAATGGAAAATTTTTCTCAATGGTAGGGTGGGTTTGTTTAGTAAAATACACAATTTTTTCAAAAATGGTATACTATTTTATGGTATATAAATGGCCTTATAAGCTTCTCAAAAAGATAAATAGAAGAATAAGAAACTTTTTTTGGATTAAGGAACTCTTGAGAGAAAACTCGTTACTATTCATTGGAAAAATTATTTCACTACAATTAAAAATGGTGGTATTTGGATTAAGAACCTCAATATTTTTATTCAGGCCTTTTAAGCCAAACATACTTGGAATATTGTGAATAGAAACTTGCATAATTATGATTTATTTCATGGTAAATGTAATATTAACCTTAATAAAGGAAAATAATCATACATGGAATCCTCAATATGGCCTTCCATCAAACACACCTTTTCAAAGATCTTATCTTGCTCAAGATGGATAGTTAACAGAAAATCATCACTCAATTTTTGGGTAGACAACTGGAATGGTTTCCCTCTTTGTTACTTGGTTGATCCCATGAAATTATCCACAAATAAAAATATATCCATTAATAAATTTTTGAAATCCCCTGGTGATAATTTACCTGATGAAATTTTGAATATTATTAAAAATTACAGTTTTGTCAGCACCGATGATTTTTTAGTTTTGCAGCCATCTTATAATGGAGTTCTAAGCTCCAAACATTATTACTATTATATTTTCAATACCAACAAAAATGATTTCACCTGGATAAAGTAATTCAATTAAATTTTGTTTAGACCCTCCCACTTCACCCTAGTGTGGAGAATAGGTCGTAATAAAATTCCCACAGATGGTAATCTTCAGGTTTTTGGTATTCATATTTGTTCTATATGTTATATATGTAACTAGCATAGAGAAGATAAAGATCATATTTTTATTACTTGTTCAACTACCTCTAATTTATGGAATTTTATTTTTGATATTCTTGATCTTATAGGGATATGATTGAGCTCTATTAGACTATAGCTTCAGAGATACACTAATATGGACACCTATACTCAAATTACTCAGCTTTTCATCATTGTTGTGGCAGAAATGATACATCTTATCTGTTATGAAGAAAACACTATTATTCATAAAAATTAAACTTTTAGTTTTAGTTCATCTCAAATTAAGATATATATATTGTGATCAAGGAAGCTGGAATCATTCGAACAGGGACCTATCACAACTCAGTTAAGGACTTCACTATTTTACGACAGATTGGGATCAAAGGATACTACATCCCATTGAAGGGTTTTCTAGAAGTATTCTGGAAACCTACCATCCAAGGATAGATCAAAATTAATGTGCAAGGTTCCTCAAAAGTAATCTCAGGACCTGCAGGCTATCGTATTATCAGCAGAAATCAAAATGGTGACATTTTTGGATACTACTTTGTTTCGTCTAGTAACGCCTCCTCATTGGAAGTAGAAATGTATAGTATCATAAATGCAGTTTTTTGGATTCTTCAAAAAGGATGGAATAACTTATGGATTGAGAGTGGATCAAATACTATTGTGTAGGCACATTTACAAGGAAAGATTCACCTTACGTGGATGCTCACTAGTAAATGGATTGCCTACCTTCGCCACTTATCATAGCTCAATCATTTTATCACTCATGCCTATAGAGAGGCGAACAAGCTGGCATATAGTCATTAAAATAAGGGTATCTATAGTAATAACATGTATGTGGGGGATCATTTAGCTATGTTAAACACCTTGCATCCAAATTATTGTAATAAAATCCCCTCCTTTAGAATTTTGAAATATTTTTATCTTAATATATTTTTGTGATTTGGTCTTTTGACCAAGGAACCACCTTTAAAAAATGAATGAGTTAGAAATATTTATGTGATAAACAGATTTAAATTAAATTAATAATTCGATGGAATATGTGAATCTGAAATAAATGGATAATGAATACATGTGTTGACACCCAAAACTAAAAGTGGGAAATGTAGTGTGGCTTGTGTAGTGGAATTGTGGAGTTTTATATAGTGGTGGAAGTTATTTTGATGGGTGACGTATGATTATGTGGTAGTGATGTGGTGTGTTATAGTGTAGTCTTTATAAACCATTATATTGGGTATTGTGTTATATCTATATATCATATATGTCTATTTTATTTTGTTATGCACCCTACCCAAGTTGAATAACCTTACCAGCACTCAGAGGTTCTTGGATAGGCGTGTTTTCCAAAATATTATGGATGGTGGTGATATGTATGGATTTCTAACCCCTCTTCCTATATATTCCTCTATTTTTAGTGTATATGTAGGTTGGTGTTGGAGTTTTCCCAGTAGTGTTAGACTAGGTGTATTTGGGCCAGATGTCGTGTGTTGAGGCAGTTATGTGACGTGATGTGTGTTGGGGTCATGCATAGTAGGGGAGGGTATGAGGTTTATGTTTTTCACATTAAGTATACACAATTGATAACATAGGAGTTGGGATCATCTTTAAGGACCTCATATATTTTTATACTAATGTTTTCCCAAATGTGGTGCCTAGACAACGACATATGGAGGATGCTTTGTGCCCAATGATCCAATATATATTCATAGTATTTACACTCTTGATGTATCTTTATGTGTAGAAAAATGATAAGGTTATCAAGTGAATTATTTCCATGGGATTTCATCATTTTTATAGTATCTAGAAAGGCATCTCAAGGTTCTAGGTTTTAGCTAGTGAGTTTCGAGTTTTCTGGCCATCAAGGTTCCGGCTAGTGGGGAGTCGACCATGGAAGATCTCTAAATTTCTTTCTATGGTATGTGTCTCCCAAGAACATAATGGAGGTTTCCCATTTTTGTATTATGTTTTTGGATTAAATGGTAACCACCAAGACAAATCTCCAACTGTTTTGGGATGCTATTTTTAGGTGGGTATATAGGACCATTTTTAGAAGTTGTAGGAGTTCCATTTTAGGATGTTTCAATAATAAAGACATATGGTGACTTGTAAAACATGATTATGTGTGGATTTGGTAGAGGTAAGCCTTTTGATAGTCCATTTTTGTAGTGACCTAGGCCAGATCATGATCTTGGAGGCCCCAAATTGACAGATACAGGAGTTGGGTGTGGCCATATCCATGCGTTTAAGGTAACATCTCTTGTAGATCTAGGGGTGGTTTGAGGCACAATCAAGTTATCATCTACCCCTGTGTATTCATTATATTATTGAGGATCCACACACTCATTTTTAATTATGATTATTTTTTCTTTGGTAATATATTTTTATATGCTTCCAGTGCCCCTAATATTATCTATACTAGTTTGAGGTTATATTTTATTATTTGATGTGTCATGGGGGTGTATAATGGGAATGAGGTAGCACCAGTTAGTCTAAGGCTTATTCTTATTATAGATACATACATATGACATTATCCTTTTTATGGATTGGTTGTATTATGTGAATATAGTCATCAAATGATTCCATATAAGATATTAATTTTTGATGTGGTTGTGAGCTAGTAAAATTCATTTATAAAGGAGGTTATCGTTTTGAAGGTAGGAATGTGGGGCCTTGTGTATCCTAGTTGGTAGATTTGTTAGAGGAATATTACTTTTGGTAAGTTCCCATGCTTGTGGAAGAGTTACAATATGTTTCAAAAGAAGTGGTTATGACCCTTACACCACAACATGATTTCAACTTTGGGATAGAGTTTTAGTCAGGTGAGCCTCTCATTTTGATGACACCCTATCAGATAGGACCTATATATTTGCAAGAAATGAGGTTGGCTGAGGAGGATCTGTAAAATGGGGGGTTTCGTAAAACTTGTGTTTAATTGTGGGGTTCTACTCTATTGTTAGGTAAGTAGACAGATGTTAGTCTATATTTGTGCATTGACTACTAGAAGTTGAATCATGTGACAGTCAAGAATAGTTATCCTATTATGAGGATAAATGATCTGTTTGACTGGTCGAGAGGAGCTAGTTGGTTCTCAAATATGTATTTGTGGTCTAGATATCACCAATTGAAGATAAAGTATGAGGATATCCCAAACACTACCTTTGAGTGAAATAATGGGAACTTTGAGTTTTTAGTCATTTTGTTCATTACTACGAAGACTCTATACATATTCATGGAGATTATCAATTCTATATTCTATGAGATTATAGAGAGGTTTTTCATCATATTTGTTAATCAAATATTGATTTATGTAAAGTCATAGTAGGAGCACTTCGAGAATCTTATAAATATTTTATGGGCACTTCAACACCACTTTACCTATAGAAAGATTTCAAATTATTATTTATGGATTTGGCAGGGGATTTTCCATGGAAACATATAGTCTTATAAGGGTTTGGTAGTGGAATCATCGATAGTCGAGGTAGTTTTTTCTTGGGAAGAACATAATAATGTGGAAGTGTTTCATAGTTTACATGGTCTCAAAGAATTTTGTTAAATGATGTTTCTTGACTTCTCTTTATTTAAATCTCTATTAATAGCTTTAACCATGAAGGACTAGGATTTTGTGTGGACAGATCAGTGTCAGTTAGCATTTGATTACCTAAAAGAGAAGTTAGTAAGTTATCCAGTGCTTCAGTTTCCTGAGTAGGTTTTGTTATTTGACGTTTTTAATGATGCATCCCATCTAGTCTTTGGATTTATTTTGATTAAATATAGGGATGATCTCCCATATGGATCAAAGATTTTTTTCCCCATAAGATTAATTATTCCATTAATGATTTGAAGTTAGTGATAGTTTTGTTTTTACAAAATTTGTGGAAACACTACCCAATCGATAAGAACATAGTTGTTTTCAGAAACCATTAGAGCCTAAAATTTATTTTTTCTCATTGGGATTTGAATCTACACCATCTTATTTAGGAGGATTTTCACTATGATTATGACTTTGAGATCTCTTATAACCAGGGAAATTTGATTACGGTTGTCGATGTGTTGAGTTAGAATTTCCAAGGAGATGTAGTATGGGGGACTACTGATGTTTGGAAAGGGATGAAAGTTCTTGAAATGATATATCCTAACTATGAATAGATAATTGGATGATATTTTATTTATCATATGTCCATGTATTTTTATTTTATGCAACATGTAGAGGAGTCTCGATAGAGTGATACAGATGTAGAGGTGATGTGTGTCCATGTTGCTCATGGTAATACTCTTATGGGGTGGTTATAGGATAGTAGAAATCATATGTTTTTAAGAGATTCTGTTTGTTTTTAAGGTGATTCATGATGGATTTCTCCATAAGATTCACTAAACAACCTTAGTGATATATTCAATTGTGAAAAATATGTATTGTCACTTGAGGAGTTAGCATTGGTTTCTGGGGAGGAAATTGTCAAAGTCAGAGTCAGTTGTGACTAGTCCGATTTCTCATCAGGTGAAAGTAGAGAACCATGTTCATGGAGTTTTATTATAATCCTTATATTCCCTTGAGTAGAAATAGGAGGAAATATTTACAGAATTCATCACATTATTACCTTGAGATCAGGGAGGATGTGTTATACTTTGGGTGATAGTGGAAAAATTGATGGAGTCAGCACTTTTTCTAATTATAAGTGATTCGATTATTGTTGATGTTTTAATAAGGGGTATATAGACGATGTCGTTAGTCCTGAAGGGGAACTGAATACCATCATATCTATTTACAATCCTCATTTAACCTCAATGTTTTGAATGGTATTTCATCATGCTTTTGGCTCTCATATGCGCCTTATCACTAATTTACACCCTTAGACAGATGTATTAATAGAGTGGACCCTCAAAACGATAGAGGGTATATTGTGAGATTGGGTCATGGATTTTTACAGACATTGGTGTAAATTTCTTTCTCCATTGTGTGGGTAGGAGGTTGGGGATTTAGTATTTCTTTCTCCTGATGTGCTTTAGGGAATAGCAAAGAAGATCCATTTGGTTCGAGATTGGATGGGTGTGGGAAAGGTCCTTTCGAAGGTATATGTTGATCCTAGAAGGAGGCACCTAGAGTTTGAGGTT
This sequence comes from Viscum album, assembly GCA_963277665.1. Taxonomy (NCBI): domain Eukaryota; kingdom Viridiplantae; phylum Streptophyta; class Magnoliopsida; order Santalales; family Viscaceae; genus Viscum; species Viscum album. The sequence goes on from OY728145.1 coordinate 154,846,958, forward strand.
AGAAAACAAGTATTATTTAGATTCTCTGCTAAAAAATGGTAGTGAGAGATTAGTAGGTGTAAGATTTATCCCTATCTTTTTTCATCCTGTTGAGGTGTTGGGGAGAATTGGTGAGTTGTAATACCAGTTCATGTTGCCATTGTTGTTAGAGAGGATCCACAACATCTTCCACATGTCCTATATCTATTTTTATCATAAACATGACACCCATTTCATTGAATGGGACGAGTCAGATATCGAAGATGATACTATATTTATAAATAAACAAGAATAGATCTAGGATCATTAAAAGAATGTGTTGTAAGGAAGATGTGTTCCATTGGTTTGCATGTTACAAAGTCATGGTGACCTAGATATGAGTATTTTTTTGGAATAGGTGAAGAATAATTTCCAATATCATTAGATTTTTTGATTTTTTTTTATGATGTAATTTTCGTATCATTATATTTTTATGGGTTCTTTTTTATTATTGTGTGATGTGTGATGAAACATCAACACGTGAAAGTGGAAAAACTAATTCCTGATTGAGACATGTTATACCTTGACACAATTAAAAATGTGTTGTTTATTCATTTATTTACAAATTGGATAATATCCTGATATAGAAGATGTAATTCCATAATTTCTCTTTTTCTATCACTATTATGTGTTGGTTGTGGAGGTGGTTGGTTTGGGTTGTGGGAGGCTAATTTATTTTATGCGAATGTAATGCCTTTTGGTTGTTATTGGATGTTTGTTTTCATAACAAGTGAAAAGTATTTGTGTTTTTTTAGAGATATGTGGTTGTGTGGGATATTTTTTGGTTGTTTTTGATCTATGTATTAGGATGGTGGTCATGTTAGAGGAGTTATAAGATCGAAGAGAGGTATCTATTGTGGTGGTTGCTAATACAACAATCCTTTCTATAGGTTTAGTTTTTATTTTCAAGGGAGCAAATATTTTGATTGGTATCTAATTTAATGGTTCATTCTTTCTTGACCTATTACTTTTCTTTTTTCGGTGTTAGAATATTTTCAAAGATTTCTATAGAGGTTCCATAGGGGATATAGATGTAAGAGTATTATTGGCAGTGGCTCTGGATTTGAACTAGATCCATGTCATGAGTTGGTTATTTGATGCTCTTGTAGTTAGTAGGTTCGTGGTTTTTGTGCAGTGGTGGAGGATTCTATGAAAGAGATTCAAATCATGAAAGGGTATCTAATAACTTGTAATTAAATCAAGTTGATATGTCATAGATTTCAGTAGAAACTAATGATATAAGTTATTCATGGCCTAACCCAAGTTTATGTCATGTAATACAATAGAAATGTGGAATTAACTAGGTGAATCAATATTTAGAGACATGAAATAGGTTATTTCATGGTTGTTTATAACCCTTTCTTGGCCAAATTTATCATTATGTGACCATCACCCTCTCTCTATTTTGTAAAAACCCTAGGAGGTTTTCTTGGGGGTTTTCATCCTTACTTCCTTACACAAAGATCAATGGTCTCTTGTGATTTTTGTGGTGATTTATGGTGAGTTATTTCATCTTTTATTCTATATTTCCTTCGGTAATTCTATCAAAAATCAACTACGGTAGTGTTTTTCAATTTGTGGTGTGCTTCGGGTGATGTTATCATAACTCTTTTGTGGGGTTTATGTTAATATATTATTTCCTTGTGTATTTTTGGTTTGTGAGTTGTTCTATATTTTATTTATAGTGAAAAATGATATTAGAAAGAATCTTTGAGGTAGGGGATCCCCATTTACACCTATTTACATGATATTTCTGGGACATGCATGATTTATCTTACCATTGGAAGCATGGTGACAGTTAGTGTAATCAGATAATAAGTTAGCATGATTGAATTTGATGTGTATGTGAGAGATATATCATGTTTTAACTGATTATATTTTATTTTTTGATATTTTTATGCAAAATATTTCCAATACAGAAAATAACAAGTACTGGAAGCCTAGTTTTCAATAAAGATGATATATAATGAAACCCTTGAAGTGTTGTTGTGTGATCACTCCTTGAATAAAATGATAAATAACATATATTTGGATAAAAATTGGTTTCACATAGAAACATGGTTAGTGCGTGAATAATGATGCTAAATAATGAAGTAATCTGATGAAATTCATTGAATAATTTTTGAAAGATGAAATTTATTGTGGTCATGTGTTCTTATTATTATGGTTTTTAATTGTGTGTTTGGGGCTATTGTGAGTTATTGGTGATTACTGATTATTTATTGTAGTGCATGGGGATGTTATATGATATTGTTGGTTTTCATGGATGAGATTCGGGTAGTTGTGATGTGGTTTTGTTGTGTAGTAGTGTTCTTTATAGTGGTCATGATGTGTTGTTATATTATGTGGTATGGATTCATTTTGTGATGAGGTTATGGTGTGTGGTGTGGTGGGATGGTTGTAATGTGTGGTGGTGATGTATATTTCATATGCACAACATGTTTTTGGTGATATGTTATACAATTTTATAATATGTGGTTATTATTATATGATGGATTGGTTGGTGTGAAGTGATAGAAATATTTTATGTGATACGGTCCCATTGTGGCATGGTTTCTTTGTGTTAGTTTCTCAGTTATCTATAAAATAATTTTTAGTGTGGTAAATCAATATGAATGAGGTCTAAATCATAATGAGGTAAATTTCATGAATGAAATGAATAAATAAACTGACTATATGAATGTGAAAGAAGTAAATAATTAATAAAAGTGGTGAAACCTAAAACTTGAAGTGGGATATGTAGTGTGGCATGAGTGGTGGTTATGTGGATTTGCATATATTGGTATATGTTGTTTGGAATAAGTGGTGGTTTTGTGGATTTGCATATAGTGGTGGAAGTGGTTCTAATAGTTAACATGTGTTGTCATGTTGGTGATGTAGTGTGTGATATTGTAGCTTGTGTGAACACATAATTTGGGTATTTTTTTATTTCAATATATCAAGTATAGTTTGTTTATTTAATTACATGCCCCACTCAAGTTTGATAACCTTAACAATGTTCATAGGTTCTAGGTTGTGTTTTTTTCCCCAACTTCCAAGATTCGGGGGATATAGATGAATGTCTACACATTATTACTTATTGTTCCTTAATAAATAGTATTGATACATGTATGTAGTGTAGATTACCCAATGGTGTTAAACTAGGTGTTTTTGGGAAAGGTGTGATGTGATGAGGCAGGGATGTGATTTTATATTGGGGGGAAGGTATGCATGTTAGGAGGAGTTAATAATGTTTATTCCCCTCCCATTCATTAAACCCTAATGATCAGGTGAGGTGATGATATGTGGTGTACTGACCCAAGTTTCTTTGGGGGATAAGTGTTGTGACAGACTAGGATTCATCGGGTGAGATGTTGTATGGTGTGGATATGATTTGACAGTTCCTGATTCTATAACCATATTCTAGAACTTCTAAGGGTATAGTAGGTTGGGATGTGTCCTTACCCACATTAGATATGGTTGGTATGAGATGTAATGTGATGTGATGTGTATCAAATGGGTGGGAGTATAGGATTTTTGATGTAGTAGAGAAAGTGTAATAAATCAATCAATATGTAAGTGAAAATGAGGAACCATGATTTATTATGATATCCATGATGTATTATTATATTTGATACATTATTTGTTGATTAATACTTGGTGGGACTCTAATAAGATATTTTACCTTATAGTTGTTTTTTGGTTTTGGAATTTATTCACTAGTGCATTAACATGTTGTTTTCACATGTGCACTTGAGGCATTGGTTATATCCCAATTGAGTATAACTGTTATGCTCACCCTATGTATATAAATCATTTTTGGGTTCCAGGAAGATATTTTTAATTATATTGGACATTTCAAGATTGGGTTTGTATCAACTATTGTGTCACTATTATATACTTGTCTTTTGGTATATTCGAAGACTTTTATATGAATCAGTTTTCATTATTCACATATTTTGGGATGGATTTGAGTTTCTTTTATATTATATACTATATTTTTTGGGCGTTTATAATCCTATATTTTTTTCATGCACAACTACAAAATTATCCTATTTCCAAGGTTGAAAATGATGGTAATAAGGTCCAAAATCATGACTGTTATGGCCTAGAAAATAGGTCTGATCTATTTCCATGGTTTAAACTGTGAAATATGTGTCTATTTATATGGTTTTAAACTAGGGAAATAACTAGTTATAGCCATGGTTTTAATCCTTTGAAATATATAGTTATAGCAACGATTTAACTATGTAAATCGAATCCTATAGACATGTTTTAAATTGTTTCAATAGGTGGATATTACAATGGTTTAAAACAGTGCCCATATGTGTCTATTTCCATAATTTGAAACTGGGTAAATAGATTTCAAAAATATGCTTCCAGTGAGGTTTGATCCTTCTACCTCTTCTATATTTCCTCAAGACTTTACCACTATATTGATTACCATTATATGTATATAAATATAAATAAATATTTATATACGTATAGATATATGAGTAATTATATATTATTATAATTATTAATCATTTAAAAAATAAAACAGAATAATTTCTACGATTTAATCTATGCCAATAGGTGGCTACTTCGACAGTTGCAAACTGTGGAAATATTTTCCTACTTCCATAGTTTGAGTAATGGGAATAGGTGGCTATGTCAAAAGAATAAACCATGGAAATATGTAGAAATATATATTGTTTTAACTATGGAAATAGGCACCTACGGCCACACATTAAACTATGGAAATAGATATCTATGGCCACTAATTAAACCGTGGTAATAGGTGTCTATGGACATAGTTTTTTAAATTGTGCTAGCATCCCTTTCCCACCAATTTCCTACTTTTTTGGGGGTTATTCATGATTCTTATGGCCACAATTTCATATAACCCTGGCTATATGTTGGGTTATATCCATAGTTTTCAGAAACCATGGTTATATGATTCCTAAGACCATGACATTCCTATCCATGGAAAAAAAATGTGTGTATGTAGCTTGATTTTCTAGTTGTGATGTTTCATTTATAGTGGCTGATTCCTACATAATATGATATTTTTATACCCTTTTTACATGTCACTAACTCGGGGATTACTAATGGTGAGACTCTGGGTTTATCATATATCTTTTTTCATTTACACTTCATTGTAAGAAGGATTGGAGACATGATATAATTTATTTGGGGATGTTACATAGTATATCATTTATAGAACTATTACATTCATCTTGTAAATCCTTTGAATTGTGAACATCACCACGGATGAATGGGTTTTTATAGGGACATTTTCTATGATAGTTTTCTTACCCCTTATTAATGGATAGATGATAAACTATATGATATTAGACAATTGTTCAATTATTTAGTACTAGATGCGACCACCAGATGATCATATTCAATACACAATCTTTCCTTATTGGGATTTCTACATGAGGAATCTACTTTTTCATCATCCATGGATAAGTGTAACTTCTTATTTTCACCAACATCATAATGATTAAAATCATCAACAATTGTGATATAAATAATCTCATACTGACTACCCATAAATAGTTAAGAGTTATCTTTCTTTGATGAAGATTTTCTTAACTACTTTGTAACGCTTTTCATCATGTTCTTAATTTATTTGGAAAACATATCTAAAATGATTATTTTGAAAGGGAAATCATATGACACATCAAAAATACACTTCATACATCCATTTCAACGAGATATTCAGTCCAAAAAAACATTAAATAGTAGATTCCAAATAGAGGTGTAGCCTCCTCCAATACCAATTGTTAGGATATCTCTAGGATATTCCTTCACATATAGGGGTTTAATTGGTATGGTTGACTTTTAACAAAATTTTAGTTTTATCCCATAACTACCTATAATCATTTTTAAGGATTTGATATTTCTCTCATTTTATTTCATTTGGTAGGCTTATAGATATATAATATGAAAGAATCATAAGATAATAGTAATATTTTTTTAAATTTGTTAACCTACATGTGTATGACTACATTAGTGGTGATAAGTGGTTATATCCCATATACTCACCTTTATTTTTCTTGTCAATGGAATCCCATGAAAGGGAATGACATTAAACCTTTTATCTTAGCCCTAAATAGGTATAGAGAAATTGAGGGATTATATTACATTTATACTAGAGAATGTACCTGCAAATCCTTGAAGATATGTCATACATAATGGCACACGTCCCTCCTTGGTTTTATGAATTATATTATTCCCCCACTCCAATTTGCAAAAAAGATTCCTCAATGTTCTTCATACATCTTCATAAGGATTTTATAGGCTTTCCATATCTATTACATTGGTTTGGATGTGATCGGTACCAGTTTCATTTTAATTATCCCATTTGACATCTTCTTTAATGCATCAAAATAAAACCATACCACCTTCTACATTTCATTAATAAAAAATAAATGTACTACGTTAATATATTATTTCTACCCATTCATTAGTTATTTTCGTTAATAAAATATCCTTTTCACTCAATAAAAAGTTAAAACCAACTATTAAACCAATATATATATATATATATATTGATAATAGTTTCAACAGTACCATATATTTCTCATATTTGAACTCCCTGAAATCTCAGTCATTGACTAGAAAATTCCTTGTGAAAAAGTGACATTCAAAATTTTCCTATGAATCTGATAGGAGCCATAGTTCAATCTGAGGTGTGATATTTTAATTTTCATGGTTATTCTAAAAATTCAAATTCTCTATAAAATATATTCATTTTAGTACACTAGATTTTTCAATGTATGAATAATTATTTTGAATCTTATTCTACAATGTGAAACTCATCTTGAAATCCCAAAATTCTACCCCTACTGGAACTCCATTTATTTCAATAATAATGGTGACTATAATTTTGATCATGGTGTTTAATCCATGGAAAATATGTCACATGAATCGTCATATATTTTCCATTTCATTAGAATATATAAATTCTGAAAACACCTCATGCATAAAATATAAATTTTTTATATGCCTAAATTACTTCTTTTTCATGATAAATTATATTACTAGATCCTCAATTACTCTATCCATAAGATAAATCACTACATCAATTTATTTTTCAATACTCATCTGTGTAGATGAATTATCTTATGGACAATAAAAATATATAACAAGTAATAATATTTACTTACAATAATCAACTATTTTATGCACAATAAATTATATTATTATATCTACTATAAATAAAAAATTTATCTTATAAGAATTCATAATTTCATGCTTGTGAAATTCAATTTACTTACACTACTAAACAAAATATAAATTATTTTCTCATTTATATTTTGAAAAGAAAAATTATCATACATAGTTCCAAAACATCATATGTGAACCTTATAGTGAGATAAATAAATTTTTCATTTTTTTCCATCAAATCAACTCTGATCATCTAGAAATTAATTTAGTGATTTATTAAATCATATATTATTCTTTATTAATCACTTAAAATCATTATCTAATGAATATTTAAAAGGTCATAATTCTTAATCCTCTTCACTGTCGATTTGTATTAGTTTTACATTGATACTCAAATGCATGGAACCTTTACACCATAGCCATATTCCAATATCTATGATCTATTGTATATAGTATTTCCACTTTATGCATATATGTAAGTAATTTGATGATAGATCATCAATATTCATATTTAAAGGAATATTCATTGACGTTTTCCTCCCATATCTTCAATGATTGAATCATATCTCCCCTTTTCATTCATGTGGTTGGAACCTTAATAGTACAACTATAGAACCATCAACATCATTATTTCTACTTGATCCAAATATTGATATGAAACGTGAAGTAGTAGAAAATTTAGAGTTACAATGTTCTTTTCTAGGGGAATAAATATTCATTAGAACATTGTGATTATTATCACAGTTACTTTAATGGATTACTCATGTGAACATCAATATTTCACCCATTTCCATATTTATAATGGAAAAACGTCCAACACTTATTCATTTCCATATGATTGTACCTCCATTTTCTTATAAATATGAATGTAGTTTAAAATTCCTCCTTACCATGTAAACCATAGCAGGAACTCAATTTTCGTATGGATAAAATAGCATCTCATAATTACACTTTATCATTAAAAATAAGGAATTAAAAAAATAATACATCCATACATAATTTCATGGTAACATTATTTATCTTTTTAAAAAATTGGGTTCCATACTTCAGAACCTGATTTTATGCCTTCACCTCATATTGTCATCTTGTGTGTTGTCCCATTTATTAAAAAACAAAAATAAAACAAAATGTATTTTTTTCAAAAAGACCTGGTCATCATTGCATTATCTTAAATTTAACTCACTATTAAATTATTTTAAATTAAAAAAAAGTTATATCTTTTTTAATACATAACACAGAGGTTTAAGTGAATTGACATATGTTATAAAAATATTATTATTTAAATGATACCTTTAAAACATTAAATTAAATTAGAGAGAATGAATATGACTGATATCACTATGATATTTATATATATATATATTGGCCCTAAACAATAAAAATTATTTATTAACTCTTAAAGAATTAAATTTTTAGGGAACCCATATTTTTCTTCGAAAAATCATTTTATTCAAAATTATTTTTATTGCATTTTGTGTGTCAAAAATATAATTATCCTCTACCACTTTTTAAAATTATATTTGACAACATTAATTTAATTCTTTAGATTATCGTATAAAAATTAACTTAGGGTCAAAAAAATCTGAAGTGATTGATTTTTCATTATATAGTGGAAAATATGGATTTTTGAAATACTCTCATTTATTTCCATTAAATAAAATAATTTGAAATCCCCATTAACATTCCAATTTCATATAAAAATTAAATATATTCTACTTTATTTGTAATAATCTAATTAATTCCATTTTATTTAATGATATTAAAATTTTGATATAGGTTAATTTTTATTCTAAAACGCATTTTTCTAAATACTATTTTTTATTATTTTTTACACATTAACATTAATATTTTTTTCTGCCACATCTAGAGATAAAATATTGAAAAACTTATACAACATTTTTAATAAGGTTATTTAAATTTGGTAAATATTTCCCTTTTATTTTTTTCATTTATAGTAGTAATCATGGTAAATATTTTTCACCATAGTAAGGGTAAAATGGGTAAACATGCTTGAAACTATGGAATAAGGTTTCAAAATCATCCTAAAAAATTAATTTAATTTATTGGGAGATTGTAATTTGGTCATATAAATATTAATATTGAATATATGCTACATTTTTCCATGTTACTTTGATAATGGAATTTATATTATTCTATTGGATGAAAATTCCATATTAACACTCTCTTTTAATTTCCCAAATTTTTTCAAATAGGGATAAAAATATATTACGAGTGAATCATAACTTTCTTTCATCATAATTAAATTCTTATTATAATGTTAATTTAATTATAAAATTTATTGAATATATAATTACCTATACAATACTGATGTGGTTCTTGTGCAAGAAGTGAAAAAATCAAAAAAAATATTTTTAAAAAAATTAAAAATTATATATTTTTGATAAATTATGGTGGATCACAAATTGAATTAGTAATTATAATATTTTATTTATGTTTAAAGGTTTAATATTTAAATTCCATTATTTTATTCTTATATTTAACGTGGAATTAAATTAATTCTCCTGAAATGACATTAATGATGTTTTATGTTAAAAATATTTTGTTAAATGATTTAAAATCATAAAAATACTGATGTAGGACAAGGGGGTAAGATATGGTCCAAAATTTCTATTTTTCAACATTTGTTTTTCAATTTTTTCCTTTATAAGTAAATTTATAACCCTTTATGATTGAAAAATGGGTGACAATGGATAAGGGTAAAAACATTAACTATGGGCTTAACTATTGATATAATTGTTAAAACAACAAACACATCTCTATTTCTTATTGGATTAGTTTATTTTAATATTTTATCATATTTAAATATAAATAAATCAATTATACAACCAAATTTCCATGAATGTTACTTTATAATATTTTAATGTTTCGATAAATCACAAGAGTGGCCCTTCCCTAACTTATAAAAGGACACCCATAATTTCTATTATTAACAAAATTATGTGTTATATAAATCTAAAAAACTATCTATGTCTATACTAAACTAACATATTCAGTAATTAGATGTTATGGAATTCTTAAAATACAATTCCAAGGTTCCTTAAGAAGGGATATGAAGGAGATCTATTAAAGAATAGTTAATCATCATACCTGACCACTTTCAATTAATATTTTCTTTGAACTCCTCTAAATATATGTAATTAATTAAAAAATAATTAGTTATGTAACCTAAATATACTTAAATTTTATTTTGATTATGTTAATACCATTATCCACCCTCTATTTCATCAATTAGAAAGTCAAATTATTTCTCGTGTGTACTTGTGGAAAACCACCCCCACAAAGCGATACAATTCATTTTCCATCACCATCAGTCATTAATGATTATTATAATATTTTTATATTTATATATTATATTTTTTACATATTTATTCTTATTTAATTATAATATTACATATACCTTCTTACCTTCCAACCCATTGGAAAATTATAACATCACTTGTGCCAATGTGTAGACTACCACTTCCATGAAGCAATGTGATTTATTTTCCATTTAAAGTTTAGATGAGTGGTAATAGGGATATATTTAATGAATTATATAATTTTGGTCACTTAATGACAAAATAATATTTTTATTTATTTCTTTTGTTTAATTAAAAAATGAATATAATGTTCAAGTGTATGTATGGTCTATTGTATCCATGTATGGTGTGATCCGTTTTCTTATATATTCCTTTTAAAAATGAATATAATTGTTATATAATGGATATATTTATATTTATATCATTAGTAACATTTTTTAGACAATGGAACAATGATCATTATACAAGGAAGAAAACTCCATAACCTAAACTTCAATTAAAAACGAAACTTTTAACACCATGAACGATAATTTTAATAAATATTTATTAATAAATGGAATTCGAAATGATATAAGTTGATCATATATGATAATAACAATATGTAAATTATACATGTATATAAACTTAATAAATGTTAATATCTTTTATTAGAGGTTGGAGAAAATTCTAAATGAGTTGAAGATGAGGTCAGGGTTTCTTGTATAACTTTTATTTCTGTGAGACATGCCATAATGACCAACTGTTTCCATGTGTGACGTATATACAACCCATGAATGTATTTTATGTTTATTTTAATGAAAATTAATTTGATTCATAAATCCATATATGCTTCACCCTATCACCAGGTTTAGATTTAGTGTTAACCAAAGAGATAAGTGTTCTTGGTATAATTATTATTTCATTGAAATATGTTTGATATTATAAACCTATTTATGTTTATGAGGTGTATATGCTTCCCTTTGAAATTTTATATAATTATTATATATATTTTAATTATTTTTATGATTTATTTGTATTTATTAGTACATATTCCTTACGATTCAAAATTTAACAAAGTGTTAAGCTGGTTATGTTATAGTCTCATTGTTCTTTATGATTGTTTATGATTATGTTTACAATGAATTGATATTATAATATATCTCTCAAGTATATCAACATTTTTATTCTCAAATTGTTATTTTGGGAGATTACTTGTTTTTATCTCATTTACCTCTCCTTAAGCACTCAAGCGATGATAATATTGTTTTTATAAAAACCAAATTTATTTCTCTCTTCTTGAAAATCCTTTTTTCTTTTATTTACATGTTTTTTAAAATTATTTTAAAGACATTTTTTAATATTATACATTGATTTTTTAAATTAATTTAGACCAATATTTAAATTTCAAAAAAAATAATAGGAATATTTTTTTAGTGTCTAAATGAGGTAATTTTATGATTTTACCAAAAATGTGAAAGGAAACATTGATTTTAACAATTACATCATGATGGAATTTCTCACAGTCATTAATTCTAAAATATTTAAAGATTTATTTGGATTTTCAAATGGTTATTTAAGGAAAATAAATAATATTTTGGGAATTATTTTATTTTAAATAAGTAATTTTAAAATTAAAATGGTATTTTTCTGCAGAAATATTCCAATGTTATTTTAAAATAATTGTTTTATCTATAATAAAATCCATTTATGTTACTAATTATTAACTAGTGATATTATCCAATAATACCATCCTTATTATTTATCTAGATATTTTTTGATTATTGTGATGAAATTTTTATGAATCTCGGTTTATTTCAATAGGTTACGATATGATGATAGGTTGTTTTTTATGATAATTTGGAACACATCTCTATGGTTTTCATTATGTGATGGATGGTCCAATATTTCAATAAGTATTTTTATGTTTTGAAAGAACATTTTCAAAAAAAATCTTATTTCATTTTATGCATTAAAATTATAATTTATTTCTTAAACTATTGAAATTTTATTTTATAAAATTAATATCATTTTTAAATCATCATCTAAAAATTAAAATAGAATGATATTTGAGGATTTTTACAAAAATGAATGATTTGTTAGTGAATAGTGAAAATGAAAATTTTTCAAATACTCTTATTTCATTTCATAAAATCAACGAAATTAAAACACCATTTTTATATTCGATTTGGTATTTAATTTACACATGATCCATATTATTTTTCATAGTCAAATCAATTACCATTGAAATAGAATTATTCATGATTTTAATAAGTTAATTTTTAGTATTAAAACACATTTTTATAAATACTTTTTTCCATTGCTTTTTATGTGATTATTTTAAAAATTTTGTCTAGCACTACTATATATTGAATATTTCAAAATTTCTACCATATTTTGAATAAATATTTTAAAATATAGTAAATATTTCCCCTTTAAATGTTTTCAATATGAATAGTAATTCTGGTAAATATTTAACACCTCTGAAAGGGTAAAATAGGTAATCCATGGTTAAAACTATGAAAATATTCCTCAAAATAAGTCCAGAACTTTAATTTATTTCATTTTTTGAGATTATTTAGACCATATAAATACTAAATTTAAACTTTTTTCATTTTATACTATTTCCCTTTTTAAATGAAATTTATATTATTTTAAGTAAAGAAACTTCCAAAAAAATTACTCCCTTCCATTAAATTTCACTTATATGATCATTTTTAAATTGAAATAATTTTTGAATTAATATTAAAATTTATTTTTATAACAATGAAATTATTTTCATGATGATAATTTTATTTTTATTTTTAGTTATTATATAATTACCTTAAACACTTATACAATACTAACATAGTGCTTGTGAAATATGGGGAATAATAAATAAAATAATTTCAAAAACATTATATGTTATGTATTTTGGATATATTATTCTCTAAAAAATTATATTTAATTAAAAGGAATTATTTATTTTTAAAAGTGATATAATTTATTTCCCTTACTTTCTAGTTAACTTTAAAGTCAAATTAAATAAATTGAACCAAATGATATTAATGGTATTTTGTGTAAATAATATTTTATTAAATTATTTAAAAATGTTAAAAATATTGAAATAAGACAAGGGGATAATCTATGGTCAAAACATTCATCTATGGTCTTTTTTTACAAGTTTTGTTCTTAGAATTAAATTTTTAACCCTTAATGATTGAAAAATGTATTACCCATTTTGGGATAAAAATGGGTAATTGGGGGGTTAAACTAAAGAGATAATGATTAAAATAACCTAGCAATAAGTCTAAATTTGGTTTGATGGGTTTTTTTATCCTATACCATATTTAATAGGTAATTAATCCAATTAAAACCCACATTTCCATGAATGAAACTTTATAATATTTTAGTGACTTGAAAACTTATTAGGGTGCTGCATCCATCCTTTATAAAATGACACCCCCCTTTCTATTTTCTACATCATTTTTATCCATCAATCTCCACCAGAAACTACCCATTCCTCTTAAAAAGATCCTTATAAATAAATTATAGGTTATGTTCCTCTAAAAAGACCACTAAAAGTGTTTTTAATATGAGATCTAAAGGAGGACAACAGAAGAATAGGTAATCATACAAAACTACATCTTTCAATTTATTTAATTTTCTACCACATCTAAATCTATGGTATTCAAAATATAATTATAATTTTAGTATACTCTGAATACTGAAATTTTATTATTATTTTTTAACAAACATTACCCACCCTCTATTATTTTTAATGGGATGTGAAATTATCACTTGTGCATACATGTGGACTACCACCTCCATAAAGTGGTACAATTAATTTTTCATCACCATATTTAAAGTATTTTAATTATGATGTGTTTAATGTTTATATATGATATGTATAATTTAAAGATTCATATATAATTACAATATCATATCAAACTTATTACCTTATGATCTTTTAGAAAAAAATAATGTTGCTCATGCGTTAGTGTAGACTACCACCTCCATGAGGTGATGTAATTACTTTTTCATTTACAATTTACATTGATAAAAATAAGAATTGATTTAATTTATATATATTTTATTTATTATAAAATTATATTTATTTAATTAAAAAATAAGGGAAATATTTGAATCCTTATTTTTTGTTAGAAAATAAAAATAACCATCGCGTATATGTACCTTCAATCATCCCCATGAATGGTCTAAATCATTCATCTATATATAAAATTTATAGATAATTAGAAATTTTTATACTATTAATATATTTTATATTAATATCATGAATAAAAATTCCCAGATTAATGTTCCATGGTCATGGTAAAAGAAAAATAACATCTGAATCGAAACCTCAATGAAAACAAAGATATTAATACCATGAAACGATGATTATAATAAGTAATTATTAATAAAAGTGATATTATATATTATAAATAGATCATATTTGAAAATATAATCATGTAAATTAATTTTTAATAAAATTACAATAAATTTATATTTGTTATACATAATTATAGAAACTTTTAATGAAAATTAGAGGAGAGGTAAGGTTTCCTCATCTCACTTTGTTCAGTAAGACATATGCCATTTTCAGAACTTATTTTCTTTTGTGGTGTATAAACTACCAAAAAATGTATTTTGAGATGAATTTTGTAAAAATAATTAATATTTACAAATATATAAAATTGCATTCCATTCATGAGGTTTTGATTCCTAAATAACTTGTAACACCCCAAAAGTTTTTAAAATAAATATATTTTTTGAATTAAATTTCATTGATGTATTTGTTTCACAAATTCAAACATTCTGTTCCCATGGAATAAACTTTGTTTTCTCTGCATTCAACACCATGTTTCTATGAAACATTATTTTATTGTTATAATTATTTAAACAAGATAGTTATAACCAAGAAGATAAAATTTAAAATATGAATAGTAACAATTTTTAAAAAAAAAATTATAATGGTTTTATATAAATAAATCAAATAAATTATGAAAAAATTAATTTTTTGTAAAGTATTTATTTTTTAAAAAATATAATTTTCACAAATCAACTGATTTTCATGTCCTTCTGTGAAAAATAATAAAAATAATTTTAGAAACATTTAGAAATTTAATTAGATAAAATGAACTTCAGTTTTTTATTTAAAACTTCAATATAATGTTTGGGTTGATTTTTGGTATTTTTCTGAGGAACGTCAATTTTAATGAATAGTTAAAAATATTATATTTTAATTAAAAACTGCCTTTTAGTTAATTAGTTATTTATTTTAATTTATATTTTAATTTTTTAAAATTTAAAATAGATCTATTATACATATATTAAACAAATTTAATTTATTGTAATAATTTTTATATTAAAAATGGTTATAAAGAACTTATTGAGCTTTTGAATGTTTTAACTATAAAACCATACTTTCTCGCCACGTCTAAGGGATTAGCATTAAACTTAATATTCCCAATTCTCTTATTTGAATGTTGAAAATGTACACACATGGTCATAATTAGTATGATATTTTTATTCTAATGAGATAAACTTAATTTTTTTCAAAAAATATTACTGAATATGATTAAAATAAATCCCAATAATTAGGGTAAGATTAAGATTTATTAAGGACTAAACCCTAATCTTTTCGACCAAACTGACTTGGGAACATGTCCAAAATCCATTGCATATCAATAATTAGAACATATACCCCATTTTTTTAATTTTATATATCATTGGGTTATTATTAAATGGAATTGACCTATATAAAGGTTAAGTACGGAAAATATAGTAAGTCAAGATTTCTTATATTTAACATTAATAAAATGTTGAGATATGTAAAAAACATCATATTTTTTATTATACATATATTTTTGAAATATAATTGGGTTATTGATATAATAATAATTTATAAAAAAATTAGAAAATGTTTTTTACTTAAAATACTTAAGAAAGGCCAATATAGTGATTATTTAGTTAATAAATAACTAAAATAAATGATACTATAAATATTAAAACTGAAGTGAATTGACTTAATTATTTATTTAATAATTTTTATGATTGTTATATGATGATACACATCTATAAACTTAATATATTTTAATTTCATTATTATATTTAGATTTTAAAATTAAAATTAAAAACATAATGTCAAAAAAACCTTACTGTTATTTTACAACAAATGGTATTTTATTAAATGATTTAAAATTAATAAATAAACTGTATTCATAAAAGTAATTTATAAGTGTTAAGTATATTAAATATAGTATATTAATTCACCAATTGATATTTAATATTTTATATATTGAAACCATTGATTGTAAGAACATTTTTAGCACGGTCCATGTTTAAGTAGTTTATTGTGTGTCACATGTGCTTGTTTTTAAAATTTATTTCCATAATACATGAGATTTTTATTATTTAAATTATATATAATGATTATAATTAATTGTATCTATAAAATATAATAATCATAACTTTATTATAGTCTTAATGGTTAAATTAGATAGGTTACCAATCTAAATGCTTTAATAAAAACCAAAATAATAAAATTGGGGAAACCAAGAAGTTAATGAACAAAAATTTGAAAATGAATATATTTTTGGTTTTTGAATATTTTTTCGAACATAATTTCAAATTAAACCACTATTTTACCATTTTGGAGTCATTTTTTGGTAAATTATGTCACCCATTATTCGATAATTGTTTGTATTTACTAGAGTGATGCTTCCCCTCTACTATAGAAATGAAAGCACTCTACCCCTTCACCACACCTCTCAATAAACATTTATCATCCCTAATATTACCACATAGTATAATAACCTAACTTCATTCAACTTTTAATCTTAAATTTTGGAATAAATCCTTCCTTGGAATCCATTTGGTGAAAATCAAAAGGATTTACCAGATTAAGAGGTAACACCCTCTGCCAATATCCTTTATTTTATTCTATTTCTACACCACCTCCACCCTCCTTATTCAATGATTTTATAAAAACACCATTATTTTTAATATACTAGGTTTTTTAAGATAATGTTTAGCCTTACACTTACACACACTTCCATCTCATGGGTAACGACCATACTTTTTATGTGTAGGACGAACTACCACCTCACGAAATGATGATTGTTCATTTTTCCTTTATTGCATCTCCTGGTGGACACTGTGATTGACGCTACATTTATATATTTTATTTATGATATTTATAATTTCTTTATATTTATTTAATTTTTATTTAGACCATAACCTTATTCATTATATCATAGTTAAATATGATATTTTTGTTGGAGGAAATGTGGACTACCACCCCCTCAAAGGGATATGATGCGTTCACACACAACATGGAATGTCTAACAGATGGGTTTAGTGAAATTATATAATATATATTATATAATAAATATAATATAATAATTATATATATATATATTACTTTTAATGTCTTTCTTTCATCGCTACAATTAAATCAAAATAGTGTTCATGTGTACGTACAACCTGCCGTCCTAAAAAATGGTTCCTTCAATTTCATATTTCTTAATTATATATATTATTATAATACAATTATAATTAATATAGATTATATTTATTTCATTTTTTACATTATATATATCGTGATATTGTTATAGGGACCAAAGATATAACAAATTAAGGTATATGCGAAGATGAAAGCGGATATTACCTGAAGTGAAACCTTAACATAGAATTGTAGTCAAAAGGGTAATATAAACTCATGATAAAAACATATCCTTCATTATATATAATAATATGGTTTTTTAATATATTTATAATAAACTTATATTTATTATACAATATGTTCGAATGAGTATGAAGAGAGTTGTGACACAATGCAAGGGAACCTCATCTCACTTTTTATATTTGTGTGATACATGAAATGTTCAACACTATTTCCTTTTATATGGTGTATATAATGAGCATGAAAATATTCTATGATTAGTATTCTTAATTTTATTGGTATCTAAATATCTATTTTTTTATCTTTATTTCATAGGGTTTAAGTAAATGAATTTTCCTCTTTTTTCTTCTTTGATACACATTCTGTGTTATGCACCTATATTTTTATATGAGGTGTATATACTGAATTTGATATCATATATAATGGATCTAATTATTTTTATGTTATTTAAAGCCTCATTTAATTTCATTTTGTTACATGGATAGTATTATCCCATATTACTATTTGGTAAGAGTTTATTGAAACAATATCATCGCTTTTCAAGATGGTTTGTGATTATGATTCCTTTATTGAAATCTTAATCTCTGTCTCTCAATAAAAATCATGAATTATATTACCCTTTATTTTTCTTTGATATATTATTTTATTGTTAAAAAATTTACTCCTTAATACTTTTTATAACTAAGAAAGTTTTTATGAAATTATGCCTTCATTTCTCCTTTTGTAATGAAATATAGGCTATTTTTAAAAAAAAAATATAAAAATGATTTCAAGTATTATTCATATATTTTAAATTTATTTTAAATTAAAAAGGTTTTTGAAAGGTTTTAAATAATTTTTTATAATTTTTCAAAGAAATTTCAAAGAAATTGTTTTAAAAACTTTTTCAAGATTCTTCTGTAAGATTTCAAGGAAAATGGTTTTCAAAACATTTTCAAGCTTATTTTAAAAGTTTTCAAGGAAAATAGTTTTAAAAAAAATTATTAATCTCCCTTTATATTTTATCAATGAAAATAGTTTCCCAAATTTCTTTGGTATTTATTTATAATTTTTCAAAACTATTTCAATGAAATGGCTTTCAAGACATTTTCAAGCATTCTCTACAAGTTCTAAAGATGTTTTCAGGGAAGATGTTTTCAGAATGTTTTCAAATATTACTTTATAATTTTTCAGGTTATTTTAATTAAAATGGTTTTGAAATGTAATTATGTTTTAAGAATAATTTATCAAATAAGAAAAGATATTTTCCTCTAGAAATTGTTTTAAAAGATCTATCAAAAAAATTTACCCTCTAAGATGACATCCATTAGTGTTACTCATGCCTTTCTGGGGAATGATCTGTTTTGTCCATTTATATTCTTTATCTGATGGTTTCTATTTTTATGGAATGATGTTTATGAAACCAATTTCTATTTCACGGGTTATATGATTTTGAAACCAGATTCTTTTCAGGGGTTATAGTTTTGTTGAAATGATTATGAAACCTGTATCTTTTTTCATAGGTTATGATATGATTACATGTTTATGATACCCATTTAATTTCATGGGTTATGCTATGATTATTTAGGATTTTTTGGAACATGTATCTATGATTTTATTATGAGATGGTTTGGACCTATATCTCTCACCAATGCATTGGTTAAAGATTTATATCTAATGAGATAGACATGGATGGAACAATGAGTGAACTTGATTTGGTATTAATGGGATGGAATTAGGAGTGAAGTTAGTTCATTATTATAGGGATGGAATGAGGATTGAAATTGGTTTTTTATTATAGGGATGGATGGAGGAGTTAAATTGGATCAATAACAAAGGGATGAAATGGGGTGTGAACCTAGTTAGGTAAAGACCATTTTCAACTAATATGGCGTTGAAAGTGATACCTTGACAACTATAGAAATCTATATATATATATATATTCTTATGTGTCTTCCACAATTCCAAGTATTTTTTTTTCTTTCATGGATTATGTTCTTTATTTCATTATGATTCATGCCTCATAAACTACCAAGATTTATGCCATGATTTAGGAATATGATCTTTGATATGTTGGGTATGATCTTTTATTTTTAGGATCATGTTCTCATTCCCCTATGCCTATATTTATGGATACATGCCTCCCTTTTTTACCCTTATTGGGAAACTGATCTCACCCCTTTTAATGTTTTATTACCAAGGTTATGAAGATATATTTCTTGTATGATATATCTAATAGGGGTGTTATTTTTGGATAACCATGCGAGATATAATGTAGCTAACTCATGTACCATTGTTTACATTTCCATATTTCCAAATGCAGTAGACTAATATGGTCTTTGGAACTTTATTTTTGTGATGTATTAAGTATTTAGAAAATTTTATGTAAGGTTAATATATTCCAAGACTGATTTTTTACAGTTGTATCAGAGCTAAGGTTTAGTTAACCTTTGGAAACTAGGATGCAAAGAATTATTAAGATCCCTAGGTGTCACAAATCAACCCGAGTGGACCCTGAACCAGTCACCCAGGCCATCCCACGACAAGTCTCAAGAGGTGTTACTGATCCTCCGAGGATGGATAAAAGCTCCAAGGGAATCAATAGAGTAGACAACAAAATGATTTCACACAAACATAAACAATAAAAAACATCAAAGAGAAATGGATGCCGAGACACATTTATATAAAAATAAATAAATAAACTATCATGTATACAACAAAACAAAAAGAACAACTGAGTGATGCAACTAAATTGAACAGAACTGATGGCCAACTACCTTCATGTGACCCCACTGGTCACTCTCCAAGAAAATAGTCACATTCCGCTCAATGAAATTGAACATAATCTGAATCCTCCACATGGTCTAAAAACATAAAATAATTATAGTCATTGGTATTAAAACTCAGTAGGCTAGCCCGATAATCTATTCCCAAAGAAAGTCCTCTAAAATAATAGAAACATTAATTTCATGTTTGATCTATACTATATAAAAGTATGGTTTCCTACAAGGTTACTCAAAAACAAATTACAAGCCATTTCTATTATTTCTTTCCAAAACTAGATTCATTCAACTAGTGTGCCAAAAGCATTTTCAAGTGGAAAGTGATGTTTACATTTTTCAGATTTTCACAATAGGATAAAACACTTTAATTTTAAAACTGTTTTCATAATCCTAATTAAATCCATGCCACCACTTTCCATGAAACAAAATACACAAGAAGGAATAATAGTAATCACACAACAAGGGCAGTGTAAATATATATACAAGCATCATATTCATCACTATATGCAACTGAAATCCAATAGAAATGGGTGAACCTAGGAGATCAAGAACAAACCAGAACATACTAATACATGAGATTCCATCCCACTTTTCATGGAACACATGATGAAAATAAAAACTCCAAAATCCCCAACCATCTTAACTCAGGATAGACTGAGGGGCCCAATCCAATAGTAATAAACCCAAAATATATCCACCTACTATGGGACCCTGGTCAGTCCATCCACTACCAGTGTAGAAATCATTCGTATAATTTTCACTCAATATTCCAGGTTCCCATGTATAATGTATATAAAAATGGGGCATGTCATTTGATGCCATCTGATAAACCAATCACAATATATATATAATGAAAATTCACAACAAACATCACACTGAGTCACTCCAAGGACCGATCTCATGCCATTAATCAAAAAGAGCATAAAGAGTCAAACCCGAGGCACTATCATAATATATCATAAGTATTACATAGTAAGTATGTCCCATCCATTATATACAAACAATCATGTCATGATAAACATCCACATGAGATTTTCATAATAAAATATTTCACCATTTTTCACAATCTTGCCAAATGGGCCCTTAAGCATTTCTCAAAACAAACATTTTCCAAAGGTTCAAATTTCACACTTAATAAATAGGTATATATATACCATTTAATGTAGAAAAACACTTTCAAAAATGTAACGCCCAGACCCCAGCTACCCAGAGTCGGTGCATTACTTCGTAACATTGGCATGATCACAAAAGATCAAGTCTCGAAAGACCGATTAGTTTAGTAGCCTTGGAAACACTAGATACATTCATAAGTCATACATTACATCATAAATTAGAACAAAACTACAACATCTTCTCTTCATATCCCCTTATATTATCCCTGCAGATCATTCATAATATACTTCTTCACATCCTGGAAAATATTAAAACATTGAAAGGGGTGAGCTCAAATGCTCAGTAAGGATAACAATATTGCGGAAGCTTTCATAAATAAACATAAAAATTTAAGGCAATGTATAACTAAAACAAAAGCCTTTTAAACTTGAACATCAACATAATATGGAAAAATTAAAATAAGATAATGTCATTCACTTCTTCACATGGATATTCTACTGGTCGAATAATCACATGCAATATCAATAACCACTTTCATAATGAGGGAATGTATAATGCCAGACATTCTGAAACATTTTGTCAAGGACTCGGCCAAGACGTCTAAAATGATTAAGGCCTCGGCCAAAACCATAAATTAAATTGGGAAAGGTCCTCGGCCAATTCCACGTCTAGTTGTCTCATGAGACCTACCGATGCATCGAGGAGCTATAGCGGGCTCCACCCATCACTTATTAAGTCCAATACATTCCCCATATGAATAGGTTTAAACATATCATAAACCATAACATAATCGTATCACATAAAGCATGCATAAAGGAAACATAACATTTCCACATTTCAATCACAAGATTTCAATACAACACATTGATATAATAAAAACGCTTTCAAAACCATTTTCAATACCAAAATAAAAGAAAGTTAAAACTTTGTATTTATTTTTCATTAAAAAAAAGTGATGGCTTGTAGAGGAAGCTGAACCTCAAATAATGGTCAAGGTGGCGGAGAAGTAATTGTCGCCGCATATGTACGGAAAGAAAAACATTCCCTTTTTTGTTTAGTAAAACGCTTCATATAAAAAATATTCCTTTTGAATAAACGTAAAAGTCAAAGGGGTTTATACACCGTATAAAAGAAAATTGTGTATAAAACCAAATATGCCTCAATGAAAGGAGATAGAGACGAAGTCCTTAAAAGATCATTTTTAAAATAAAATATATCTATTATGTGTATTCAATATAGGTACACATAAAGAACATAAAAATACGAAATAGGACATAATAATATCATGACATAATTTGAAAGTAGGAGATTAACCCAAAGAATGGAAGTTGGGTTAAGAAGTTCCCTTACCTCGTGTCTGACTTGACTCAACCGTTCTTTAACCTCCTGAATAATAGACTAGAGTTAATATATACTTTATTAAGAATTATTTTCAATTTCATTTTCCTATTTATATAACTTATTAAAATGATATGAACATTATGTAATTATTTAAGTTAATAACGGTCGTTTTTTCGATCTTTGGTACTTGAGTCAACAATAAACTTTGTATAATTACAAGTGGTTTATGTGGTAGAATATCCATTATATCCAGAATTATATTCATGATTTATATGTCATATATATCATATATATCCAGTATATAAATTCATTTATAATATTACGTAACATTTAGAGGTAAGAAATGAAATGCACCGTTCATGGAGACGGTAAGCAGTACGTACGCATTAACGCTACTTTCATTTCTATTTCGTATTTAATGGAATTAAATCATAATGATATAAATGTATAATATAATTCCAGTATAATATGGTGTATAATACCATTTACTCTATCCTTTATACATCCCACATATGGCATTAACGATTCAAAACACTTTGAGGGGGCGGTAGTCCGCACTTCCAAAAATGAAATTATCGCATTTATCCATAATGGAAATCATAAAGTATGACATAAATGAGAAATACAGAAGCATAAGTAAAACATAAACATATTATATATCATATATAAATATAGTGACATCTTAATGGACACCTTTGAAGGTGTTATATGAGTGTTGAACAATCATCGTTTCGTGAGGCAGAAATTCGCCATCCACAGAAACCCTATGTTCTTTAACCATTAGATGTAGGTGTGTGTAAGTGTAGCTCTAATACTTATTATAAAAACATACTAGTATATTGAGGATACTGGTGTTGTTACAAAAGAAATGAATAAAAAGGTTTTAGGGGGTTGGAGAAGAAAAATAAAACAAAACAACATTGGAGAAAACATTACCTCAAAATCGTGTAACTCTTTTTGATTTGTGCCAAAGGATTCCTTGGGAAGATTTCTTCCCAAAGTGAGGCTTCTAGGAGTAATAGGGGGAATTTGGAAGAGTATTTGGGAAGAGGTTGGCCGAGCCAAATGGCTTGAAAGTGTGAATGAGGTGGTAGAGGTGGGGGCCTTTTATAAGAGGAGAGGAGGGGCACTTTTGGAAAGTAAGGAAATTTTACATTATTATACAATGATTTTAGGATTCTAAAGTTCCCACACTAATATAATTCGTGACTAAGGTGATAAGGGTTCGAAATATACCCATACAATAGTCTTTGGACAAGTGTAATCCTTTGATTGTACATTATCTTTTCATTTTATTAAAATCGTTAAATAATGAGTTCATCGCTGCATCATAATGATGTCATAAATAATTTAATTTATTTAATATCTAAAAATTATAAAACAAATACTATGATGTAGGAAATCGTTTTATCTTTCCAATTACTATTTATAGTCAAAAATATGGCTTCTATAACCCCATGTAAAAATTGTTTTTGTAAAACATTTCATGTTTGTGTCATTTTTTTACTTTAACATTAAATAAAATGTATTTATGTCATTTTCCAACTAAAGTGGCTCCATGGGGTCCCCAAGTTTACCCATGGATTGTATTGGTCGGCCATCGAACATCAAATGAGGGTAGGACATGTGTCAAGCTCATATCATATTATTAAAACATTATTTTTACCTTAAACTGTACTAATTACCTCTAATCGCGATTAAGAACTTAAAAGTTATTATTCACCAAAAAATTATTTTAATCTCATTGAACCACATTTTACTTCTTAATGAAAACCATGTATGTCAGATTTTTGAAAATAAAATCACAGAGGTGGTAATATTTCATTTAAACGAAAAATCAGTTATTTAACTACCACTTAGTGGTTTCACTATTCATCAAAAATTGTAGTTTTTCAGAACAATGCCAAAATTTCACCTTAAGCTATAATTGATATTCCGATTTCAAAAATGATGTCTATTTTACAAAATTCCAAATATATATGTTGCATTAATTTATTTTATAATTAATTCTCGTTGTCACAACAAATAGCGTGTTTTTAAGAAACAATTTATATCAAAAGATTGGCAATTGTTTATGTCTAATTTCAATGTTAAATTAATTCTAATGACCACCAATGGATAAAATGGTAAAAATATATTCTAATTATACTTTAAAACCACTAAATAGTATAATTAATAACTATAAATTATTTTGATTAAAAATTTGTTTTTAAGTATTTTTCACTATTCATAAAAAATTAGAAGTTCTTAGAAAAATACCAAAAATTCAACATAGGCTAATTTCGATATTCCGAATCCAAAAATGAAGTCCATTTTGAAATATAAAATTTCTATAATTTTAAAAAGTGGGTATTACTATTCATAACGACTACTTTGATTAGTCGCAGTGTGTTAGAACTCGAAGTTGCATACAATGCAAGTTATTGCAATATTGAAAGAGAGGTGTATCGTGGAAGCTCAGGGTGTTACATTCTCCCCTCCTTAAATAAATTGCGTCCTCTCAATTTAAAATTTTTCATTGAAAATAAAAGGTTGAAAATTGAAAATACAATTGTGGAAAACCCACATCAGAAATAAGGTTAATAAATATATAACATTAAAAGAAAGCAAGATAAGTACAAAGGTCACCCGAGATAGCCCATTCTAGGATTCTATGAAAATATGGATATGGAGGACAAACAAACCATCAAGGTCTAATGGAGAGTTATAGAAAACAGGATTAGGAGAAAGTTTAACTACAAGAAAATCACAAACTTGTGATTGGTTAAACGATCATTGATTCCCCATTAAGAAAAGTTAACCGACAACATTTTTGTTTTGAGTTAACTTTTATAAAGTTGAGGAATTTATTTAGGAGATTTACTAAGAACGTAAGGGAATATACATACTTGTCATGTAGACTTTCATTCTTTAATAAATTTGTACCACAAACCCATCTTTCACTCTAAAAGGTAATAGAACTCAAAAATATTCTATTTATCCTAATTGTATAAGGTTACAAATATTAACACATACCATTTAGATTAGTAAAACTATTTTGAAATAACCAGGGACTTCCTGTAGGTTAGTGGTAGGTAATAAAGGCCGGTCGCACTATGGTTGTGGGTTCGATTCCTGCAACTTTGTCCGACGCGACGGGTTATGCCCCACCCTGCAGGTTTTCCTTTTCCTAAAACTATAGTATCATAATATTACAAAAATAATCTTCAAAAATGTTTTAACCTTAAACAATACTATCCAAAGATCAACTTAATCCATTCCAACCTTTATAGTTATCCAAAATACCTCTGTCTAGACTTTCTCTAAAATGTCGTTAAATTCCAAGATCAATTTCAACATTAGATTCCCCAAACAAAGTAAGGTTTTTCTTATTGTCACATACTAAAAATATGATTTCCTTCATCATATTAAAACCATAATGATAACAACAAGTACTGTAGTACAATCCTTATATATATATATCACATTATTCTAATAACCAGAATATAATCCATGAGTCCAAAAGCACCAATACATTAGTTATTCTGCTTCAACTATAGTAACAGCATAAGATTGTCCTTGATCCCTTGGCCTTTTCTGAGGTAAGTTTCCCTGACGCTTAGGGAATTCATTTGCATAATGCCCCATTTCCCTACAATTGTAGCATTCAACATTGATAGCCTCTTTCTTTCCCTTTCAATCAAGCGCCTGGTGACCTTTTTCCCCACATTTATAACAAACTCCCATTCCTTTTAGGCAAGTACCAGGGTGATTCTTCCCACAATTATCACCTAATGGAAAATCCTTCTTTCCCTTTTTCCCTTTATCTATCTCTTGTTCCATCGTTCTCTTCTTCTCTTGCTTTAGTTGTTGTCATAAGACTTAGAGAATTCCATTTCTATCTTGATAGCACATGAGACAATATCTTCGTATGTTGAGAAAGATTGTGATACTAAATCTCGACGGAGAAATAGTTTTAACCCATCAAAGAAACGATCAATCTTACCTCTTGGGTTACATAAATAATCTGCAGCATACCTCACTAACCTTGTAAAGTTGGCCTCATACTTTGCGACATTCTCATCCCCCTTTTGTCTCAGACTCAAAAATTGTCTTTCCATATCTGCTCGATGGTCACGAGGATAGTATTTTTCTAGGAAAAGCTCTTTGAACTCCCTCCATTCTATATTCGATACGTCATCATCTTAATTTGTGTTTTGAATCAATGACCGCCATTGATCAGCATCTCCAGTGAGGCGGTAAACTGCCATTATAACCTTCTCCCTTTCGCTACTCCCCAAGGCGTGGAATATTTTCTCTAAGGTGTTATCCATTGCTCAGCTACTAATGGATTTGTACCCCCATTGAATGTTGGTGGTTTTTTCCTCATGAAGCGATCTAACATTGATCCTCCACGTTGTGGATCAGGGTGATCCATACGAGTAAGGTTATTATTCAAAACTTGAGTGAGTTGTCCCAGTATGGTAATAAGTTGATCAGCACCAGTTGTATCTCCAGATCCACAATAATTATCTTGAGCAAGAGGGAAATCCCTACACGGAGTGCGTTCATTGATACGTTTTCCATTCCTTCCACTAGGCGCCATTTCTAAACAATGGCATAAACTAGATTAGTTTATGAATCAGAATACATAATTCTATACTTATAAAATACTTAACATAAATTGTACTATTTATGGATATAATCCATAATTATAAAAAGGTTTTCTTTGAGGAAGTATATACTCATAACCGTTCATAGCGGTTTGTAAAGAAAACGAGAATTATCCCAAGCATATCCCCTGGGAGTGTCGTAACCAAGAGTGCAGCAAGGCCCGTTGTCGTGCACCAGTTCCCGTTCGAGTCTAGATCAAAGTGGTGTTTTCAGGTTTTACCCCTAGGTACATCTGTGCCAAATCCGCCTCTACCTGCTCATATCCAGACAGGGATGTATTTCTCGGAAAACTCACAAAATCTCTACAATAACAAAATTCTAAGAAGTTCTTCTATACTAATCCTCAAAGTCTATCTTTGGGCTATGTTCTCTAATCAGAGTTTATCTAAATCTAGCTTCCAAGGTTAGTACTAAACTGCCTCTGATACCAACTGTAATGCCCCGACCCCAGCTACCCAGAGTCGGTGCATTACTTCGTAACATTGGCATGATCACAAAAGATCAAGTCTCTAAAGACCGATTAGTTTAGTAGCCTTTGAAACACTAGATACATTCATAAGTCTTACATTACATCATAATGTAAAACAAAAATACAACATCTTCTCTTCATATCCCCTTATATTATCCCTGCAGATCATTCATAATATACTTCTTCACATCCTGGAAAATATGAAAACATTGAAAGGGGTGATCTCAGATGCTCAGTAAGGATAACAATATTGCGGAAGATTTCATAAATAAACATAAAAATTTAAGGCAATGTATAACTAAAACAAAAGCCTTTTAAAATTGAACATAAACATAATATGGAAAAAGTAAAATGAGATAATTCCATTCACTTCTTCACATGGATATTCTACTGGTCGAATAATCACATGCAATATCAATAACCACTTTCATAATGAGGGAATGTATAATGCCATACATTCTGAAACATTTTGTCAAGGCCTCGGCCAAGACGTCTAAAATGATTAAGGCCTCGGCCAAAACCATAAATCAAATTGGGAAAGGGCCTCGGCCAATTCCACGTCTAGTTTTCTCATCAGACCTACCGATGCATCGAGGATCTATAGCGGGCTCCACCCATCACTTATTAAGTCCAATACATTCCTCATATGAATACGTTTAAACATATCATAAACCATAACATAATCGTATCACATAAAACATGCATAAAGGAAACATAACATTTTCACATTTCAATCACAAGATATCAATACAACACATTGATATAATAAAAATGCTTTCAAAACCATTTTCAATACCAAAATAAATGAAAGTTAAAACTTTGTATTTATTTTTCATTAAAAAAAGTGATGGCTTGTAGAGGAAGCTGAAACTCAAATAATGGTCATGGCGGCGGAGAAGTCATTGTCGCCGCCTATATACGGAAATAAAAGCATTCCCTTTTTGTCGTATTGTAAAACTCTTCGTATAAAAAATATTCCTTTTGACTAAACGTAAAGGTCAAAGGGGTTTATACACCGTATAAAAGAAAATTGTGTATAAAACCAAATATGCCTCAATGAAAGGAGATTGAGACGAAGTCCTTAAAAGATCATTTTTAAAATAAAATATATATATTATGTGAATTCACTATAGGTAAACATAAATAACGTAAAAATACAAAATAGGACATAATAATATCATGACATAATTTGAAAGTAGGAGATTAACCCAAAGAATGGAAGTTGGGTTAAGAAGTTCCCTTACCTCGTGTCAGACTTGACTCAACCGTTCTTTAACCTCCTGAATAATAAACTAGAGTTAATATATACATTATTAATAACCATTTTCAATTTCATTATCCTTTTTTTATCACTTATTACAATGATATGAACATTAAGTAATTATTTAAGTTAATAACGGTCGTTTTGTCGATCTTTGGTACTTGAGTCAATAATAAACTTCTTATAATTACAAGTTGTTTATGTGGTAGAATATCCATTATCTCCAGAATTATATTCATGATTTATATGTCATATATATCATATATATTTAGTATATACATTCATTTATAATATTACATAACATTTAGAGGTAAGAAATTAAATGCACCGTTCATGGAGACGGTAAGTCGTACGTACACATGAATGCAACTTTCATTTCTATTTCGTATTTAATGGAATGAAATCATAATGATATAAATTTATAATATAATTACAGTATAATATAGTGTATAATACCATTTACTCCATCCTTTATGCATCCCATATATGGCATTAATGATTCAAATCACTTTGAGGGGGCGGTAGTCCGCACTTCCTAAAATGAAATTATCGCGTTTACCCATAATGGAAATCATAAAGTATGCCATAAATGAGAAATACAGAAGCATAAGTAAAACATAAACATATTATATATCATATATAAATATAGTGACATCTTAATGGCCACCTTTGAAGGTGTCATATGAGTGTTGAACAATCATCGTTTCGTGAGGTAGAAATTCGCCATCCATAGAAACCGTATGTTCTTTAACCATTAGATGTAGGTGTGTGTAAGTGTAGATAGAATCCTTCTTATAAAAACATCCTAGTATATTGATGATACTGGTGTTGTTTCAAAAGAAATGAATAAAAAGAGTTTAGGGGGTTGGAGAAGAAAAATAATACAAAACAACATTAGAGAAGAGATTACCTCAAAATCGGGTAACTCTTTTTGATTTGAGGCAAAGGCTTCCTTGGGAAGAGTTCTGCCCAAAGTGAGGCTTCTAGGAGTAATAGGGGGAAGTTGGGAGAGTATTTGGGCAGAGTTTGGCCGAGCCAAATGGCTTGAAAGTGTGAATGAGGTGGTAGAGGTGGGGGCCTTTTATAAGAGGAGAGCAGGGACACTCTTGGAAAGTAAGGAAATTTTACATTATTATACAATGCTTTTCGGATTCTAAAGGTCCCACACTTATATAATTCGTGGATAAGGTGATAAGGGTTCGCAATATACCCATCCAATAGTCTTTGGACAAGTTTAAGCCTTGGATTGTACATTATTCGTTCATTTTATTAAAATCGTTAAATAATGAGGTCATCGCTGTATCATAATGATGTCATAAATAATTTAATTTATTTAATGTCTAAAAATTATAAAACAAATACTATGATGTAGGAAATCTTTTTATATTTCCAATCACTATTTATAGTCAAAAATATGACTTGTATAACCCCATGTAAAAATTTTTTTAGTAAAACATATCATGTTTGTGTCATTTTTTTACTTTAACATTAAATAAAAGGTATTTATGTCATTTTCCAACTAAAGTGGCTGAATGGGGTCCCCAAGTTGACCCATGGATTTTCTTGGTTGGCCATGGCACATCCAATGAGGGTAGGACATGTGTCAAGCTCATCTCATATTATTAAAACATTATTTTTACCTTAAACTACACTAATTACCTCTAATCGCGATTAAGAACTTAAAAGTTACTATTCACCAAAAATTATTTTAATCTCATTGAACCACATTTTACTTCTTAATGACAACCATGTATGTCGGATTTTTGAAAATCAAATCACAGAGGTGGAAATATTTCATTTAAACGAAAAATCAGTTATTTAACTACCACTTAGTGGTTTCACTATTCATCAAAAATTGAAGTTTTTCGGAACAATGCCAAAATTTCACCCTAAGCTATAATTGATATTCTGAGTTCAAAAATGATGTCTATTTTACAAAATTACAAAAATATAAGTTGCATTAATTTATTTTATAATTAATTCCCGTTGTCACAACAAATAGCGTGTTTTTAAGAAACAATTTATATCAAAAGATTGACAATTGTTTATGTCCAATTTCAATGTTAAATTAATTCTAATGACCACCATTGGATAAAATGGTAAAACTATATTCTAATTGTACTTTAAAACCACTAAATAGTATTATTTATCACTATAAATTATTTTGATTAAAAAGTTGTTTTTATGTATTTTTCACTATTCATAAAAAATTAGAAGTTCTCAGAAAAATACCAAAAATTCAACATAGGATAATTTCGATATTCTGAATCCAAAAATGAAGTCCATTTTGAAATATAAAATTTCTATAATTTTAAAAAGTGGGTATTACTATTCATAACGGCTACTTTGATTAGTCGCGGTGTGTTAGAACTCGAAGTTTCATACAATGCAAGCTATTGCAATATTGAAAGAGAGGCGTATCGTGGAAGCTCGGGGTGTTACAAAAAATCCCTTAAAATACTAAGTTTACATATTCAAAACCTGGCCATCTTCATAAGGATGCCAAATAATCCATTTTCTGAAAACTCGGGACAAAACATGTTATAAACCAGAACTCATTTATTTGCAAAACCAAATCCACATTATAAATCCAAAAAAGGATCCAAAAATAGAATTTTTCATGTGTCAAATGAATATATAAATCCAAAAAAATCATATTAAATTTCACTTGACACATAAAATCCAATCGGGCAATTTACAGTACACATGACATGGACTTTTTAACAAAACAAATTATTTTATGTACAGTGAAAGGGATAAAATACCATTTTCATTCCATAAATTTATTCATTCGACTAAAAAATGTTCCAAATACCATAAACTGAGTGTGAAATCTCATGAAATAATTTATCAAACAAGAGGAGTGCACATTTATACCAAAACAACTATATTTTTAACAAAATAAAGAATAAAACATCATTTTCACTCAAAACAATTAAAAACAAGGTTTCACTACAGCACGTGTCATATCAATAAGGTTATAACAGAATTATAATGAGGAAAACTAAAATATAAAGGATTTTACAAGGGATTCCCTACCTCAAATACATGGCGGAAAGGAAACGCACACCCAAAATCACCTGCTCAGGTTCCCAGCACTCTAGACGTCTGAATAACCACCCTAAATGAACCAAACCCCCATAAATAATCTTTAATAAACCGTATCATAGGTATTTCAAGACAAATTAAGAATAAGAAACAAAAAAGAAAAAGTAAGTATAATGAATTGGGAGAAGAAAGGAGAGGGAATATCACCTTGGAAACTAATGAACTCTTTATCTTCCATTAGATATGAACACTTATTGGATATTTAATGGATTGTAAATTAATGAAGATTATCCTTAGGTCTAGGAGAACTATGAAAATTTGATTTGGGAAAAAAATAGTGAAATATTAGGGATTTATGAAAGAGGAAATTTACCTTAGAAAATCTAGACGGTTTCAGGAATCTTGAGAGGTTCCACCCTAATACTCATGTACGATGACCTCTAAAGAGTAAAAATCAACAATGTGGGTGTGCCTATGTATCTTGGGATCGAGTGGGAGGTGGAATCACCAAAAATTTCAAACAATAAAAAATATATAAAAGAAACAAATTATTTTTTTTAAAACTGAAAATGGGCACACGGGCTGGACCAATACCTGAATAGATAACCCAAATTCACCATTATTATTAATTCTTAATGGTTCTAAAAATATATTTAGACTTTCATATGTCAAGGGAGGAAAAATAAGAAATGTAATGAGTCAAAATGATTAAAAAATAAACACTACTGAAGATAATATCTATACCAACGTTTTTGGTCAAACTGTTGGTATAGTTCACTTATATGGACCTATACCAACGGTTTGGCCAAAACTGTTGGTATAAGTCACTAATTTGGACATATACCAACAATTTTGGACAAGCTTTTGGTATAGGGGGACCTATACCAATGGATTCGGGAAACATATTGGTATCGGTCACTTATATGGACCTATGCCAATGGTTTTGGCCAAACCGTTGGTATAGGTCCATAATAGAGACCCTATACCAATGGTTTTCCCCAAACCGTCGGTATAGGTCCCCCCTATACCAACGGTTTGTCCAAAACCGTTGGTATAGGTCCCAAAATCAAAGAATCTATACCAATGGTTCTCCAAATCATTGGTATAGTTACATGTATTTTTTATGGAATCTTCTTAGATACAACATTGTATAAATCAAAATTTAAAATATTTATTATAATACATATATATATTTATGAAATTATGTTCACAAAAGTCAAGTTAGGTTAGTTTTTTGGTCGTTCAATCATAAACTGAAGGTAGTGGGATCAAATCCCAAAGAATGCTTCTTTTTTTAAATACATATACCAATGGTTTTATAGAACCATTGGTATAGATTTTTCATATTACTTATACCAATGATTTTGGGCAAACCATTGGTATAGACATATCCCCATGGCTTACTTGGCCACGGTTCTCCAAACCGTTGGTATAAGATATACCAATGGATTGGAGGTCTATACCAATGGTTTCAAACTATTGGTATATTGTATTTTTTTACTAGTGGAAGGATTTATAAAAGAAACAAAATATGTTTTTAAAACTGTAAATGGGATGATGGTTTGGCCCAAATCATGAAGTAACCACCCTTTCTACAAAAACTCCCAAAAAAATAATTGAGGCACCAAAATATGGATGATTAGATATATATGATACTTCAAATCTCAACATTAATTTCACACAAGACCTAGTAAAAGGATTGGGATTTCCAATGAACCGGATCAAAACAAAGACATGAAAAATCATTTGTGACAATTCTCCCCACCATTAATGATTTCTGCCCTCGGAAATACATAGCGCTTTCTCAACGAAAGATAAACACCTGTGGATTACTTATAAATATGATCCATCCTCTCATGAAAAGAAAATATCATTCACAATTAAAGGAACTTAAGCCTCTTATCTCAAACAAAACACCAACTCACAACCACTTCCAAAGAATCAACCGATGGATCGAGTCACAACCTCCACAAAAATATTAAGAATGGGATTGTTGGGAATTATCACAATGAACACAACGATCACCCAATCCAAAGAGAACTCGCGAAAACCCAATATTCTAGTCGAGTCTGTAATGGAGTCCTCACCATAAGAAGAAACTAGTACTAGACATGTTCTTAGGATGAAAATCCAAGAGACCCATGGTGGGTCATCCCACCATTAGAAACCAACTAGAAATGAACAAACAAGAATTGAACATGATATAGAATCAGGACTCACTCATACAAGGCCACAAAAACTCTCCTACAAAAACCTATCAACCCAAGTTGAGAGAAACCCAACTTGAACATTTAAGCCACCCACTCTTGAATGGAGGTGGAATGAACTGGTCCAACACTATCTGCACGTATCCAACACCCCCCCCCCCACCAAATTAGGGCTAGGAGGGAAGGGGACCCAATAATTAATCCATAGAAACCACAAATGAAACAGATGAACTACCTCACTAAAATGGTAGAGGTATGACCTTAGCAATACTAACAACAATCCAGGGACTCCTAACTACGTACCAACTTCACTCTAAAACCTATGGTT
Source organism: Viscum album (assembly GCA_963277665.1). NCBI lineage: Eukaryota > Viridiplantae > Streptophyta > Magnoliopsida > Santalales > Viscaceae > Viscum > Viscum album. Next base: position 154,882,257 of record OY728145.1, read on the forward strand.
GGAGCTCTGATGGATGATGCATCTATTGCCTCGCAGTCATGCTTTGATAATTCCCAACATCTACTCCATCCCTTAGTTCCACACAGTTCCACATAACACTCCCAGGAAGAAACAGCAGATCAAGAGACACCATGTAAACCACTTCCTCAACAGCACTCTATTACCAAACAAGAACATAGAGATACATAACACTATTTTCTCTCACTCCAAATGTGGATTATAATGAAAAAATCACACAAAAACAACCACTAAACATCACCGCGCACAAATAATACAAATGAGAGAATCACCATAAAGGGAAACCAATTTAAATAGATCCCAAACAGCTCTCTATTTCAACCAACGGACCGAGTTATCATTTTAAGAGAATAATTTAACATATGAAACAAATCCATAGGTTGATCAATTATAAATCTTACCAATGGAGAACCATCCATGGCCACATCACAATATCCCACACATCTTTAGAAACCCACTGAACATTACCCCAAAACCAAGCCTCTAACAAGATCTGATCTCAAGATGCAACAAGAGTATGAATTCTAGATCATAAATAAGAATACTGAATAGACAACACTTCTAATACATAGGATAATGCATCCACATGACCGTTGGTTCATAACAAACACCATAAATTTTTGAGATTAAAACACTTTTGAAAAATGTAACTAACTTGGTGGATTTTTCACATTCACAAATGGTGTTTCATCAAGTCTCACTCACATAAACATTTACATGCCACCCTAGGCACTCAAATACCATTCCGTAATGGAAATTAATCCATATATCTACAAAACATTGCATGTGACAACCCTTGAAAACACCGAAGGAAAAAACATACCATCATTACAAAAATAATCATGTACCTTCCAATGGTACATTAACCACCAAATGAAAAACCATTTTCAGATTTCACAAGACAAACCGCACTACATCCAGAAACATTTGATTAAAAAACAATCCATTTAATTTAATAGAACATCTAAAAACAACCATTCTATTAAAAATTGCATGTTCCCTTATTATGAAAATTCTGAAAGGTCTCTTTTCATAATCCGACAACCACAAAGGCCAAAACCCATTTTTAGAAAAACACCAGTCGCTCAAAACCAAATTTCCAAAACAAATTTATCTAATTAAAAAACCTTTCAAAATCCTAAAACACTCCATTTAAAACAATTTTCAGAATTACATTAAAATTTTTCATTCTATCCAAAAATTTCATTTCACAAAAAATTATGTTTTGATTAAGTGAAATTCAATCCTGCTAAATCATTTCCTCTTTATAACCATGATTTATTTCAATAAAAACCCCAAAATTTAAAAAATTCTCATATTAAATTTTGAAAACCCATTTTTGACTTTCCAACAACCAAACTATCCTTTAAAACCCATTTTCACAATTCTCACACAAGTATTTTCAAAAAAATCATAATTCAAGAAACTCCCAAGAGACCCACAAAAATGAACTACTCTAGGTGGTTGACTTGATCATTTTGCTGGTATCCATATGTTAAACACAACCCCAACACAATTATTCTTCTTAGGAACATTCATCGGGAACAAAATGGATTTCTAGGCCCTGCGAGCTCATGGATACCATTATTCCAACTCCCCTTTTCATATCTCAACACCAAAATAGCCAACAGAATCGGAGACACTGATAAAACCAAACTTTCCATGGCCACCCAATAATTGGAATGAGAAAGAGTTCGCAATGCTCTTATCGAACATACCCCTCGATTCCTGAATATATTACTCCATCTACCTTGATATCCCCATGTAACAAAAGGAACTCTACAAATAAAGGTCCTCTAAGAGCTAACCTCCTTTGATATTGACTTTTCACGAAACAGCCCAAGTCGACCCTGAACTGGTCACCCAGTACAGCCTGCAACAAGTCCCGAGAGGCGTTCCTGGTCCCCTCGAGATGGAGAAAACCACAGAGGTAATCAATTGACTATACAAGGTAATTAATTCTCCCAAACATAAACTATAGAACAACTACAAAGACAAATGGACATCCAAGCACATTTATATAAAACAAATTGAATTAGCAATCATGTATACAACAAAAATGGGAGAACAACTGAACGATACAACTAAACCAACCAAAACTGATGACCAAATAACTCAATGTGACCCCACTTGTAAATTTCCATGAATACAGTCACATGTATCTCAATGTGATTGAACATTAGATGGATCCTTCACAAAGGATAAAAACAAGAAATAACTTTAGGGGTGACTATTAAAACTCAGTAGGCTAGCTCGATAATATATTCCCAATGCATGTACATTAAAATAATAGAGACATCATTTTCAATTTTGAACTAAAATATATAAATGTGTGGTTTTCTACTAGGTCACTCAAAAAAAAAGTTCAATCCATTTCCCTTAATCTTTTACAAAACTAGATTCATTGAACTAGCATGCCAATAGCATTTTCATGGGGAAAGTGATGTTTACATATCTAGATTTTCACAATAGGATAAAACACTTTAATCTGAAAATCATTTTCATAAACCTAATCAAAATTATACCACCACCTTAAAAGAAAAAAATACACAAGAAGGCATAATAGTATTGACACAACAAGGGAAATGTAAATATATATACAACCATCAAATTCATCACTACAAGAAACTGAAAGCCAATAGACATGGGTGAACCTTAGAGATCAAGAACCAACAAGAAAATACTAATAGATGAGAATATATCCCTGTTGGAAGGACGCACATGATGAAAATAAAAAATCCAAAACACTCATCCACCCTAACTCAGGATAGACCAAGGGGCCCAATCCTATAGTAATAAACCCAAAACAAATCTGAGTCACTCCAAGGACCGATCTCATGCCATTAATCAAAAAGAACATAAAGAGTCCAACCAAAGGCACTCTCATAATAGATCACAAGTAATATTTAGTAAGGAAGTCACATTCATTATATACATACAATAATGTCCTGAGAAACATCCACATGAGGTTTTTATAATAAAATATTTCACCATTTTTCACAAAGCTTCCAAATAGGCCCTTAAGAGCTTCTCAACACAAACGTCTGCAAAAGGTACACATTTCACTTTTAATAAAGAGGTGTATACAAACCATTTACAGTATCAAAACAGTTTTATAAATGCCTTAAAACACTATGGTTACATGTTCAAAACGTGGCCATTTTCATAAGGATGCCAAACGAGCCATTTTCTGGGAACTCGTGCCAAAACATGTTATAAACCAAAACTCATTTATTTGTAAAACCAAATACACAGTGGAAATCCATAAAAATATCCCAAAATAACTTTTTTCATGCTTTCAATGTATTTATAAATCCAAAAATAATAATTTTCAATTTCTCAAGACACATAAAAGTTAACCAGCCAATTTACCGAACACATGGCATGCACTCTTTATAAGAGCAACTTATTTTAAGCACTTGAAAAGTGATAAAATAACATTTTCATGCCATTAAATTATTCTAGCTACAGAAACATATTATAAATACCATAAAATAGGTGTGAAATCTCATGAAATAATTTATCAAACAAGGGTAGTGCACATTTATACCAAAACAATTGTATTTTAACAAAATAAGGCATAAAACATCATTTGCACACAAATCAATTAAAACCAAGGTTGAAAAGCAGCAGATATCATATAAATAAAGTTATAAAATCATTATAATGATTAAAAATAAATAATAAAGGCTTGTTCATGGGAAATCTTGCCTCAAATCATTGGTGGAAAGGAAACGCACGCCAAAAATCATCCGTTGTGGTTCCCATCACTCTAGATCTATGAAGACCCACCCTAAATGAATAAAACCCCCATAAAAATCATTCCAAAACAGTACCATGGGTATTTTATGTCCATGGAAGAGTACGAAACCAAAACAATGGATGGAAAGGGAATAGGGAGAAGAAAGGAGAGTAATTCTCACATTAGAAACTAAAGGACTCTTCATCTTCCCAAATATCAGCACACCTAGAGGAAATGTAATGACTTGGAACTTCTTAGAGATTTTTCTTAGGTCTGAAATAACAAGGGAAATTTTGTTTGGGGTAAATAGAGTGAAAGATGAAGGATTTATGAAAGATACAATTTACCTTAGAAAATAAAGACGATTTCAATAATCTTGAAAATATTCACCCTAATACTTAGTTAAGATAATCTCCAAAGAGTGAGAATTGACAATGGGAGTGTGGATAGGTATCCTGGGCTCGATTGGGAGGTGGGATCACTGAACAACGTCGAAAAATAAAAAATATATAAAAGAAACAAATTATTTTTTAAAAAATGGAAATGGGTCCATGGGATGGGCTGATACCTGAATAGATAACCCAAATTCACCATGCTTATTAATTGTTAATGGGTCCAAAAAGATATTTATGACTGAATATGTCAAGGGAAGAATAATATGAAATTTAAATGAGTCAAAAAAAATTTAAAAATTAAGGATTTATAAAAGAAATAAAATATGTTTTTAAACCTAGAAATGGGCTCACAGTTTGACCCAAATCATGAAGTGACCACCCGTTCTAAAAAAAACCAAAAAAATATAATTGGGGTAACCAAATATGGATGATTAGATATAGATAAAACTTCAAAAATCAACTTTAATTTCACCCAAGATCTAGGAAAAGGATTGGGACTGCCAATGAACTGAATCAAAATAATGATATGAAAAACTTGGGTGTGACGCAAGGTATATTTATAAGGATATGTGTAGGTATGTCTCTAAGGATATGTTTAAGAATGAGTTAACATTTAGGCAAATGTTAGGTAAATTTGGTAAGAGTGAGTATTTTCCTAGAAATAAATCAATGTATGGATACTACTAGTGTATGTGGCTCTATAACAGATGTACCTATGGGTAAAAACCCCAACAAGATGTTTTAGGCCTGACTTGGGGTAATATTGTAAACGAAAATAGGCCTTGTTTCACACCCAATTTGACCCTCCTTGGATATATGATTTTGGAATTCAAGAACACCTATGAACCTTAATAAAGAATTTAAATTTTGTATGACTATCAATATCCTAGGATAATCCTAATGATTCATAGATTAAAGAAGTGGGATCCATCATTTGGGCACACAATAAGTAATTTTCATTTATATATGATATCCCGGTGTGATAATGTTTCAAGAGAATATATGAGGAAAGAAATTCCATCTTTGGAATGTGACAACCTAGAGCTAATTTGTGATATATGGTGGATCAATGTTATGATTATTTCAATGATTTATTTCTAAATATTTGAATTTTTATATTTAAGAAGGGTTATATGGTTATCCATTTATGAAAATTTTAAGTTAAATATCATATAAATTCGGTAAGAATAAATTTTTATCTCTATACATGAGGATTTATACATATTGGATAACCTGTTAAAACTAATTTATGTGGATGAAAACTAATGGGATGGCATATCATGGGTCTCAGGAACTATTACTGATTTAGGATTAAAAAAGTCACTATAATTTTTAGAGAAAGAGGTGAAGTGGACCAATGAATAAAAAAGGGTGATATTGTCCTGAAATCATCTAAGTATATCCTTTCATTAAAATTCATCAACTTTAGTAAAAAGGATATTATATCCAAAAATGTGGTCTTTGAGATTTCATTTTTTATGAATCAGAAGGTCCCTTAGGTCATCACAGATTTATGGAATTGTGATTGTTAACTTTCTCCTAACCATATTCTTTATCACTCTCCATTAGAACTTGATCGTGATATTTCTCATCCATGTCTAATTTTTCACTTCCCATATATGTTATCCTATTTGGGAATCTAATTATGAGTTACATTGGGTAACCGTTATGGTTCAACAATCCCTTTTTAAAGGGATTTTTTGTTTTCATTATTATGATGTGGTTTTCTGTTAATGTAACTTTCATATATTAAACCTTTGATAACTAAGAAAAATTTCGAGGGTGAAATTAATTTTAAGGGTATAATGTAACCCCATTATATTTTTTGAAATATATATTTGTTCAAAATAATTAATTTTCATTAATGCCTTGCATTGAACTACGTCAAACATTAATTTCAAATGTAACTTATTTTTCATGAATAACAAGAAACACTAATTGGCCCTATAATATAGGCAACACCATGTTTCTATGAAATTTCATTTTAATATTAGAATTATTTAAATAAAATATTTATAACCTATGTGATAAAATTTTTTATAGGAATAGTAATAACTAAATTTAAAATATTTTTTATAACGGTTTCATATAAATAAATAATATTTATTATGAAAAATATTTGTTTTGGTAAATTAATTACTTGATTAAAAATAATATTTTCTCAAATGAACTCTTTTTCATATCCTTATATAAAAAACTATGATATTATTTTTAGGAACTTTTAGAAATTTAATTTTTTAAAATTAACTTCATTTTTAAATTAATTATTTCAATATTATCAGAGTGTGATATTTTGGGATCTTTCTGAAAATTTTCATTTTTTGATGAATAGTGAAAAATATAGTATTTTAGTTAAAAACTACCTTTTAGTTTAAAGAAATATTAATTATAATTTTTATTTTAATGTGGTATTTAAAGTAAAAATAGATCAATTATACATATATTAAACCATTTTTGGTCAATGGAATCATTTTTTATAGAAATTGGTTATACAAACTTATTGAACTCTTAAATGTTTTAACTTTAAAAACCCGCTTTCTCGCCATGTTTTCGGGATTACAGTTTAACGTAATTTTCCCATTTATATGATTTGATTTTTGAAAAATCTATTGACATGGTTGTAATCAGTGTGAAATTTTTATTCTAATAATATCAAAATAATTTTTGACCAAAAAGGTTAGTGAAAGTGATTATAAATAATCACAACGATTAAGGTAAGATTAAGCTAAATTAGGGACTACACCTAAATCCTAAGAACCAAAATGACATGGAACCATGTCCAATATCTATTGGATGCTAATAATTTTACCATATCCCATATTGTATTTAATTTTATGTTTTATTGAGATATTATGAAATGGGAGTTCCCAATATAAAAGGTTAAGTAAGGAAAAAAGACAAAATCAAAACTCTTATTACCATAAACATTTATAAAACATTGAGATATGTAAAGAAAATCACATTTTATGTTATACATATCCTTTTAAAATATGAATGGATTATTTTTATCATAGTAATTCTCAATAATTTTAGAGATGATTTAGTTACTTGAATTTCTTAATAAACATCGACGTAGTAATTATTTAGTTAATAATTAACTAAAATAAATGATAATATTAATATTAAAAGTGAAGTGAATTGATTGAATTATTGTATTAAATTATTTTTTACAATTAATATATCTAGATACACATATATAAAATTAATTTATTTTAATTAAAATATAATTTCAATATTTTAAAATTAAAATTTTATTAATATTGTCAAAATTATAATTATTATTATTTTCAAATAAATGATATTTTATTATATGATTTAAAATTAATAAAAATAATATAAAATTCCAAGTTATTTTTAAGTTTTAAAAAATATTAAATATAAAATATTAATGGATCAATTTTTCTTTAAAATTAACATATTTACCCATAAATAGAAAAAAATTATTAGCACGGTCTATGTTTATGAATTGTTTTGCACATCCCATGCGCTTGTTTTAAAATTTAAATTAATAAAAACATGATATTATATTTAAACTAGGTATCATATTTATAATTAAGTGTATATATATTATATAAAAAATCACTTTAGTTGATTCTTATAGGTTAAATTACATATGTTAGAAATTTCATGCTTTAATAAAAAAGCAAAATAATAAAATTGGGAAATCATTGAAGTTTATGATCAAAATTAATAAAATGTACATATTTTTATGTTTTTTATGTTTATTTTACCATATTTTCACATTATTCAAGTATGTGTTAATTTTTTAGTCACATTAGGAAAATAAGACCCCCCATTATAGAATACCATGTGGAGTTTACAAAAATGTCACTCCCTCGCTGTTATAAAAAGGAAAGCACTCTACCCCCACTTCATACATCTCAAGACACATTGTACCATCCAAAATCATCCAAAATTGTATCAAAAAATCCATCCATTCGTTATTTAATCCTAAATTGTGGCAAAAATACTTCCATGGAATCCCTTTTTTGCAAACCAAAGGGAGTTACCCGATTAAGAGGTAACACCCTCCCAAAAGATCCTTTATTTTTTTTCATTCAAAACCACATCCACTCTCATTATTAAATTATTTTATAAAAAAATAATCTAATCAATAAACTAGTATGTTTTATGATATATTTTTTTCCTACACATACACACATTTCCATCTAATGGGTAACAACCATGATATTTACGTGTACGACGAACTACCACCCCACAAAATGATGATTTATCGTTTTTCCTTTACCTCCTATCATGGTGGACATAATGAGGAAAAATATATTTATATATGATTTATATTAAATTTATAATTTTATAATGATTTTTTAATTATTTTAGAACATACTTTTATGCTTTATATCTTGTGTAAATATGATAATTTCGTTTGAGGAAATTTGGACTACCACACCCTCAAAGCTATATGATTAGTTCACACATTGCATTGAATGTATTGAGGATGGGTTTACTGAACTTATATGATACATATGAGATAATAATTATAATTTAATAATTATATATATATACATATATGACTTTTACTTTCATTCTTTCAACATGACAATTAAATAGAAATGGAATTCATACGTATATACGGCCTACCGTCTCCATGAACGGTGTATTCAGTTTAATATTTATTTATTCTATATATTATTATAATAAAAATATAATTAATATAAATGATATTTATATCATGTTTTAAATTTTTTAAATCATTATTTAAGTACAAGAATTCACGGTATAACAAAATAAGGCACTTGCAAAGAACAAATCGGATATTACCCGAAGTGAACCCATAACATAGAATTGTTAATAAAAGGGTCATACAAAGTCATAATAAAACAATATATGGTATTATATATTAGTGTATGTTTCTGTGATATATGCATAATAAACTTATATTTATTATACATTATTTTTGAATGTGTGCGACGAGAGTCAACACACAAGGTAAGCGAACTTTATCTCACTTTTTATATTTATGAGATCCATTCCATGTTAAACACTCTTTACATTTGAGTGGTGTATATACTTACCATGAATTTATTATTATTATTATTATTATTATTCATTTTATGGGTACTTACATATAAATTCTATTACATTTAATTCATAGGGATTATTTTTTAAAAGTTACCAAATCAGTAATGAAATTTAATCTCAGTTCTTCCTCTTTGAGACACATGTCATGTTATCCACCTCTATTTTAATTTCAGGTGTATAAACTGTCTTTTACCTGATATATAACTGATATAATTATTTTTATTTAATTTTATGTTTTTTGTAATATAATTTTCTTATTTGTAGAGTATTATCCCCAGTTACCATGTGGTAAGAGTTTATTGAAACAACCTAATCGCTTTTCGAGATTTTTTATGATTATAATTACATTATAGAGATATTAAGATTCATATCTCAATACCACTCATGAATTATTTTATACTATATTTTTCCATGATATATTCATTTATTAGGCCTATTTTTTCACAATTTGGTACTTAATATAACAAAGAAAGTTTTTTTATAAAATTACAACTTTATTTCTCATTTCCGTTTGAAAACTCAGTTCTTTTAAAACCATGTTTTATAAAAAAAAATCAATTATTATTCATATTCATTAAATTTATTTTCAATTAAAAATAATTAAAAATGTTTTAATGAATTATTTTTATGTTTTCAAAGTATTTTCAAAGAAATGGTTTTCAAAACACTTCCAAGCATCTATAGTAACATTTCAAAAAAATGGGTTTTAAAATGTTTTCAATATTATTTTAAAAGTTTTCAAGGAAAATGGTTTTAAATATATTATCAATCACACATTTTATGTTTTCAAGGAATAATCTCTTCAAAAATTTCTTCAATTTTTCATTATATGTTTTTACAATGTATTCAATTAAATGGTTTTCAAAACATTTTAAACATTTCCTTACACGTTCTCAAAATAAATTCAAGGAAGATTTTTTCAAAATTTATTAAAATATTACATTATATGTTTTTAATTTATTTACATAAAAAATGGTTTTTAGAGGGCCTTATGTTTTATGAATCATTTTCCAAATTAGATCTGATATTTTCCTCAAGAAATTTTTTTATAATATCTATCAAAATTATTTCCCATTTAATATGACATCTATTGGATTTACTCATACCTTTTTGTGGAATTATTCAATGTTTCTATTCATATTATATCTCTAAATGGTTTATGTTTTGATGGAAGTATGTTTATCAAACCTTTTTCCCTTTCACATGTTGTATGATTTTGAAACCCACTTATTTTCATGGTTTATTCATTTGATGAAATGATTATGAAACCAATATCTTTTTCCAATAGTTATGATATTATTATATGTTTGTGATACCCAATTAATTTTGAGGGTTATGATATTATTATTTTTATTTTTTGACATATGTATGTATGATTTATTTATGAGATGTGTGTGACCTATATCTCTCTCAAATTCATTGGATAAAGATTTATATCTCGTGTGAAACACATGAATGGAATGTTGTATAATCTTAGTTCAGTATTACAGGGTTGGAACAAGGAGTGAAATTGGTTTAGTATTATAATTATTGAATAGGGAGTGAACTCGGTTAAGTTTTATAAAGCAGGATTGAGGAGTGAATATGGTTTTATATTACAGGATTGTAACAGGGAGTGAACCCAGTTCTGTAAAGGACATTATACACTAAGATGGTATTTGAAGCGATGCCTTGAAGACTATGGAAATCAATATATATTTTTATATATATATATATATATATATTCTTATGTGGATATAATTATTAGATACATTATTCCTATGTTATACATTCATGGATTATTCACTTTATTTCCTTATGATCCAAGAATAATGAACATCCAAGATTTATGACATGATTCATGTATATGATATTTTATATGCAGTGTATGATCTTCTATTTTCATTATCATTTTCTCATTTTCCTATGTCCATATTTATTCTTACATTTCTCTATTATTTACGTTTAAGGAGGAACTGATATCACCCATTTTTATGTTTTATTCCCCATGTTATGAAGTTATATTTCTTTTATGATATGTCTAAGAGTGTTGATAGTCTTGGAGGACTTGGTGAGGGATAATTTAGCTCTTTCATGTACTAGTGTTTAAATTTCAATGTTTCCAAAGGCACTAGACTAATACGGTCTTTGGGATTTGTTTTTATAATGTATTATGTATTCAAAAAGAGTGATGTAATGTTAATGTATGTCAAGAATGGGTCTTTATATTACGAATGTGGTAAGTGTTCTTCATCTCAATATTTTTTTGTTAAGAAATGCTTATTATCATGCACTATTTAAATTTTTGAGTTATATATATTTCCCCTTTGACAGGCTATATCCTAAATATCCTTATTTGAATTATATTTAAATGTTCATTTACATTTCTTCTTATATGGTTCTTATTATTCAAACGTATCCAATGTGGTAAGAGGTTAATGTAACAATCTCACTCTTTTTTAGGATAGTATAGGATTATATTTTTGATGATGAAATTTTATGATCTAACTCATAAGAATCCAAATAGTTCCCTTATCCTCCGGTTATTTTATTTGAAATTACGTGTTTTAATTTTATTTTCTATCTTTATGAACATGTAATTTTGAAATAATATTTAAAAGAAAACCCAAATTTATTTATCTATTTGGTTAAAAATATTTTTTCTTCCATATCCATGAGTTTTAAAAAAAGTTTTTATGAATTTTTTTACTATTATCATATGATTTTTAAAAGCTAATTTTAACAATTATTTAATTTATTATATAATTTTAAAATAAATATGATATTTTTTTGTAAAAGAATTACTTTTTAATTTTTACTCAAATGTTTAAGGAATTATTGTAATTAATGATTATGTCATGAACAGAATTTCCCTCCGTCATAAACACGTTAGGATTTAAATATAAATTCACATATTTTTCGGTTATTTTCTAATAAAATGTGTTACATGATATTTTGTAACTTTTTATATTTTAAATATAAAATCATAAAATGAAATGGTTATTTTCCCTAATAAATATTCTTGTGAACTTTTAAAATATTTTTTAACCAATGATAATATACTTTTAGGTTACATATACATTACTAGGGTTATGATCCAATGACATCATCCTCATTATTTATTTAGATGTTGTATGATTATAATAATAAGATGTTTATGAAAATTATTTCCTATTCATGTGATGTGATATGATGATATAATGATCTAATGACTAATATATGATTTTTTTAACACAATTTTATATTTTTCATTATCTTACTGTTAGACATAGAAATATATATCCATCAAATTAATTGGGTAAATCTAGATGTATCTTGTGATAATAAGTACTGGAATGTGTAATGAATTTATTTTAGTAATGTACATTTTACACTATGACAGTCTTTGGAGTGATCCTTGACTGAGGATATTTCAGAATGGGGAGTGAGCCCAATATACTATTATAGTACTATAAGTTAGCCTTAAAATTTAAAATTATCTTCAATGATTATGTGTATGAAAAAAATGATTTCGTATTCCAATATTATTCTTTCATGGATCATGTTATTTGATTCCATTATGATTTTTATCTTATGAAATGCCAAGATTTATACCATAATTCAAGATTATATTCAATGATATGTTGGTTGTGGATCATAAAATTATATTACCAAGTTCTTATACCTTTATATTAATGTAATGTTTAAGTGATAATTTATTTTCCCTTATTTTACCTCTCCAAGTATATAACCACACCCTTTCTTATGTTACCATTCCCTAGGTTTTGAAAAACAATTTTAAGTTGGTTCTATCTAAAATTAGTTCTACGGGGGAAGTCATTTGGGAAGATATTGAAGATATTTATGTCCTTATCACATGATATTATAATTCCGGAAAATTAGTCCACCCTATGGGACTATAATCATTTTAAAGAGACCCATTCCATATCACTCATCTATACTACATAAAATACAAATTCATATAATAGAAAATGAACCCCACACTAGAATAAAATGACGATTTTCTTTTGAAATTAATTATTTTTGAGCCCCCCCCCCCCATTCATATTTGGCCTTACATTAGTGCATTTCCCAAGGTGAAACTATACGGTTCCATGGGTTTCGAATCATATTCCTATATATAAAAATTCCCCTTCCCTATAAATGAGTAGCCATAATACATGGGAATTTCATCATATAGGAACTACGTATGTCTTGATTCTTATTGTTTTAGGATATATAATGATTTATAGTCCATATATTATAGGTTAAACCATGTGTCACTATTTTTCTTCTCCACATTATAGTGGATCAGAATTTCCTTGTTATGGAAAAAAATGTCTAAATTATTCCACCACCAATTTGAACACCCTTTTTCTATAAATATATCTTCATGAAACGTGCATATCTAATTTCTAAAAAAACATTCATGGATATTAAAAATGAGTATATCTGTATCCAGGGGACACATATATTTAGAAATGATTACTTCCACACATTATGGATCTATATATGTACCCTTAATATGTCTTAGAAACCAAAATAATGAATTCATCTTGATGTGAGGGTCATAATATTTTCAGGCCCCACCCCACCCCCACCCCCCAACATCACAACAGAACCCATTATTTGAATGTTTTCAGTGGTCATACCTTATGGAAAAGTTCCATATCATCTTTTTGGTCTAAAAACATTGAGTAATACTATACAAATCCATCATTACCTATTTATATTTTTTTGGTAAACACTTGGTTATTGAGACCTATTCATTTTTTATATTTCACCAACATTATTCTAAGAAATAATTCCTTAACCTTTGTGCACCCCTCTCTGACATTATTAATGGTAGAATTATTTTCTCTATTCATGTTTCCTTTATTTATTCCCTTAATATATAGGTTGTATCAATAATTCTATAAAATTTATATGACAATAAACTCTTCTTGTGATTGGTCAAAGATTTAGGATCATAAAAAATATCTCAAAAATAGATATAAACTAAAAAATCTTAATTTATAAGGGAAAGATACAAAAAAATCCATCTGGAAAACCCAAAATGGGAGGGTTGAGAAATATTCAAGACTATACTCACTAATAATCCCCCTTTAATAATTTAGATAAAATTAGAAAAAATATAGAAAATGAATAGATCATGTGTGTTCTATTAAATATCCCAAAAATAGTTGAGTTGTACTTGCTAGGCACACTAGATTAGGAAAAATATAGATAGATTTCAGGTTATGTATATCTATATCGAATGTGTGTTCTATATATTGGTTTATAACTTTTAAGGTTCTTGATACCCCCTTAAATATACCATTTGTGCATAAAACTATTGAAATTTCCCATGTTTTGAACATTTTAAAATTTTCATGAGATTTTGAATATTTATTTTGGCGGATGGATAAAGTCTTATCAAATACATGGAATGTAATTCTAAGAGTGGGAGTACATATAAGTTTTTTTCTGATGATTAAAGCTTGAGATGGGTTCTAGATGTTTGAATAAGTTTTGGGTATATCATGCTTTGAAAATCAGCTTTCTGGAGGAACTACATAGGCATCACTTTATTTAAAATGTGTAGCCCATGAATAGAAGTCATGAATCCTTGTAAGTTGTGTCACATGGTTTATTAAAATCTATAATAAGGGTATCACTGTTGTGTGTAATGTCTCAAGAAAACTACAATGGATGGTGCAGAAGCTATGCATAGTTTTTCAAATTGTACACCTATCACGCATGGTTAGTGTCACTTACAAGTATAACCACGCGTTTCGAACATAGTTATCCCAAACCTTGTGACTAACCCATGTGAGGTATGGCTCTTGGGTTTTGTGAGTTTCACATTTGTCATAATGTTTTCAAAACTATGAATCCCAATTCTATGCCTAATTTAAAGGGTTTAAATGACTATTTTTCTCCTCCAACCACTAAATTTTTTCCACCCTTTTCACCTCTCATTCATCTATCATCCTCTATAATATGCATAAATTCTTCTTCCCACTTTCATGGGTGGATTTCTCTCATTACGGGTCTCATACATGAATTATTGGATAAATTGGATGCATATTAGTAATTCTTAGAATCCACCATCATTATTTCATTATTTATCTCACCATCTTCTGAAATAACATCATCTGAGATATTTTACCCTATTTTTAGGTAATTTGTCTAATATTTTAATATATCCTTTCTAAATCAATTCAAACCTAGATAATGGATGAGTGGACTATCCTAGAAATGAGGTACATGGTGTGTATGATTTTCCAATTAATGTTTCATCATTTATAATTTATTTTCATTATGTCACATATTTGACATTCCATGATTTTCTTAAGAAATATAAATGGAATAAATTAAATACATATACCCCTCCTATGATGTTCCCTTGAACCCCCCTTAAATATGGTTTTAGGTTTATACCTTGACATATAACTCCTCATAAGGTTGGTTTTGTTACAATGTTTATATATATTGTAGTTGTGAAAATACCAAGACACCCATACGGGTGTGTCGAGTGTACCAATTTTTTAGAGGAAGTTTATAGAATAATTAAATTAGTAATTAGTTGGATAATCCATCCTTGTATCTTATTATCAATTGTGAAGTCACATGACTAAATAAACTAACATAAAGAATTGTATTGTGGTGTACATGACTACATGTCGCTCCTTATATTTTATAATTATATGTATAATGAAATGCATCTTTAATTATGATTTTAATGGGTGCCTACAATTATAATCTTGTGTGATCACATATAAAATAACCTATTTTTATGGATTGAATTATATTATGGCATAGATGACCTCCTGGACTATTTTAGTTATTAAATGAAACATACCTACTTGTTAGAGTAATACATGAGTGATACTTTGGTTCCTTACATGTAATTACTTGGATGGGATCATAGATTAAATGAATTATAATATTCCTTGATTAATACTAGTATTCATCATATAGAATACCTTAAATTGGATCATAGGATGGTTTAGATTATATATACCATGAGTAATACATGGGTTACTTACAAAAAAATTCCTTGGACTGAATCATATGATAAATTATTGATATTACACCTTGTTTGATACTTTGGAACAATATGTAGAGTTCCATGGATGGGTCTTAATGTTTAATGAATTTCATTAATGATTGGGAGGCACTTGGGTTCCACATTATAAAACAACTTGGATGGGATTAAGGGATAAATAAGATTGTGTTAATTTAATGAATATCTTGTATTGGCCTTAGATTTTATACAAAATACCATGAAATGTTTAAAAAATTATCTAAATTTCCATGATGTTTATTGTCTTTGGCGTATATCCATTCATTAAATATAATCCCCTTCATATATTATAATTTATCTAAAATTGTGGTTAGGATATCCCATATTTAAAATATGAGGCTAGTATGATATCCTTATATGGATACCTAGGCATTAATCTCTGGTTCTTATCTAGTTAATTTATATCTATGTATAAGTTTTAGTTTACTCATATACATATTTATTCATGACAGAACATGTTGAAAGAAATTTTCGTTTAGGCTTAAGTAGATATAGTCGGTCAAGTGTCCTTGAGAAACATGAGTTGACTTGATTAGAATTAGATTTTCTACAATTCATTAATTTAGATATACCTACTAAGTTCTTTATTTTATATTCACGGATAGTATTACATTATACATTATTGGTGGTGGTATAATGAGTATATCTCACACCCTATTTGAGCCACCATTTCACTAGGGTTCCCGAACAAAACTCATAGTTTGATGTTCGGGATCATGGATTGTGAATTTCCTACCATGATTTTACATGGAAGATTAAGATAAAAGGATAGATCTAAATATTAAGATTCTCATAGAAATGGTCCTTGGGGTATTTTTTCTTTTCTTTATATATTTTTTATCCGTTACATGTTGAATGTATATTGTTGTACATTGTATCATATCCATGCATGATTACTCTTTCACTTACTACTGATGATAAGATTACCCTATATTTTTATACCTTTATTTATTATTCTTTATATGTATTTATTTATGATATTAATGGTATAGTCTCTCAAATATACCACCAATCCATAGGTGTTTAGGGAGGTGCGCTTGAGGCCACGTGACCAACTAGCTGAGAGGGTTTTTTCGTAGCTCCCAATGCAGGATAATGCAAAGTGTTATCAAAGTTTTATTTTCATTTAATTTTACCATTTGGTATGGTAGATAGGAGACCAAAAATACTTCAGTTATTGGTAAATATCTTGTGCATGGTTTTGTCCATCCCATGCATGAGGGGGAGATAATTTTTCACGGATAGGATTGTTGTTCTATATTACCATTGACTATAATTTACCCATTGGTGGTCATTGTAATTATACTATTTATTGAATCATTTATTTTTTGATTTATATTACCCTTGGATTTGTATATCAAGGAATTATTAATACATGCATCATCTTAAGAACATAGAGATTCACATTCCAATCAAATGAAATTACATATAGACCTCGTTATAGAATTCATCGTGCATGATGATTTGTATAACATGCTTGTGTGATTATCATTATGCTTATTCATATCCCAGCATAGTTAATTATATATTGGTTTTTCATCTATTCCTTGTTTGGTTGATTTTTTCATGCTTACATGCATTATTTTACTTACATAGTAGCTTACCATGATTACCGCCATGCATGCATGACTGATTTTGTAGTTCAGTTGTACTACATACTGTTATTACAACATTACATGATATAAATGATGTTTATATATATATATATATATAATATTTTGTATCAAACTATCAATCAAACTAAACATTGTTTCCCATATATATTTATGGTGGAACCTTTATGGACCAACTATGACATAACGGTGCCATGAACCATTGGTTTCATTGTCAAAACAATTTATGGTTGGGATTAAATGGGTTTCACAAAAAATTTATATTCTATGGGAATTTATAAGTTGGTAAGGGTAATCCATATAATCAAACCATTATAAATAAACTTCATATATTCTGACACTGAAGGTAAAACCTCTTTTTAGTGACATGAATTCTGATTGTAACATATAAAGGCAAGTACCTTTATAATTTGTGAATGGTAATTCATTTAACTGAACCATGTTGTGTGTGTGTGTATTAATTTTGTACTAAAATTAATATATAAAATTATTTCTTATAAAATATATTTTCAATTTGTAAATTTATAAAGGCTTGTACCTCAATAAAATAGGCACGAATACTTGTATAAATAATTTCTAAATGCACAACTTGATCTAAGTAGACCAATTGGGGCATGCTTCTTATGAGAAAAACCCATTATGTGTGTGTTAAATATTGAATAAAATTAATGTTATGGGCTGAATTTAAATGGGATTCCAATTTTAAATTATAGTGTGATGAATCCAAAAAACGGTAATGGTTCTCCACATAATTATACCAATATTGACATGGAGGGACCATCATTGGTCACCTTATTATTTTATGACTTTGTACATAACCCCATGGGGGTATGATAATGTAAATAAGATAGTTAAAAAAACTTCAACCAATTATATGGTGTTACATATAAACGTATGGTGGAATCCTACTTCAATTTTCCCCTTAATTGATAAAAGACCTATTATCTTCTTTTGAGATTAATTATTAT
This sequence comes from Viscum album, assembly GCA_963277665.1. Classification (NCBI taxonomy): domain Eukaryota; kingdom Viridiplantae; phylum Streptophyta; class Magnoliopsida; order Santalales; family Viscaceae; genus Viscum; species Viscum album. The sequence goes on from OY728145.1 coordinate 154,901,063, forward strand.
GATGTGTTAGTGGATTAAAATTACAATTACAAGTGTTTTATGGTATATATTATAAATTAATATTTACATTAAATATGCCAGATATGAAATCTCAGGAACTAAATTAATGTTTAAAAAGGTAATATTTAGAGAAATTTCCTATATTTCTATATGGAGCCATCTAAGCTAAGTTATTGGTACATATTTTCATGAATACAGTGCTTTAAATCCCCTACATATGAGATCCTTCAATTTTTGTAATAAAGGGTCATTGGTTAAAATCCTTAAATGAAACCTTTTATACGTGTTATTAGCGAAGTACCCTCATATAAGGGTTAGATCTAGTTTTCTTGAGAGACCCTTCAGTGGTAATGTGTAAATTTCCAGTAGGTCTTATTTTGGAATTTTCTAGTTTCTTAGAAGAAAATTTATAGGTACTTGAGCTTTTTCCCTTTTTGGAATGACTTTGGTTTTTAAATATGATGCCCTGTTTAAAATAGGGGTTATCCATTTGAGGTATAACCCTTGGCGATAGTATACCTGTAAAAAACTGATCATAGTTTTAAGGATTTCTAATTATTTCCCTTTTGATCCAGTTGAGTTAGTTATAACTCTTAAACAATGAAATGAAACACTGATTTCGTTAGTGTTTCTTAGGAAAGTGAATTTCAATAGGGAGTTTTTCCCATATACATATACCACTGAGTTTAATATATTAATTATTACATTAGTGTTGTAAAATTTTAATGAGAACAACCTTAGTTGGATACTCATGGATGATCAAGGACTGGTAGCTTAATTTTTAGTAGGTTATGATTTTCCACCCATATCGATAAGTTTTGACCATTTTATGTCGATTCTTCCATAACTAATTTAATTTAACCTCTTCTAAAATTGTTCTTATAGGTGTGTTAGACACTATGTAAGAAATTCACTAAAATGGAACATGGTTCTCATCATAGAGAAATTAAGGATTATTGGTCATCCCTAGCGACCTTTTTTTGCTTGATCTATAGGGATATGTAGGATAACATTATTCCCTTAGTTCTAATTCTAAGCCTAGTAGGCCAGCTTCATTTCTTCAGACCATGTGTTTCCCAATAGAGAGTTAAGCTTAGGTTTTATGATTTACATAAACAAAATGGTCATGGTCTTGAGATATTTTCTATTCTGGTGAAAGGAGGATTATTTAGTTTTATGATTTTTTAATGTTGATTTATTTGGACATTGAAAATAACTTGGGTTAATTTTTTATCAAAACTAGCTATATTAGTCAAGACTGAATAGGTTCCTAGACTAGTGGACCACTGATTTAACTATTGAATCCTTCCTATATAAATGATGTCATGAGACGGGCATTCATTATTAAATCATGGATCCAAATAGGTGGTTGAATTTCAAAAGGAGTTCCAAGGGAACTTCCTACTGAATAAAAACTAATGTGTCAAGTGGCATGGTTAGTTTGACCTTATTGACTAATGATTATAATAATAATAACTTCAGTTTTTTAAACTGGGTGGTATGGGACGTACACTTGTTTTTTATGGTTAGTTTTTAATGTGTGTATTGAATGAGAAAACTGTATATAATTGAACATTGGTGAGGGATTTTGTAAAGGTTGAGGATTGATTGTTTAAAAATTATGCTTGTGGGAAGAGTGACCTAGAGTTTTGGGATAAACTAATAGAATCTCTATATAGTAAGGAATAAATTGGAAGAAATTGGGTGATGTGACATTTTTTACCCCTGAATGTAATTTGACATTCATGGATAAGGAATTTATTGTAAGTAATTAGTTATGAAAAATGTGTCCTTTTTATGTGATCTTGGATTAGGAGATCTATTCATGCCTAATTAAAAAATCCTAATGTAATCTTAGTTTAGATATAATCACATCCCCAATTTTAAAATCTCCCTAAGTGGACTAATAGATCATTGGTTATACACCATGATACATGATTTAATATGTGTTATGGTTTGAAGAAATTAATCCTTGGGAGTTGATATTAAGGACTAGTTTAAAGAAAATCCACTTGGTTTGTGGTACACCACTTCCTGTTTAAGGGTATTTAACCTTGGTATATTTTGATTTTAATAAATATTCCCTAGTGTCTATTCTCAGAAAGTAGGAAAGAGTAAGGGGTGTCATTACATTTGGGCTCAGGGATGAGCGTCTTTTTAGAAAAGATATCATTATATCCTTAAATAGAAGAGGCCTGGGCTATTTTCTTGGTTTCCCTTTTCAATTAAGTGAAGATAATTATTCCCCTAACAAGGTTCGATGAACTTTTTTCTTTGTATGGTAACCCTAATGTGATAAAAATCATGGAATCTTAAAGATATATGTCATATGGAAATTTTATAATTCAAGTGTTATTGAATAGGTGGAGCAATTTATAGTCATGAATCCTTAGTAAATTCCTAGAATGGAAATCCAGATGCAATTTTTAACCCCATAATACCTTATAATGATACATGAATAATGGATCCGTATTGTGTTAGTGTTGGTTCTACATTATGATGATGATTCTTATTTGAGAGATGGTTTGGTACAGGGGTGTGATTTGAACTTTATATTTCCTTCCATGATAGTGCTCAAAAAAATCTCAGTATGACTTGGGATAAATATTTAGAATTTATTTTTGGTGAGGCACTCTCCATAGGAGCATATAATTTTCAAAATAGTAGACTTTAGGTGGCTTAATATTTTTTTTGAAATATATAGATGTGTTTGATGAGAAATATCATCGCCCATGTCATTAGAAAGAGATAGGTGCAACTTAATGGTTTAATCATGGATATTAAAGGAAAAATCATCTTGTCCAATTAATGAACAATCGATTGGGATTCGACCATTTTGACCTAATCGTGGGTATGATATGGTTTCCATGTATGCGATTGTATTTTTTAGTTTAGGATCATGAAGAGTTCAATTAAAACTCAATTGGTATGTCTTAATAGAAATTTACAATGGTGAAAGTAATATGAATTGGAATAGACCATAAGTCGTCTAGAACCTATTGTGGTAAGCCTCATAGGCTGAGTGATAAAAGTGAGAATGGCGTGATCATGTGTAAGGATAGATGGACTTGGGTGAGTGTTTTCCTGAGGTTTTTTATTTTGAGTGTGATATTGGCCATGGGTATTGGTATCTTAATTAATGGATGTTTAAAGTGATTACTAGAGGATGGTTGGGAGTTCTAAAACACAATTAAGAGAATTTTAATGAAAATTCATGAACAAATTAGGTTGAGTGATATTTCTACTATTCCTAAGGGATTCTAAGTGATGAGATTTTCTAAGGTGGAGGGATTTTAACATACTTTCTTTTTCTCCGTTTAAAAATTTTAAGAGATTTTGAACATTTAATTCAGTGGACGGAAAAATGTTAACTAAGACTCAGAATTTATATATGAATGTGAAAACTCCTTATTGTTATTTTTTTTAATAATATTTAAGGAATTAGAGTTTTATAATATGTTTGGATCAGTTTAGAGAGTGTTAGGCTCTAATAACCCTCTTTTCGAGAGAAACAGATGAGGCTCATCGTTTTCTTAAATCGTGTGGCCTATCCAGAGAAACTATATGGCCCTTTAAGGGGTGTAACACAATAATTTAAACCATTAATGTTCTGTAACATGACCATTTGTAATTTCATCTGAAAACTATAGATTAGTGCATTCAATTTTTGTATTGTTTGTGCACATTTTGGAAAACTGTGCACCTGGACCAAAAGGTTAGTGCCACTTATGTAGTAGCATTTACAATTAGAAAAAACTGTAAAAACAAACCATTAATGTTTTGGATATTAGGTATTTTATCCAAAAATATTATTCATGATCATCCAAACTTTTAATAATGATTATGATACTCATTTAATGGGTAATATGACCCTTTTTCACCTCCAACCCTTAAAGGGTTTTCACCCCTTTTCTCCTCTGATTCTGCCAGCGGCCTCTTCTACACAAATATAATCTGACTACCTATTATATGGGTGGGTTTATCTTAATTTTTGTCCAATTAAACCACCAATATCTGAATTGAAATCCTATTGGTAATTATAATACTCTTTCTTCTTCCTTTTAATGTTTATCTATCCATAATTAGTGCTAACACCATATGAGCTAATTCATAGTATTTCATGGAGTTTGAATAATCATTTGATTTCTCTCATCAAACTCAAAAAAAACCTAATATTTTATGAGTGGACCATCCTATTCATGAGGTAGGTGGTTTATAATATCCCCCCAATTTGTGTCATTTATAAAAAAAATCAATTTTATGCATAGAGGTACTTCGACACACTGCATCAAAAATATAAAATTCCTTAAATTAAATACTTAGACAATACCCATGATTTCCATATCCCCCCATAAATATGTTTGGAGTAAAATAGATCAATATGGATCACTAAATAAGGATGGTTCAATTAAAATATTTATAGAAACTTTTGTTGTTCCAATTACCAAGCTACCCATATAGGTGTTTTGAGTGTACCCCTTTTCTAGTGTAAGGATATATAGGAATTAAACTACAAGTTTGTGGGATAATCCTTCCATGTAATCAGTTATCACTTGTGAGATAACTTGACTAAATAAATGAACATTATGAACTTTATTGTGGTATGGAATACTACATGGACCTTATTCTATTTTATAATAGGTGGATAACAAAATGTAACATCAATTGTTACTGGCATGGGTGCCTCTCATAGACATATTATATGTCAATATATGAAATGAACTATTTTCATGGTTAAACTTATATTATAGCTTGGATAGCCCCATGGAATATTTTAATTTTTAAATGAAATATACATACATATTGAAGTAAAAAAATAAGAGATACTTGGGTCCTTACATGGAATGACTTGGATAGGCTCATAGGTTAAATGAATTATACTATGAATTGAGATTTACCAAGATTTCTTATAAAAAATAACTTGGATGGGATCATATGATGTTTGATATTATAAATACCTTGAGTGATACTTGGGTTTTCTATCTGGAATGATTTTGAATGGATCACAGGATAAATGTTTTTTATTACACCTTAGATGATAATTGGGCTTGTTAAGTGAAGTGTCAAGGATGGTTCCAATGTTTTAATTAATTACATTAATTCTTGGTATACACTCAGGGTTTTAATTGTAGAATTCCTTAGGCAAGCTCAAGGGATTAATGAGATTATGTTGATTTTATAGCTCTCCTGGATTGAAATTAAATGATATGAACAATATCATAAAACATATAAAACCTTATCTAAATTTTCATGATTTGTATTTCCTTCATCTTTATCTCTTTATTAAAATTTAATACCCTTTTATATTTTAAATTATCCAGAATTGTGGTGATGACATGTATTATCTAAAATGTGATACTAATATGATAACCTTATATTCACTACTGGTCACTAATCTATGGGTCCCCACCATAGAATATAAATTTTTACATATATACTTGTTCACACATATTAATATATATACATGGTGGAACATGTCCATTGAAATTTAGGCTTTGTAAAAACTATGTATGGTCATCCATGTGTCCCTAAAAAACCTGAGCTAACTTGATTTCATTTTCATTTATTTCACCACATTACTTTTAATATACCTAAAAACAATCTTATTTTATATTCACAAATTGGATTTCCTTAGAAACCATTACTGGTGGCCTGCATAGTATATGTCACACCATGTCCAAGCCTTCATTGCATTGGGGTACACCAAAAGAACTCAAAGTAGTATGTTACCGATCATGGATTGTCTTATGTGTTTTCATTATTCTATTTGGTAGATTTGGAGCAAAGTACTTAGATCTTTCGATGCTCTTTGGGATATCCCTTGGTGGATTTTTTCTTCTCCTTTTATATTTTTTATCTGTTGCCTATTGTATTTCTGTAGTTGAACATTTTATCATATACATGCATGATTACTCGTTAATTTCTTATATACAATATGTTTTTATTATATTCTACTTTTATAATCCTAACGGTATAGTATCCCCATTGTACCACTTCTAGACCATCTCTTTTAGTCAACAACCACTAGTGTATGCAGAGGTGTGCTTGAGGTTATGTGACTAACCATCTTGGTGAAATGCTTTTTGGATCTTATGTTGGGATGTCACACCTACTTTATCTCAAAAGTATTTATATAATTATTCATCATATATGATTATAATTAATGATTTAATTCAACTCAAATGGACACTTGTTTTAGCTATGCATACATTCCCTAAATATGGATTTATATATATAACCCCAATATGGGATGTTAATGATAAGCAAGTTTTTATCCCAAGGCCAAGGTCCTTTGATCATTATTTTACTTGACGCTATTATAGTATACCACATCATTTGAATATGGTTAGTTGTCATCCCTAACATATGTGTCCCATATCATCATCCCAGATTCCAACCACTTGAGTAATGAATTATTGAACCCATAACCCAGATATTTTAGTCAAATCAATACATTTGATGTTAGAAATTATTTAATCATACTCACTTTAAAAGAATATATGTGGCATCTCATCCATAAAGCTTCAAATTATACTCATAACATGACTCTAAAACACCCGAAAATATGGTATAAACATCAGGACCATAAACCGAATACATTTATTCTTGATATAATTTATTCCAATGATTTCCCCATAGTTCATGTTTTGTTTTTTCATGCCTTATTCCTATTTATGTTCACACCCTACTATTAAAACTATGTGACCATAAGATTCAACAACCTTTAGGTACACCCTATTAAATCATTTACCATGGTCCAATAATGAAAAATATAAATTCTGTTCCTCAATCACTAAGGACTTTTATGGTGGTTATAGTCTCATTCACATTGGTCACAGTCTTCAATGGTGGTTTTAGCCTATATTCAATGTTTTTTTACCTCAAATACTAGTCACATTGGTTTAAACACTAAGAATAGAAGTTATTTCCAACTATAGAGATATTTTATGGCACTGATCCGATATTCAAATAATGTTTCATGGGATCATGATTGTATATAAACTGCCTCACTTTTGGTAAAAGTTGTTAGACCATAAACATCAACTCTAATTATTATAATTTTCATTACAAAAATATCAAATATAAGAGGAAAAAACCCCTCATGTTGAAAAGAGTAAAATTTTAGCTTGGTCAAATGTTAAGTCACTCCTCATTGAGCTTGCATCCTATATGATTTAGGAAAAAATTTCTCTTCAAAAATGAAAATACTCATAAAATATGTGAGGTTAAAATCCTTTATGGGGGAGGTTGAGAAAAATAAAAACCCATATCCACATAGATTCATCGATAAAATGTTTAGGTAAATATTTGGGTTATTAAATAAAAAAGACACAAATATTATTGTGTACTCCATATGATGAAAGTAGAAGTTAATTTGTACTTGTTATTCCCCTGGGCCTAAGAAATAGTTAGATCATTCCTTCATTTATAGTTTTTTATTATAAAGTATACATGTGTGAAATGTGAATAAATAGTCTCACGGTACATGATCTCTCTTGGACATTGGAATCCCAAATCCGAGACACCCCCTTCATGATCCTCATTTCATTGAGGTATATCTTTTCATGTTCAAAGTGATAAAATATATTGTTATGATAATTGTATTTATGTTTATGACTATCTACGAGCCACACCATGGAGGAAATCCTTTCACATCTATATGGACCAACTCTAGTGTTATGGTAATGTAATTTATACCTATACCCATTTTTGATACAAATCAATGAATAAGTAATTTCACATTAAAATCGGCCAACTCTAGTACTACGGTTATGGTATATATGTTTATTCCAATCTCAAATCCATGACCAAGAGGAAATATTTCGGAATCACGTGTTTGGGGGCCATGATTAACCTTATTCATTAACAATTCAATATTCAAAAATACTTATTTTATCTTGATTTTTCTATAAAGGTATTATCATGTTACTATGATGTTATAATATAGACGACATAATGGTTGAAGAATTGAAAATTATTGAAAACAATTTTTTTTTAATTCAACATATAAAAAAGAATAATTTTAAATCTGTTTTCCCTCTCATTTCACATAAGTACATAGATGAAAATATAATTATAGGGAATTATTTATGGTCTCTGAAAGTTGAATCATTATTTTTTAAGGAGTTTAAATCATATAACATCCCATCCAATATTTCAACTTATAACTCAATATCAAATTATTGTAAACCTAGCCATAAAACAAAATCCAGCCCAGGATTTTATACTACCTTTAGTAGTTACTAATCATCCGTCTACTTTCCTAACATTGAAAAATTCTAGTGAAAATCTATATAATTCCTAAAAACATTTATACAGCTCTAGGTAGACCCTATGTAGTAGTTCATTCTTCTCTATATAATGATCCTATAAAATTACTTATACACATGCATGTTTTTAGAATCAATTTAGTATAGTATTAATGGACTCCACAAAGTGGTCCAATAATTCTTCAGTTTTGAGAATTGATTACAATTATTGATCTTGAGATGAATTTATGTCCAAGAATTTTATATAGATTATATGCTAATTAATATTTTTATGCATATGTGTTAAAAACCTATGATGTATCTTTTTTTATCTTTTATAGTAAGAAATTAGAATTAATTTAAGATATATTCTTCTATATGTCCCTCTTTATGTATTTTCAAGTGAAATGTAAGGAATTTAGTGCCACCTTATCTTGGTCAAAGCCTCTTTCAAAGGTGAAATTTATATAGGGAAAAACTATCTCAATGATGAACTATTCATGAAAATTCATAAATGAGATGTCCTCTTATTAGTTTATATCCATGATATATCCATCATTTTAGATTCCAAAGCAACGCAGTCAGGTACATCAGTAGCTAGTTCCAGTATAACTGAAATAGACACCCATAGTAAATCAGTCAATATAAAGGGAAAGAAACAAAATAATAAATAAATTCAATAATTACTCCCATAAACTAGATCATTTACCACCACAACCATTGTTTGATTATCGATGAGTTCTATATATGGATCTACCTATGATACTTTTCTCAACGTACTTTTGGATTCTACTTCAATCCCCATAAACATTATCCCCTCTATAGAAAAAAATAATCCATAAAAGTATATTCATATTATCACTATAGATAGATGTATATATGAACCACCTTGGGATAGCATTATCATAAATGTGAGTTATAAAACTCAAAATAACTAACCAACTTCTTGGTATGTATTCTTACCAATTATATTTACAGTAAAGTAATCATTCATGTCCATTATTAATATAAGTTAATCCAATGGACTATTGTTTACATGGAATATAGTTCAGATATTGGGACTGATAACAAGGAATGATTATAACTATGTTGTCAATATCAACACCACTTCAATATAACACCCTTTTGGAAGTTTTAAATATATTTTTTCTGGAGGAATCAATTTTTTCGGTCCATAGCCTCTATATAATCATCCACCAAAATTTGATCTATAAGGTTGAGTGTCATCTCAACTAGGTCTTTCCTTTTTTGAGTCTCCAAAATTACCACTCCCCCAAATTCCACTACTAAAATACTTGGGGATATAATCCCTTAGGGAGCTAGTATCTTAGAATATGGAACCTATAGAGTTCCACTAACTAACTTGGATCCATCGAAATAATGATAGTTGTATTCATGCCCTTAGTTGGAAATGAACTCCCCTAGACATCTCTTACTATTGTATTCATGGATTATTGTTCTAGTAGAAGGGGTTATATTCTTTTGAGAAATTGATACGCTCGAGCATAAAAAATAAGACCAATGATAACAAAAAATTTTGAATTAGTATCACGTGATAGAAATAATTAGAAAGATAAGTAAGTATATAATTTATCACTACTATAAAGAGCATAGGTATTGTCAAATATTATTCCTGGTTCCACTTAGTAGTATTTTATAAATATAATTCCTTGGTAGGAGTAGTTAGTAAGGGTAGGGAAAAAGTTATCCTTAGGAACTTACAATTACTATCCATATTTAATCCAATAAAAAAGGGGATCCCCTACCTTTAGGTGTTTCATCCATAAGAGAATCTTGGTTGACCATCATCCTTATATTCCTACTTGAGATATGATGGTAGAGTTTCATTCCCTAGAAACCTATAAATATAGAGAGAGTAATTAATTGATGGATACCAATAATAACCTATTAGTGTAAATAACAATGTTTTATTACCTCCCCCAGGAATTGTCTTATTCCTCATAAGTTACAACTTCTGGGGTAGATAGAATATTTAATACTAGATCAATATAAAGAAGCCTACCATTAAGGGAATGGATCATTGACTCAATTTTTTCAGGGAAGAATGTCACCTCCTAGATATGGCCTATAAGAGAAATCTCATGACTAAAACATATCAATATGATCTCCTTAAAATTGTGTATAACTTGATGCTCCTCTATGGGAAACTTACTGATAAATACACCCCATTACTTCTATAAAAATGGAAATTAGGTTTTGGTATGAATGCATGGAGGAGGGGTGCCTCACTTATCAAAGTAGACAAAAATAATAACCTGACCTACTTCCTTGGAATCTAAGAAACTAAGGTTTTCATATGGGTTTTTAATTTCTAATTCCCCTCCACTATCACCTAAGGTATCCAAACTTCCTTCTCGTTAGTTGTTGGTGCACCCTCATCTTAGGGAACAAGTTAGGCCAATATCACAGCTGTGTATGGGAATATCCATGTCTCGACATAGTTTTGTATAACCTCTCCCTAACTTTAATAGATGGAAGGACCACCTAGATTCATTTCTCATATTACATGAATATAAGGAGACATTCCAATAAAACCATTGTATTCTTCAATACTCTCACATTACTTAGATGAGCAAGACATATTTTCTAAAAAAAGAGGAACTATCAGCCAAATATATAAGGTGAATACACCCCATAGATCATCACTACATCAATCCTAGAAACTAAGTCTCCTCCTCTCTATGGTATGATACAAAATCATGATATATGGACTCTCGTCAAGTTATTGATCACAACACGTGTTGGATGGGTATAAGGTGTTTAGATAGAGTGGTTGTGTAGATTTGGCATACTATTAAAATATATCCCTTCTAATGTTTTTGGTATGGCACTTCTTATGCGTAGAATAAGTGGTTTGAAATGGGAATATTGGATTGGATTGTCATTTATAAATTACCAATTATAAGTTTGAGATATGATCCAATGGTAATGGAATTTAAATAATCTAAAATTTCTGGAAGGTTTCTTTCTTTACCTATGTTTCTGAAGAGATTATATAGTTTTTCTAAGACTATGACCATTGAATAGTTTTTTTTTCTAGTCTATGGATGAGTTTTATTAATTAATTCTAATTAATCTTACCGTACTATTATACTCAAGTATTGGAAACAAGTACTCACTCATGAACATATACAAGATGGTTGTCTATCATAATGTTTCATCAGTCTTGTGGGTAACATTCCAATCCCTCTTAGAAAAGAATCTATGCTCAATGATTAGACAATATATATCAAGAATTCTATGGGTATTGTGGGCTAAATAGGTCATTGGCCTTCTCACCTTTTCATCTTTACCATTTATCAAGATTAATAAATTATCCCAATCAAGGGATAAAATTTTGATCATCTCATAGAGCTCCTCCCCTATGATTTTTTCTGCATTATGAATATATCTAAAAAATTTAGAGGTGTCCTCCCTAAATCCACCCAAATAGAGGGAGAGGGGATAAATTCATCATGAATATCCATTGTGATCAGTTCCTCTATGATGATTCATTCATCCCAAAGATTTATTCTGACTTCTCCATACACCTTATGAAAGGTTTATTTGTAAAGGACCCACCTATTAACCATGTCTGGGAGGTTGTTCTTTTCATGGTTTTAAAATGACTGTGATACCTGGACAACTTCATAAATTCATTTGGATTAAAACTCTAATATTAACTCTTTCTAGATCATAATTAAATAGAAAATCCACCCCTATTCCATTATAAAAGATCCTTCATGCTAATGATCTGAGTTTGATGATCATTCTATCCATTTTCCAGTTGTGTCCAACTTCAAGATTTATCCCTAGATATGAATATATAGACCCAAAATCCATCAAACATATTGTAAAATTAATGGATTATAACCAAATATATAGCTTTGAAAGTGATCGTACTCCCTGATATATATCCCTCTTGATGATATGATTTCTAGAACAGAGTGCAGATGGAATTTAATCTAGGTGATTAAGAAATTTTCATAATGTGGTTCTAGGATGAGGACATATTTTAGTAGTCTAAATCTATATATCTGTATCATGTCTGGTATCATGTAATCTCATATTCCATCACCCTTTATTTTAGATAAAAAATGATGTCTAAAATGTATGTGTCATATCACATGGGATTTAACACTCTCACCCATATAAATCCACTTATTTACTATGGCATAGAGGACTTACGAAAGAGTCATATTCTATAAGGAGAAAAACATTTTTATGCTTCATGAGATTTAGGGAAAAATAAAAACACACTAAAAATCATGAATCACATATCTAAATCGTATATAATTACATGAAATATTAATTGATATGTGGTTGCAAAATTTTCATTTATGGAAATTCACCACAACATACAAGCAATTGGTTGATCATTTGGTGGTTTTTGAAAAACACAACTCCAAATGATGGTATAAAATGTGAAATAAGGTTAGAATAATATAATTTTTTACATTCACAATATATATTCAGCCACATTGTAACAAATGAGGGGTCTGAATCCATTTATATAGTGTTTTCCCCTATCCCTAATAGAATGAAAAAAATTAATACAGTCTAAATTTATTCCTCGGAATTAGATTTACTTTGTGTTGATCAAAATACATTACAAGGAGGGGGGATTTTTGGAATTTTAAAAATACATGACTAAATTATTTATATGTAAAGAACCATTGAGAGAATCAAAATTATGTTCAAATAGAAAATGAAATGATCCTATGAAGCATTGTCAATCTTTTTGGATGCAATTCATCCTCGTGAATATATCATTTTCTTTTAAGTATCATAATTATAATTAACGAAGAAAATTCTTTGAAAACCCTATTTGATTGAGAAATCTAGAATATTTCCCATTTTAACCAAAGAGTGCATCATGAATGATCCTCTCATTTTTTTTAGCTGTTAATTCATGTCCCATAGTGATATTTATTGATACACATGTTTTTAGTTGAGGAAGTGTTTTATGTGACCCTAAATCACTTCGCGCACCCATGATATATATAGAAGGTATGAGGTAATTTTGGACATTCTGAAAATATCCTTTGTAAACCACCATGTTACCACTGATTTCATTAAAATGAATATCATGTGTTTCTTATAAAGAATCCATAACCATCTCAAAGTAGACACGTAGTGGAATAATAGATAAATATTACAAATACGGACTTAACACTTCAAGAAATTTATATCTTCCAATATTTCATTTTATCATGAATAAATCTAGGTAAAAATCCGTATTTTAGACTGAGATGAATAAAAATACTGGATCCTCAAAGATTACCTCCTTCACAAAGTACCTTTATGAGCTCCTCCCATCATGGGGTCCCTCAAAGGACATTCTCACAAACTAAGTTCACATAGGGAGGTTATGTGAAATAATTAATGGGACCTACTTCAATCCATGACCTATGTAGATCACCTCCTATGTGAATCGGATAAATTTTAGGGAACCAATAATCCCCCTCATATGTTTTCAAGAATTTATATCATTTATACTCCTTTCATCCGCTTTAAAAATTCCTAGGAAAATGTTAAAAGTAGCTAACCTTGTGTATTATTAATCACTTGTGTCTCTAAATTTTATTATTAATTTTTTTTTGGAAAAAACACCACCACACGCTTGATATTTATTAATTTATCAAAAAAACAACACCGGATAACCAAGCATACAACAAAAAAATCAACCAACAAAAGAAGCGAAATACAGATTAACTGACCAAACATCAAATAGCAACTAAAAATATGGAAACCAAAAGAAAGAAAAAAAGGAGAAAATTGGTTTGAAAAGTCTTAAAATGCCTGAAAAAATGTACATCCTTCCATATCCTTTCAAGCAATGACCCGTCGTAGATTCTGGTCCTCGTCTCGAAAACAAATAATCATCATGTAGCAGGTCGATGTCAAGAAAACCGATCCTCTTCAGAACAGGAGCTCTTCGGCGCAGCAGATCTTCGACGGGAAGTAGGTTCTCCGTGAGAATCTCCCAGATCTGGACTCCTACAGTCAGAGACCATGGATCTGGTGCCGATGCGGCTTGCAACCTCGGATCTGGAGACGTCGGGATGAGAAAACACCCGATCTAAACTAGTCGTGAACCACCCGGATCAAAATCATCATAGATCTTTTGTTCCACTAGCGTAAAACCCTTCCAGGGGAACTCGTTCCTGTCACAATTTTTTAACCTCATTATAAAATTGTTATATATCATGAGTACACTAATGTGGGATTTCATGGATTAACATGATAATCCTAACTCCTGATTCCAATCAACGATACATAAGGCCTTAGTATTCCTTCATAGGTGTAATCCCCAATCTTGTTCCATTTGATGATTTAATTAATAGGAAAAAATGAGCTATAAATACCAATATTTTGTTAGAATCATTCATACATAAGTCCCACTCACACTTTATGAGTTTCAAAGAATCATTTGGGGCCCCATCTGAAGTGTAATCCCTAATCATAGAATTATTAAGGGAACCAACATTCTCCACACAATGATACATACCCCACTTGGCTATCCTCAATTCTAAGTTGCACTGACTATCGGTTTTTTACCCCAATTACAAGAAGGACTACCTAGTTGTATGATATCAAATTACATGAAAATATACTTACTATGTGATATTAAATTTCATAGTATAATCCCATCATATAACATAAAACTATGTTACTCAATCTATGTGGTATATGATTCCTATTAACCAGGATATGTAGGATGCCTCTATGTGGTTTAAAAATAAATACCAATCACTTATGTCATCCCTCACTGGGATATCTTCCCTGTGAGACTAGATATCCATTCACGAGGGTGATATTACTAATGAATTCATCTTCATGGGACCATAATTCACATGAAATCCTTTATGTTCTTCTTCATTGGGATATACCCCCACTGAGCATAGACAATAACATCATGGGGGTATATTCTTTGGAAAACATACCCATTATGTCATATTCTTAATAAGACTATATCCTACTCATATGGCCATCTCCCTACTAGTCTAACTAACCACATTTATCATAGATCCATATTCTCTTTGAATCAAACCCATCCTCAAAGGTCCATATTTCCTCTAATGTTAACTGGAATGAGTTTCTCATGTATATGTCCCAGACTAACCACATATACAAACCTTTCACATATAATTACACTTTTCAATACATTAATCATCACTGAAATGATCATGGTAATATTATATTAATGTCACTACAGTGGTCCTTATCAAATGAACTTAGAATGCATGAAATTTTCCATTATATGGACCCAAACTATGATGGTTCTACCTACCTATATAGGGATAAATAGGAATCCCTATTATGGTCCTGATCCCAACACTATAAAAACATAACACCACCATGATGGTAATAAATTCCAAAATTTTTACTATGTGGCTCTAAACCATAGGATATTCGGTCAAAAAGTGAAATATGGACAACCTATAGTACATTAAAATATTCATACAAATAAATTTAGATAACCAAAAACTTGTGGTAAAATTTATAAATTTTTTATTAATATAACTTAAATTTGTAATACATTCCCAGAATAGGAAATAATTCCCCATTAAAGGACATTGGTGAACCTAAACTCTGATCCTATTGACCAAAGCATGTTCCAAGGTATAGTTGGTAATTTCCTAGTTACTGCATACCATTATAAATAAAGATTGTAGTGAATCAACATTATGTGATAGATTTGTGGTAATAATTTCTATTAGAAATATTTTCATTCTCATGAGTAATAGATTTATGTTTGTTAGATAATTTTTTATATGTATCTCTCTGAAAAATTCATAAATTCATAAGATATATTTATTTAATTACTCAATTTAATTATATATATCTATAATCCTATAATTTTTAGAATCTAAATCATATACAGCACATTAATTTTATTCAATGAAAACTTTCTTTATGTTTATATCCATCAATTATATGTTATCCAATTTTCTCTATCTTCTCAAATCATTGGTTGGTTCTAATTTATTTATGCATATCTATCTACCTTCCACCATAAATTTTTATTTTCTATTATATTTATTTTATTTTCAATAATGAATTTTTTTCATGAAATATGACTCAATATATCCCTTTTTATGTAATCATAACATTTCAGCTCTGAAACGTCATTATAAATACTAGTATTTCCTTTCTTATTTTTAACATCCTTTTTATTATAATTTTAGACTGATTTTGAAAAAAAATTATTTAATTTCATCATCTTATAAACCCTTTTAGTGAAGTGGTTTATCTCATCTTTCTCACATACCTATAACACAAATCTATAGGATTTAAAAATATATATATTTGATTTAAATGAAAAACAAATCTTCTTTGTATCATACACATCATTAATATTCATCAGTTTGTGTCTATATTACAATGAAGAACAAATTAGTTCATCCAATGTATACTATTTAAAATTATTACACTCATGGATTTATTCCTTCATTACATTCCACTTATTTTTTATATACCACAATACCCTTTCCACCAACACTATGACACACAATGCCTCTCTATGTGTTCTCATTAAATTTATGATGCATATAAATCTATGAAACATTTGGTTCACTAATTCATCATCACATATCTTAATGTTTTGATATTTTATGTTTCATATTAATAGTTTTTTTCACATTAAACTTTCAATATAATGGTGTGTGACATGGAATATACTCCATATATATTGATAAATAATACTATACCTGGAAAAACACATTCTAACTAATATCATAACATATTATATTTAGAACATTGTAGTTTATAACATAAATTAGCTCGTCGTTACTCGTATGTGTATCTAGATTGTAATCTGGTAATTTTTATTATTTCACTATTACATTGAAATTATTAACAAAATAAATGTTCATGATATAATTGAATTCATTAATTCTAGTACCCATAGAATTCCTATAAAATATTGGTTTCTTTTTATTAGTACATATATTTGTACATTTCATTTATGACATCTCAATAAAAATAAATTTCTTAGAAAATTAATTCTAGGATATGTTTAGTATAATGAAAATAATAAATGGGAAAATTAAACCAAATCACCAATGGAGAAAGTTATTATACCAATTATTAGATCAGTGTCATATGTCACGATGGTCTAGAGTGTGTTAATATACCTTTCTAAAAAATGAAGTAAATAATTAAATAACTATAGTTTCTCATGAAAATTTAGGTATTATGTAAATAATATTAGTACAATAATACATCAGTATGATCAATTCAATATACATGAATAAATAATTTAGTGAAAAAATATAAACAAGAATGTCATATCTTTATAGTAGTTTAAAAAATAATTATTCAACATATACTCTTTATTCCAATATTCCCCTTGACAGAAATATTATAAACTAAATAAAAACTAGTTTTTTAAAGTATGTGATAACCTTTTATAGCCCCTACCTATTTAAAATTGAAGCGAAAACCCAGAACAAACATGCCTTTCAACAGAAAAACTCACAAAAAAAAACAAACATGAATATTAATGAGAGTCACAACACTATATATCAACCTGTTATAGAGGTGGTATAAAAAAATAATCCTAATTTTTTCAGGTAAAAGTATAAAGGAATATATCAAACACAAAGAAAAACAAAAAATTTTGAAACCATATAAAAAATAAAGAATAGAGAGTTAAATCAGGTCGATCACTTTAGCAAGGAGATTTCAGGATGAAGCTAATTTGTGATCTAAAATATTGGATACAAATCATAGCAGTAGTCATTAAACAATTTTGTATATCTCATGTGCTACACTAGTGACATCTTCCATTTACCTCACTCGGTAATTATAATAAAATTATAAATGTTCATTTCATAATATCTAAAATCATATCCACATGGATTTTTCTATGTTTCTTTATATATCATTATACTATTAATGAGATTCAATAAATCTCGTAGACCATTGTAGGAAACAAAAAAACACAACAGACAAATTAACATATAAGAAAATAAAATTCAAATATCATCATTTTTTGTGTATTATATAAAATATTATATCTATTATAATAGATCCTTATTAACAAAAATAAACAATAAAAAACATAATAGAAAGACAACTTATTATGAAGATACTTTTAAAATCTATGAAACACCAATTTATATATACATAATAATAATTTTATGTTATACATAAAAATGATTCTTAAACTTTCATAATAATCATTTAATACTATAAAAAATATTAGATTTTGTAAGATATATAAATATGAATAATACATATTCAATTAAGAAGATAAATTGTGTAAGATAATATCCTATATAACAATATATAAATAATAAGATAAAATAAGAATGGAATGTTACATTGAAAATATTTAATACATATGAAGTTATTACATATGTAATATGTTGAATAATATATATTACTTTGATTAATATAGAATATTTTGACACATTCATAGTATGTTTATATATATGTAATAATTTGATTCATACATAAAAAAGGTTGTACAAACATAAGATATTGATTCTTGTGTAAGGATATTAAACTATATTCCTTATATACTATGATAAAACACTCGGGAAAAATTTCACAAATGTGATATTTAAGATGATTAAGAAAAAGGAGTAAATAATGAGTAAACCATACTATGAGAAATTATAATAATCTGATATTATAAAATTGTGAGTTATTTTTGAGGTTTTTTGATAAAAAT
Source organism: Viscum album (assembly GCA_963277665.1). Classification (NCBI taxonomy): domain Eukaryota; kingdom Viridiplantae; phylum Streptophyta; class Magnoliopsida; order Santalales; family Viscaceae; genus Viscum; species Viscum album. Next base: position 154,919,996 of record OY728145.1, read on the forward strand.
AATTTTAAAACATACATGAATAGAAATAAAAAATAACAATCTCTATTCTAACATTAACATCGAACTAAATTGAGAAGGATGAAGATGTGTTTTGGGAGATTTAGTTAAAAAAATAGATATTTGGGCAATTATTGTGATACATTAGAATAAACTAATGATTTTATAACATGTTTAAAATTGACTCATATCTATATAAAAAGATTCAAGAACCTATATATGAGTATCCAGGATAATCACTAGGCTATATAATATTTTTTAAAACCTTTATAATTGTAATTCAAGTATAATTTTAGAAAAATAATTTTTTTGAGCATAAATTGAATATGTAATAAGAATGACATAAAATATTTAAAGTCTTGGTAAAAGAATTCAAACTCTCATGCAAGATTAATTTTTATTCCACATGATATTAAGTTGAAATATTAAAAGCATACCCATTAAAAGATTATGTTTTTGTATGAGTATATCTGAATATAGTAGAAAGTATAATTAATCATATAATGTTTTGTTTATATTTATTAATTAAATATAATAATATTATATAATCATCTATCATTTTATCATTTAATATTATTGATGTTTTAAGAAAAATATTTCAATGTGAGCTAGAACCTTTCTTTGTAATTGTTTTTTAATGTGAACTTATGGATGGGGAAAACAGGTTAAGGTTTTTAGAAAATTAAATGAAGAATATAAATTGAATATTTATGTCTATCAATTAAAGAATATTGTATAGATTAAAAAAGGAATGTGTGGACTCGATTATAAAGATTCATGTTGAGTTTTTTCCCTAAATTTAATTTAACATGTTTCAAATATAGATATTTTATTATCATTAAATTAATATATTTTTTATAATTAAAATTTAATAAAAATTATTCATGTGATACTATGATGTAAATTTAACAAAAATATGATGATGGTTTATGGGTGATATATATAAAATGAAATTAGAAGATATTGATACAAAGACCAGCAATCTAAATTATCTTTTTTAATCATCTAGATTTTGAAATTATTGATGTAAAAGTGAATCAAAATTCACTATGAATATTATAAATTCTAGGGATACTAAATTTATATTATATTTTAATCAAACTGGAGTTTATTGAACAAAATTTTTTTTTCTCATTTATAATTATGGGGATCTAGTATAAATAACATTTAGTAAAATTTACTTTTGGAATATAGATTTAGTTCATCGAGGATAAATTCCCTCTTATAAAAAATTAATTATATAATTTATAAAATTATTTCATCAATATTTTCTAAAAATAGAATGAGTTTAGTGATTCACATTTAGAAATAACATTGTAAATAGAATTTATACCTTGTGTTCATGTCAGGTTTCTACATCTGGGTGAGTAAACCATTTAATTATTTATGATATATTAACAATAATAATTAAAATATATTTTTTCATAATGAAATTGTAAAAATAGTAATGCTGATCCAACCCCGCTTATCATTGTTTCACTATTGATCACCAGTACATTTTAAGCTGTATCAGAGTTAAACTTGGTTACCTCTAAAATATTGTACTTCATTTAAAAAAAATATTTAGAATTATAACTCTCTAAATAATTTAGGAAAACCTATTTAGAAATTATTGATAATCATGGATGGAAGAATATGATAATTCCCTATCATTTTTCCCTAATCATGGAGGGTTATAAACACATCACCGTTTGGTTTTACTTCCATCGATAACGATAATCATATGAACAACGTTGATAGAATAAATTTAAAATTTGATGGAAATGAAATAAATCCCAACTTTATATATCAATCTGAAAAGGTGTACTTCATGATTATAGGACTCAATAGTTATAAATAATATTGGGATAATATTGAAAATATGATTAATGTTAATGTAAATAAACGAAATCTATAACTTTAGAGAGAAAGATTTGAATAATATAGGATGGGGGATAATGAAACCATTTATGACTATATGAAAATATTAAATGAAACCATCATCAATATCAAAGGTCTTGTAGACATATCTTAAGATTCTATATCCATTAAGATGTTATTAATAAACTTTACTAAAATATTTTATTTAAAAAATTATATTTTTTATAATAAACTTGATTGATTTTTATCTTGATGATTTTAAAAGCATTCATTTACTAATGAAATTATAAAAAACCTATTTTTTAATAAAAATTATCAAAGAAAATTAGGATATGGTATTCAAATAAATAAAGAATATTAGAATTTTATAAGAGGAATAATAAGTATTTAAGGATTCGGATGATGATAATAAATGTTATATAAATCATGAATTTTTTTGATTATTATAGAATTATAAATTTTATAGTTACTTTTTCAAAGAAGTTTGGGTATATGAAATATATTTTTAATGATGATTTTATTCCAAATTGTTACTGAAAAAATCCAAATAAGTTAACAATAGGGATGAATAATATTTCAAGATGCAATTAAAAAAATATATTAACAAAATAAAAATATCAGAAAATATTCTTATATTATTGAATCATAAGTAGAATTAACCCCTAAAAAGTATATAAAATTATTCACTCATGTACAAAATCAAAAATAAATATTCAATTAGTGATGAAGACAATAAATAAAGAAATAATAAGTACAATTTTAAAACTAGACATCAGGATTTTCTTAGGAAAATTACCAATATCATGAAAGAATATTGGATGATAAAGAAACAGTCTAGAAAGTTAAATGAAATTTAATCTAAGATACACAATAAGAAAGTTTTATAAAAAGAATATCACATGTTTCTCAATGTGATAATCATATAATAATAATAAAATATAAAATATTTTTAATGAAAAACTATAATACAAAGGAAGAGGAGTAGAAAATTATCCAATAAAGGTGTCTTCTTATTGAAAACAATTATAAATAGGTTTATAGAACATAATAATATGAAGTGTAAGTTAAATCATTTCAATAAGGTGAGTTTAATATCTAGATTAAGAATGTAAAATATACATGTATAAATACTAATTTTTTTATCCAATTTCATGAAAAGTTTTTATTTTAAAGTCAAAACTATTCATGATTGTTCTACAAAAATTTAAGAAAAAAATACACTTGTAACAATGGAAACTCAGTGGATTTTTTAAAGGAATAAATCCATGAGATGGAAGTAAAAATGGATCAAAATTCACCTAGATAATAATATGTTCTCCATAAAAAAATTCATATTATTGTTAAAGATTAATAATTAAAGTTCATTTTTGGGGTTTTAGAGCCTATGGGAATAAAATATATATCATATAGTATAACATGTATCATCCTAAGATTCAAGGAATGTAATAATTGAGGGATATCTACCCTAAAATGATGGTATATAATAATTATAAATGGAAAGATGTGAGTAGAAATCAATAAACTATATACATCTATAATTATATATGATTATTGAAAAAAAAATATAAGTTGGTTATATGGACATCCACACCATTGGGACTAAAATTATATAACTATGCTTCCAAGACAAACACTTTAATCATTTAGTGTGAAGAAAATTCAGAGAAATGGAATGTTAGAGACGTCACTTCTTGATGAGGTTTCTATTAAATATAGAAAATGGACTAATAAATTATTATGTGGTAGTGTTTTTTCATCTAATATAATAGGATTAACAAATATATTGGGGGATATAAAATCTCATTATGGTGGATCAATTAATTTTGTGGATAACATTTTCTTAAAAATATCAGGAGTTGGTACAATGGATATTGTATATTAAAAATTGAATCCTAAGGAAGGATTACATGTTAATGTTCTCAAAAAATAACTTTTTGAGTGTAATATTATTTTTTATGATTTAAATTAAGTTATTTTCTATATAAATAATAAAATTATCAATGATCTAATGTATGGATGAGTTATCAATAAGAGATGAACGACAAAATTAAATTTATTCCATATTAGAAACCCATTTGATTCACTCTATTTGATTGTAGAGTATGATAATATATTTTATCATATAACCCTTTTTATCATGTCTAAAACTTATCTAAGAAATATATCTAGGTAATAATTAGTGATATATAACCACACACAAAATAGTCCATGAAACATTTTGTTCATAAAACGTCAAAATTGAATAACAGTGCAAGGAAGTATGAAAAGAGTGGATATAAAATATATATTTCAATTTGAATTAATTTATTCTGATTTATAAGGAATAATGAGACATCATTCAACTAAAAATAGACTTTATTTTATTATATTCATCAATGATTTGTTCAATGTGAAAAAAATGATGTGTATGGAATTAAAATTTAATGTTGTGTATAAGTTAGAAACTTTTAGAACTGATAATAATAAGAATCTATGAATATTTATTAGAAATATTGAAAAATAAAAATGACACATATATATATATATATGAATATATAACATGGAAAATGATTTTAATTTGTGGGGTTCCTTAGTATGTGGCGATGTAATTCTAAGAAGGGATAGATGAATTGACGTTACATAATTAATAATTTTTTCTCTTGAAATTCACCTGTGTGATGAGTTAAAGTTCTAATCTAAACATTTTGAAATATTATTATCCAAAATTTTATTTAAATGGAAGAAAAAAAATTCATGCATGTTTTTTTATTGGTTTTTCAATTTATGTGGGTGACTACATCTTATTAGGTTCAGATTGAGCTCACGACATATATTTTATCAATAATGTAAAAATGTGATTACAAAAGGTTGGAAGTTATAATCATCAACATATCATATACACATGATGATTTTTACTCCCAATAAAACCTTAATGTAGGATTAATATCCACATATTTTAGAAAAGCATGATATCCCAATTATTGGGTGGTTTCTATGAATATTCCAGATTCCTCCATTATTATATGATCCACATTATACTCATATGAATAATATCTTTAGTTTTCTCCTAGATGTAATTGAATCACAATGTAAAATCTTATTAGTTCTCAATAATCGTTCTTCTAATACTATATTATTAATAGCACCACTATATGTTCAATGGCCTACATATCAAACTTTTAGAATAGTCAATGTATTTATGAGAGCATAGCCACATAAATAGTATTGTTCCTCTTAAAACAAAACCCATTATAACAACAAACAATATAATTTTTTCCCCTTTACATTATGATATACTATAGTAGTTGGTTCTTGTTGATATCTCACTTACTGTATCAAAGATTTAAGAAAAATGACATTGCCTTTTTGTGCTTACATTTATAAGAATTAATCCATGTTGAAATCATTAAAAAACTAAACAAAAGTATAATCTTGAATTTTAATCTCCCATATTTATTAATTTAATCCTATTTTAAAGAATCATTTTTTATATTATCCAGATTAAATCTTTAATAACTAATCCCAAATAAATTTACATGAAGGTCACTAAATAATCAAGAAATAAAAATCATTCCACTTTCTAACATGGATTAAATAATGTCTCATCTGGTGTTATCATTATATTTCAATATATGATGAATAGAGTAAAATTATTTTGATATGAACCACAAGATATATTGTTTCTTAGTAACAATTAACCCTTATTAAACTCCTTGATTGATCATTTTACACTTATGTATTCTTAAAAATCATGTGTAACACTTAATTGTGAATTTGTGTATCATATATTACAGATGTTGACCTCTATGTATGATCTAGAAACACTATAGTATTCCATGAAATAGTTTATATACCTACATAAACTCTTTGGATAAAAAGATCAATCCTTCTATATCTTAGTGCGACTCTGGTACATTTAAATGTTTTTTATCCTTTTAAATACCCTTACATATGATCAATAAACAATTATTTATTTCCTTAAAAATTAGTGTAACTCTTATCTATCATCTTTATTATCACTTATGTATCAAATAATATATTTGGTTATTATTAAAATCTTCATCTCGTTAGTACCATTAGTTAGTCACCATTTAACTTTGACAACCAATACATATTGAGAAACAAACCATTCCTTATCACAGTGAGACTCAATACTTTCCCAACATCGTGTCCACACATTTTAGGAAATTCTTATGTATTTTCATTACCACATAATCCTAGAGTTATTCATACATATTCTCAAGAGTGACTCTAACAAACATAGTCTATATTCTAGAGAACCATTACAAACAATGTACTTCGTCAAATTTTTTAATAATCTGTAACTCCAAATTTCTCCAAAACACTTTTTGATCCACCAAAAAATACATTGAACAAATTTTGTTATCTTAAATCAACTGATAAGAAATATTAAAACCTTAAATGATTCCCACATAAGTATTGAAATAAATAAATAAACCTTCAACACATTCATGGGTTATTCAAACTACCACTTTAGATTATTTTCAACCAAAATAACTCACACTATATATTATAAAATCACAACCATTTTCAAAAATATATTCCACCATGACACATTACTAGGTAATGTATTGCTTCAATGGTATTTATATAATTTAGTGATAATAAAAAATTAGTGTTAGGGATGATATCCCTCAGAGTCAACTGACACATTCTACCCCCTTTTTCAATAAACACTTATATAGAATCAAAATAGTAATACATAATAATTTTCAACCTTTATCACCCATTAAAAATATAATATAATTGAATGGGGTGATTTTAAAAGATCTTGAAGTGTGAGGGGAAGGGTTAAATTTCAATATTAAGCATTTAAATCCATCCTTAGGGATAGCCTTTATTATTATATGAGAAATTAGATTTTGGATTCCATCATCACATATCCATTTTAAACTTTCTCTTAGAATATGTGATATTTTATGTCAAATTTTCTTTAAATATGTAGTGTTTCACTAAATACTTATTGTGATCAATCACACAGTAATTATCATATAAAATTATCAATGGATTTATAATTTTCACCATTAATTCATCCATTAGTTCTTTCATTTAGATTATATATGTATATAAACTTATTTAATCCACATACTTTGACTATGTTGTCCTAAAATTCATTGATTTTTTCATATTTAAGTGATAAATTACGAAAAAAAACTCTCCAATCCATAATAAAACACCTAAAATTAATTTATTGTAATCATAACATTCTTCTCAATCAGTATCAGTGTAACTAATAAGGTTCTGGTACACATCTTTTTGATACATAAACCAAACATTTGGGGTCCCTTTTTTGTATTGAACAAATATAATGGAATCCATTTGGTTTGATTGATTTAAATTGATTTTTTACCTACTAAATTATATTAAAACATAAAACAATATTAGGTTTAAATTTTATTTGTTATAGTAAACATTCAATCAATTTCTTAAATTCCTTTAGATTAACACTTATACGTGTATCATCCATGCTCAACATCAACATAAATTTCATGGGTGGGGATTCTACTTTGAACCATAAATGATAAAATTCATTAACAAAAACTTATAATATTATTATTGAAATAGAAATATGATATTCTTTGACCATGCAAATTGAAATCCAAAGAATGTAGTTTCTACAATATATATATTTTAATGTGTTTCTTTATTTTTCTATAAATTCCATATAAGAATACACTTTTAAACCATAAAAAATTATGTCATTAATACAAACAAAATAGGTAAGAGAATGTGCACAAAACAATCACATGAATATTGTTTTCCACTTTCCAATTAGTGACAGTCATGTCTCTCACATAACTATTTTGTTTTTAAAACAGGGATATACGGATAGCTTTTGAATATATTGATTTGTATTCATACTTCACAACATAGATCCATAATTATCAATAATAAAACCATTAGGTATCTTAATATAAACTTATTATTCATGTTATTCAATCATTAAAGTATACTTCACATCCATTGTATTTATTTTCTAATGAATGTGAGCATTAACAACTAAGAACATTCTTTTGGCTTTGAGTCTTGCGGAAATTTAAAATATATTTTTAGTGTAAACTCCTTCATCCAATGTTTTTCCTTTATATGGTAACCTAGAATTATTTCTTGAAAAATAAAATTTTCATTAACCTTGTTTCTTAAACCCACTAGGTTCCAATTATATTCTTTAATTTTTCTCTTGGAAGAAAATATCATTTAGAATTACTTTAAATCTAATCCAACTCGTCATTTATTGAGTATATAAATCACCTATTATCAATAGATTTATTAAATGATTATGGATAAACATTTAAGATAGGGGTTATTTGGTTGTCAAATCACAATCTTCATTATGTAAAAACTTCTGTATTATAAATTTTAATTATATATTCTAGTTTCATATGCTTCTTTATCTTCTAATATTTCAATTTTTAATCACTAGTGGAATCATGATGATTACTAATATAATCTAAATCAATAGTAACATGACCTATTTTATTTAAAATTTATAAATCATTAACTTTTCTAAAAATAATTATATACTAAATCAATATTCTCAAAAAAATTATTATTTTAGCACTTCTATTCACTTCCATTAGATAAGTATCCTAGAAACAAACATTCATTAGATTTATTATTAAACTTCCTCAAATTTCAATTTTTTATCTACATTAATGATGAATACCCAAAAAAATTGAAGTGGTTAATAGAAATTTTCTTTCAAAACCAAATATTATAGTGATTTGTACTTTCTTTTTGTCTAAAAATCGCATATTTTGAACATTTGCTGATTTACTTGTGAATTCTCTCCAAAAGAAATTAGAGAGCTTGAATTCTGATATTATGGTTCTACCCATCTCAATTAAACTTATATTTCACCACTCTTCAACTCCATATTAATGGGGGTGTTTATATATTAATATATTTATTCTTGATTCCATTTATTAAAATCTTTGATTTAAATAAACATCAAGTGAACTCATTTCCATTATCAATTCTCAATTTCTTAATATGGTACCAAATATATTTCTCAACATTTATTATAAATATTTTTTACATCTCTATGGTATTATATTTTTACATTATAAATATAATATTTTTCATTCTTGTACTACAATTATTGAATGTGATGTAAAAAATATCATAGTGAAATAATTGATGTCTAATTGTCCTAAATAAATTTGAATGAATAAAATAAATTGGCCTTATAGACAGAATATTCACTATATGATTTTATCCAAATATAATTATTTAAAATTTTATAATGTTTTATAAATAAATTATATTTCACTGTTCACTTGGAAAAAATTTGTTACCAAATAACCCAATAAAATAGTTTGCAAGATCCTTCAACCAAGATGGAAAACTCATCTACGTGATAGTTTATTCCCATATATTTAGATCAAATATCAATTATCACTATAATATTTAATTATCAAAGATTTAATACTAGTTATTTCTCTGATTTTTATATCTATTCAAATGTTTATGTTCTTAATTATAAAATTGTTCCACCAAAAACTGGATTTATTCCAATCATCAAAAATTTCAATGTCACTCAAAAAAATATGTATGAGTCCATTAACAAATAAAACATCTTGTGAAATCAATTACTGAGTCGTAATATAATTTTTTCAAATACCTATTATACATAAATAGTTTTCATTACCAAAATAAATTTGATCCACATCATATTATTCAATGTTTTTATAGTTTTTTTATATCCTATAATATGAGATGGAAGGCCACTATCATGTATCCTTGGATTTATTATATTTCTTGATACAAGACCCACCACAAAAATAATTAAATTTTTACCATTATCTCTTCTCTAAACATTATTTTCTCTAGAAGGTCAAACTATTTTTCATATAAGTGTTCCAAAACATTATTCAACATAATAATTTTATTGGTGGTATATTATGAAAATTTCTTCAAATAAATAAAAACTACAATGAGTATGAAATCATGATCAAATTTTTCGCATATTCCTTTTTCTTGGTATTGATAATTGTTTTAATTGGATAGACCCCCACCAGTTCTTACATTTCCTAAATTCATAGAATTGACATGTTATTTCAGATATATTAATTATCCCCCAAAAACCCAAAATATCAATATTCACCTTCAAAATTCTATCTTATATAAAAAATGATACATTTATCTGAGAAATTTTTTTATTGTCTATAGGGATTCCAGACATCATTGTTTCTTTTTCACGGGTAACTATATCTTCTCAACATACCTCCAACTCCCTCTAATATATTAGTAAAATTTTAAGGGATTTTTTTATCAAATAAATGGATAATTTGGTTTTTTGGTATTATAATTTTAGGTGGAGTAGATTTGGTAACATTATAATTACAAAGAAGAACATATATATTTTACTATTAGTTGTCATTCAATTCAGTTTGAGATAATTCATCTTTAATATTCATACAATTATTGAAATATTAATTATTTATCATCAATGTTTTTCATTTTTATGGAACTTGGATTGTGTCTTAATAAAATATTTTTTATTATAAAAAATATATATATTATGATATTTCAATGTTCTATCTTTCTTTGAATTTTTAACCTTGATATTGTCAAATTATTCAATGTAATTGTTCTACTTATTTGAAAATTAATTACTTTATATATTCTTTTAAAGTAAAATAAACCTTTTCTTGATATTATTATTATTTTAATACATTATTTCATTTATGTTTTTAAAATTTATTCAATCTATCTCTCTTTTTCCTCATCATTAATGAATGATGTGACTAAATGATCTATATCATGGGATATAATGTTTTTATAGTTTCTTGTTGTCCATATATATTTTGACTTGATGGTTTTTGAGGAATATTCTTCTAATTCTACCTTTCTCATTAGATTTTTCCTCATACTTATTGATAACCGTTTCATTACATTATTATACTTTTTGGTTTTGTCCAATTTATTTTTAGGAACATCTTCTTATTTATTATCTCAATATTCTGGTTGTTTTTTCTTTTTTGAATAGTCAACTAAAAAATAAAAAACTCTTCCAAATATAAAACAATTTATTTGGAGTTTACCATTTTCATTACCTTTTACATTTCTAATTTTTATTAAATATCATCATCCCAATCTTAATTATATTCCAATTAGCTAGTGGACTAATCCTATTCTATTTTTTCATTAAGTGTTATCACATTTTTGAATGTTATATATTCCATGATATTATTTTTAAAAGTAGGATTAATTATACTTTCATAAAAAATAATAAATTAATATAGATCATTAAGGGGTAAGTCATCAATTTCGATCATGAATGAATCCATTACATAAAACCTATTAAGAATGTTTATCGGTGTCATTTTTACATATTTTAAATCAACTAGAATGTTTCTAAAACCCTGTGATGCTTTTTAAAATTTCATTCACCCTTGGAAAATAAATATTAAAAGTCTCTTAATAATCCTTTATAATATATCCAAAATTTTACTTAAAAATATACTTTTTATATTATTTCACATTCAAATTTCTTTAAAAACATTTCCATGTTTATCCCATATCTATTTGGTAGTTCTGAGAACTATAGATTTTTTACGAACTCTATTAGATAAAGACTTTAGATTTGTATTAATAACTTTTTAATCAACCAAACATTCCTTTTTTATACAATTATCATAGGACCATATCCTATATAATGTGAAAAACCTACTAAATGAAAATATTTAACTTTTAGGTTAAGAGAAATAATATAAAAAATTACTTTAGTATTATAAATATGATAGTTATTACCATTGAATATACGAAGACCTCATATATTTAAATAATTTATATTATCTATATATTATACATTCAATACTGTATCTTTTAAAGGGAAATAAGTTTTCTTTGGAACCAATTAAATTTCCAAAATAATTAATGATATATCACAAATAAAGGGGTATGAATTAGTGATACTCTTTTTTCAAGTTATTCCCTTTAAATAAAAATATGTTACCAGTTAATGTACTAATATTCTCACATTAAAATATCACAAACACACCTATATAGTTGAAATGAATGAAACACAAGGAACAAAAGATATTGTTTCAATTTAAATCCAATATATTGGTGATTACACCTTGATATTTTCATGTCAAGTATGAGACACTTATTTTATCACTACTATATAAATGTAATTACAATAGGGGGAATATTTAAACCAAAATCCATCACATTCACATGATGATTTTCACACCAAATGAAACTTTATGTGATGTTTGATATCCATAAACCTAGTAAAAATCATTATAATTTTATACCATGAATTTTTTTATTATTATGTTGGATCCCACAAGTATTCCAAGATCCTCCTTCCACTTTCCATGAAAACATATTTAGTTTCCTCCAATTCATTACAATTTTAAAATATATCATCTTTTTTGTCCTTGAAAATAGGACCTTGAATACTAGAGAATTGATATTATCACTATAATCAAGCCAATAAACTTATCAAGCATTCAAAATGACCAATATAAACATGTGATAATAAACATGTATTATTTTATTCCTCCTAGATATAAATCCATTTTTTGATAAGAACTAGATTTTTATTTTCATAATGAAGATAGAAATGAATCATTTTTGTTTCTATCTTTTTCAGTTTTTTGATGTTTCATAAAAAACTCTCTTTGATAGTGTGTGATTTTTTTTATAATTAGTGAGGTACATTAAAAGTTCTGATGAACATGAAAATGAGGTAAATTAATTTTTATTCTCCTCTATTTCTCAATTCAAATAGTTTAAGAGATTCTTATAGTAAATACTCCACCTTTGAACAATATTAATGAATTTAAATTCATTATACTAGAATTTCCTAGAAAAACATAAATCGCATTTATCCCCCCTTCTTTCCTAACATGAGTCATTTTTCAATCCTCGTCATTGTGATATTTTGATCCATAAAGAACAACACAATTCCATCTAATATGAATCAATAAAAATATAATATTACCCTAATTAGTAAACCTTACATATCACCCTATGTCACTGTTTCATCCTTACATATTCCATGAACTCCTATGTAACCCCTATGTATGTGTATATGACTCTAACATATTAGAAATTGACCTCTATATATACTCTGGAAACTCTTATGTATCCCTCAATACTTCATAGAGATCCTTATAATATCTGAATATAATCTTTTCAAACCTTATGTATATCATTGTCGCTCAGATAAACTATCAATTTTTTCCCCTTCTAAATATCCTTAAGTATTCTGGATGCACCATTATATATTCTGTTGAAATTTAAATAAACTATTAAATATCTAATTAATTCAACTTTATGTATCAAGATATAGTTTGGGTAATTTTTAAATTCATCATATCATGAGTACCTCTATTTATTATCCTTTGAAATGTTATAACCATTCTATATGGAAAAAAATAACATTACATAACATTTTGTGACTAATAGTTATTCCAATTTACAATTGGAAAGTTCTATGAAACCCATAATTATTTCCTTTTCCTCGTAATTTAAGAGTGAATATTACATATTTTTCAAAGTTAATATTATCTAATCAGTAAAAACTAATGAGTACAATGGTATACATAATACATTTAAAAATTCGTTAATAAAATAAAACTCCCAATTTCTCCCACATTCTTCTCCAACCACATAAACCCATCTTCAAAAAACCATATTTATCATACATCAACTCAAAAGAATTATAAAAAACTCAAATTATTCTAATATATAGCTAATAAAAAATAAAACACAACATGAAAAATTCTTTGGGATCATGAATATATAGTATTCTAATGGTGGGATCAAATATGACAGGTACGATATTTGGTTAAAGAAGAAGCCACTAGTAAAGTGAATTAAACTACTTGGCTTCCCATGCTTGATGAAAATAAAAAAAATTGACCTATAGAAGTTTTTTCAAATATTGAAAGAATATATTTTGATAGGATATATTTCAAATGTAATATATTAAAAATAAAAGAATAAGTGAATATAAAATATTATATCATATTAATATAATTGAAAATAAACCTAACTTTAGTAATATGTGTTGAGTCAAAAGATTCCTTATGACTTTTTCGCATTCCTTTATGTTTTGGAAATCACAAACAAATTTTCTTATAATTATTTCTATCTATAAAGAAATTTATATGTATGTTCTTTTTAAAGCTAAGTATAAAATTATTTTCCTTAATGAAAAAAATAAGTTAGAACCATAATTAAACATGAAATTCATTGATTTCTCAATTGTGATTCTCTAATATTTGTGATGTTGGTTTAATGTTTCTCAATTTTGATTCCTTTTGATTAATGAATATGATTCCTTGAAAAATCTCTATTTTGATTCTGGTTTCTATATTCCAAATCATTCAAAAAAATAAAATATCATTCATCTTCCTCAATTCCAATTCATCCAGATTTGTGATTCTCATTCTCCCAAATTTTTTAATTTGATTCACTTCCTTAAATTTAAAATTTTCTAGAAAATAAAATCTGATTTATATATCCTAAAATCCAAATCATTGAGATTTACATTTATGATTTTATATATTTATTAAGGGTATGAAATTTCTTTAATATAATTCTTTTATAGCTTTCATGAAGTAATAATATTTTCTTAAAGTAAGGATTTCATTACTTTTTTAATGTTTTTATCTGTTGGTTATACTAATTTTTTGTATAAAAATCATTTTTACTTATTATATCTCATGATATTTTTTTACATTAAATGATGTCATCTAATTAGTTATAATATAACCATTGTATGTTCCAGCTCTATAGGTCCCTCTGAAATGTTAGGAATAATATGACTGTTGGAGGAGAACCCGAACGTTGAAGATCTTACCTATAAATACCCAATCATTGAAATGTTTTCAGACCAGTGAACTTTTGAGATAATTGATACCATGATAGATCTGCCAAAATTTCTTCATAGGAAATCCTTGAAGTGTTTAAATTGTGAACATCTTGTTCCGTACACTTAAATCTTCAACAATATTTGTTCTACATTGTGTGATTCTGATTCTTATTGTATACAATAAATGGATTCCAATATGGAGGAAGAAAAAGGTTATGATTACTTGCATAATAAAGGTATTCCATGTTAAAGGAATACAGAGGTGTCAAGCACCTTACAGATTGAGGGCTTCTAGGGATATCAAGATGGATAACGATCATCGTATCAAGGGATTACCCTGGTGTGGGTAAGACATACTTTTATGAAAGTATAAATCAAGAGTCCTTTATCCAAGATGTTTTGGATACCCTACTCCTTGGGTTATAAGAATTGTACTCTTTTATATTTACAGTAAAATTTCTCAACGTTTTTTAACATTAAGAAATTGTTTTCTTGTACTTTTTTGTGTAACTCTGATATAATAATATATACACTTTAAGGTAGAAACCAGTTTAAGTATACATGTTTTCTTATTTCATTGCACATTCTTATTAAAATAAGGTGGTTTCTCATAAACCCAAAGAATATTTTTAGGTGAATCAAATTTGTTTAACATTCTTAAATAAAATGGTTTCCCATAAACCTAAAGAAGAGGCTTAAGTGAATCAAATTTGTTTCACTTTGTTAAATAGAGTTTCCTTAAGGAAAAAAATTAATGTTTTTAAACGTATAATTCACCCCCCCCCCTCATGTAATTGTGCTACCTTCATTTATATTTTGATCCTACAACTAGTATCAAAGGAGTTCTTTGAGATACAGATACTTACACTTAGTATCAAAGGCAAATTTCATTTCTTATTTTATTGACACCTTGTATTACTTTTGAAATTTGTTATTGTTATAAACTTTTTATTTATAAATACATACAACCTTAACGTGTGGAGTGGAAAAGTTTTATTTTTAAAGATAGTAGGAATTAATATTGGATACTTAAATAATTTGAACTCTAAAAGACCACCTATTTTTAATGGGAATGATTATGAGTATTGAAGAAACATAATGAGTACTTTTGTTAGAAATACTAATGTGGAAAACATTTTTATTCTTACTGGAGATTAAAATATACCTAATAAAGAAGTCAAAACTTTTATTACTCAAGAAAAGCAAGAACATCAGCTTAACAATAATGTATGAAATAATTTACTTTATTATGTAACCATGAATATATATAGCTAGATATCTACTTGTGAATAGGCTAATAAGATATGTATGAAACTCAAAGTTATGCATTTTAGAACATCAAAAGTTATTAAAACTAGAAGATCCAATCTTATAGAATATTATCATGGTTTTTTTCCCTGTGGAGAACCTACAGTTGAAGTTCACCAGAGATACATGAATATTGTAAACAATATATAGTCAAGGGAATGGAAGGGGATAGATAATGAGATGATTTTGGATAAGATTATTGACATCGTGTCAAAAGAATGGGAATCAATGAGTTCTAATATTGATGATTCAATGAAAGTTTCAACTGTTACTCCTGATGAGTTATTTGGAACTTTCTAACAACATGTGAATAGATTGAAGATAGATGTTAATAATATTAAGAAGAAAAATGGAAGCGTTGATTTTACTACTGCATCAAATCAAACGAAATCTATGTCTTCAGAGAATGTTATTAAGTCAACAAAGTCTAAGATTGTTTTTTTCAGTCGAACTCAAGTGAATTTGAATAGTCATAGAATGAGTTAGCTAATCTTGCTTGAAGGATGAACTAGATTTCAAAAAGAAGGACATTTAGTATGGATATAAGAAGAAGGACATGAAAGATAAAAAGGATTTAGAAGTCACATGTTTAGAATATAAGAAATAAGGACTTGTCTGACCTAATATTCCTATGCTTAAATGAAATTACTGAAAATATAGATGTAACAACCCAATGTTTCATTAATGGAAATCCCTCTTGATCTAATTAAATATCTCTTTATGTTTATATAAAATGACAACTTCTTTGGTTTTATGTTAATAAATTTGACCGTTGCTAATATAGTCGTTGAACAGTGATCAAACGATTAGTATAAATATAGGACTTTAACAAATCCAATTTACTCAAAAAATGGAAGTGATGGCCTCATCCAGTAGAATTTCCCCATATGAAGCCCATTTTTCAGAGTTCGGAAAAGAGGTGGCATCCTTGGGATTCACTCTTGACAAATCCCAAGCTGAGCTTCACCATGTCAAGCTCGAACGGGATCGTCTATGGGAAAAATGGAAGTTGATAGAGATTACCACTCGAGCAATGTTAGCTGAGCCACCCCAAGAGTCTGTCACCATCGCACACCTTACCCTTAGGTCTTATGCGGCTGTTTTAAGGGGTTTTGTAACGAATCACTAGTACTATGTTCATGTAAATTATTTTTGTATATAATAATGAATATACATCCTTGTAATTTTTGAGACATTGTAAATAGTTTTTAAAGTACAAATAGTTTTTTTAATTATTATTTAATTAAGAAATATATTTTATTAAATTAATTGATTTTTGAATTAAATAATATTTTAATAAAATAATTTTTTTATTATTAAATTAATTTTTATTAAACATAAATGATCTTATAATTTTATGAATGTAATTATAATTTTTGATTAAGGTTTGGAATCCATTTCTGTCAAAACCCGTGAATTTTCGATAAATTATGGTTTTTATTTTAAATGTAAAAATTATCAAATTTAGAAAATTATTTAGATAAAATAAATGTTATTTTTGGAATCAAGACGTCGAAATTATCCAACGGTGAATTTTTCATAATTTTCTGAGACAGTCAAATTTTTGGGTAAAAATTAAATCCCGTTTAAATATATAATATGTTTTATGACATCATAGTGACACAATAGTTATGTAATAAAATACTATAATCTTTATTTTCATCCAATATATGTTTTAACATTAAAATAATGTGATTTTGGATTTGTTTGACATATTTTTCAAAGCATGAATGGACCCCTCAAGACTTATTAAACACCTTGTCTTTTTAAATTAATTTCCATGGGAGTGTGACTCACCTCCACATAAGCAACCTCATTATTTTAAGAGGTTCGGACTTTCGACTTAAAAAATATTGTTTTCATATTCCCTTTACCAAAAACCATTGGCAAAAACCATGGGATGGTTTGTGGTTTGGATTAATTGAATATAAAGGGTCCCAAACCTAAATAATAAATAATTCCTTCACCTTTCATATATAAACCCACCCAAACTCCCACTTACTCCTCACTAAAATCCTTTAGAGTTCATCCTACCTCTGCCCTACTCTCTCTAGAATCCTACCAAGGTTCCCCAAGCTCCCAAGAAGCCTCCCACAAGCCACTCTCTAGCCTTTGGAAGCACACTTCCAAGTAAGGGTTTTTCTTCCTCTCTCATTTTTGTCCAATTTTCTTTAAGTTGTTTTTTCCCTTTTAAATTCAATTATGAATATTGGGGTATGGTTTAGAACCACCCTATTACTTCCCTATTTATTTTCGAATGATGTTATACCCTTTCTCTCTCATTAAATGCCTCCCATGTACACCCGTTACTATGCCAAAATTCCGAAAGGGACTTCTCTCTCTTTTTTTACATTCAAGCAATACTTTTGTATCATGAATATAAATTACATTAAAATTGTTGGGACATGTATCTATATGACCTCCTTACTGTCCATTACATTTAAATATGATGAGGAACCCATCTCTCTCTCATCAACCATTTTTATGAATTCTTATGCCACGCCGTTACGTTGCCGAAATCGCACCGATTTTCTAAGCCAATGTCCTTGTGTAGTGAATACCATGCCCATTTCACCATCAAGGGTATTGACCTTTATGCACATTTACTTATTGATTGTAAAGTTTCATGTATAAATTCCACATTCCTTTATCTTGGAATAAATGCTTATGTTTATGAATCCATGTTTTATGATCCATATGGCACACTTATGCATGAAATGAAATGTTTAAGATGGGTGTGCCCTTATAGCGCTCAAATGCAGTGGGTAAAGTATAGTATCATGATAAGTCATGTGAAATGAGTGTTGAATCATTCGAATTAAATTGAAACGAGGGTTTAATCATGATTTATGTGCAATGAGGATTTACTCATGCTCCATGTGAAATGAGCCTTGGCTCATGCTAATTCCATGTTAAGTGTTGTTGCCACATTTCCATGTTATGATTATCATGATTTATCATGCCTTTATGTTTATGTTTCTCTTATGCTCTATTGATATTCCTATTGTCTAACATGTATTATACTCCTCATGTTATTCCATGTGTACTCCCTTACTGGGCTTTATATCTCACCCTTTTCTTATGCATGTCCTCAGGTTATCCCATGCAATGCTAAGTACGGGTGAATATAATGGTCATGTAAAGGATGTTTTAAATAAAGATGTTGTATTTCATGTTTTATGTTTTTATGAAATTATCCTAATACCCAAATACACTAAACCTCTCGATCTTCTTTGTTGTATCAAGTGAATTTTTATGTAATAAATTGTGTTTAAGTTTGTAATAAAATCAGGGTTGTCATAGTTAGTATCAGAGGATAGGTTTAGTTATTTTTGGGATTTTGATTAGAAAACCCTAGTAAAGCCTTTGAGACAAGACTAAGTATAATAAAAACATCCATAAGTTTTGGTATGTACTGAGTAAGTGGTTTATCAAACAAATACATCCCTGTCTGGATACGAGCAGGTAAAGGCAACTCTGGCACAGATGTATCCTAGGGGTAAAACCCGAAAACACCGCTTTGAGCTAGACTCGAACGAGAACTGGTGCACAACAACGAGCCTTGTTGTACTCTTGGTTACGACACTCCCAGGGTATATGTTTTGATAAATTCAAAATCTTAGTATGAACCCTTATTAAGGGAATTAAAAAAATTCCCCTACGAATATATGTTAGAAAGTATATCATGAAAATCCTATATTGAAGCCTATAGACTCATGAGTTAAGGAAATAAAAGTTTATTTATAAGTCATAAACTTTTGACTTTGGATTACCCTTTCTGTGTTACCCCTAAATTTCCTTTTATTCCAGCCAATGGTTGGTAATAAGAGGACTCAGGCTAACAACCATTGTGAAGATCAGTGTGATGACTGTACTAATGAGATGCCCAATCCAATGGGAGCGGGAATCGCGTACTTTGTCATGCTTATCTCTCAACTATCTCAAGTTTTGAATAGAAACAAAGGTCAAGAGGAACCTCCAAACCCCCTTAAGAAAGAACAAGTCATTATCGAGAGCTTCATGAGACAAAGGCCTCCTACTTTTAGTGGATCATCCGATCCCACGATCGCTGAACAATGGATCAACTCCATTGAAAATATCTTCTCCATCCTTCAATGTTATGAATAAGAGAATGTTCTTCTGATGGCTTATCATATGGAGGGTGAATCTGATCAATGGTAGACTTTGATCAAAAATACAAAGCCTGAGGAGGAGATCGAGGCATTGGAATGGAAGGATTTCCAGAAGATGTTTTTCGATAAATATTTTTCGTGCACCCTCCGGCTTAATATGGAAAGGGACTTCCTTTCCCTCAAGCAAAAAGACGAAGAATCTATTGGAGCATACGAGGAAAACTTCACAATGCTTGCACAATACACTTCTGGATTTGTCGTTACCCCAGAATGTAATGTTGAATGCTTCTTTGGTGGGCTGAAGCCTAGCCTGCGGAAAGCATTGGTGATTCGTGAATTCGACAGCTATGAGGAAATTGTCCGATGTACCCCCAAGGTCGAAATGGAGATCGGAAAATCACAGGGGTATCATGGGGATAAGAAGCAGAAGGTGGACTTCAATGCTGGTGGGCTAATGTATAAATCCAACGGTGCTAATAATATCTAGCACCCCACTTGCCAAAAGTGCAGAAAGAAGCACCTTCGGAATTTCCTTAAGGGGACGAAGAAATGCTTCAAGTGTGGAAGAGAAGGGCACCTAGCTGTTAAATCTCGGCAAGAAAGACTCACGGCTGTGACAGAGGAGAGGAACGCTCCGTTCGAACCTCAACGCGTTGTTCAATGCTAGAAATTCAAAGAACCATGTCATTTTTCAAATCAGTGCCCTAATCCAAGTGTTTTCGGAGACAACCAACAACCTCCAAGGAAGTAAGGAAGAGCTTTTGCCATCACTTCTGCCGAAGTGAACCCCGACAACGAAGTGGTGATAGGTACGCTAGTTATTCATTCAAGAATAGCAACGTAATTTTTGATTCAGGTTCTACGCATTCTTTTATATCTCGAATGTTTAGTAGAACAATCCCAACACCACCACAAATCACGGAAGTGAAGATGTCGGTGAGTATGACAAATGGGGCAATCATTGCATCCCATGAATATAAGTCCTCTGCTATTATAATATATGGATTGAATTTCCCTATGAACCTAGTCATACTCCCTCTAGTGTAATTTGATGCAATTCTTGGCATGGATTGGCTTTCCTTATATAGAGCCAATATAAATTATCGGGAGAGGTAAATCACACTCCATATAGTAAATCGACTCCTGATTCTTTACAAGTGTAAGGAGGAAGATGAATTTCCTTTAGCTCCATCATCTCAAGAATGGATATTACTGCCCTATGAGCACACGTATCTGGCTCAGAAGATTGAGTCCAAGGAAGAAACCATCCTTGAAGAAATGTCTATAGTGAGGGAATTCACGGAAGTGTTTCCCGAGGAACTACCTGGTCTTCCTCCTAGAAGAGATGTTGAATTCTCAATTGAACTTATACCCGAGGCTTTACCAATATCCAAGACTCCATATAGAATGGCTATTGTTGAGCTTGAAGAGCTGAAGAAACAACTACAGGAGAATCTGGATAAATGGTTTATATGCCCAAGTGCTTCACCCTGGTGTGCACCGGTCCTCTTCGTCAAAAAGAAGGATGGGTCAATGCGGCTTTACAAGGATTATCGTGAACTTAAAAAAATCACGATAAAGAAAAAGTATCCTCTGCCGCGGATCAATGACTTTTTTGATCAGCTGCGTGGAGCACAATACTTATCCAAGGTGGACTTGCGGTCAGGATATTATCAACTAAAGGTGAAGAAGGAAGATGTCCCCAAGACTCCTTTTCGTACAAGATACGGGCACTATGAATTCATAGTAATGCATTTAGGACTCACCAATGCTCCAGAAATATTCATGGACTTGATGAATAGATTCTTTAAAGATTACCTAGACAAATTTGTGGTAGTCTTTAAAGATGATATTCTAATATACTCGAAAACCAAGGAGGGTCATAAGGAGCATTTAAGAACTGTACTAGAGACTTTGTGCAAGGAGAAGCTCTATTCAAAGAACATAAAGTTTGATTTCTAGTTGAAGGAGGTCTTATTCTTGGGTCATATCATCACAAGAAATGGGATATCTGTGGATCCCTCCAAAATAGATGCAATGGAGGGATGTCTGAGGCCAACATCGGTAACGGATATCCGTAGCTTCTTGGGGTTAGCTGGATATTATCGATGATTTGTGAGAAATTTATCACGATTGTACAACCCTCTTACCAAGCTAACTCGAAAGGGATTAAATTTTTCTTGGAGTGATGAATGCGAAGAATGTTTAAGGAGTTGAAAAAGAGGCTTATCACTGCGCCTGTGCTCACTTTACCCACAAGTGTTATAAATTTTGTGGTATTCAGTGATGCTTCAAAAAAGGGCTTAGGTTGTGTGCTGATGTGGAATGATAATGTGATATCCTAAGCCTCAAGGCAGTTGAAAATCCATGAGCGAAACTATCCAATGCATGATCTGGAGTTGGTTGTGGTGATCTTTTCCATGAAAATATGACAGCATTATCTCTATGGAGAGAAATGTGAAATATATACTAACCACAAGAGTCTTAAATATATATTCACACAAAAAGAGATTAATAATCCCCAGATAAGATGGATAGAGCTCATCAAATATTATGACTGTTCAATCCATTACCACCCTGGGAAAGTGAACAAGGTGGAAGATGCGCTAAGTAGAAAGGATCATGCGATTCTATCAATGATGAGAATTGAGAAGGATCCAATCTTTTTAGACTTGATGAAGATTGACATGGGAATCATATAGAAGGGAAAATCATCAATCCTTTCACAAATTATTTCTCAACCGTCTCTTTTGGAAAGGTTAAAGGATGCTCGAAAGGATGATGTGAGAATTCGAGAAAAAATGGAAGCTATCGAAAAAGGGAAATCCTCAGAGTTTAATGTTAATGAAGAAGGAATTGTGTGGTTTGGGAAAACACTATGTGTTCCATCAATATCGGAGATGAAGAAGGAACTTTTGGATGATGCACATAGTTTAAATTTCTCTATTCACCCAGGGATCACAAAGATGTATCGAGATCTCCAAGAAAACATTTGGTGGGATAATATGAAGAAGGAGATCGCTGAATATACATCAATGTGCCTACTGTGCCAACAAGTGAAGGCAAAGAGGCAGAATTATAAGGGGATGATGCAACCATTTCTCATACCAAAATGGAAATGGGAGAACACCATGATGGACTTTTTCACCGGACTTCTGAGAAAATCTAAAGGCAATAATGCAATCTGGGTTGTTGTGTATCATCTTACAAAGACTGCACACTTCATTGCTATTCGGGAGGATTTCTTATTGGATCAACTGGCACGGATATATATCAGGGAAGTGGTAAGGTTGCATGGAGTACCATTATCTATTGTGTTTGACCGAGATCCAAGATTCACCTCTATGTTTTGGAAGAGTCTTCAACTTGCTTTGAATACTAAACTGGCCTTTAGTACGGCCTATCATCCTTAAACCGATGGCCAATCCGAGCGGACTATCCAAACACTTGAGGATATGTTGAGAGCATGCTCAATGGACTTTAGAGGATTATGGGATAAACATCTTCCTCTGGTTGAGTTATCTTATAATAACAGTTTCTACTCAAGCATCCAAATAGAACCATATGAATCCATGTGTGGGAAAAGGTGTAGAACACCGGCATGTTGGGATGAGGTCGGTGAACATAAGCTGCTTGGACCAGAAATGGTCGAGGAAGTGGTGGAGAAGGTAAAAATCATTCAGCAGTATATCAAGGAAGTTCAGAATTGACAGAAGAGTTATGAAGATAATCGTCGCCGAGACCTTGAGTTTAAAGTTGGTGACATGGTTTTTCTATGAATATCTCCATGGAATAAGTTCATGAGGTTTGGAAAGAAAGAGATGTTAAGTCCAAGGTACATCGGCCCCTTTGAGATTCTTGATTGTGTTGGGGTTGTGGCCTATTGACAAGCACTTCCACCTACCATGGCCAAAGTACATGATTTCTTTCATGTATCCCTCTTAAGGAAGTACATACCAGACCCTTCACATGTACTCTCTTCTGAGGTGGTACAATTGGAAAACAATCTTTCTTATAAGGAGAAACCAGTGAAGATCTTAGATCGTAGAGAGAATGTTCTATGAAATAAGAAAATTCCCCTCGTCAAGGTGTTTTGGAGAAACCACATGTTTGAAGAAGCAGCTTGGGAATCAGAGGAAGTGATGAAGCTGAGTTACCCACATCTGTTTTAGTATGGGAAAAGGAAAATTTCGAGGGCGAAATTTCTTAAGGGGGGGATATTGTAACGAACCAAATTTTCATTAATGTAAATCCCTCTTGATCTAATTAAATGTCTCTTTATGTTTATATAAAATGTCAAATTATTAGGTTTTATGTTAAGAATTTTGATCGTTGCTAATATATCCATTGAACAGTGATCACACGATTAGTATAAATATAAAACTTTAACAAATCCAATTTACTCAGACAAAGGAAGCGATGACCTTGTCCAGTAGAATTTCCCCATACGAATCCCATTTTTCGGAGCTCGGAAAAGAGCTGGCGTCCTTGGGCTTCGCTCTTGACCAAGCCCAATATTAGCTTCACCATGTCAAGCTTGAACAGGACCGTCTATAGGAAAAATGGAAGTTGATAGAGATTACCACTAGAGCAATGTTAGTTGAGCCGCCCCAAGATTTTGTCACCATCGCACACCTTACCCTTAGGTCTTATGCGGCTGTTTTAAGGGGTTATGTAATGAATCGCTAGTACTATGTTCATGTATATTATTTTTGTATATAATAATGAATATACCTCCTTGACATTTTCAAGACATTGTAAATAGTTTTTAAAGTAAAAATAGTGGTTTTAATTATTATTTAATTAAGAAATATATTTTATTAAATTAATGGATTTTTGAATTAAATATTATTTAAATAAAATATTATTTTTATTATTAAACTAATTTTTTTTTAAATATAAATGATCTTATAATTTTATGAATGCAATTATAATTTTTATTAAGGTTTGGAAGCCATTTCTGTCAAAACCCGTGAATTTTCGATAAATAACGGTTTTTATTTTATATGTAAAAATTAGCATATTTAGAAAATTATTTAGATAAAATAAATGTTATTTCTAGAATCTGGATGTTGAAATTATCCAATGGTGAATTTTTCATAATTTTATGAGACAGTGAAATTTTTGGGTAAAAATTAAATGCCGTTTAAATATATAATGTGTTTTTTGACATCATAATGACCCAATAGTGATGTAATAAAATACTATAATCTTTATTTTCGGCCAATATATGTTTTAACATTAAAATAATATTATTTTTGGTTTGTTTGACTTATTTTTCAAAGCATTAATGGACCCCTCAAGACTTATTAAACACCTTGTCTTTTTAAATTAATTTCCATGAGAGTGTGACTCACCTCCACATAAGCAACCTCATTATTTTAAGAAGTTAGGACTTTGGCCTTATAAAAAAAATTTCCTCTTCCCTTTTCCAAAAAACATGGGCAAAAACCATGGGATGGTTTGTGGTTTGTATTAATTTAATATAAGGGGTCCCAAACCTAAATAATAAAGAATTCCCTCACCTTTCCTATATAAACCCACCCAAGCTCTCACTTCCTCCTCACTCAAAGACTTTGGAGTTCGTCCAACCTCTTCACTACTCTCTCTATAATCCTCCCAAGGTTCCCAAGCTCCCATGAAGCCTCCCACAAGCCTCTCTCTGGCCTTTGTAAGCACACTTCCAAGTAAGGGTTTTTCTTCCTTTCTCATTTTTGTCCAATTTTCTTTGAGTTGTTTTCCCCTTTTAAATTCAATTATGAATATTGGGGTATGGTTTTGTACCTCCCTCATACTTCTCTCTTTATGTTTGAATGATGGGATACCCTTTCTCTCTCATTAAATGCCTCCCATGTACACCTGTTACTATGCCGAAATTCCGAAAGGGACTTCTCTCTCCTCTTTTACATTCAAGCAATACTTTTGTATCATGAATCTAAATTCCATTACAATTGTTGGGAAATGTATATATATGAACTCCTGACTTTCCATTACATGTAAATATGATGAGTAACCCCTTTCTCTCCCATAAACCATTTTTATGAATTCTTATGTCACACCGTTACGTTGTCGAAATCGCACCGATTTTCTAAGCCAATGTAATTGTGTAGTTAATACCATGCTCATTTCTCCATCAAGGGTATTCACCTTTATGAACAATTACTTATTGATTGTAAGGTTTCATGTATGAATTCCACATTAGTTATATGAAATTAGGATTTACTCATGCTTCATGTTCAATGAGCCATGGCCCATGCTAATTCCATGTTAAGAGTTGTTGCCACATTTCCTTGTTATGATTATCATGCTTTATCATGACTTTATGTTCATGTTTCTCTTATGATATATTGATATTCCTATTGTCTAACATGTATTGTACTCCTCATGTTATTCCATGTGTACTCCCTTACTGGGCTTAATAGCTCACCCTTTTTTATGCATGTCCTCAGGTTATCACATGCAATGCTAAGTACAAGGGAATGTAGTGGTCATGTAACGAACGTTTTCAATAAAGATGTTGTATTTCATGTTTTAAGTTTTTATGTAATGATCCTAAGCCCCAAAGACACTAAACCTCTCGATCTTTTTTATTGTATCAAGAGAAGTTTTATGTAATAAATCATGTTTAAGTTTGTAATAAAAGCAGGGTTGTCATAATAGATACTTTGATAGGAATAAGGAAAGACAATACAAGCATAAAGGAAAGAAAATGTTGAACAAAAATAGTTCTTGGAGTGAAAGTGGTGGAGACTCATATGATGAATATAAAGATAATGAATATTCTGGACTGGAAAATATTTCTCTTATCACCAGAATACCTATTGAAAACCAATGTTAAATGGATAAGGTACACTCTTCTGAATCATTATCCTATATATATTTAAGTACTAATTATATTGATGAAGAAAATTATGAATCAAAAGATGAATAATATTATTCATTATAAGATATCTTACATTATTTTGAAGAAGTATCTAGGTTTTACATGTTTCTTGAAAATTAAAATATTAAGATCAAAAAGAAACTTGACAATAAAAATTCTAGAATCAGCATTTTCTCAAAATAAGTATCAGATAATTTTCATGATCTTGATGTAAAATCTTTGGAAATTTTTTCTATATCTAAAAAACTTTATGAATTTCATTCTAAGAAATATAAACTTTCTATGTATTTTTAAAATATTATTTCTATGAAAAATGGTTTAGAGACTAATTATAATCCTAAGACTAATGACTATGAGGATAATATTTTAGTCATTAGACTAAAATCTGGAATATTTTCCTTAAATAAACTTTTATCAAACATTACGTCTGGTAAAGTGAATTTTTATAAAAATGTATTCACAAATTCATCCACTAAGGAATTATTCTAGATTTGGTTATTCTGACTCAAAAAAAAATTTAGCCACAACTAGTTTTTAACTTATAGTGTCCTTTTTTCACTAAGTGTCAATGTGGTGGACAATGGGAAAAAAATTCTTTAAACAAAATCCAATCCTTAGGATTTCATAATGCTCGTTTTTATAGAAAATACGGATTCTTAATATTTAAATTTCTAACATTTTTGTATCCATGAATGTTTAGATTCTAAAAATATAATTGTTTTATTTTCAGGAAAATAGAGAAATTACCAACAACAATACATAGTACATGTATATTGGATGTTCCCGACACATGACTAGTAATAAAAAAATTCTTTGAAATGATTATTAAGAGAATAGTTGATGGGTCACTTTCGGATATAATGCTCAATGAGAAGTAGTTGGTATTGGTAACATCATTCTTCTTGAAAAATCCTAATTTTCAAATGTTTTAATTTTTAAAATTGTTAAGCACAGCCTTGAAAGAATAAGATAATTATGTAATGATGATTTCCTTGTAAATATTATAAATAATAAATTATTATTTTCCAATTCCAAGTATGGGCTCATTTTTTCTTCCCACCATAATGATAATGTTTATACACTTTACTTAGAATATATTAGGAGAAAATTTATACCTTTCCATAGTGCAATAGAAGACCAATATTGGTTATGGAATATAAGACTACACCATTGTAACTTATCTGAAAAAATCTATGAAAAGACTTGTTAAGGATCCACCAGATCTTATATTTTATTCTTCAAAAGTATGTAATAATTATTAATATGGAAAGAAATATAAGTCAATATTTAAGTCTATTAGTGAAGTCTCAACTTATGATACATTATATCAAGTACACGTAGACTTTTTTGTTCCTACACAAACTGAAATTATTAGAGGAAAATATTATGTATTTGTTTCAGTTGATGAATAAATGGGATTTATATGGGTCTATTTTCTTACAATGAAATCTAAAGCCTTTTTTTATTTCAAATATTATTTAGTAGAAGTTAAAAATGAGAAAAACTGTCCATTGATAACTGTTCATAGTGATCATGGATAAAGATTTTGAAAATTCATATTTTGAATCTTTTTATAACATGAAAAGAATCACCCATAACTTCTCATCTCTTTGAACTCCTTAGAAAAATGTTATTGTTGAAATATGAAATCAAATTCTTTAATATATAAAAAATACCACGTTTAGTGAATTCTTAATTTCTAAACATTTTTCAGGTGAATCTATAATTACTACTTTTTATACTATAAATTGGGTTTAAAAAAACATAATAAAACAACTTATGAGTTGTGGACATGTCAAAAACCATAATATTAATACATCAGAGTGATTGGATGCAATGTATTAACTCTAAATAGAAAATATAAATTACATAAATTTTTACTCAAATCTGATGAAGGAATTTTCTTAGGATATTCCACTACTTCTAAGTCTTATAGAGTCTATAATAAAAATTCTTTCATTATTGAGAAAAATTAACTGTTAAATTTGAAGAAACTTACCCTTTTGATTTTAAACAATCCCAACCTACATCTTCAGATGTGTTCTCGAAAATAGATTATCAATAATTTATAGAAGATTATTCTAATTCGTATAATACTCAATAAAACATTTCTAAAGTATTTACTCAATAATACTTTCTACCCTATGTTGATGAATAGATTTTATGAAACCCAAGTATGTTGTTTCTATGGAATCACCCCAATGATAGTATAATTTGTGATATACATCAACTAGTAAAGACTAGAAGTTCCTTGAGGAATAAAGTAAAACATCTAGCAATTCATTCCCAATTAAAACCTAAAAGTATTGATGATGCTTTAGGTGGTGAAGATTGGATTAAATATATGCTTGATAAACTAAATGAATTTGAAAGGAACAAAGTCTATACTATGGTTGAAATATCGAAACAAACTTATATAATTGGAGTAAAGTGGGTCTTCAGATAAACAAAATGTGATGAAAATGGAATCATATTAAGAAATAAAGAAAGATTACTTGATAAAAGATATAATCTACAAGAATGAATAGACATTAAATAAACATATGTTCCAATAGAAAGACATGAATCTATTTTAATTCTCTTAACCTTGTCATAATTATTTAACTTCAAACTTTTTTAAATGGACGTGAAGTGCGATTTCTTTAATGAATATGTTAAATAGGATGTTTATTTTGAACATCCTCCAATGTTTTATGACACAAAACATCCTAAACATGTTTTTAAACTTACCAAAACATTATATGGTCTTAAACAATTTCCTAGATCCTAGTATGATATACTAAAAAGATTTTTGTTGTAAAACAATTATATATATCTCATCTAATTTAGTTGTGAATATTATGAAATTCGAGTTTGAGATGAGTATGATGGGTGAGTTAAGATTATTTCTATGCTTTTAAATTTCTCCAAAATTAGAAGGAACATGTATATATCAACATAATACATTAAATATATTCTTAAAAATTATGGATATGACAACACTAAAAGTATAAGTACTCCAATCAGAACATCAAATACCCCCGATTCTAATAAAGATGGAAAACATGTAGAGCAGCCATATTTTAGAGGTACGGTTAGAAGTTTACTATACTCTGTAACTAGTCATCCCAAATTAATGATTTCAGTATGCTTATGTGCAAGATATCAATTTAATCCAAAATAATCCAATTTAAAATATTTGGAAATACTTTTTCACTATTTTAAGGTAACTATGGACTTAGGAATTTTCTATTATTCTATAAAATAATTGGTTTTCAAATGTTTTTAAGATATTGTCTTTGATGGTTGTATAATGGATAGTAAATATACATATGGAACTTGTCATTTCATAAGAGATTAATTAGTTTCTTGGTCATGTAAAAAACAAAACACTATATCACTTTGCACTGCTGAAGCTGAATATATAGTAGATGGAAGTTGTTGTTCTCAAGTGTTGTATATGAAACACACACTCACAGAT
This sequence comes from Viscum album, assembly GCA_963277665.1. Classification (NCBI taxonomy): domain Eukaryota; kingdom Viridiplantae; phylum Streptophyta; class Magnoliopsida; order Santalales; family Viscaceae; genus Viscum; species Viscum album. Next base: position 154,950,472 of record OY728145.1, read on the forward strand.
TATAGAATGAGTTTTACTAAAACTCAGATACTATATGATAACACTATTTTTATAGACTTAAGAAAAAACATTCACATCACTCTCGTGCAAAACACAAAGATATTAGGCATCACTTTCTTAGGGATCACACACATAAAAGAAAAAATTATTTTACAATTCAACGAAATTCAAGATCAATTTGATGGTATTTTTATAAAATAATTACCTTTAGATAGATTTGAATATATTAAACAAAATATAAGAATGATAAATATAAGTTAATACGTTATATCAACTTTATATTGAAACAATCTTATAACATTAAGATACTCATTTTCATAAGGGAGTACATTTAATTTGTTTTTAATAAAATTTTTAGAACCTAATAATTTTTTCAGAACCAAATAATTTTTTATAAACATAATTATGTTTTTGGACCCTAATAAAGTTTAATGAACCTAATAAAACATTTTGGAATCTATGGTAACTAATAAAAATATTATCAAAAACTATCAAATATCATAATAACTATGAAAGGTACATATTATTACTTGTTAATTCATAGTTACGTTTTTTATTTGTGGTATTTCAATATTGTTTTAAAAAAACATCAATGGACTCATCGGTCCTTAAATTTTTTTTATTTCTTTAAATCCTCAAATGATTAGAATTTGTAATCTTTATTCGTCATAATATCGACTATCATATCGGATCGGATAAATGTCAACCTTTGGATCTTTATAGGATGTTTAACTATCATCTCGGTACCTATATAAAGAAGGGGACACCTCATGTCCCACATCGATCTCAAAGCTCTTATTTCCTGAGTTGTTGATCCCCTTTAAATTTATCATTCTATTTTTTCATATCTTTGTCTCATGTTCCAAATTTATTCTTCAATTTCTTATCATATTTCAATGTCTACAAATAAGGAACATAATGATTGGATGATCTTTATAGAATGTTTAGTTGATGAGGAATTCTTTCTTAGGTATGATTTCTTTATAAGAAAGATTATAATGTTTCAGGTATGGAAACAAATTCATAAAAAATGTGTGTACGTGATCCTGTTTATGCCGACTTTGTTATTGAATTATATCGGTCAGTTGAGTTTTTCAATGAAGGTGGAATGGATAAGCTCTGGTTCAAGAGTTACCGGAAAAATTATTCTTTAACTTATAATAGAGCTAAAAATATCCATGAGATTTCTTATGATGGAAAATCTTATTATTTTTTACATAAGATTCTAGATTCATAAGTTTTTATTGACGGAGTTAAGGTCATAGATCACTTAGGTCTGAAAGGAATAATGAATCCCAAGCTTTCCAATATTTTTATTAACTTTAGAATTGTGATGTTACTGATTCAATTTATTATAATACCGATAAAATTATATAAGGATACCCTTAAAATTAAAAACATCTTTGTAATAACCCGGATCTTCTTTTCAGGTAAATTTTTTTTCTGGTCGATTTTGAGGAAAAGAGGTTTTTCTGGAAATTTTCGAAGTACACACCGTGTACTTTTTAAGTACATGTCATGTACTTGGTTACCGCAGGTAGCTGGGTGCTGGCTGAGTAGCGGCCATGCACACAGCCTTGTGGGGGTGACTTAGAGGCCACCTAAAGTAGAGTACAGAAATGGGGAGTACATTCTGTGTACTTAAAAATGTACATTTTGTGTACTTTATTTTTTTCATTAAACGCATCGGGGTCACGTCTAATCACCATAACCGCCTTCTTCTAGGTTTTTCTCATCCAAGAGAACCCATATGGTTGTGATCCTTCTTTGAGTCCCCAAGCCTCTATTTGATCTCTAATTCAGCCATCGTCGATTGCATTGGGATCGCCTCGGGGAACTCTCTCTCTCTTCTACTTCAGCTTCATTTCATGATTCCTCTTCTTCCTCAAGTAATCCTCTGATAAAAATTTTAGATGTTTTTGTAGATCTTCGTAATTCTAAGGTTATTCAAGCCTTGAGGTTCACATATAGTGGTCTCCTAACATTGAGGTTGGTGTTTTGTGCCTTTCTTCTGAAAGTCCTTGAGTTTTATGTGCAAAATTTCCCAATACCCATGAACGGGGTATTGCGCCTTTACCGTTTTATACCTATTGTTTTCTTGTTATGCTTATATTCTTGAGTAGATGATAATTGACTGTGAATATGGTGAATTTTTGTGCTTTGGTTCTTTTTCCCATGCATTTTTTTCCTATTTTGACATTTGCGGCTAGTTTCCCTGTTAAGCGGTTGTTTACTTTCCCATGCCTAGTATTGTAGGATGGTGTGACTATTGTTCTGTTATGATGTTATGTTGTAGAATTCCAGACAAGTATTTCTTGAGGTTCACCTTGTCCAATATGTTTTGCTACACTTTCTTGACTTACACAGGGTCGTGAGAACCTGGTGTATAGACCATAGGGAAAATGGATGTTGAGGGCTTCTCTAGAGTGTCTGTTTTACTTACGATGTAAGACCGTAGGTGGAATTGACAATGAGTGATTCCTCAGAGTGTCTGTAGTTCTTTTATTTGGGACATAGAGGGAATGTGACATAATTGCTTCCCTAGAGAGCCTTTAGTTATGATACAAAACTATTGGGGGGAATTTACAGCAAGTGCTTCCTCAGAGAGTCTATGCTTAAGTTGAACCAGAGGGGTTTGACTAAGTGTAATGCCCATAGGGTTTCATGTACTTTTTAGGTAGGTACATAGGGTATATGCTATGGGGGATTTCCATAGGGTTACCTTTTTATGTTTATCTTCTTATTAGTTGTTGCATCATATTGAAACTGTGGATTGTTTACTGTTGAGTACCTTCCTGTTTAGTGTTTCCTGCACTTTTACCTCTCATATACTCATTGACTATTAGGTGCAGATCTCATGGTGGTTTCCTACTAGGATTATTCTCACACCCTTTTTGTTCCATGCTTTTGGGCCCAAACAGATTATATTGTTGCAGTTATAGACAAGGGTAAGTGCCCTTCTACATCAGCTTCCTGACATGTTGGGGGTCTGGAGAGCACGGGACCATGCTTAGGCTTGCGATGTTGTGGAGAAGATTACTGTTTTTTTTTCTTTTGTACTTGGTTTAGTACTATATTTCAGTATTGTGAATTGTTTCTCTATCTTCCTAGACATATGTATCATGCAACATTTTATGTAGGTGCTCCAGTTTATTATATCAGTTTTCTGCTGTTTATTTTTGTATGATATGATTACTACTGCCATTATTGTTTGTATTTTTTTACTTCTGATGTGTACTCTGCCAATGAGTGAATAGTTTCCCCACTATCACACCTAATGCCCTCATTTCTAGTCAGCAGCCTCTGGCTTTTAGGGAAATGCGCTTGAGGCAAAGTGACCAACCGGGTATGGGGCGTCTCTGGGTGGATTCCAGAACCAGGACATTACAAAGTGGTATCAGAGGGATTCTTTTCTCTTGACATACTATTTGAAGCCTATAGTCTAGGATAGGATGGAATAGGTACTTGGTAATAAACTGTGCCTGGGAGTAGCTCACTCTTGTATAGGGAAAAGCCAATCTACCTCATTAATTCAATATTTTGGTTTTGAAAGTTTATTGTTGCCTTGATTTTTATCGTTAGGTGACTCACATGTTTTGTGCTGGTAATTATTTATGTTATTGAGGTTATATTTTATCGCAACCTGATGAGATGGGGGTATGCCATCTCATGCATCATATAGGCACTTGCTAGAAATCACATGTCATAATTCTTGTCATGCCATCTAGGGTGCAGTAGCAATTGAATGTTACTGTGATAGATTTTGTGTAGAATACGCATGATGTTGTGATATATGCCTTCATAAAACACCTATTGTTTGATAGGGTATTGTTTGTGTAAATTTTTTTGTTAATGAATGCCAAACTTTGGGCCCAAATTGACTGAAAATTTGTGGGTCGTTGACTTATTTACCTTGTTATGACATTTATAAGATGCCAAGATTTGATTCACGGGGAGTATGGGCCCTCGCGGATAGGAATTTGGCACCTTCAATGTTTTTTTCAGTGTTTTTCTAGGATACAGAGTAATTTCTAAGGCATACTATCTAGAAAAACCCAGAATACACGCCGTTTAATTTTGAAGACATGCCATGTGTTCTTCTATTCAGAAAGAAACTATTTTTCTTAAGTACACACCGTGTACCGTATGTAAACGTTGTGTATTCTCTAGCTGTGTCCTAGGCCATGTGGGAAGAGACACAGGACAGGGAAATTCTTCGAGAAATTGTCGTGTACCGGTTGTGCACACTGTGTGGTGTTGACCCTATGTCTGCCTGTGTTACTAACATCACGGATGGATAAATCTTCAGTTATACATGATGTTTCAATTTTAAACATGTTGTGTAGAGTTATCCCGGAATCTGGACATGTATCTAATAACAAAGGTTAGTGAAATTCTTCAGGTACACACCATGTTCACAAGGAACACCTTGTATAGTGTGAGCAGTGTATCGGGCCATGTGACTAACAACACAGGCCGGAGGAGCTCGTCTTGAACCCACCATGTCTAGCACAGACACACTGTGCAGTCTTGTTTTAGGAGAGCCTTGTGGCTTACCTGTGTAGAAAGAATCAGGTAGGGGAAGAAAATTCAATTACACGCCATGTGTTAGGAAAACACGTCGTGAGGTTGGGGTGTCACATGACCTGTTGTGGCCGGAGTACACACCCATGTGAATGAATTAGGGAAACATGTCGTGTAGCGGACATACACGCCATATAGTCATGTTTTGAAAAACTTGAATGCTTTATTTCTCTGGTTCCCTTCTTGTACTTCCAGTTTTCGGTCCTTGGTAATATTGATCTAAGGTGTTGTTTGACCTTGCAGAGCCATCCCACCGAGACATAATATGATTGTCTGCTGGTTACAGGGAAGTGATCAGACGCCAAATACGGCTGACCAAGGACTTCCCGTAGATCCACCTGTTGTGCCAGTCTTCACACCAGCAGTTATACTTGATACCAGTGCAGATGCACAGTTCAGGGAAGGATTCATGAGCATGATGCAGACATTTCAGGGAACACCGACTCCTACCCCGTCGATGGAAGATTTGACATGGGTTTTCCAGCAGTATAATCCTCCCACTTTCTCAGATGTAAGGAGGGCCACAAGCTGCAGAGTCATGGACAAAATCCATGATGACAATCTTTGGCCATCTAGAGGCACCTCCAGAGAGGAGGGTCAAACCAACTACCTATATTCTTCGAGAATCTACCAAGAGGTGGTGGGATGTGATCTTACAGGAGGGATGCAAACAAGTTATTGTTTGGTATAATTTTTAGTTCACATTCTATGATTACTTCTATCCAGATACCTTGAGGGATGATCGAGCCCGAGAGTTTATTAGTCTGGAGCAGGGTACTCTTTCTGTTATGGGGTATTCCTCCTGCTTTATCGACCTGCAGCGCTTCATTCCTGTTCTAGGAGGTGATCAGTTATTCATGGAAAGCATGTTTGAGTATGTTCTAAGGCACGAAATCTGATTTCAGGTGAACATCCTCTAGTTGACTTCTATCACTTCTATAGTCATCCAATCACTGATCACAGAGCGTAATCTGAGGGATTCTGGAGTTTTGATCCAAGTCAGCTCAACATCGGGAGTTAGTATCCTTCCTAATGACAGTAGGAAGTACCACAAGGAGTCTTTGCATGGTTATCCAAGGAGGCTATACACATCTTTTGGTGTCCAAGTGGTGTGCTACCAGTGCGGAAAGAGCGGGCACACAAGGCCACATTCCCTGAAAGGCCCTGTGGAGTGCTGATCATGTGGAAAGATGGGTCACCTTTAGCACTTTTGTTGGATCTCCTCACCAGCAGATAGTTATAGGGGTTCTTCTACGACTCCTCATTCGGCAGCAACACCACCAGTTTCTCACCATCCAGGGAACTGGAGTTCTTCTGGCCGTTCAGGCCGAGGTAGAGGTCGGGATCGGGGTGGTCAGTCATCGGACATTCAGTGACAGCATAGAGGATTATCTCAGAGTGGTCAGGTAGGGTCATAGGGCCATGGAGCTGGCCAGATCTTTGTAGTGGAGTACAACTAGCAGGAGCAGGATATCAGACCTTCTACAGTTCAAGGTATGATCTTAGTTGCCTCAGCTTTATCATCTGCTCTTTTTGATACAGGGGCTTCCCATATCTTTATATATAATATGGTTGTGGAAAGCCTTGGGCTCTGCATATTTTCTTCTGCTGATATCTTGACACTAGACACTATGTTGGGGGCTAGAACGAAGAGTCTATGTTAGTGTAAGGAGTTCCCTCTAGAGGTAGGTGGGTTTCACTTTTTATGGGACCTATATGTCCTAGAGATGATAGGATATGATGTCATTCTCAGAATGGACTGGCTAGTTCCCTTCTAGGTATTCGTTGACTATTATAGCCACAAGGTGAGTTTCACATCACCAGAGGGTGTATCATTTCTTGATAAGGGTGACTGGGATGTCCAGCCGAGCATAGTGGGTCTAGAGCATCATGGGTTAGGAGGAGTTATAGCCCATATTACTAGTTTATATCTAGATGATCAAGGGACTTCTTAGTTATACTTTTCTCCAGTGGTGGATCGTTTTTGGGACGTCTTTCTAGAAGAATTTTCAGGTTTTCCTCTAGAGTGTGCGGTAGACGTTTCTATTGTTCTTCTTCCAGTAGAAGAACTAGTTTCCATTCCTCCTTATAGGATGGATACACCAAAGTTTTAGAAGCTCAAGAAGAAGTTGGAGGAGTTATAAGAAAAGGGTTTACTCCAACTCATTACTTCTCCTTGGGGTCCGGATTCCCTATTTGCGAATAAGGTAGACAACACCCTCATGCTTTGTGTGGATTATCAGAAGTTGAACCAGTTGATGGGAAAGAACTGATATCATTTACCAAGGATTGATGATCTCTTTGATTAGCTTTGAGGAGCCCAGGTATTCTCGAAGATTGACTTGAGTTCCGGTTATCATCAGTTGCATGTTAGACCATCTGATATACCTCTCCCAGCCTTCCAAAGCAGGTATGGTCTTTATGAGTATATAGTTATGTCATTCTGTCTCACAAACATGCCTGCAAAGTTAATGGAACTGATGAACCGATTCTTCCATCTGTACTTATATTATTTCATGGTTGTCTTCGTGGATGATATCTTGGTGTACTCTCAAGCTCGAAATGACCATGCTACCCATATTGAGATTATTTTGAGTACACTGATATAGAATTAGTTATATGGTAAGCTCTCAAAATGTCACTTTTGGATGGGTCAGATTCACTTTTTGGGTCATGTTATCTCAGAGATAGGAGTGTCGGTATACCTAGAGAAAGTGAGAGTAGTAGTCTCTTGGGAGTAGCTGAAGAACATCTTTGAGGTGCAGAGTTTTTTAGGGCTGGATGGATACTACAGACATTTCATACAGGACTTTTCATGCTGAGTAGCACCACTGATGTGTCTAACTAAGAAAGGTGTAATATTTTTGAGGTCAGATTCTTGTGATTCGGCCTTTCAAGAGATGAAGGGGAGGTTGAAATCATCACTGATACCGGTGTTTCTAGAGCCGGTCAAGAGCTATACTATGTACTGTGATGCAACAGGTATCGGGCTAGGAGTTGTGCTAATGCAGGGGGAAGGAGTCGTTGTGTACATGTCTCGGTAGTTTTGACAACATGAGAGGAACTATCTGACGCATGATCTTGAGTTGGCTACAGTTATTCATGCCTTATGATGTTGGAGAAATTATCTTATGGGAGAGGGTTTTTTGGTTTTCACAAACCACAAGAGTCTCAAGTACATCTTCACTCTGTATGATCTAAATTTGAGACAGCAAAGGTGGGTTGAGTACCTTCAGTATTTTGACTTTGAGCATGCCTACAAGCCTGAGAAAGGAAATATAGTAGCTGATGCGCTAAGAAGGAGGAATCAAATACAAGCAACTCAGGAGGCCAATAGGGAGAGGAATCTTATGGATCTGTTCTCTGAGTTGTATTCGGAGGTGCCTGACAGACAGGTAAAAATGTTCCTTTCTTCTGTATTTGTTACTTCTACCCTTATTGACCGAGTATGAATGAGGCAGCTATCAGATTCTGAAGACCTAGTCCTACAGGAAAGTGTGTCAGTAGGGGATGCTATTCCAGGATGGTCCATAAGTGAGGATGAAATATTGCATTTCCAGGGGCGCGTATGGGTGCCAACAGACATACACGAGGAGATGATGTGGGGCATTCATTCCTCAGTTTGGGCAGTTCATCTTGGTGTCACCAAGATGTATCATGATCTACACTATCAGTACTGGTGGCCAGGTATGAAGAGGGACATTGCAGGTTTCGTCATGAGGTGTTCCACCTGTCAGTAAGTGAAGGTGGAGCATCAGCGACCAGCATGGATTTTTCAGTGGTTACTCATTCCCTGAGTGGATGTATAATGATGTCACGATGGATTTCGCGACAGGTTTACCAAGGTTGCCTCGAGGGAATTATGGAGTTTGGGTTGTCATTGACAGACTCACGAAGGTTTCTCACTTTTTTCTGATCAAGGGGACCTTCAATGTTGATGAGTTGGGATGACTATAAATCCGTGAGATTGTACGTCTGTATGGAGTTCCACACTCCATCATTTCAAATGGGGAAGCACATTTCACTTCTCGGGACTGGAAGGGGCTATAGAAGGATTTTTGTACATATGTGATTTTGAGTACATCTTACCAACCATAGACTGATGGCCAGTCCGAGCATATAATTCAGGTTCCTGAGGACATGCTACTAGAATGAATCCTGGATTTTTGAGGTTCATCAGAGAAGCATATACCTCTTGTGGATTTTTCCTATAATAATTGTTTTCAATAAACTATTCAGATGGAACCTTATGAGGAATTGTATGGTAGGCCATGTCGATCATCCTTATGTTGGCTGAAGATAGGAGAGGCAGCTTTGTTGGGACCTCCTCTTGTCCAAGAGACCACAGAGCAGATAGAGTTGATTCAGAAGTGGATGTCTTTTTCACAGCCTCGACAGAAGTCTTATGCAGATCAGCGGAGAAGACCTCAAGAGTTCGAGGTCGGGGATAGGGTTTTCTTTCGTGTCACACCGAGGTTAGGTCACAGGAATATTAGGAGAGGGTAAGCTTTCATCGAGGTATTTCGGTCCGTTTGAGGTGTCAGAGAGACTTTGGCCGATTGTCTATCAATTGTAGTTAACTCATAGGTATTAAGCTATACATGATGTCTTCCACATTTCTCAGCTTCGACGTTACTTCTTAGACTCATCTCACGTCTTCCAACCCAAGGAGATTGAGCTCTATGTGGATGCGTCGTTCGAGGAGCATCCTATCCGGATTTTTTATCACAGTACAAAGGTTCTCTGTGGCCTATATGTTCCCCTGTTATGAGTGCTATGGCAGCACAGGCAGGTACAGGATGAGACTTGGGAGAGGGAAGTCAATGTATGAGCACAGTGGCCGGAGTTCTTCGGGGTTTCATCCTCTACGCCACCTTGCTAGGAAAATTTAGGGATGAATTTCTTTAAGGGGAGAAGTTTTTAAGAAATCAGATCTTCTTTTCAAGTATGTTTTCCTTTTCTAGTCATTTATTTAGAAAAGTAGTTTTTCTAGAAATTTTCTATGTACACACCCTATACTTTTTATGTACATGTCGTGTACTCAGTTACCGTGGGTAGCTAGGTGCTGGCCATGTAGCGACCATGCACACGGCCGTGTGGGAGTGACTTAGAGGCCGCCTAAAGCAGAGTATGGAAATGGAGAGTACACACTATGTAATTAAAAATTACCCATTGTGTAATTTCTTTTTTTTCATTAAATGCACCAGGGTCAAGTCTAATCACTAGAACCGTATTCTTCTAGGTTTTCTTTATCCGAGAGAACTTGTATGATCGTGATCCTTCTCTAAGCCCCTGAGCCTCCATCTGATCTCATATTCGGCCACCGTCAATTGCGTTGGGATCGCCTCAGTGAGCTCTCTCTTCTACTTGAGCTTCATTTCATGATTCCTATTATTCCTCAAGTTATCCTCTGATGAACTTTTTTAGGCTTTTTTGTAGATCTTCAGCATTCTAAGGTGATTCAAGCCTTGAGGTTCACATATAATGATCTCCTAATGTCGAGGAAGGCGTTTTGTGCCTTTATGTTGAAATTCCCTTAGTTTTATGTGCAAAATTACCCAATACCCATGAAGGGTGTATTGTGAGTTTACCATTTTAGCCCTATTGTTTTCTTTCTATGATTGTATGCTTGATTAGATGATAATTGATTGTGAATAGGGAGAATTGTTGTGCATTGATTGTGGTTCCCATACATGTTTTTCCTGTTTCGACCTTTGGGTCTAGTTTTCCTGTTAGGCAGCTGTTTACTTTCCCATGCTTAGTATTATAGGATGGTGTGACAGTTATTCTGTTATGATGTTATGTTGTAGAATTCTAGCCAAGTAGTTCTTGATGTTTACCTTGGAAAATATGCACTACTACACTTGCTTGACTTACACTAGGATGTGAGAACATGGTGTATAGACCATAGGGAGAATAGACGTTGAGGGTTCTCCAGAGTTTCTGTTTTACTTGCAATGTGATACCACAGGGGGAATTGACATTGAGGGCATTCTCAGAGTGTCTATAGTTCCTTGACGCAGGCTATAGAGGGAATGTGATGTAATTGATTCCCTAGAGCGCCTTTAGTTACAATACAAGACTATAGAAGGAATTGTCGGTGACTTCTTCCTTAGAGAGTCTATGCTTAAGTTGAACCAGAGGGGTTAGACTAAGTGTACTTCCTAGAGGGTTGCATGTAATTTTTAGGTAGGTCCTAATGGGATAGGTTGTGGGGGATTCCTGGGGGGTTACCTGTTTATGTTTATCTTCCTATTAGTTGTTTCTTGATATTTATAATGTGGATTGTTTACTATTGAGTACCTTCTTGTTTACTATTTCCTGCACTTTTACCTTCCATATACTCACTAATTGTTAGGCACAGATCTCATGGTGGTTTCCTGCTGGGATTAGTCTCAAACCTTATTTGGGCCATGCATTTTGGGCCCAAACAGATTATATTGTTACAGGTATGGACAAGGGAATGTACCCTTATACATTAGGTACCTGACATGTTGTGGAGCTGGAGACCACGGGACCAAGATTAGGCTTGTGAAGTCATGGAGCTTATTACTGTTTTTTTCTTTTGTACTTGGTTTAGTACTATATTTCAGCATTTTTATTTGTTTCATTGTTTTCCTATACATGTGTATTGTGCGACATTTTATATAGGTGATCCAGTTTATTCTATCAGTTTTCCGCTGTTAATTTTTCATATGATATGATTACTGCTTCCATTCTTGTATGAATTTGTTTGCTTCCGCTGTGTACTCTGCTAATGAGAGAATTGTTTACCCACTATCACACCCAAGGCCCTCACTGATAGTTAGCAGCCTCTGGCTTTCGGTGAAATGCAATTGAGGCCATGTGACCAACCGGGTATGTGGTGCCTCTGGGTGGCTTTCGGAACCGGGACGTTAAAATCATCATGACGGACCACCATTTTAATATAAGGAAGACTAACCATTTCAAGTATACCTTTCTCACTATTAGTACTATTAAGGATGATTCAATTAAAAAAACTAATTGTGATGTATCTGGAAATATTTTCTATGACTATAGTAACTTTCTTGAATTCCATCAACATTCTATGAATTTCAAAAGCAATGAAATTCAAGATCATTATTTTAAGTGACGACACACATAAAAGAATAAAATATTCATTCAGTGACAAGGCAAATGTGTGTATTTAATTTTTAGGTAAGTTAATGGATTTAGTAGAACTCTAAAATAAATAGTTTGTGGAGACATAGAAAATGATGGCACAAGTCTAACCTCCTCAAAAATTAGTTCATGATTTAGAACCCCCAAATTCCAAGAAAAATAAATCCTTCCCAGATGAAGTTGTAGCAAAGTGGAGGCCAGATAAAGAGTTATGAAAAGAAGTATACTCATTGTTTGGATTAGAAATTGTAGAAGATAATGATTTGAAAATTAGAGAATATCAAGAACTCTAGAAACAAGAAAAATATAATAAGCTTTAGAATTATATGATTGAAGTAGAGATTATTCAAGATTTTTTAAAAGGTATAGAAAGAGCCTGAGAAAATTTTAAAGTTCATAAATCCTTTCTTCAAGAAACTGAACTTACTCAATAATCTCAGTAGGTTGCAAAAAATAATATCCAATCAGAAAAAAGGCAAGGATGAGCTTCCAAGATCAGTTCCTCTTGTTCATGAAAATCCTTGATAAGAAGTTGAACAAGAGTAAGAAAATATCCAAGAGAAATAAATCTATGATGAGATTAAACAAACTGAATAAACTCAGAAGAAATTTTAAAATGATAAGATATTAATAAGAACTTACCAATCCTCATCCTCTATAGTTTATTTAGTAAAATCCTAGTTCAAAGGAAAATGTTGTAGAAATTATAGTTCCAAAAATTCCCTCTGATGATGAAGATGATGATGATTATGAAGATGATAATGTTGAAGGTGGAAATGATGAAAATCAAGAAGGCAATGGAGATGATGATGATTATGATGATATAATCATTCATGTTTATGTAGATATGAAAGAATTCTTGAAGTTAGGATGAAATGAATATAATAAAGATAACGGTATTCAAGTAGTTGTTGGAACATCTAATAATGTTACTTTATAATCAGAATGGTCTTCCTCTTCTATATGAGAAGGTTTTGTTTTTCAATCATTTAAAAACATAGTGAATTCCATTTTTATTTTCTGGACATTATGGAAATATTTTTGTTAATTCAGTCTTCCATAAATCATAAATCATAATCAAAAAATATATTCATGTATATGATCATAAATCCTGAAACCGATTGCAAATATTTTGTTCAAAATTATGAGTCTCATAGGAAGTCTTGAAAAGACATAACAATGTCGTCAAATCAAATAAATAATTATATGTATGCTTTTAATGAGATGTTTGATATTGTAAAGGGTTCCTTCAAAGAATATTAAGACAAAACCAAAATAATTTCAAACAACTTCTCAAAAAAATGGAAGAACAAATTGCTTTCTTGCAAGAAGATAGGGAATTATATGGAAATTTGAATTCTCTTACTCGGGAAGTGAAAATAGTTAAAACATAAAAATATGAGGTAGATGAGATGATTATGTCTCAGGAAGAAGTTATTAAGTGCCATCAAGAAATGATTCAGAATCCTGAGAAGAAGAGTTAGGATTTGAAACTTCTTCTAGAAATTTTCTTAGATGATCATAAGGAGTTCATGAAGTTGAAGGCTATAGTTAGGGCCTTAATGTTTATGAATGATTTATTTTCATGTATTTCATATATTTGGTTTTAAAAACATATTTAATATAAAATTATTTTTATTCATTGTTTTTTATAGTTTTCTTTCTAACTTTTCAATATATAATACTTTCTCCCATTCCATTTTGAAAATCCAAATGTGGGAGAAGAATGTTATAAAAAACAATATTAATCTAAGGATGAAAATTTAAGGAAGAGAAATATTAAAGAAGATATCATTAAATTAAGGGGGGATATTTTTTAAAGAAATGATAAAAAAATATATAAATTCAAAATATGATCCATAGAAAGATTTCTTAACATAAGGGATAGTTAGTCGTATTAATATTAAGTCATAAAATAAGGGGTAGAAAAGTTTTTATTTTAGGTTTGAATTAAGTCTTATGATCTTAATATTCTTTTCATAAATCGATTTTTTGTGCTTTCCAAGAAAGGGGAAGTTGTTAGGTCAAAATTTTCCTTATGATTTTTTCTCATTCCCTTATTTTTTGGAAATTACAAACACATTTTATTAAAACTATTTATATCTATAATGAAATTTATCAGCATGTTATTTTTATAACTAAGTATAACATTATTTTCCTTAAATCAAAATATTATTTTGGAACCTTAATGAAACAAAAAATTATTACCTTCTAAATTCTGACTCTCTCATAATTTTTATTTGGATTTTATGTTTATCAATTCCAATTTCATCAGATTTATGAATTTGATTCTCTAAAAATATCAATTCTGATTCATGTTTCTCAATTTCGAATAATGCAGAAAATAGAATATGATTCAACTTCCTCAATTCCAAATCATCTAGAATTGTGATACTGATTATCTCAAATTTTTTAATCTGATTCACTTCCATAAATTTCTAATTGTTCAGAAAATAAGATTTAATTTATATTTCTTAAATTCAAAATAATTTAGATTTTTGGATCTGATTTTAAATATTTCTTAAGGTTACGTGATTTCTTTAATATAATTATTTTATAACTTTCCTAAAGTTATGATATTTTCCTAAATTATTGTTTTCATAACATTGTTAATGTTGTTATCTTGGGTTTAACATATGTTTTTATATAAATATATTCATTTTTACTTATTTATTCTCATGATATATTTTTTATTAAAAGATTTCATCTAATTATTTATAGTATGAAAATTATAAGTGTCAGTTATATAGGTCCCTCTAGAAGTTCAGGAAAGATATAAACTTTGGAGGAGAAACCGACAGTTGAGGATCTCTCTAATAAATCCCCAATCATTTGAATGTTTTTAGAGATATGAAATTTTGGTAGAATTGAAACTATGTGAGATCTCTAACAAAATTTATTCATTTGAAATCCTTGAAGACTTTAAGTTATGGAAAAATTGTTCCACATACATAATTATTTAACAAGATTAGTTTTTCTTTGTTCTATTATGATTTTTGTTGTATACAATCAAAGGAATATAAGCTAAAGGAAGAAAGAGGTTTTGATTACCTACATAATTGAGGTATTCCAAGTTGAAAGAAGACAGAGGTGCGGATCACCTTACAGATCAAGGGCTTGTGGGTAGGGAAAGACAGATACAGATTTTATATCTAAATCATTCCTTGTTGTTGGTAAGATATACTTTATTGAGAGTTTAAATCTTGGGACCATTATCCAACGTGTTTTTGATACACTGCTCTTTGGGTTAAAATAAGTTTACTCTTTTATATATACATTAAATTTTTTCTACATTATGAAACAATACAAAATTTTATCTTATACTTTCTTTTTTGTTGCAACTCTGATATATTATTATATATGATTTAAGATAAAATAATGTTTAAGTATACCAATGTACTTATTTCATAACACATTATTATTAAAATAATTTTTTTTCCTTAAACTTATAGAAGAGTGTTACGATAATAAAATTTGTTTAACATTATTAAACAAATTTCCTTTGAGGTTAAAAACGAATACTTTTAAACTTACAATTCACCCCCCTCCCATTCTTGTAATTGTGCACTCTTCATCATTATTTTTTTCCTAAAATATGCATGACACATATATTTTTGTTATATATAACATACTAATTAAAAAACTATAAGTCAAGAAGATGTTGGAAATGAATCCAAAGATACTAATATTGATATAGACTAGATGAGTGATAATGAGGGACCTTATATAAATTTATAACTAAGGTATCATAGGATTAAAAACTATATTGAACCTGAAAGTATAATTAGAAATCTGGAACCACCAATTAAGACTATAAAATGAGTGTTGTTACTGTTTCTTCTAGAAATGGGGATGACCTTGTTTGTTTGTGGTTCAAACATTCCAATCGATTTCTAACAGGTTTATTTGTAGAACCGGAAACATCCAATGATTCTATATCCATTTGGACCTACTTTCCAAAGGTAGGTGCTCATTAGTTGTGAACTGATAAGTCTTAAGAATTTTCATTGGTCGAGAGGATGGGAGGTCGGACCCATCACAACTTTTTTTGGGGGGGGGGGATATTGTCTACTCTGGGACTCTCTTATAGATTTGAGTTATGTTTATAAATCCTTATTAATTTACCAAGTATGAAAATTAGTTCTTCCTTTAGATCATTCAATTAATGATTGATATGTATGGGATTTAGAGAATATTTTATATGTATTTGAGGTTCTTCATCGATAAAGAATCATCCATATTTATTAGATATTCTTAGTCAATGGTATCCTATAACACAGTATATAGAAATATCTTGGTCATTATGATGACCATACTAGTTTTAAAGTCTCTCAATGGGGCACTTGAAGTTTATTGTCATTTATAAGGACAATGATTATTTCAGAGTTGGGATCGTACCCGCAGATGGGCTACCTATGTATCCTTGTTAAAGAGGAATCAGAAGCCATGTAGATCGGGAATTAAGATTAGTTTAACGTCATATGGGATGGATGAGAGTTAATGGGTGATGTTCCTGAACCTTAGAAAGGATTCCTATGTACTCTACATTAAAGGAAGAGATCAAAGTCCACGTAGTTCGAGTAAGAAGTCTGGGGCTTATGTATGATTAACTACCCAAAGAGATTTTCCATGGTTACTTTTACACTATAAGCTCACGTGAGTCATGCTCAGTGTGAGAAACAAGAGGTATCAGTAAACCTGATGATTTGTCCCACTAAAGATGTGGCCACAAGGAATGATATGGGGCTTATGTATTTCTGACTGCCCAAGTAGATGGAGACTAGGATTTACATCGGGAAAGAAAACTAGGAACAAGGTCCATAAAGAAATTTGTGCTTCATAGAGATTTGGATACTCTAAATTGGGGCTTACTCCGGAGGAGGATGCCCAAATTAAGAGGGAATTATGATTGGGACTTACTCCTAAAAAGGAGGCCCAATTTAAGGAGACTTGTAACTTGGGGATTATTCTTGAGAAGGAGGCCCAAAGTTAAGGAGAACTTGGGGATTAATCCTAAGGAGGATTCCCATAGTTAAAGGGAACTTCTCATCTTAAATAATGAGGTTGAATGAAGGAAATATCTAACCTTAGGGACATAAAGATATGTAAATCACAAGGTTTTGAGAAGATGTTCCACATGACTCCTTTCAGATAAGGAATCCAACAAATAAATAATGCCATAAGTGGCTTTGAAGAAGGTTTTGAAGGCTGTATCTTTAAAAGGAAATGTGAGTTTGATGAAAGGAAGTAAACAGGCAGGAGGGGTACCCAAAAAGATTCAGGCGCACAAGTCCTGTATAGGCACACAAGTCTTGGTCACGCAAGTATACTTGCGTGAAATGGGTGTACATGGGTGATGGTTAACCAATAGGGTAATACTTGGGCAAGACTTGGCTCAAGCCCTTAGAATTATCCTCAAAGGTTTCAAAAAGGGTGGCCTGCAAGTTTTGTGGAAGGGATAAGGTGGCGCGCAAGTGTGTCCATTTTCCTTAATGGTTAGACACTTAAGCATGAAAGTGTTGATGCATTTCCACACTTAGGCCTTGTTTCCCCTCTTTAGGTCTTCCATTCTAGGTAATAAATTACCTTAGAAGTGTTCGGAAGACTTCAAACAAAGACTAGGGCGCCGAGAGCGTAAATCTGAATTTTGGTTTTTCTGTCTATAAATGGGGGACCCACAAGGGGTATTTATTGGCCACTGAGGACCTTTGGTAAAAAATAGAATAGGGCGCACAAGTCACTTGTGCCACCCAAAGGTGGTGTGCAAGTATACTTGTGCGACCATAATGAAACTTGTGCGACCCATGCTTAAATAGTTTCGTGTTCATGCCTGTGTAAATTTTTTATTTTCTTCAAAGGATGAATCTGTTGGTGCTTATGTTATTCCACTTTTTCATTCATTAGACTCTATGAAGGAAAGAAGAATCAACAAAAGTCCCCCCTCAGAGTTGGATCTGAAAAAGGAAAGAGGATTTGACTCTGAGGTAAAGGAGAAAACCATGGAAATTTGGGCGTGCAGGTGTTGAGCACGCAGGTGTGAGACGCATAGGGTTCAGCGTGCAGAGGTGTGTCCTTGCATATAAATACGGGTGCCACTCTCGCTCAAATCACTCGGCTTCCAACGCTTTGATCTCTCAGCATTAAATTAGCTCTACATTCATTTTTTCACGCAGGTGTTGTTGTCTGTGGTTCATTGTTTCTTTGTGTCGTGCTTCTGCAGAGTTATTTGGACTTGGGTGGTGATACCTGCATGCCCATACTTGCATGACCGAATTAGACTTGCGCACCAATATTGTACTTTCTCTCCTTAATGCCTTAGCCATTTTTTCAAATTTCTTCACAAATTTTATGAAAAAACAACTTACTTAAGAGTTAATCATTTGACCTTTGTGCAGATTCAATGGCTCCCAGAAGAATTGTAACAGCTAATGAGCTAGCTAGCAAGCTAATTGATGGCATGATGAGCATCATTGGCCATTATTACTATGATATCGGTGACGACACTCTCCCATATTTGTCCAAGTACTTGAAGAATTATCATTTTAATTTTTTACAGAGCATTTACCTGCCTTTATATGGCTATGGTCATCTGTAAGGAGTCAATATTCCAGAGCCAAAGAACTATCTCCCGCATTCTTGGTTTTAGACTTAAACCAACTTTTTTCCACAAATTCCTCAGTTGAAGGATCATTTGTCAATTCTGGGATCGTGTAGAAGGAATTCATAATGCATCATAACCCATGTGATCCAAATTTGAAGCCTCACAAGCCTGAGCTACAGCAGCATTTCTATCCCTCTATTTTGTTAATGTTGTGCATTAAGACCAGCAACAATTTTGTGACCTTTCAAATTTTTCCTCTATGTTATTTCCTTGAAGATATGACGATTAAAAACCTCTGGACTGATATGTTTTCTGCTTCCAGATGGTGGAGAGAAGACTATCATGACATTAGAACAATATCTGAAAAGAGTAATCTCTCCAAATAGCTTCTTACTTCCAATTATCCATTCTCAAATCCATGTATCCATATTCCAAGTCTCTTGGATAGAAACAGAGTCACTGTTTGATCAGCAGAAAATTTTCTCAACCCGCACTTAAGAACATTTTTTTACAATTGTTTCAAGAAGACCCAGTTTCATTGTGTCTCTTATTGTATCTAGTTGAATGAATGAATTCCAGGTAGTTGCTGATGAAGCTCGGAATGTCGTAAATCAAATGAAAAGTTATGTTGAAAGCCTCTTATAATTCTTGAAAAAGATAAGAGACTCCAATATATGGATGTCCTTCTAACTCCTTTGCATCTATGAAAAACACTTTCATCTTCAATCATTTGTACCAGCATTCTCTTGAAACTTACTTTACATTTTTACCTAAGCCAATGGGCCTAGTAACCGTAGTTTGATTTTTTTATAGGATTATGAAGATAACCCTACCAACTTTACATCTTTTAATTGATCAATATTACCTAAATCATACGAAATGTATGTTTAGTGATCTGGGACTTGACTTTTCTTCAGAGTTCCCTTGTCTTTTGTGGAAAGTTTAAAATCATGCACGTCGGACAGAAAAAAGGCTAATGCTTAAGGTCAAATATCTTTGACCAAATGGATTAAAATTGACTCAATTCCTTGATAATTTATCTGAAAACATATTACCACATTCATGTATGGGGGATAACATGTAAACTATGACTTAAGAAATTTTGAATCTGAGGAATGATATGAAAAAAGGGCTAAAAGGAATTAGAAGAAGTATTTCCTAAGAGTGAAGTTACCATTATTTAACAAACCTGTTAGGGGCTTAAATTAGGAATGGCCACTTAAGGGCATTGGCGGCATAGTCAAATAATATCATCTTTTGGCTGACAGGTCCGTTATGTAGACTTGTTTATGCAAGGACACCTAGGGGCACGTGCTGCATAGTCAAGCAAAAGAACTCTCAGAAATTTTACTTTTCTATTGCTAAAAGACAGTGAAAGTTTATGGAGATTCAAATTTTCCAAAGCATAGAGTCTGGTTTATGGAGATTAGTACTTGAATATGGATAGGATATTCCCAATCAATATTGTCAAATAATTGGATGAATATCACTCCAGCGAAGGTCTGACCCAAACGTAGGGAAGGGAAATATAAACCATAGACTTAAATACTTTTAGATCATGAAAAAGAGTATGGGAGAAATATGTTAAGGATTGATATTTTTTTCGAAGATCCCTACATATTGTCGTTAAGACCAATAATGACAAAATAGGTTTTCCCCCTAAGAATGAAATTACCACTATTTGACAAACCCGTTAGGAGGTTGAATTATGCAGGGCCGCTTAAGGGTATTAGCTGCATAGTCAAATAATAGCATCTTTTTGCTGACAGGTCCGTTATGTAGACTACTTATGAAAGGTCGCCTAAGGGAACGTGCTGCATAGTCAGGAAAAAGAATTCCTGAGTATCAGACATTTTGTGACTAGATGTCAAGAAAAGGGTTACGGAGATCTGGCAGTATTTAAGGTTAGAAGTATGACACATCAAAATGGGAATTTTCTAATGCATGAAGGAGATGCACAGACCAATGCTAACCATAATCATGTTGTGTCTGAGTCTTGAATTGAGGTACTAGACTTCACTACGTATCCCATAAGGATGGGAATCAAGCCATACGTAGTTCTTGAAATACAGTTTAACGTCGTGTGGGATGAGAATATAGAAGATCTTAGTTTAAGGTCATAGAGTTCGGACCATAATAAGTAATACACAGTGTGTGTTTTATAAACCTAATGTGAATGAAGAACAAGGTTTTCATACCACATTCATGTTTTCACAGGGGGGGACTTTTCTGCCAAGGGACTGAAAGTGGAATTTGGGGTTAGTCCCAAATACTTGGAGCTGGATTCGAGGGACACTCGAACATTCTTATGTATCCCATAAGGATGGGAATCAAGCCATATGTAGTTCTTGAGATACCCTCTGTACAGATTTGGTTCGTACATGTAAAGGGTGAAAGGGTACTTTAGTGCAATGATGGTTTGACCCATGATTAAAGGTTCGGGCATTGCCATGTATACACGTGGTCTTTGGAATATGACATGATTGGAGATCAATGTCAATGATGATTTCCACTCAGGTGAGGGATAATGGGGGACTGTATAGTTTAACGTTGTATAGCAATGACGATGGTGCTGCACAGTTCAGCATCATGTAGTTGGGACAAAAGGGATGTACGTATTTTAACATCATGTGGGACGAAGGTGAACCAACCTGAAGAGATTGGTTTTGGGCTGCTTCACGGATCAATATCGTATGAGATGGAGGTGAACCTATGTGAAGAGATTGGTTTTGGGCTTGAACCTCGGGAGGTTGCCTACGTACCCAGCCTAGAAGGCAAGAATCAAAGTCTGCATAGTTCGATTAAAGAATGAATTGGTGATCGAGTTGTACTTGAGGACAACCCAAAGATGGTGTTGGGACTTACGCATGGTTAGCATCCCAGAGAGGTTTTTATGGTTGAATCTCACTCAAAGATCACATGAGTTATGCTCGGTGTGAGAAATAAGAGGTAACAAAAACCCTAATGATGTAGAGTTTAATGTCATTTAGGACGTATAAGGGATTGTTTCACAGTTTAAATAACACATGTCATAGACATGGGGTTCTTGGCAGTTTAACATCTTGAAGCTTGGACGAACAGTTTAACATCATGTTGGACAAATAAGGGGAACATGCAGTTTAAAGTTTTGTAGTGAGGACTATTGGTGATGCATAGTTTAGTGTCATGTAGTAGGGACAAAATACAGTTTAACGTCATATAGGACATATTAAGGCGATTTTTTCAGTTTTACATCATGTAGGATGAATATGTGAACAGTTTAATTTCATGTAGGACAATACAGTTTTATGTCATGTAGGACATTGGGTTGTACAGTTTAATGTCGTGTACCCAAGATGATGGTTATGCAGTTTAATGTCTTATTGTACGTATTGTGGGGACTATGTAGTTTTAAAGTCTTGTAGTGAGGACTATAGTAGTTTAAGGTCGTTTGTATGGACCAGTGTTACACAGTTTAGAATCATGTAGTTAGGACATTGGATTATGAAATTTAACGTCTTGCAGGACGTAATTATTTGTGTTATAAAAAATACTTTTTCATGAATTTGGCATTGGTTAGAGTTTTAATGATTTTTCCATCCATTGAGATTAAAGAGTAAGCTCTATTAGAGTAGACCTTATGTATTGAATAAGGTGCTTCCCACTTTGGCTCATGATTTAGAGGCTTATGTCCTGGTATCATTAGAGTTCTCAGGACCAATACCAATTCTCCTTGAATGAATGAACAAAGATGAACTTTTTTGTTGAAATCCCGTGCTATTCGGTTCTGATAAACTTCTAAGTGGTGAAGGGTGCACAATATTTTCTCATCTAATCATTCCAATTCATCCAATCACTTTTGAGATTGTTCATCTATAGATGACTGATCACAAATGGATACTCTGAGAAAAGGTAATTGGACCTCAATGGGCAAGACTACTTCTGTTCCATATACCAATGAATATGGAGTTGACCGCATAGCAGTTCTTGTGGTGGTTTGATAAGCCCATAAAGCATGAAAAAGTTTATTAGGCCATAATTTATTATCTTTATCTACCATCTTATGTAGTATATTTTAAAGAGTATCATTAAAGGCCTCTATTTATCCATTGTCCATTGCATGATACCGAGATGAATGGTTGGATTTGATGTCATATTCGTGATACAACTTCCATACCTCGGATGAACAAAATTTGGTGTCATTATCCGTCAATATGGTATGAGGGACACAAAATCTGGTAATTATGTTTGACTTGATAAAGCTAAAAATGCTTTTAAAACTGACTTCTTTGAGAGGTATTTCCTCTTCCCATTAGGAAAAGAAGTTAGTAGCAGAAAGAATATACTTAAACTGCATGGATGTAGCTGAAGGATAAGGTCCTACTACATTCATTCCCCATGTGGCCAATGGCCATGATTATTTAGCTGTATGAAGAAACTCTGGGTGTTGATGAATGAAATTGGAATATATTTGGCAAGAATGACACTTCTTAGTGAAATCAACACAATCTTGTATCATTGAAGGTGAAAATTATCGAAGCCTTCGAACTTGATCAGACAATCTATCTCCAGACAGGTGGGCACTATAGACTCCCGCATGTACTTCTTTCATGACAGCCATTGTCCCTTCACCATCAATGCATCTGAAGAGAATTCCATCAAAACCTCTTTTTTAGAGAATTTTTTGGTGATATGGGCTATCATAAAGAGTAAAATTGACTACACGTCGTCGAACTTGTTCTTTCCCCGCTCTATCAGATAGGAGTGTTCCATTTTGAAGGTATTCCCTGATAGGTGTCATCCATCCTGTAGTATGACCATATGGTTCAGAAATGGGACTAATTTCATTGATTTCCTCTATTATGATTTGAACATAAGGTGAAACTATATGACGGTGGGCAATACTGGTGATTATTTCGTCCTTATTTGGATCTCCTAGAGTTGTGGCTACATTAGCCAATGCATCAGCTTGATCATTTTGTGATCACGGGACATAAGAAAATGTCGGTTCCAAAGTAAATTACGCCATTAACACTCTAACGTAATCACATAAAGGGATTAACACTTCTTTTCTGATGGCATAGACCCCATTGACTTGTTTGATCACCAAGTCTAAATCACCTTTTACCTTTAAGTGATTCACATGTTCCTGAAGCGCCAATTCCAAGCCTGCGATGAGAGCTTAATATTCTGCTTCATTATTTGTACTTCCTCCCAACAATAAGAAGGAATAGGGTAACACTGCCTTTTCTGGGGAAATTAGCACAATTCCTAACCAAAAATTTTTGAATTTAGGATCTTCCAATTTCTTTCCTATTGGACTTCTCAAGGCCCCATCAAATTACATTTCCCACGTCTGAGGATTATCTTGAATAAAAATGATTTACTCATCAGGATGTTCTGTATCTAAAGATGTATCTTCTAACTAGGGGTGTTCAGCAAGGAAATCATCCATACCTTGTCCCTTAATTTGCCTTTTGAGATACATATTGGATATCAAATTGCTGCAAAATAACTGCCCACCTTCCCAGATGTCCTGTAAGCATTGGACGACTAAGGATAAATTTGAGCAGTTTATTGCAAGATACCAATTGAAACTCATGATGTTGCAGGTAGTGTCTCAATTCCTGAACTGCAAAGATCAATGCTAGGCATCACTTTTCAATACTTGAATATCTATTTTATTCCTCAAGCATAGTCCAACATAAATATTAAAGACTTTTTCATTCCCAGCATCATTTTTTGGGCAAGGAGGGATCCCAATGATTACTCTATAGCTGTCACATAGAGGATAAGTGGTCTTACTTCAACAGGTGGCATTAATACTGGTGGAATCAAGAGATTTTTCTTTAGGATTTCAAATGCCTCTTGGCAATCTTCGGTCCATTTGTAAGTGACTCCCTTCTTCCTTAATTTGGTGAAGGGTAAACATTTTCCTACCAGATTGGCGATGAAATGCCTAATATAGTCCAAGTGTCCTTTAATTCCTCTCAATTACTTCAAATTTTGAGGAGGATACATACCAAGGATTGATTTTTTCTTCTTAGGGTCGACTTCAATACCACGATGGCATACAATAAAGCCAAGAAATTTTCCTGAGGTTGCCCCAAAAGCACATTTCAAGGGGTGCATCATCAAAATGTGTTGTCAAAGTTTGTGGAATATGATTTCCAAATAAGTCATGTGATTAGAACGTTGCCTGGATTTGACCACCAAATAGTCCACATAACATTCAACAAATTTCCCTAAAAAGGGTTTGAAGATATGGTGCATAACATGTTGATACGTTGCACCTGCATTTTTCATGCCAAAGGGCATTACCCGATAAAAAAACACACCCTGAGGGGCTCTAAAAGCTGTAGATTCCTCATCTTATGGAGCCATTCAGATTTAATTATATCCATAATATCTATTCATAAAGGAAAGTTCTTTATAGCCAGTTGTTTCATCAATTAAGAGTTCTATTATCGGAACTAGAAAATCATCCTTGGGATAATGCTGATTAAGATCTCTGAAATCAATGCAAACTCTAATTTTTCCATTATTACTTTTCACAGGGACAATATTATCCAACCATTTGGGATATTGAACTTCTCTGACGAAGTTATCTTTGATAATCTTATCCACTTCAGCTTCAATTTTGGAAGCATAAGTTGGGTGTGTTCTTCTTACGGCTTGCTTGAATCCTCGATGTTCTTCTGGCAAACCCAAACGATGAGTAGCAACATCAGGATCAAGCCCTGACATTTCTGTATAATTCTAAGCAAATATATCTCTATTTTTCTTTAAAAATTAAATATACATTTCTTGATCTTCAAGAGTCATGGCCACACTAATTAAAGTGGGGAGTGGATCTTCTTTTGAACCCATATTTATTTCTCTTAGTTCTTCTATAGTGGTAGAGATACCCTCTCCAAATACTGGAGAAGAATCCCCGAGATCTTCCTCTTCTTCTTCAGTATATGTTATTTCTTCTGTTTCTACTTGCATAGTAGATAATGAAGCAGAATTTCCATGATTATAATAAAAGTTAAAACTTGAACATCCTAAAGAAGAGGCTTCCATTTCTGACCCTATTAATGATGAAGGGTCTTCCTTTAGTAATAAAGAGGATATGATGGATTGAGAATTGAAATCATCATTCATCTCTGACATTGCTATAACTTCTTCTATCATGTTTGATGAAGTATAGAATTGTTGGATTTCAATGGATGAAATGAAGACATCTCCATTTTAGCTTTCATCATTCCTTGGTAAATCCCTTATTTCTCCCATGTTTTCTAGCTTGATTGACGTAATTAGCATTATGGAAGTTTCCATAAGAATATTTGGATTTGGCTCTATCCTATCAATTTGACTGATAGGCAACACATAATCTGTACTCACATGTATGAATGGGTTTACTAGAATCTATTCCAAACCATATAGAGTTGTGACCTTATTCGCCATAGATTTTTCTTATCCCTCCATGTGATAAAAATCTACCTCAATGTATTGAGATTCACATGTTTTGAATTGATCTTTGTCACCATACAATGTCCCAATTTGACCATCGAAACAATATTTGAGACACTGATGGTATGACGAAGGTATGGACGCATGTTGATGTAGCCAAGGTCTTAAATGAAAAATGTTGAAGGATGTGTCCTGATGAATAACCATGAAATATGAATTAGAAACAAGATCTCAAAACTAAATTCTGAGTGTAATTTCGCCCAGAGGTTCTTGCTCATTTTTATCATATCCTTGCAATATCAAGGTAGAAGGAGATAAATCTGATTTGGTGAAGCCTAATCGACGAAGTGTATGAATAGGAATTATATTGACTCTTGATCCATTATCAATTAAAGCTCATCGGATATCTACATCATTGAACATTCCAGATAAATACAAAGGTCTGATATGTCCATGTACAACATCATCTTCATCTTCATCTGTAAAAGATATCACTACATGGAATTCTGCAGGATCATTCTCTATATGGTAGACTTTAGCTATAGAAATTTTAGTTTCGAATTCCCGAGGACATGAAAAAGCCTCAATGAGTGCCTCCCAAAGATCCCTTGATAGATTCAAGTCATCCAGAATTGATAACTTGGTTGTTACTTGGGCCAAATGTTTCAAGACATCATATTTTTTATCCAAAGGTCTACGTTCCCCAACAGGAACATGTGGTTTCGTAGGTGCCTTAGAAGTTGATGCTTTGGAAGTAGATGCATCTTGTATCGGGGTAGGAGTTGAAAATACTTTTGGATTCAGAAGATTAAACCGACTAGGTCTATCTATTTTTTGAGAGGAAGAAGGTGTAGCCTCTAACCGGTCTTCCAAAATAACTGTGCCAGGACCGAATCTGCCATGTGTGGAAGAACTTTCCTATTCTTGTTGAGTCCATTGAAGGGCCTTGCCACGAGTTTCAGCCACATATACAGTTCTAGCATGGGTAAGATTGAAATAGTGGCTTCTAGAATATCCACATCTTCCCCTATATTCTAAACCTCTGTCTCTTCCTCTAATTCCCCTATTTGATATAGGGAACTCATGCTCATCAAGATAAAAACTATGACTGGAATAAGGATCTGTTAAATGAATCATATTAACAGAACCAAACATAAACTTTTCATCTGATGAAGATTCTTTCTGATTAGCCAATTCAGGTTGTTTCGTTTGTTGGGGCGGTGCCCGTGCTTTTGAAGTTGATGGAATAAATTTTTCCAGAGTCAAAGACAATTTAGGATTTGACATGAACTCTTCTTCTTTCTTGGAATTATGCCATATTTTTGAAGATTTTCTTTCTGATTAAGGGGGTTTTCTGTGGAATTCATATCAGAAGACACAATTGGTTGATTCAATTTTATTCGTAAAATGGAATGAGTTTGGTTGATTGTTTTCCTAGCCATCCAATCATCATATTTCTACACATTTTTACATTTGAATTCCTTCCAATCACCTCATTCCTCTGGATCAATAGCAGTAACACATGCTACCTGGGCTGAAGAACCTTTCAGTTTTACCTGTCCAGAGTCCACCATCTTTTGCAGGAGGTCTTTGAAGAAAAACACTCCTAAATAGGATGACCAAACATCTAATGAAAAGGGAAATAGTTGGGGAGGCCTTTGTCTCCTTCCTTATTCGGCCTTTTGGGCCTTGGCAACTGAACCAAATTGTTTTCCAGATCCGAAATGAAGTATCCTAGAACATGTTCATTCTGGAAAAAATAAACTTTGCTCTTAAATCTTCAAATTGTTTCTGCCTTTGATCTCATTGGTCCTCTTGGAGAGGTGGCCATTATTGTTAACGCTCAAGAGGTGGATCCCTTCGATATGATGAAGGTATTGAAGTGGAAGCAGGTATAGGTGCCTGCTTAAGCATAACTGTAGCAGTATCTGATTTCCCTATTCTTCTTCTTAGAACTAGTGGAATTACACAATTTTTAACCTTAGTCTTCATAAGAGAATCTTCAATCTGCTGAGCGATTGAAGTAAGGTCTTGAAACCCTCCTGCGTATTTCACAGGGATCAACGGTATGCGTAACTCATCACGCAAATTTTCCACACATATTGGCAACAATTCATCTTGAGGGAGTGCTAAACTTAAAGAATATTTTAATCCCTTCCATCAAAAAATGAAATCTGAAACTCTTTCATTTTTTCTTTGCTTACAATTTGTAAGATAAAAAACTGTCGTCTTTGGAAACGTTGAGCTGAATTGAAGAAGGAATTTTTTACGGAGATCCTCCCACCCGGTAATTGACCGGGATTGCAATCTTGTATACCAGACAAAATCAGGTCCTTGTAATGACTGTACAATACACCTGATCTTAATTGCTTCTTGTTGTTGAGGATTTTCCATCATAGTATCACACCGAGAAACAAAATTTGTTAAGTTATGTTCTGGATCTCCCGAACCATTAAAAATTGGTAATGTGGTACTTGAAAAATTTGACGAGGGAGGAACTGCATCCACCCATTCAGGGTAAGCTCTCTTCTCTTCTTGAAATGGTGAATGCTTTCCTTCCATATCTTCCAACCGAGTTTTTAATGACTCAATGGTAGTCATTAATTTTTGAGAAACATCAGGTTGGGTTTGGACCTGTGCAAGTGCAAGAAATGGAGTTTGGATGTGTGTGGCGACCGTTACTTCCACTGATGGTGGCACTGTCGGTTGTTGTGGTGCATAAACCATAGAATTAGACCTGTGAGGGTGTACTAGTAAAGGAGTAAATTCTTGATCCATCTCAGTAGCTGTAAAAAATTCACTTGACTGACTGACTCTAGCATGCTTAGGAGGAAGACTACCTTGAAGTAACTCTGCATTCAACCTCCTTAATTCCTTCATTTCTTCCTCTTATTGTGAAAAACTTTTCTCTAGTGAGAGTTATTGGCCTTCTCTAGAGTAAGGGTGGAATGTAACCTGATTCATCCTTTTCCCTTTGTTGGATGCCTTTTGGAGAGGGGGAAGTTGTTTATTTGAAGTAATACCTAGATTTTGGGTAATCATTTGATTTTGTGTATGCACGCCTACTTCATTTTCCTCTGTGTATATAACCTCTTGAGCAGAAACTTTTTCATCTAATCCCTTTGAGTGAACCTCATGTTCTGGAGGATCAGTAACAACGGCATTGATGACATTTATTAATGCATAACACATTGCATCCCTTCTATCAGCATTTCTGCGATATTGTCTTCTTCCGTGTCCTTGATGAGACATTTCCTTTTGTTGAGTTTATCCCTCAGGAACATCTTGATGAACTGTAATTTCAAGGGAATCTTCTGATAATTCGGCTCTACGTTCCTCTTGTGGCTTCTTCCCTAATCGAGAGAAGACTGATTTTCTCTGAGGAAGAGATTAAGGATTTGAAAAATTCCCTAGTCCGGTGGACTGGGGATGTTCCTACTGTTCCTCCTCAACTCCTCGAATTCTATTTTTTGATTTCGAGGGTTAGGTTAAAAGAGTCCCCAGCTTGGCAAGCTGAGGTGGCTCTTGAGCTGCTACATCTGAGACTTTCTTAAAATCTCTCCTGAATTTGCAGAATTTAGTCTATAAATTGGCTGGATGCATCAACCAATTTCCACTCAAATAACATATCTTAGATGACAATTGGATGATTTCTGACACTTCTTTCACTTACTGATGTGCAAGATCTAAACGAGAAGACTGTTCCATATTCTCATTTTCTTGATGCAATAGTAATTCGACAACTTGTTCTTTGTATTCCTGACTTTGGGAAGAACTAGTTGAGGCATGTTCCTGAGAAAGCCTTTGATTACACACAAAACCAATTGGTTGTGGCCATCCATGTGAAATAACATTGCATGACACCATTTTTTGTGGGCTTTTTTTACTGGAGAGTACAATGAAATGCATTGCTCCATGAACACCCCATCCCCTGATACAAATACCAGATGGGGTATTGGCAATTAACTTGTGAAATCTTTTTAATGCGCCAAGGCATGAATGTTGAAGGGTTCTCTGGTGATTTTCAACCATTCTATATCGAGAAACTAAGAGAGATGCCAAATCAATTTGGCATTGTAACCCTTCTATTATCTTGACATGATTTTCATATTTATCATAAGATAATATTTTCTTTTTCAATTGACAAGGAGTTTTCCACATGTTGAGACGAATATGATGAATACCATCTTCCGTCAAAATTTATAGAATTTCATACTGAGAGTCAACCAAAGGCCAAAACATGACTGGTACATCACCTTTTGTCAGTTTTTTTCTCATATTCAGCACTTCCTCATTGTCATTGGATGAAGATTCTTCAACGTGATTGGACCAAAGCTGGTGATTATTTGATGCTTCATCAGATTCAAAAAGATTGGTAGAGAATTCATTTATCAAACTAGAAGATGAATGACCCAGGGGTGGTTCGGAGAATTACCTACACCCCATACTATCTTCTGATTGAGAAATTATTTCACCTGCTAGTGATAAAGCATCAGAAATGACTGGATTCACATTTGCAAGTGCCTTAAGATAAGAGGTCTTTCTTGTTACTACATTGTACTTTGAAGAATTTTCCAGGAAATGTGAATTACTACTACAGAGAGGACTTTCACAACTAAATTAGTCATCATGGGGAGGACCACCATGGCGGGTTACAGAAAAAGATGAAACCCCTTTCTCCTTAGTCTTCGGGTCACACAGAGGGTTATCATGACTCTCATATGATGATGATACTTTGAGATCGACCAAATTTTCATGAAGTAAGCCTTCATGAGGAAGTGTCTGATAAAGACCTTCAAAATTATTGTTCCCCCTATTGGGAAATGAGAAGTAGAATCTTGAGTTGTAACAGACAATTTTCTGAGCGTATCAAGAACTCCAGCATCGACCAAGGTCTTATTACAGATTGGATCTTGATTTCTTGAATGTGATCGATGGGTCTTTTTCCTAGATGCCTTCTTACTCACTTTAGGAACCACTTATTGACGAAAGTGGTCATTATGGGCAGGTGTATGTTCCTTCTTAGGAGAAATGATTAGGTTATTCTGATTATCTCCATTCAAATCGGGTGTATGTGCTTGACTTGATTGTCTGTATGACATGGGGGAGTATTCCCCCACAACACTCTTGGACTGGAATAGAGTTGTGTATCTGCTTTAGAGTGATATATTGATGATTCACTCCACTGGTAAGGACATATTTTTATTTCTTTCCCTTTGATGCTGCTTAAGTTGTTATAATATCCTGACAGGAATCCAGAATATGGGTAGGGATTTGTCTCTGCTCTTTCACTATTGTCATAATGTTCTTGGTGACCTCAGATTCTGGAACAGAAATATACATCCATTCCGTGTCTAGATTAGGTGTATTTACCTCCTCCTATCAATGAATTCTGACAGTACTCATGTGTGGGGGTAGAGAGTTGAGTCTGCTCCAAATTTGTCGTCGGAGCTTTCCGACTAACATCTTTGGGTGCTACCAAATGACACTATTGGTAGACTTGATGAACATTGGTAGGTGTATGTTCCTACTATGTATCCTTCATCATGTATGGTTGACGGTTTTCATTCAATACTGGCAGATGAGACTGCTGACAGAATTGTTGATTGTAAACAGGTGTATGTCCCTGCTTATCAGTTTACACCATATTAAATTGGTGAGCTTCTTTGGATGTATTCAGATGATCCTACTGACTGGCTGATAAATTATAGATAGGTGTATATGCCTACCTATATTATTCCACTAGAATTTCTTGATAGGATTTGTGGGTTGCTGCCAGACGAGTCTGCTGGAAAGTGGAATTAGAACAGATGGGTGTATGCACTCGCTCGTTGCTTGCCATCAAGTTGGCTTGATGGACTTCTCCGGATGGGGTAGAAGTAAGAACATGATCCTTGTTGATCAGATTTCTCCTCTGACAGTTCTTCTTGTGGTCTCGGGTCTGAGGGACCTAAGATGAACCTCTAAAGGTGATACCCTCATCATGTTGAGGGTGCACTGCCGCACGATTCTGGCGGCGACTGTTGATAGGAGCCCTCAGGAAGGACTCCTGTATTCTTGAATTAAGGCCTTGAGTGACCTCTTCATTCACCTCCCTATAATATGGGAGGGACTGGTTGTTGAGTTCTGGGGATAACAACCCGAAACGGTTGGAGACGGTGGTTAGTACTTCCTGCTTCTTGATCATTGGTCGTCGCTGTCCTGACAACCAGGGTGAATTATTAACTTGCAGGGCTTATCGAGCAGCCTCCAGAGTCGGAATGGTATCGTGTTGATGGTATTCCTTAACCAGTGCATTTGAGACCCAACATTGAAGATGTTGAGTAGGTGATGTCGTCCTTAGAGAGGATGAGGATCCAGCAGGAGTAGCAGAAGATGCATTCACAGGTCTGAATTTTAGAGAATCAATTTATGTAATGTAGAGAGATCTTGTAAAAGTGTTCCTATTGGATATAACAGAAATAATCAAGATAAGTTTGGACACTACATATTTTGGATGAGAACATATGTTATTGATTTCTTTGTTGGCCCTCTCATTGAGTTTAATAGGGTCCTAACAAACAAGAAAAACATTATTTAACTTTGTTGAGGATTCACGTGAGGTTCACTATTTTTGTTTCTTCTGGAAATGGGGATGACCTTGTTTGTTTAAGGTTCAAACATTCCAATCGATTTCCAATGGGATTATTCATAGAATAGGAAACATCCAATGATTCTATATCCATTTGGACCTACTTTCCAAAGGTAGGTGCTCATTAGTTATGGACTGGTAAGTCTTAAGAATTTTCATTGGTCAAGAGGAATGGGAGGTCAGACTCATCACACTTTTTTTGGGGGGAATTATTGTCTACTCTGGGACTCTCTTATAGATTTGAGTTATGTTCGTGAATCCTTATTAATTTACTAAGTATGGAAATGAGTTCTTCCTTTATATCTTGCAATCAATGATTGATATTTATAGGATTTAGAGAATCTTTTATATGTATTTGAGGTTCTTCATCAATAAAGAATGATCCATATTTATTAGATATTCTTAGTAAATGGTATCCCTAAACACATTATATAGAAATATCTTTATCATTATGATAACCACACTAGTTTTAAAGTCACTCAGTGGAGCACTTGAAGTTTATTGTCATTCAAGAGGACATTGATTATTTCGGAGTTGGGATCATACCCACAGATGGCCTACCTACGTATCCTTGTTAAAGAGGAATTAGAACCCACGTAGTTCAGGAATTCAGATTAGTTTAACGTCATATGGGACGGATGAGAGTTAATGAGTGATGGTCTTGAACCTTAGAAAGGCTTCCAAAGTACTCTACTTTTAAGGAAGAGATCAAAGTCCACGTAGTTTTAGTAAGAAGTGTGGGGCTTACGTATGATTAACGGCCCAAAGAGATGTGTCGTGGTTACTTCTACACTCTAAGATCACATGAGTCATGCTCAGTGTGAGAAACAAGAGGTATGAGTAAACCTGAAGATTTGTGCCATGAAAGATGTGGTCAAAAGGAATGATATGGGGCTTATGTATGTGTGACTACCCAAGTAGATGGAAACTAGGATTTACATCTGGAAAGAAACCTAGGAACAAGTTCCATAAAAATATTGTGATTTATAGTGATTTGGATACTCTAACTTGGGGCTTACTCTTGAAAAGGATTCCCAAATTAGGATGGATTTATGATTGGGACTTACTCTTGAAAAGGAGGCCCAATTTAAGGAGACTTGTAACTTGGGGCTTATTCCTGAGATGGAGGACCAAAGTTATAGAGGACTCAGGGCTTACTCCTGAGGAGGATGCCCAGAGTTAAAGGGAACTTCTCATCTTAAAGGATGAGGTTGAATGAAGGAAATATCTAACCTTAGTGACATAAAGATATGTAAATCACAAAGTTTTGAGAAGATGTTCCATAGGAA
Source organism: Viscum album (assembly GCA_963277665.1). NCBI lineage: Eukaryota > Viridiplantae > Streptophyta > Magnoliopsida > Santalales > Viscaceae > Viscum > Viscum album. Next base: position 154,984,154 of record OY728145.1, read on the forward strand.
TCCTTTCAAATATAGAATCCAACAAATAAATAATTCCATAAGTGGATTTGAAGAAGATTTTGAATGCTAGATCATGAAAAGGATAGGTGAATTTGAAGAAAGAAAGTAAACAGGTAGGAGGGGCACCCAAAAAGAGTCAGGCGCGCAAGTCCTATTTAGGCACTAGAGTCTTGGTCGCACAAGTATACTTGCACGACATGGGTGTAATTGGGCGACGGTTAACCAATAAGGTAATACTGGGGAGAGACTTGTCTCAAGCCCTTAGAATTATCCCTAAAGGTTTCCAAAAGGGTGGCGCACAATTTCTATTGAAGGGATAAGGTGGCGCGCAAGTGTGGCCATTTCTCTTTAGGGTTAGACACTTAGGCGCACAAGTGTTAATGAATTTCAACACTTATTCCTTGTTTCCCCTCTTTAGGTCTTACATTCTAGGTAAGAAATTACCTTAGAAGTGTTCAGAATTCTTCAAGCAAAGACTAGGGCGCCGAGAGCTTAAATATGACTTTTGGATTTTTTTCGTCTGTAAATGGGGGTCCCACAAGGGGTATTTATAATCCATTGACAGACTTGAGTGAAAAAAAGTAATAGGGAGTTCAAGTCACTTGTGAAACCCATAGGTGGCGTGAAAGTATACTTGCGTGGCCATAATGAAACTTGTGCGACCCATGCTTAAAGAGTTTCTTGTTCATGCCTTTGTAAATTATTTATTTTCTTCAAAGGATGAATCTTTTTGTGCTTATGGTATTCCCCTTTTTCATTCATTAGACTCTATTATGGAAAAAAGTGTCAATAGTTACATCTATATATCTCTATTTTCACAAGTTTAGCCACATTTTTTTGTTGATGATTTTAAACAAAAATAACTGATATATTTTTTGTATGATAATTTCGATAAAATTGAAAATAATGTTTCCTATAATCTTATTCCAATTCTTAAAAGAAATTATATCATTAAAAAATAGTTTATTTTTAAATATAATCTTTATTATAATGGTTATATTGCAATAAACACATCTATTTTTGTATGTAATATCATCCCTCGAGTTTTTGGTGTTCGCATTGAATAAAAATTTTAATATAAGGTCAAACATGAGGAAATAAGGATGTTATTTGATATTGCATCATAAAATAACTATAAATATTATCAAATGGATTTTAAATACAAATATTATATTTGAATTGTTGATGAATAATTATTTCTTAAGAAGCCTAAATGTTTACTCCTTGTGAATTATGGTACAAGGTTTTTAGGTTAAAGAAAGATCATTATAAGTTCAAAAAGACACCTAGAACTAATTATCATACTCTATAAATCTACTTGGAATTAAGTAAATTCGTAAAAGGTAAGTCTAAAAAACATATATGTTATTGATATCAGCTTGAATACTCTCTTTATTTATATTTAAGTTGATGAAATAATGTTTAAATGTGATAATGAGTATTCTTTTGGGGAGTTTTTAACATAAAGAAAACAAAATTACGATATTCCTGTGGTGTAATAGGTGATATTATTTTTGATATTATAGGCTATAAAAAGTGATAGTTTTATTTTCATAACATAGAATCAATATGACATTGAATTTTTTAATAAAACTGGCTTGTTAGATTCAAAACTAGTTTCTGGCCTAATGCTATTAAAGGAAAATGAGTACTCATAACAAAGGATATAATTATCATCAAAGAAAATTTGGATGGTATATTATAATATTATTTTATCTAATAACATCTCAAACAGATATTATTTACATTGTGTTCTTGTGTCCAAGATTTCATAGTGATCCAAAATATTCACAAATTTTAGATTTTAAAAGAAATTTCTAAAACATTGAAGGCACCAAGTGTTAGGGATTGATGTTTAAAATGATTAATAAGCTAAAAATAAAAGTCTATAATGAATCTTATTGGGATTTATACATTGATAAATAGAGATCATCTTGTATAATTTTCTTTCTATGAAATAATTATGTGGGTTGTAACTGAAAAAAATTAACATTCATCTAAATTAAGTTCCATAAGGGATAAATATATTGATTATACTTTAGTATTTACACAATTTTTGTTGAGAAAAATGTAGCTATATGATTTATAGGTGATAATAAAGATAAATTTTATTATTAACTATAATAATTAATATAATATTGAGTTATGTAAAAATCAAGTACAAAAATCCTGATCCAAACAGAATGATTTTAAATATCATATCTTCAAGGAAAAAGTTCAAAAAAATATTTGATTATATAATATATTTCCAAAAAACATCAAATTTTATACATTTTCAAAACAATAAATACTTAGGGATACATTTGAATAGTTAATTCTGAAAATACATGGTCAATGATTACATCTAACTTATAAAGTATTCGAAGTGTCCTATAATTCGTTGAATTTTTTACAGTGGAGAAAATTATATAACTCATATTTAATAAAGTTTAGAAATCCAAATTTGGATTTATTTTTCAAAGGAAGGAATTTATTCAGTTAAAATACGTGATAATATCCATTTTATTGGAAATAATTTTCTACATAGAGGTATGAAATTTTATAAAAAATATTCTTCCATTAATGTTGTTTCTAGACATTTATATTTGAGAAAAGACAATAAAATATTATTAGTTTTAGATTTGAAAATAAATAGAATGGGATATATTTAATAACTCAATAAATATTTTATGTGTCTTGTATATATAGTAAATAGTATGTAAGAATAACTACAATTTTTTTTTGGGATAATTTTTGTTTTCAATTGAAGTCAATAAAACTGTTTGGAGTTTAATTCACAAGGTTGTAGATGAGTTTTAGGTTTTTATGTTTCAAAATTATATATTCCTTTAATTATTTATATATGTAATAGGAATAGTTTTTATAATATATATAATAATAACTTCAACATTTATATATGAAATCTAGAAGATATGTATGTATAAAATTGATAATCTACAAGCTACATAAGTTATTTCTAATGTTGAGTAAGAATAAATTAATACATATGTTTTAAAAAAGTTCTAATAAAAAATTAAGTATTTTATAGGAATAAATAATATTATTTAGAGTCTATGTAATATTAATATGAATCCATCAAAATATTAATCTTTATTTTATATGATATTAATTCGATGCATCAAATGGACATGTATGAGTATATTTTGTGAAACAATGAGTATATATGACTCTACTGGGATGTTTGAGAAATATGATGATGTTTTTCTTATTTATTGGTGCATAAATATCACAATATGATGTAATGAAACTTTATTAATTCATTTAATATTGTTGAGATTTGAAGAGGAGAACTACACTATGAGATAGAATAATAAACAAAAATTATTTTTCAATATAAACATGAAAATATAGAATAGTAGTAGATGATACTAGTGAATGAAATATAGGAATATAAAGTGAATATTTTTATCATAATAGAATTTAAAGTCTAGATATTAAAAAGGGATGATTTTGAGTCCATTTATAAATATTTTTTCTTGTTTTCTTATATAATGAATATTTTTCTAGTTTCAAATTTTGGGGTCTGCATGCCACACTTTTCATAGAAGCTTATGAATTCATAATTTTGGAACTTTATCCATATTATCCTTTTGAATATTTAACAATATATAATATGAAAATATAATGAATAATTTGATAAAATATATGACAAGATATTGACAGAGAGAGATAATGTCAGTCCATTAAAGCTTACAGGATCATCTAGATGTTCATGTTCCTAAAAAAATGGTGAGTAACTTTATACTGAATATTCTAAAGGCATGATAAAATAACACTATATTGGTATTAAATCCTCTTATAGAACATTTATGGTCTCTCCATTTTTGTTTTTTACACTTAAGTATACAAAACAATCCAACAAAAGAATAATAGATAAGGTTTTTATTCAAAAAATATATTTGGGTCATGAATGATACCTTCCCCATAATAATAACTTTATTATATTCTTATTACATATATTTATCAAAATTTTCCCAAACTCGGTAAGGTAGAAGTCGCCTAAATTAGGTGTGAAATTTGTAAAAACCTTGGGTACAATGATTATAAGTTTTTTATGAAAATAGTTTAATAAAATTTTTAATTATTGAAGGTATCTCTACTTTAATCAGTGATGGAGTTTTATTTTAAATGAATTTTTAGAAAGGGTAAAACTGATTCCAACAACACCCCTCAAAGTGTTACATATATGGTCACCAAGTCATTTTAATTAATAATATTTTAGAAACCTTTCAAATAAAAACCCTTATGCATATCATCTTCAATCCTTGACTCCCCTGTTTTGAACTGGTTATATGGGAAAATAATATGAAGACTTTACCTTTGATGACTGAATCATTCATAAAAATAATAATATATAAGTTATTATATCCAACCATTATTCCACTTATTCTTTAAGATAATAAAAACTAAATTATGGAGGCTTTTATTTTTTAAACTCTGAGGCCTAACCCATCTCTATTATTCATTTTTTATTGTATTCCATTCAAATTGCTTAAGTATATTGTATAATTGTTATTGCAAGCTGAAAATCAATGGTAAAATTATTAAATGGGTATCACCGTTATCTATAAAGAATAATTTCATTCAACCATGTTTAAAATCGATTGGTAATTCCATTAAAATAGAATGTATTTATTCAAATATTAAATGAGGTATATCTATATCTTTCATGATAATGAATTAAAAATTAGGAAAATCAATATAATTTTATTTCCCCAAACAAATTAAAAAAAATTAAAATTTTAAAAAACATTTATTCATTGTAAATAAATTTTTAATATGATTTTCAAGATATGTATCTGTTACATATATATAATGATAAATGTATAATTTTTATTTTAACCCATCACTGAATATATTCTGAACAACTAAGAATGTCATACCGACTGTTATACTAAATCCTCAAAATAACATATGATCTTTATAAATATTTTATAAGTATATTTTTATGAAAAAATTTCAAATTAAAACTATCCTATTTTTGGATCATAATTTGTGAGTGTGTATGTGTGTTAGATTTTTTAGTAATAATTTTTCCATTCTATCCAATTTATGTTATTTTTTATCTTTTGAATGTATTTAAGACTAAGTGAACATTTTATATAGCATTAGAAGAGATAGATTTTGAAACAAACTAATCTAGATAGATTTACCATGTCACTTGAGTCAATTCATCAGGAGCCCTAAAGCCTAATCTCAATCTCCAAATTGTGGATCAAGTCAAGGAATCAACCTCAGTCAACATAAAAATGAATTAAAAAATATAAAACATCGAATAAAAATTACATACACTTAAAATTTTTGTGCGTGTATTCAAGATACTGTAATTTCATGCACAACACTTGAATAGTTTTTAAAATTTGAAATAATTTAACAATGTACTATTCTAATAATATAAATCACAACAACATGAATTCATAGAAACACATAGAATCATAACCTTACAAATTTTATTATTCTAATAAAATATGTACCTTATATAAATATAAATGAAACATGATATTGAAGAAGTGGAATTCCAAGAAGGATAAATATAATTATAGTGTCTAAATTGCAAGACCAAGATGGAATCAATTTCGAAAAACTACCTAACTCTTTGATCAATAATTTTATATATATATATTTTAAAAATATTTTATTAAAATTAATACATATTTGATATTAGTAGATTTTAAATTATTTTTTTATAGAGTAAATGTTGAGGATAATATGAAAACAACTAAATCTGTATATCTTTTATTAATTAATTATTCATTTATTAAATAATGATAGAAGAATATTAAAATGTTCTTTTAATTATTTTATTTTTTAAGGGATAATACAATCCTATGTAATGATTTATTGTGATGTTTAAAGAATATGGATGATGTATACCAGTATTTTTGTGGTAAAATTATTTTAACTCCTTGATATATTTAATATCATTTTCAGAGCTACTAAAGTATATATAATATATAAGTGGGAAAAAGAAAAAAATTAAGATTTAATAATTTGGATACATGGATAAATATGAAATGATCATTTTTTATATAAAATATATGTCTCATACAAATGATTTTCAACTTTGAAATATCTAGTTTTCATATGAAGAAGAAAGGTTTCCTATATTATCAACTAAAAATCAAAGTTTTTAATACCATATTCTTTCTATATAGCCACAAGTGTGTAAGTACATACAAATATAATATTCTCATTCACTTTACTTGGTTAAATAGATTGATATTAAAATGACCATAACATATACAACTCATCTATAGATAAGAAAATATAAAGATATTATTGAAGAATAAAAAATATGGGTGAATCATTTGCTACCACATAAGTGGAATAAATCCCTATCTATTAAAAAATGTATATTATTCATATAAGTGGGGAATCCTATAGAAACCTATAAATTTTAACAATTTTTTCCCTTATAAAGAATTGGAAACCCTTCTCCCATATTATTTATAAATATTAGTGTGGGTTTTAAAAAAATCATCTATAATTTCATATTTTAAGAAACGGTAGCATAAATTTAATATTATGTCTTCTCACATATCTTCTTCTCCCCTTTATTAATTTTTTTGGATATCTTCCACTACAATAATTCAATGATCATGATGGTGATAAAATAACCCAAGGTTATCCTTATGGGGTGTTATTGTTCTTCAAAAGTCCCTATATCTAATTATCAATGATAATTTCTATGTATAATGAGGAAATGGATAATCATGTGGGTTAGTGTGGATAGTGCACACCTCTCTACAAAATAACTCTGGATCAAATTATATTATACAGCCAAATTCAATTCCAAAATTTCAATTAGTCAATTTTTCATATAAGGGAATTAGATTTCACAGAGTGATAAAATAGAATAAATTGGATTTGGGTCTTGTAATGTGTCACTTACTCAATTAACTACTAGAAATATGACCTATACTCAAAACCATATAATTTTTTTTGAAAATAATTATAGTTTACCTATACCAACTGTTCTATATAGTTATTGGTATTGGTACATAACATCAGTATTTCTAGATAACCATTGGTATAGGTTTGAGGAATATTTTTGAGTTATTTTGTGTAATAGAAATAAATACATTAGTATATAAATTTACTTTAAATATAAATATATTTAATTATTAATAATCTATATAAGAGTTTTATTAGGATGGTGGTAAATTTTTTATTGATAATGATGATGCCATGGGATCGAAAATCATGGATGGTTTTTTTACATTACCTATTCCAACATATTGACAAAACCAATGGTATATTTGTTTCATATGACCTGTAAAAGATATTCTGAATCAAATTTTATACACCACCTATACAAATGGTTTGGGTAAACCATTAGTATTATTATTTCCCAATATAATCACAACCAACCATTCTTCAAACACTTAGTATAGGGTATAATAATGGTGTGATGGATTGTCCCAATTGTTTAAAAACATTGGTATAACCATTATTTCGATTAGTGAAGGAGATGTTTAAATCATTCATGACTATTAAAGGAAGTGATATTTTGTGTGGTGATGATATCTTCTAGGCATTATAATATTCCAAATAAAGGATGGAGATGGTAGCTCATGTATGTTTGGATGAATTATCAAATGAAATATAGACAAAAAATTGACAATGTTTGAGCTTTAGTTTGAATCCTTATTACTGAGTTCTTTTTTCAATCACATTCAATGGTTTCTATTTCTTTAATTTTATTTATTCGCATTCCACATAACAAGACATCACTAATTTCCCCATTTTTCTAAATATATTTAAAATAATAAAAATATAATAAGTGAATTAAATGATGAGTGGTTGGTGGACCTACTACAGATCCAACAGATGTTTGGACCACTAGGATTCATCCGTTATTAATTAAAACATAATTAACACCAAAATAATTTAATATGTTTTAATGACTATAAATTTTGGCACATTTTTTGGGATATGAGTCAGTTTATAATTATTTATTCAATTTTTAAATATTTAATTAATTTATTTTAAATTAAAATAAAATAAAAAATGGAATCATTGATTTAATCAAACTCTATGATTGAAGAAATTATTCTATCATTTTCTAGATATTAAATGGGAGTCTATAACTCAAATGTAGAGAGATCAATAAAATAATCTCAGATATAAAGGAAGTCCTAAAATAAAAATTTCTAGTATCCCTGGCCTAGGAAATCAATGAGTCCCAAGATTACTTCCATAAGTTCCATTAACCTCTCGGAAAGGAACAAGAAAATTCATCCACTTTGACATTTTATTAAAACATTATGGAGGTTGAATGATAAATTCTCATTCCTTCATTACCTAAAAAAGAATTATTATTGATAGTGGATTCACATCAAGAACCAATATTTCTAATTAAATGTTTAAAGGGATATAACATTACTTTGGACTCATTTTTTTTATTTTTCCATTTTTAAATAATCCAATTTTTAAGAATTATATTTATTTTCTTGAACATTAATCATATTTATCCATAGGAAGTGAAGACGATGATGAATAAGAGGCCACCATCAAGTAAAGGATAGAGTTGGAATATAAATAAGAATATGGCCCCTTGAATGAAATAGAATTCATAAGACATATGTTTGAGTAACTACCTTCTTAACACCATCTAGGTTATCTACTAGAGGGTGAAACCATAATAGAAGATAGAGATAGCACTTTTTCTCTTTTATCTTTCACATATTATTACTCCTTAGTCATTTATATTTTGGGGATGGTATCATATTTATTTCTATTATGTTTATTCATACCAAGTGAAAACTGAAAGATGATATAAAAAATATTATTTTGTGGTTCACATCACCAAAAATACATCCATCTTTAGATTGGGTATGACCATATAACTACCTAGTTGTGGGTAGTAAAACCATAGTACCACTAAGATGAAATGACCTAAAAATCTCTCCTTTCCCTCCTTCTCATTTTAATTTTCTATTGAAAAAATCTTATCATGTTTCTTTTTTATATCTTTTATAGTAAAATGGAGATGTAATTTGGGATATTAATTTAAAAAACTAGATCAAATAACAAGGTTTTATCTACCCACGCCACTATTTTCATTTACCAATGTTATGTTCTCTCTACTTAAATGGGGTAGTTAATTTCAAGGGTCAAAGAATTTTAAACCCATTGTAGGTTTTTGTGTGAGTTTTTATTTTCATTTTTTCTTTTATTGTTTCGAGAAGTAATATTATTTCTATAATTTTCTCCACTTTTTTAAATATTATTATTGAGTTATCTCTAATTTTTTATTCATTTTTTAAAATATGGAAACCATTTTTTGACTTTTTTAGAAATTAATATTTTTTGAAAATTGATTAATGTGAACCAAAATTTAACAAACATGAACTGCACCAAGAATCATTAATTTGAGTAAGTCACCTTTTAAATAAATGTATCAATAAAAATATTCAATAAAAAATTACTAATTACATAAATTAATTTGAATTAGAGTCATTTTTGTTGTTGGGATCCAATTTAAATTTTCCCATGTTAACTAAAATCATAGTGTGTGTGTGTGTGTGAAAATAAATACTATTAATTAAAACATATATAAAATTTTGATATGGTTATGTAAAACATTATTTAATGCATCATCTATCAAAAATATACTTAAGGTATTCCTTTTTATTAAAATTACAATTTGTATAAATTTTATACTAATTTAATAAGCACTTTACAATTGTTTGGATTCAAAAAATTATTAATAAGTGCTTAGTTATAGAGAGATAGAGTGAGAGATAAGGGATGGTGAACACTGAACTTTAATGAATAAGATGAAAATAAATTTATCTAAAAAAATACGTCATGATAAATAACTGTTTTAAAATTTTGAGCCTGAAAAGTTTACATAGAATCCAAAAAAAATATTAAGGATTAAGAAAATCTAGAATAAAATCAAGAGAATAATACATAGAGCTAAAATTGAAACTACGCAGAACCCCAAAGCATCTAGCATATTTCCTCATTTCACCTCACTATGAAGGACCACCAATTAACATAGAATCCCCATAAATTAAAATCGTTTTCTTGTAAAGGAGGTATGATCACACCCTTTTCAAATGACATTTTCACTTTTTGAGTAAGGTGATAAGATAATGGAATCCATGAATGATGACATCATTTATGGTGTGAGGAGTAAATATCATGCCCCTTCCCCACAAATGATGATTTTATTTGTAGTGTGAGTTGTAAATATGATCCCCCCATAAATGATATTTTCATTTGTGACACGAGACCACCACATTACTTCCCATGAAAACAGAAAACAAATAGTTCTAGTCACTGATTCGAATAACCTGTCAAATGGAAATCCTTTATAATTTACACAATAGTTTTACTGACCAGTGCATATAACTAAGTATTATATGTGGTGGGTTGTCTATTTTGGGAAAACCATTAATTTTGTTCCCTACAAATACATGGTCTTCAGACCAAAATAATATATGCATATCAAATATATGGACAGTAGAGAAGACTATAGAAGAATAAGAAAGAGACTTTTTGCTATAAATTTTCATACCACAAACTAAAAGGTAAATAGAGAACCTGTATAGGGTTCCTCATCTAAGATACCTCACCCTCAAAGGGATATCCATTGTGGTTGAAAGTACCATCCTAGTCGTACTTAAAGGGGACCCCCTTTCCTTTGTGAAGGAATCCCTCTAGTGAATAAATCCCCTTTAAAATAACAACACATTCATTGAACCCCATCCAACAAAAAAAAGAATTGTGTGTGTAATGGGGTATCCTTATGGTATCTTAACCTTCCTATATCTCTCTATTCCCTCCTTCTGCACAGAATTTGGCCTCATATTGGACACATTTCAAACTATTAAAATGGATCCATTTGACTAATACCAAAATCTAGGAATTCCGTCACAAATAACTCCCCTACGTTCACCAGATCCATCATTCTTCATGAAGATACACATCAGTATGTCCCTCTCACAATCATGGATTTTTTTTGTAAATTAATTCACTCATTTAAAAAAACTAATATATAGGATCCTTTTAATTTTCATAATGTTTCATTCCTATGGTAATAAGAATCAGAGCATCAATGGTGCTGGTGAAAAATATCTTTGCTCAAACAGAGGCATCTTCTACATGAATCATAAAGATGATTTTTCAGTGTATATGCATTCAATTAATACAAAATCTCTAAGTTTGGGGTTTATAAAAAAAATATTATAGAAGGTAAATATCATCTTTCTTCATGACTACCCCACCATATCCTCACCCTGGTCCACCTGTGTATAAGGAGTTAAATAAGAATCCCTCTTACAGTAAAACTCATGCCTTTTCTGTTGGATTTAATATTCATCCTACTTACCATATCACCTCCGTATTTACATGTGTATGATAAATAAATTAAAACTTGGGCATCCAATTATGCTATAATTCCCTTTTCAATAATGGTTATGTGACATGGCCATCTTATACTATGTTTCTCACACCAATCATGACTCACATGGTCAAAGAGACTAGTACGGATCATGAAACTAGCATGATAAAATCTCTTAAATGGGCCTCCCAATAATTTTAAGAACCAAACCATGTTACTATCCTCTCAAAGGGGAATATTACCTATGACAAAAACCATCAATGGACTAAAATACCATGTAATTGTCCATGGGATTACACCATAGGTGTAATCCCCAACCTTTCTGAACTATGAGGGATTCAAATCCCATTCTAGAAGGATATGTATGAATCCTTTAGAAGGTTCATAACCAAAACCTTCAATCCACCATCATCCTTACTTTCCAATTTTCCCAGTATGAACAAATCTCCACCTAGAGGTTTATATTCCTTTTGGGACTAATCATCTCATCCTCTTCGATCTATATCCTCTATAAGATATGTCTTCATGGGACCACATTCTATGTATGATTTATATAATCTCTTTGGGACATATTTTATTACAAGGTTAACTAAAAATTGTAGCGCATGTGTACCCCCCCCCCCCCCACCACACAAAAAACCTTTTCTAGGAATCATTATCCTGGACATCCTCACCAAATAATGTTAAATAGCATGGTCTAGTCAGCAGAACATAAACTTAAAAGGTACGACCTATCCCATCAAGTGGAACTGAAATACATGGGTTTTGATTTCTTTAATTAGGATATATAGGAATCCAATATCATGGTCCCAATACCAAATTAAAAACACTAACCAACTCTCTATATGAAAATAAACATCAATGTACCAAATCATGAGGCTTTAAATTGCGATTCTCCAAAATAAAGTATGAATGAGTAAATAATAAGATGACATAGAGAAACTATGTTACATATATATATAAATATCAATGGATAAGATAAGATATGTGCATATAGATAAATTTATGTATAAACTTTGGTACATATATATATGGTTACTCTCATATGTATATGTGATTGATTTCATATAGTAAGGGTGACAAGGCTTATATTCGGTTTTATAAAGAATTCATGAATATAACATAAATATGTAAGGTAATCCTACAGTGTGAAATAAATCTACCCTAAAGGGTGTTAAGAGCCCAAAATCCCATCCTCACAACCAATTTGATCCCCTATGTTCCTTTGGAAAAATTACCATTGATCACACGCCTTTGGAAAGAGGTATAATATCAATAACGTACTGACCATTGGGTGTTTCTGAATCCATGTATCAACCATGATGGAAACTATCCCAAAAATTTGTGCAAAATAAAAATAGTGAACCCAAAATTAATCTTTCATTAACTAAAATGACTATGTCACCCACATGTTTTTTCATTTCATCACACATATTTAAATAAAAAAAGTTCCCAACAAGGATCTTTTGATCTAATAAATCTGTATGTTCTCTCATACATATGATGTTACTTTAATGTGTTTATTTGTTTTTGTATTTTTAATACCATTGGGACACATTCACTAGAAATACCTGAAATTCAAAAGTAAAACTTATGAGTAAAAAATTATGTGTATGGTTTCATACAAACTGGATCCCCATCCAACCAAAGTATGCCATCACCCACCCATCATCTTCAACATTGAGTTTTAAACAAGTTGATCTGGGAGTACTGCCTCAACGGTGCCATCTGAAAACTAGAGTCTGCTCAAGAATCCCTCCAAGATATTGATCCTTATTAGTTTTTCACCCAACGATGGATAGGTAAAAAACAAGTGGTGTATGTTTCCATTTTAAATCGTTTATGGAGAGTCTCCCTAGAATGATGCAAAAAAGAACCACCCTTATCTAAGGGAGGAATATCCAAATGTCAATTTTAGCCTCATCACATTGGAACATGAGTTAAACTAATATAATAAAGTTAGAATTAGATTCTTCCAATGGTGTTGGATTTCAAATCCTTATACTGATAAGGATTACACCCCATGATCCCCAAAACAATCAACACATGCTTGGGTACTTAGGGAATCCCTCAAATAGCATAAATCAACCAACCAGGAGTGGCCACGAATCCTCATTCCCAGAAAAAAAATCATTCCAATATATCAATGAAATCTAAGAGTATGTATACATCCTTGCGTACACCTAGAAATATTTCTATCATAATTTGGTAGCACCCAAAAAATCATTGAAATATTTCAACAACAAACAACAGGGATCATGTGCTTCCAACCCAACACAAGACCATCCCAACATATTATGGAAAAAAATGGAGGACAAGAGAAGGTATATATCCCTCCTGCAACAATATAATGAAAATATATTCTCATTCCATTTTTAATGTCACTCAAAATATCTTGAAATCAATATAAGGGTAGGTATCTATCCCTTCCCACATTCTTCAAACCTTCTAAGATATAATAATAGTAGTGGAATTGGTTAAAGGGTAGGCATAAAACCCAACCCATGTAATTGATGAAACTAACCAACACAATGGGAAGGTTACTCAGGAGAGGGTAAATATACCCACCCCTATCTAGGAGATTAAACTTCACATTCACATGATAAATGGGAAATTGGATCATGAAATTATTTTTTTTTAATAAGATATTACCAGTCCATTTTAACGGCCACTCCATGGAAGAAATATATCACTACCAAAACCCCATATAAATATCATCATATTAAGATAGAACTATGAAATTCAATCATGCAGGTACCTACATATAATATCCTCTTTATAAAACATGAAACTCTAACCACCCTACAAAGATCATACATAAAAAAATATCACCAAAGGAAATTGGAAATCCCGAAGTAGACCCATAAACCTGGTCTTCTAAACACTACTGTTCTTAAGGCCCTCAAACATGTTTTGATAGTTTCCCATGATATTATTGAATTTTGAACAACATAACTAAGTAGAATTTGTAGTTTTGAAGGTCTTCTATGCAACTTTATTACCAGTCTCTCTAATGGTCCTCTTGATTGGATTCACCGTGAAGGTCTATTTTGAGGCCAAGTTAGGATCAATTGTGATATATTTTATCTTGAATAGTATAGAAAAAAACCATTTTCATTGTAAGAAGATAAAAATATAAGAAGTTTATCCCCTTTACAATGTCCAACTTTAATATAATCCCTAAATAATAGTTTATAGATATTCTCTATGTGGCCAGACATTAATCCATGATTTTAGTCCTCCCTCTGATGTTTTTCACTATGAAGGTCCTCCCACATAGATGTTTATTTCGACAAGAAGGTTTTACCCTTTCCAAATCAATTGTGTGGAAGAACTAATATCATGAGGCGCCTTGGAATATAATTCTAGTCATGTCTGATTTCATTTCATTGACTAGTGACATTCTTTCTCAATTAGAATACATCCTTAGGAAATGGTCATTCTCTCCACCATTGGATCACCTAGCTTTCAAAACAATAGAGGTGATTATTACTAATATTTTTTTTATAATAAGGAAACTAGAAAACACCCACTTTCATGAAATAATGTGGAAGAGACTCCTAAATAATAAAAATATGTTATATAATGCATGAGGAAACAATTGGCCAAGGATATTGTATTATTCATGTTTTGGAGCACGACCAATCTTCAGCATAATACTTAGAAAAATATATTTAAGTGATGTATATGTGAAATTAATATGAATATATGGATGAATATTTCTCATTTAAAAACAAAATTATTTCCTTTTAAAGGATATAGTGATCATGTTAAGTTAATAGAAGAACTTTCTAACCAGATTGACTGAGTGGCCCTTTTAGCTCTGCAATTCTAGAAATTGGAAAAGTATCACAAAATCCTTCAGCATAAATAACCTCATTATTTATGAAATCTATATCAATTGATCATTTATTCCCCATATGGTGTCTATATCAAGGGATGGAGTGAGTACAGAGAGTTTTATTTCACTTTTCACTCTATCCAAAAACTCATGCCATAAGTGGCTTCATGAAATGTCATTCCCCTAAGACAACTCTAAAAATTGGACTCTTCATACAACAGAGGTCATATTCATCATTATATAGTAATTAATAAATCTTATATGCATCAGTAATCATGATAATAGGATGTCAAACCCCCTTTTATGGGGAATATTGAAAGATTTTTCCATCCTCTTGATTAAGAAAATTAAATCACCAAGTAATAGGAGTGACTTAAGAGGTATAAATCTCACGTACAGATCATACATTACACTTAACTCAGGACCAGACACTAAATATTCAGGATTAAAGATAAATATACAATATCCATAGATATGGTGATACATGAGAATTCCCAAACTCATGGATTGGGAAATTTCTACCTCAATAACCTCTTTTAAGATTTATGAATCCAATTTTAAGTTATAGAAATCTAGATCAGCCTTAGGAGAACACTCACAAGAAAGAATGAGGCCCCAAAAAGTCCAAAAGATGAAGCAATATTACAAGGTCCTAACCAAAACTGGAGATCATGGATTCTCATGTTGTTATCTAAAAAACTATAAACCCTCTTATTTTCCTTATAGTGATGTGATTCCCTCAATACATAAAGTTTTGATTAATTTTATTAAGAATAACCCTGAAAATTCTATGTAGTATTAAACCAATGAAGTAAAATAGGTGTGTGATGTTTCTATTAGAAAACAATACACCCTATAATGCTCGATGAAGGTTTGTGGACAAAAAATAAAAGGGTAGAAAAAAAAACTCGGAACACCCATAGATTCTTCACTACTGCCCACTAGGAATGCTTCATTCAAAAACATGGGTAAGGAAGTAGCAACAGACAACCCTTTACCCAAATAATTCAAACCACTAACACTTGATGAATTATATTCATAGAATTAATTCAAGATAAATAAGTTACAGATAATTAATATAGAATTGATCATAGGAAATATCACCATCGGACATGTTCTTCAACTGGAGCCTCATCTTACCCTCTCGGCTGACATCGCTCAATAAGAGGATATAATTGTGCTAAGGAATGTAGTTTTATAATATATTCTCATATTAGGGACCATAAAACCAATTTATTTGGACCCAAGGAAGTTAGGATATCAGAAGTTCCCTCTGTTAGAGAAAAAACTAGACCCAGGTTAAGCTAATTATCACATACCAACCCTTGAAGGCTATAAACTGAAAGTACATGTAGAGACTACACATTATACCCTAACCATTTCTTCCCTAATCATGCTCCTTTTAACTGACCATCCCCACAAATCTCATTGATTTTATTAATTCGTTTTATGTTTTATTTAATCCTATGTAAAGAATGTTTACACTAGTAATGTCATAGACATTACCTTATCCTGAATGTTTAGATGAGTCTCTTACTCTAGACAACTTTAGAAGCTATACATTTCCAAAATTAAATAGTTTAGAGGATCTATAATAGAATATGATTCACATTGTGTCCCATTTTAGTACCATGATCATAACCTACATAGATAAAGAAATATCTAAAATCAGGTTCTTCATGAAAACATTGGAAGGATCGTCCTCTTTTTGGAACACTATTTTACTATCCTAATCAACCAAAATATGGGATGTTCTCTATAAATTTTACTATAAAAATTCCACTCAGTGCTAAAAAAGACAAAAATATTTGAAATATCAAATTAAAAACTGTGGGAGATTAAAAGAGTCTTATATTTCCCAACTATGTGGAAGGGCGTGAATCATTATCTAAAATTATTTCTTCCTGAAGAATATTTTTTGGCCCTCAATATAGATAATATCTACTAAAATACACATACACCACTCATTCTGGTGAAATATATGAGTGGGTTTCGAGACCTCTCCAAAATTTCCAGAATATTGTAAGGTACCATTATATGAACTAAAGCCAAGTCTAGACCTATCCTAGAAGCTCAAGGAAAGAGGACATGTAATGTGAAAACTACGACCATCAATCTTAGGATATCTCCTACATTAATTACATCTCTGAAACCCACATCCTATAATGTGGAACCTCCTCCTGAGTAGTGACAGTAACAACATCTCCATCAGGATGTGAAAATGAAACATAGATGAAATCAATTTGGGGAATGAAAGAATAATGATAATTCTTTTTGAGATTAACATGTTCTTGACTACACTATAGCATCCATGGAAAACAAGTTAATATAATTTCCAGATCTAAAGAGGCCTCATTAGGTTGTCCAACATGATCACTTGAACTATTAACCCTTTCAATGAACTTTGGGCCATACAAAAAATGTTAGCTTAATTTTATATTTTATTCTATTAAATGTGGTTGATCCCAAGAAGGTAAAATTAGGCAAAACACCAGCACAAGGGGCATGGATTTTAACTTCCATCACAGAGGAAGAAGGTAAATGGAAAGGGGGTTTATGAAAAGGTTCATATAAGTTAATTTATTGGATAAAAATAATTTAAATCAATAGAACTCATTTCATACTCAAGGAACTATTGAAACAACCAATTGTCCCCCAACCTCCTCCTATATAGTGTGATAAACATTGTCGATGCCACATTCCTCTAAGAGATGATATTCCATTAATTGGAATAGTTGAAGAAATAGAAACTAAGAATAAGAATATGAACCATAATCAAGGACAAATTTAGTCTTAAACCTCTCAATCATCATGGCTCAATTCTTTAGGGAACATGCATCGTCCCATAAAACGGGGCTACAGGCACCACCAAATCAACTGGAATTCTCTTCATATGATGTGTCACTATCCCAATCCATTAACATTATTCATCTAATGGGCACTTTTAAAGTTATGAGTATTGTTATGAAATTCATTTCCCTATGAATGATTTGGTAACTAGTGGAAAACACCACAGTAGATAAGGTAAGAGTACAAAACACAATTGTGGCCAAACATGATACTCCATCCACATCTCTATAGTGTTATTTATAATTCCAAAACTCATGGGAGATTACTTTAGTGATCCCAAAATACCATGAATATAAACACACATTTGATAGGATCTGTACAGTTATGATTATTTTGTAAGACCAGTTAGAGGGTGTTCAACCGTCTAATCGACCCAAGTGAGTAGGCAATAAAATTTTTCCTAAAGCACCTTTTATAAGAGCACCCTAAAAACCAATTCAAGGGTCCGACCCATCTATTCAAATAACATCC
Source organism: Viscum album (assembly GCA_963277665.1). Lineage (NCBI taxonomy): Eukaryota > Viridiplantae > Streptophyta > Magnoliopsida > Santalales > Viscaceae > Viscum > Viscum album. The sequence continues at coordinate 155,002,669 of OY728145.1, forward strand.
TACACTAAACCTCTTGTTAAATATAGAATTCATAATGTAAAATGAATAACATTTTGTCAACATTTGACATCTTGAAACTGTTGTATCTTGTGTCATCTAAGATGTCAATCTTGGATGCTCTTACCTTTTTTAAGGTCATCTAGGAAGCCCTCAAAAATACATTATAAGACCTCAAAATTTTGAATCAATATTCACTAATATTTTCACTAATATTTAAGTGTATCACATAGAGATAAATCATTTTCAATTCCACATGATCATACCATTAATATATAAAATACAAGGATGTCATTATAAATTGACACATTATACCCTTGTATGTGTCCATCATGCTAGATGACGTTGAAATATGATATTATTTTATTGACAATTGATCGGGATTCAATATCATTCGAATATATATGCTTGAAACATTAGGTAATAGTGAAGCTTATTTTACCCCTTACACCCTGAAAATCCAGGTTTATGACAAGATAAAACAAAATCACCTTAAATGGATCAATCTCAAGACACTATTTTTGGAACATGAATCTAATTCTAAATTTCTGGTCGTTCGTAGGGATATATCATTAGATGTCCTTCTTGGAAGTTTTTTGTTTTATAAACATAATTAGGTCACATTATGATACCACCAATGTCTCTAATACTATATCAATAGGAATATTGGAACATTTCATGGTGAAAAAAATCATTAGGTTCTTGTATGTCTCAATGTATAGATGCAAGAATTTACCACAAGGAAGGGAAATATCCCATAACAGATGAGGTTACTTGGTTTACGACCCCAAATAGTCTTGAAATGACCCTGTATAACCCAATTATAGATATTAGTGATGAATATTTATTTACTATCAACCAAATTAAATGTATGTGTTTAGATTTGGGTATGTAGGAAACAGCTCTAATGACATTGGTTCCCTTAACAGATCCTGGAAATATCAAATAATTCTCTAGTCTCCATAACATTTGAAACATCCAAAGTTAAAATTCTATCATCCCAACCCGTCCAGAGCTTCACAATACCCCTACAACATCATTTGGGTTTCAAGAAGATTTTGTACCATTGGTGGGGAATAGAAATATCCCTACCCCATCTTCTAGATGTTGAAATGGTGATACTTATAAAGCATCATCATGATTTGTTCTCATGTAACAACATGAAAATGTTTGGCGCTAATCCTAGTGTGGAAACCATCAAAATGAGTTTCCCAGAAGATCACCATGGATACAAGCTGGCATCCCAAAGAATGGATCCCACTCATGCTGCTAAATTCAAAGTTAAAGTTGATAAACTCAACAAGACTAAATTCATTTGGGAAGTTCAATACCCAAAATATATAGCCAATATTGTCCCAATCAAAAATATAAATAGACAGATCAGAGTTTTCATTATCTTCATATATCTGAATATGAATTCCCCAATAAATTATTTTCTAGTTTTGATTCCCAAACTCTAGATTTATGCAATGGTCAACTATCAAGATCACTCTTTTATGGATGGATATTCAGGATATAACCAAATCAATATTACCTTGATGAAGAATCCACCACTTTCAATCCCCCCCAAGGAATATACTATTATCGAGTTATTCTATTCAGTTTAATGAACAAAAGTGTTATGTATCAATGTTCTATGTTATATATATTCAACCCCCTCTTAGAAAAGTAAATTGAATGATATGTTAAGGATTTGACGGTGAAATATAAGTGGATCTATAAGAATCTCACTAATCTTGGGATCATTTATGACTAACTACAACAACATAGCTTATAATTAAATCCCATGAAATGTGATTATGGTGTTACCTCAAGAAAAATTCTTAACTTCACGGTACATAATTATGGGATCAAATTCATTACTAAAAAGACTAAGGATATCTTGGACATATTACCTCCTTGAATAATCAAATATTTGAAAGAATTATATGGGTACCTAGCCTACATCAAATGATTTTTAGAAAATATGGCTGGAAAATGTCTACCTTTCACTAAACTAATGAATAAATGAGTAACCTAACAATGGACTGATGACTATTAGTAAATTTTTTTATATTATCAAGAATTATCATTTAAGTCAACTCGTGTTAATTTACCTATTGAAGAAAATCCCCTCATTTCATATGTGACATCCTTAGATCGATCACTGGGACATTTTCTAGCACAGAATAATGATGCTGAATATAACAACACTGCTCTTTATTACACACATAAACATGATTTATTGCATAAAATTTCACTTACTAAAACTATGAGGATCAATTTTTCTTGTTTATTGTGAAATTAGGAACATTAAATAACTACTTACAACATAATACACAACATCTTTATTGAAAACACTTTTTTCATGACAACAACATTCCTTCGTACTTAGAATTGCATGGGATAACCTGAGGACATGCAAAAGAAAAGGGTGAGCAATAAATCCAAATAAGGGAGTAAAAAAGTGATAACATGAATAATATAGTACATGTTAAGAAATATTCATGTCAATGGAGAACAAGAGAAACATGAACATAAAGGCATGATATAGCATGATTATCAGAACATGGAAATGTGACAACAACATTTAACATGATATTAGCATGAGAAAAGGATCATAGCACATGGAGCATGAGTAAACCCTAATTGCACTTGAATTATCATAATTAAACCCTAATTTTACTTTAATTATCACTAATAATCCCTCATTGAATAGGGTGTATCATGATACTATTCTTTACCCAATGTATTAGAGCATTATCAGGGCACACCCTTCATAATAATTTCATTTCATGCATAACTGTTCCACATAGATCTAACAACATAGATTCATTAAACCTAAAACTTTATTCCAAAAATAAGATATGTGGAATACATAAATTAATTTCCTCAATCAAGAAGTCCATGTTCATAAAGTTGAATACACTTGATAGATAAATGGTTATGGTATTCATATATACGATGATTTTGGCAAGGAAATTTTGGTGTAACTTCTACAGAATAATGACGTCGAATAGAAATTTTAAAATGGAATGATGAGATGGAAAGTGGTATCTCATCATTTATACATGAAATGGAAAGTAATGGTATCATGTAATATAATATCCTTACATATGTAATGGAATATAAATGAATAATATCAAATAATTTCTTGAATGTAAATGAGGAGAGAGAAATTCCTTATGGAATTTAAGCATGGTAACGGGTGTACATGGGATGAATTAATGATAGATAATGAGGTATATAATCATTAAAACATAAATACAAAAGTATGTGGAGGTGAGAAATCATACCGCAACATTTTTAATTGAAATTAAAAGCATATAACAATATAAAGAAATTAGGACAAAAATGAGAACGGAAGAAATCCCTTACTTGGATGTGTGATCCCAAATGCTTGGGAGAACATTTAAAGGAATATATAGAGTATAGGGAAAATATTAGAGAGATAAAATAAGTTTGAGTGAAGAAAAATGGGAGCTTGGGAGGGTTAATCTAGGAATGGAGAGGGAATTATATATTATTTAGATTTGGGAACTACATATTATAATATTCAAAACCAAAAATCAGAAAATTTTATTTTCCCATGGTTTTTTGTTCAAGGGGAGTGGAAAAAATATTCTATAAGGTTAAGGTCCAAAAATAATAAAATAATTCACTTTCTTATGCAGAGGTGAGTCACACTCTCAATGAAATTATTTTAAAAAGTTAAATTTTTTTATATGTCTTAGAAGGTCCACTAAGGCACCATAAAATTATTCAAACTAATATAAAATCACAATATTTTAAATCTAGAACATATAATGGCTGAATATACCATTTATATTATTCTATTACATCACTATTGGGTCATTATGATGTCAACAAACTAATTATATATTTATTTGGTATTTCATTTTTACCCAAAAAATCGATTGTCATAGAAAATTATGAAAAATAAACCATAGGATAATTTCGATGTCACGATTCCAAAAATAATAGTTATTTTCTCTAAATAATTTTATAAATATGTGAATTTTCACTTCTAAAATAAAAACTGACATTTATTACAAATTGACAGGTTTTGACAAAAACAGTTTTTAAACCCTTATATAAATTACAATACACTTCATAAAAATTATATAACCATTTATAAATAATTATCCTTAATTAATATTAATACTTTATTAATGTACTATTTATTTCAAAAAATATATTATTTCATCAAAATAGACACCTTAATTAACAAAAAATGTGCTACATATGGAACAATTATACCTATAGTGGCCATCAACTCTTCTTTCTGTATTACGTTTTCTATTATCATTTCTATTTATAAAAATATTTATAATATTAAAATTATTATTATTTCCAATGGTCATATTGATCCTCTATTATAAATGACCAATGGTCATATAATGGTCCAAAACTGATTGTTACATTTTAATTTATACTTATATATTTTAATTACTATGATATAGTAAAACATACATTTTTAGGACGTAAAATGTTATTTAAAAGTTTGGGTAGAAACATTATTCCCCCATTAAATAGGTTTTCACTATAAATTTCGTTTTACAAACTATTTGGAAAACTGATGGGGGTACTTCTCCTTTATTTCTTCAATAAGGTCTTAAATCTTTCTTGTTGGTGTATCCTTTAAAGAGAAAGGGTTCATCAATCATGATGGTACATCTGGTTTTTTTCAAAATCATCTACTTCCTTTACCCAAAAAATTCTCATCCATTTTGGATTATATCAATGGAAGCATCGATAAGTCATAAAAAAGATATTTCTTTTATAGAATTTTGAGACATCGCTTTGAGCAAGTATTCTATATAAAATTCTTACTGATTCATCATTAAATATTTAGAAATAGGGTTTTGGTAAATCAGTTTTTGTATTTTCCCAAAGAAAAAAACTATAATTTGATACATATAGTCTACTCAGATATCTCCCTCTTCTATAGAATCTAGAAAATCATTTAGTGCATCATAATTTTGAAATAAAGAGAAGAATTTGAGAAGACTCGAATGGTACTTCCCATGTCTATCATGGTAAGGAAGTTGAGAATGTGAGATTCTCCAATTGATAGTAATTGATCCTTGAAATAATCAGGCAATGATAGAGGTATTGGATGCCTTGTAAAGTTTTTTTCATGTAACTTGGATATTTGAAAACGTATGAATGTCTTCTGAGCATAACATAAGGATAATCTCGCCAATTTGTTCTTCAGGAAGAGAGAGAATAATTGTTCATGGTCTTCCTCCTACCATGTTTTAACTAATAAAAATAAAATAGAATATATGGGGGTTTGAATACGTAGTAGATAATAATTAAAAAAAATCATTGAACATAGAAAGAAAAACTTGTATATGAATAGTATACCCTAACTTCTGATACCATTAGTTTCAATCTAGGTAATCATAGATCTATTTCATAACATATATTCTTATGTAATTTTTTTCTCAATAATGGTTTGTAAAAATATAATGAATATACCAAATCATATCCCCTAGAAGTATCCAACCAAGAGTGCAGTAAGGCCCATTGTCGTGTACCTGTTTCCATTCGAGTCAAGATCAAAGCGATATTTCCATGTTTTAACCCTAGACGCATTTGTTCTAGAGTCGCCTCTACTTGTTCGTATCTAATTAGGGATGTATTTTCTTGATAAAAAACTTCGTATATAAATACCAAATTTTAGGGATGTTTTTTACTTATTCTTATCCATACAAATTTCACAAGAGTTTTTTCATCCTAAACCCAAAAATAACTATACCTATCCTCTAATACCAACTATAACAAACCTACTCTTTATTACAAACATAAACATGATTTATTACATAAACATGATCCTAAGAAAAACTATGAGGATAGATATCTCTAGAGTTTTGGGAAGTTAGTAACATGACCTAAAAACATAGAACATAAAACACAACATCTTTATTGAAAACTTCTATTATATGACCACAAAATTCTTTCATACTTAGCATTTCATGGGATAACCTGAGGACATGCATGAGAAAAGGGTGAGCTATAAAGCCCAGTAATGGAATAAAAAAAGAATAACATGAAAATATAGGGCATGTTAGGAAATAGGAATATCAATGGATAATAATAGAAACATTAACATACAGTCATGATATATACTGATTATCATAACATGGAAATGTGGTAACATCATTTAACATGATATTAGCATGAGCCAAGGCTCATTGCACATGGAACATGAATAAACCCTCATTGAACTTGAATTAGATGAGTAAACCTCATTGAACTTGAATTAGATGAGTAAACCCTCATTCCACTTGAATTATCATGAGTAAACCTTCATTTCACATGGTGTATCAGGATATTATTCATTACCCAATGCATTGGAGTGCTATCAGGACGCACTCTTCTTAATCGTTTCATTTCATGCATAAGTGTGCCACATAGATCATACAACCTGGATTCATTAAACATAATAATATATTCCACGAATAAGATATGTGGAATACATAAATGTAATTCCTAAATCAAAAAGTATATGTGCATAAATTTGAATACCCCTAATAGGGAAATGTGTGTGGTATTCTCTTACACGATGATTTTGGCATTGAAATTTTGGTGTATCTTCGGCAGCATAACGACGTAAAATTAAAATTGTAAAATGGGTTTATCAGAGAGAATGGGGTCTCTCATCATTTATACATGAAATTTATGGTTATGGGTTCATGGAACATAATATCCCAACATATTTAATGGAACTTTATGCATAATATAACATAATTTTATGAATATAAATCAGGATAGAGAAATTCCTTACGAAATTTTGGCATGGTAACGTGTGTACATGGGAGGAATTAATGAGAGATAAAGAGATCTATCATCATTGAAAAATAATTATAGAAGTATGGGGGAGGTTCTAAATCAAACCATGATATTTTTAATTGAAAATAAAAGGGTATAACAACATAATTAAATTTGGACAAAAATGAGAATGGGAAAAGTACCTTACATGGATGTGTGATCCCAAAGGCTTGGGAGTGGCTTTTTGAGATATTGTGAGAAACTTTGGAATACTATAGAGAGTATATTTTATATAGTGGAAAATATCAAATGAGTTTTAGTGAAGAGAAATGGGATCTTGTGTGGGTTTATATAGGAAATGAGAGGGAATTCCTTATTATTTTGGTTTTGGAAATAATATAATAAAATATTCAAAACCCCAAATCAGCCCATGGTATTTGCCCATGATTTTTTTTAAAGGGGAGTTGGGGTAATGGCCGAACATAATAAAATAATTACCTTTATTATGTGGAGGTGAGTCACACTCTCAAGGAAATTGTTTTAAAAAGTTAAATTATTTTATAAGTCTTGGAGGGTCCACTAAGGAACCATAAAATTAATCAAAAAACTCTAGAATCACAATATTTTAAAGTAAAAACATATATTCAAGTAATATACCTTTTATTGTATTTTATTACATCACTATTGGGTTATTATGATGTCATAAAACACTTTACATATTTATTTGGTATTTAATTTTTACCCATAAATTCCACTATCTCAGAAAATTTTGAAAAATTCACCATTGTATAATTTTGACATCCCAATTCCAAAAATAATATTTATTTTATATAAATAATTTTCTAAATATGTTAATTTTAACTTTTAAAATATTAACATACATTTATTGAAAATTGATGTGTTTTAAAAAAACAGTTTTTAAACCCCTATATAAATTACTTTTTACATCATTAAAATTATATAACCATTTATAATAAGTAATACTTCATCAATATTAATTATTTAATAAATACTATTTATTTTGAAAAATATATCAACTCATCAATATAAACCTCTTAATTACCCTTAAATTTTAATTTTTCATTTTTAATAAGATAATTATAAGAACAGAATTGATAGAATATGAATTTTATTAATGAAAAGGGATTACACAATAAGTATCTAATACCTTGTTACATAACCCTATTATAACACCCTCATATGACCTAAGGGTAAGGTGTGTGATGGTGGTTGACTATTGGGTTTGTTCGGATAACATCGCCTGGGTGGTAATCTCTATTAACTTGTACTTCTAATGTAGAAAATTCTTTTTAAGATTAACATGGTGAAGCTCAGTTTGGGATTGGTCCAGAGCGAAGCATATTGATGCTACCTTTTCCCCAAGCTCCGAAAAAAGGTATTCATATGGTACAATTCTATTGGTATTGGCCATCAACTCTTCTTTCTGAATTAATTTTTCTATTATTATTTTTATTTATAAAAAAAATTATAATGTTAAAATTATTATTGTTTCCAATGGTCATATTGATCCTCGGTAATAATAGAAAAACACTCATATAATGAAAAAAAATTATCATTATATTTTAATTTATATTTATATAGTTTTAATTAATGTGACACAGTAAAACATACATTTTTAGGAAAAAAATGTTATTCAAAAGTTTGGTTTGTTACACTGAAAATGATAATAGACCATGTCTTCTCAGTATAACCTTGATTTATATGAATACTTGATATTAATACATTGATAATAGATGTATATCACTAATAATTTTAGTATGGAAACCAGGAAACTACCTTTATCAACATTATATCAACTTTTCCTCCCATGATAACATGCTCAAATACATCCTCAACCACCCTCTCTAGACTGTTCCTTTGGCAGGGTGGTTAGTCATGTTGCATCATCATGTCCTTCGGTTCATACCATGGAAGTGGATAAATGGTTATGAATTTTCTTATTTACTTACAGAACTTATCTCTATAGATACAACATTATTAAACACTTATTTTCCGCATAATGAGATTTACTTATTCAAATTGGCTCCCAAATGTGGGAGATGTATTTGGATGGTGCATTCAGAATCACAATAAGAATAAGAATTTAAGAGGCCAAGATTAATATAGTAATGTTGGGAGTCATTCTTATCCCTCCAAAAAAATTATTCTATGTTATTTTATCATGTTGTCAAAATGATTCACTAATAATGAGGGAGACTACAAATCCATCATCAAATAAATAGAAATATTAATAAGAATTCTAGTAAACTACCTAAGGTTCAACAAAATTTTAGAATTAGAGATTAATAAGATCAATAGTGATTATGTTATTATATAATAATAAACAATACCCATGATTAACTATGTTCATGGGTTTGGTAGGGGAATTCCCTTTAGATACAACATTAACTCACGTCTCATGCTCTTAGAATGCCTAGGCCGGTGCATTGGAAAATGAACCTAGAGATTTTGTGGATCGATTCCAAGAAGAAACGTTCATCATCATTCTTCACTAAATAATGGTATCACAATTTTTTCATTATATTGTGGAAGAGAAAAATAAAGTCAATTCCATCCCTAAACCATATTGGGGTTTTTTCACAACATAGAGTATGAAAATAGTAAATATGATGATTTGAATTTACCTTCACCCTTTATGAAATCCCAAATAATCATAAGATATGTTATAGATAAGGCTTTGATTGTGTCCTCCTCAGAAGCATCGATTGAGAAGATATTGTTGTCGTTATTCTAGAATTTCATACTAGAATATGTTCTTCCCACCAGTCAGAGATCAATATTTATCATTAAATCAAGCGTCTAGGGTATTTATAGCCTTCATTGATGCATTATTTCGCAAAATTCACCAAAAGGTTTCATTCCTTCCATGGATACACCAACTCCATCTGTCAACCACTAGAGGTGTTACACACTACCAAATACTCTTTATCATTCTCTTCATAGGGGATTAATGTTTTGGGGGAATATACTCCTACTGAAGCTAAGTAGTTCAAGTGATTTCTTCCTACTACCAACTTCTTTTCCAAATGGGTTGTGGAAATACCACTCAAGGTAGTCGAGACAATAAGAATTATCGTTTTGATAAAGTCCAAGAACATCAAAAAAATTCATATCTCTCAGAAAATACTAATGAACATCAGAAAACTCTTTTCTCTTCTAAATTTAATATATTATACTAGGAGTAAAACATTGTGTTTAACCATTCAACCAACTATTTTGTAGAATAAAATGGATAGATAGAGGTTTTTAATGGGACCCTATCAAATATACCTTATAAAATAGTGGAAAAAGATAAGAAATCATGGGTTGATAAACATATTCATACCTTGTGGGAGTACCATATGATTACTCAAATTTTTATGAAAGAAACCCCACATTCATTAGTATACAAGACCTAAGTAGACATCCCCATTAAGGTCTAACTAACTTCACTTCACATTTCTATTTTTCATCATCTTTTAGTAGATGATAAATATCAAAAGGTGGATATAAATATTGTAATGGATAGATGAGAAACTACTACATAACTTACATAATATAGAGGTCCATCAAAATCATATAAAATAATATTCTAACAATAATGTTTTTCTCCGATCATTCCTTCAAGGATTATTGTTTTTGGATCTTAGGGCCCCAATGAAACTTGGGAAGAAACCTTAACGACTTGAAATAAATTTGGAGGGGGTGTATAATCCACATGGTCTACTTTGATGGTTATTATTCAACGATTGTCATTGATGGTCAGTTTATCACTCCATATTCCAATTAAAGGTTTATCGCGAAATATTTCATTAGACCCAGTCACTAACTCAATAGTCATTGTTGCAAGAACTAAAAAGGAATGAAAAATCCAACATCATAGCCATATGATGTTAAACTATATAGAAAATTCATCATCACATGAAGTTAAACTATATCTTTACTCTATGTGATAAACATGGGATACCTCATATGAAAAATGTGGGATGATTCATTTCCTCTCAATAGTGGATACTACCCCTTCTTGTTTCGGTCAACAATTATGCCACATTCAAGAACTACATATGGCTTGATTCCTACCTCTAAAGGACATGTTGTGATTCCCAAATTTCTTATTCTATTCCCATTCAAAAAATAAATAATTCCCCACCTTCATATGAGCCTATCCTATGCATGAGAATCCAACATGAGATCCCCCATTCAAAAACTCATGATTTGGAAAAAAAATTCAATTCCTGATGTATGAATCAGATCTATGAAAGGAACATTCCTCACATTCAGGTTCAATGTATGGTCTAAATTCTACCTACATACTCATATATATTCCTTTTATAAATCAAGCTCCATTTATTTCATTTTTTGGTCCCCACAAACCTTCCATTGTTGTTGATGAAAAAGTTATTCCACTCTGAAGGACACATTTATTTTGAATTTGCATACTACACCCAATATGGATCTTCATAATTTGTTCCCAAATTTCACCAATCAACTAGATAAAATTTCATCCTTATAATAAAATATTTTTGTATCAATATTCCTTGATAATATCATAGTGTAATGTGATTTTCAAACAGGTTCCATGATAATAATATCCAAGTCCCTCAATATTATTGTTTAAAAAATCCCCTATTTATGCCTAGAAAATGTCAAAGCATTCTTAGTGGACCATATTGAAATAAAAAACCAAGTGGTACACTCTGAAAATGATCCTTGATTGTAATTCATGGTAAAATTTTGATAACTCCCCGACTTCTATTGTTCCTCACATCAAGCATGAATCATGTGGGTTTAGAGATATCGGTATATTATTCAAATTTTCATGGTCATGTAATGATATAACCAAAATCAGATAATGGTCCTGGATATAAGTCCTTAAATGGAATACCATTTTTCAAATATTCCTAACCTTAAAATCTAACTACCCATTTGTTTGAGAATTATAACATCAAACTGAGTGAACATATCCATGAGGTCTTCTATAATATCATTTTGGGTTTTTTTTCATGTTTAGTTTTTTCCCTTCAATTTCTTTATAGACTACCCCACCAACCAATTTTTTTCATAACTATACGACCTTATAAAATTTGCATACAACATCCTAGTAACATGATGTTAAAAAATTGTTTACTTCCATATCACATGACATAAAACTGTGTGATACTTTTTCCCTCACTGAGAAAGCCCCTCCAAATTTAAGTGTAGATATTCTAACACACCATTTTTCTTCTCAGAAATACATGTTGATTGATTCTCACAACAAATAGATACATCTTGATCCACAAATCCTATTTCATATCCCAACAACAGCATAACAAAATTCACTCTCATAAAAGAACTTGATCAGTGCAAGGAACTTTTTCTTAGAACTATGTGTGGCTTTACTCTTTCCCTATTAATGCATATAGTGATTTCATAATATCTAATTCTAGTCTCATACATGAAATAAAAAAAATTAAAAAAAAATACCCCTCTTGCACAAATCCTCGGTCAGTGTAGGAGATTCTAAAATGATTTCCTACATTTACAAACATGTGATTAAAGAAAATGAAACATTTCTATACATACAGATTAGATATAAGTAGGGAATTTATAACTCTACTATAAATGAATCATATTTTTCTAGGGATGACTTCCATTCACAAATCAAACTCCATGTCTTATGAAATTTGGACCCTCATAATCTTTTCTAGGATATCAGCGATGAAGTTATTCCACTCTGAAGGAATCCTTTGTTATTAATATGCATACTAAGCCTAATATATCTCTGAATAATGTCATACCCAATGTATCCTATCAACTAGAGAAAATTTATTCCTCAAAACAATTCCATTGTATCTTCATACTCCTTGAAAATATCATAGTGTAAATCTCTTTAAGAACAAGGTCTACAATCATTCTTTACATACTTATCATATATCAATTTTTCATACTTGAAATCCTTGAGATCATGGCCTACAATCACACCTCCCCATGTCTAAAAGATGTTGTGTTATTCCAAACCTGAAAAAATTTATCCCTAAGACAAAAAATCAGGTCGTGTGTTCCACAAAAAACCCTTAATATTCATTTTTTGTATGATTTTGACAGCTTCCTAACTTCTCTTTGTCACATGTCTAGAATGACTTGCATGTTATTATAGATTTCTATGTATTATTTCAATATATATAATTAAACCTTTCTATGAGTTAGGGGTGTGATTGGTCCATCTTGTATGTCCTTAAACTTCTCAGGGTGGCCTCCCTTACATGGCCTTTCTTCCTTTACATATGAGTTGGATATGTGTAAGGAATATTCTTAGAACTATGTATGGAATGATTCTCACTAAAATTAAATACATAGTGACACCAGGATCTCACGTCCTAGAAAAGAATTATGAAATAAAAATTCCCCTTCTCTCTTTCATTCGATTTGGATCCACGCAAGGAAATATTTATGTAAACCTTGCAAAATTTTGGTCTTAGGATCCCAATTTGGGTAGAGACACCCTATCATAGTGGACTCGAGTCTGAAGGACACCATTTTTTGACTATGTATACTATTCCAAATATGGATCTACGAAATGTGTTTCCCCAATATGGTCTATCAACCATATGCATCTTAATCCTCAATAAAAAGTTTTCTTATCTTTTTACACCCTAATAGCATCATAATGGATGCCATATTTTGAATATGATCCCTCGTCTTTCCTTATATACAAGTCTCATGTAATTATCTTTGATTGTAGAACCCCAAGATAGTGATTTAAAATGACTCTTGTCCGCACTAAAAAGATGATGGAAGATTATTCTCCCACTTTCTCCCCCTTATATCAGTCTCAGGAAAAGTTTGGACAAGTATAAAAAAATAAAAAGGATATAGGGTCCATGATAAGGCTCCATAAAAACTAAATATATTGTATGTATTTGTTCATAAAATTTCAAATTGGATATTTAAAAATAATAATACTTTCAAAATATTGAACTGATATCCTTCATTAAAATAGGTGAACTCTAGTGTTCTGGTGATGGTTATACCTATATCCTTTTGGGATCCATTCCCAGAGAATAAACAAATGAATGCCATTTCAAATTAGTTACACATGACTATGCTTTTTATTGAGTGGGTGGATGATATGGAATATCTTATGGTTGCCTTTCAAAGCATTAAATTTTATTACAAGATCATGATTCAAAATATTTTAAGGATAAATAACTAAGAGTGACTAAGATTTCATTCATTCCTCAAAAAAGGATAAAAAAGAACCCCCACAACTCTGAGTCTCTTTTTGATGCTAAGGAGTAAAGTATAATAAATTAAATATCTACAAAAAGCATTTACTAGTTTTTTTTCTACAAAATAGATAATATAGAAAGAGTCACATTGAGGTACTAATCATCATTGGCTCTCTAACCAGCTTTCACTTTGGACGATGGGTGTGTTTTCTTAACATAGGCATATATCTCTTAACTTTTTCATTTTATTTATTTGATGTGGTATTCTTTAGAGACCACATGGGTACGATTCTTAGAGAGGGAATACTGGTCCCATAGTATTTGGTTCAGTTTTTTGTGACAATAAGGAGATGATCATTGGTAGCCTTTTGGTCTATGTAGATTGGCATCATCTCTTTAAGTACAAATTCATGGGTTTATCAACTCAGTTGAAGTCAAAAAAACAAACAGGATCTAAAAGATTATGTTTCAAATATGATTCTTAGTGTTATTAAAACAAGTAATATTTATATAACATGGAAGGTGAAAGGTTAATGGATGAAATCCCTAGATTCTCTTTCTATCATGGACAATATAACCACTCATGTTTCTTGAGAATAAAACTACCTTGTTAATGGCCTTCTAATTAAATGGGAAAAATCTAAGAATCATACCTATTATTGGGCTCTACCTGGGGATGTTGAACTTTACTCCTAAAATGAATTTTGAAAAATACCATCCTTCATATTGTTGTAACCTTGTTTTTAATTTCAATGAATATAGTTAACCTATAAAAAATATTTTTCTATTGTAATTTTTCCATTTCATTAAACATAAATATTCTTAATTATAATTAATTAAATTTTTCTATTTTTATTTTATCTTAATTCTTATACATAATTATTAAATTTACTCATTCATTTTTTAATTAACTTAATTTATTCTTCTGCTGGTTTTATTTATTCTTACTTAATTTTATGAAAATTTATTAAATTTATTTTATTTATTTTCAGGAAAATTACTTTCCATGATCAACATACAGAATATGAAATTGACCATCTGAAGGGAATGGTCAATATACAAACCAATAGAATTCTCTGTTTTCCATGTCCAATACCTGTTTCACTCCCTTATCATGGTCAGCCTACGGTCCATGAGAACCCTATAACACCCAACCCTGACAAACAATCCCTTAACCTTGACACACCAATAACTCTTTCCCACAGTGAGCTTCCCTCATGGAAGCCTCAACTAGAAATTTCCAACCACCATCAACACCACGCTTCCTCCTTGTTGGGCCAAATCCAGCTGACTATGAAGAAAACCTAAGTCACTTCTATTATTGAAGCTTTCAAGAATGAATCCTATGAAGAAACCCCTAAACTAGTGTCACTATAATTTAGATGAAGTCGAGCCATCCACCCCAGTTTCTAGCCATAGAGATTTTTGATTTGAAGAAGGTGAACAACCTTGAATTCATCCTAAACTAGATCTACTCATGACCATCAAATCTAAATATGAATCCCATTAATCATACTTTATTTTGATCCATTTCAAATCACTACTGTAAAAAACCATCAATGAAAATAACTCACCATTCCTAGATTATCGTGGGATCAAAAATCTGACCTATTTCATTGGTCAAAGTCATTGAAGGGGAGAACGAATCTCCTTGGAAGAAGACGAAGACTTTCTAGAAATCGAACACCCCCAGAGATTCCATTACTTATTCTCTGAAGCCCATTGATCACCATTTTTTGTCACTCTTGGATGATCTCGAACCATGGCTAGAGAAATTTGACGCCATAACTATGTGTATTGGATAAGACACCTAGAAACCTGATCCACACCAACCTCAATGAATACCCATAGCTAAAGAAAAAAGAAAACTAAAATATATATAATATACAATAAAATAACAATAATAAAAATATATTTAATAATAATTACTATAATAAATATAATATTTACCTATATATGAATAATAATTAGTACATAAATATATATATATATATATATGTATTTGTATACATTTATTAAAAGTAATAAAATTAAATAATATATATTTATATTTATATGACAATATAAATAAAATAATTTGGCATCACTAACATTCGAGACCAAAGAAATGTTTGGGGATATAGTTTTGTGGGATCATCAGTGTAATGCCCAAAAAAATTTCTAATCATACTGTTTAAAATTCAAAAGGGAAATAAATATTAAAAATTATATATTCTTAATGCCATTTACTTATATTAATCTGGAAGATTTAGTAAATTATATGGCAAGGTAAACCAAATATGATAAGAGGAAAAATAATTGTGGGGATCATAGTTTGTTAGAGGAGCAACGCTCAAGTCACCAAAGGATGAAGATGCATATTGACACATGATCCACATGGATTCTAACTATAGGTTATTTTGCAGTGATATTTAGTGCACATTTATGAGGCACATTGAAATTTTTCAATTAATAAAAGCCCCCCCCCCCCCCAAGGCATTTGAGAACCATCCACCGAATTAACCTTCATCAAGGATGGGGATCAATGATTGATCATCCATATTAAACCAGATCACATAGATATGAGAAGACAATAAAAAATTGAGCGTACTCAAATCTAGACCAAGCGTTGGATGAGGGGAGCAATCACACCAAAAATGTTCCATCAATTACTTCTTCAATAACTTTTCCTTTCTGTCTTCAAATTCAGTATTATATATATTAATTAGTGGAATTTGTCTGGGATGAACCGATATTTTATTTTATTCATTATTAAATGATTCATATAATTATTTAGTGAATTTTAAGACCAAGTTTATTTTTTTAATTTATAATTATGACTTTTCACTACACAAAGAATTGACAGGTGATGGTGGTGAATCATTTTTCCTTGGATCATCAGCCAAATTATTGAAAAATATAAAAGTAATATTAATATCATATTCATATTGAAGAAAAAAACCTAATTATTATATAGACATTTTAAAACTAAATAAGGTTAACTGGGCTATGGAAATTCAAATAAGTGATAACTCATTAGATCTCCCCATTTTCCTTAAAGAACAAAATAGTTGTATTAATTTGAGTAGAATTATAGAACATCGTTTCTATTAGTTCAAAGTTAATCTATGAACCTAATTCTATCCATTTTTTACTCTAATATCTCTATTATAATATTTTATATCATTGAACCTTCTAATAACTTCACCATTCCACTATTTTCTATTATTTTATTATTTTTTTCAACTTTATTTTTGTCTTCACTACATTCACATTCCTTGTATTCTAATCATTCTTACCACAGTATTAGTTATAAGTAGTTTAATTATGATTTATAAATTCTAAATTTATATTATCATTCACGATATAAGGGTCCCATCAATTTTTTTGTAATTACCACAGAAGGCACGTTCAATGAAGAAAAACAAAAAAAAAACAAATATATATAATATAATAAAAATTTAACAAAAATAGAAAACCTATAAATCTAAAAAAAAAATTTGAAAATTTATATCTAAAAATTGTTCAGTTACTGCATGAACACATGAATTTATAAGTCTAAACATGATTCTCTAATTTATGAAATCAATAAACATTACTCAGCCCTTGGAAAATAAAAGAAATAAAAAATAAAAAATCTATAAAATAGATCAGAAGATTTAAACATCAATTCACTCCAACCATTACTTCCTTCCCTTGGTAGACATAGAATTACGGATTTCCAAATACCAACACTTTCAAGAAATCCTTCTTTCATCAGTTTTTTAGGTCAATAAATTATGATCTTAAGAAGTTTCACTTCTCTCGTCTACCTCTATTCTAATTAGTTTCTACAGAATATTCACATAATTTTATAAGAGGATTTTTATGGGTTTTTTAAACAATTTCCTCCATGACCTCTGAATGAGGAGGATTTGAGGTTGACGATTATTTTATTGTATCTTATGGGTAAGGTTAATAATTGGTTTTCAAACCTTTATAATTAAATATTTAAAACATTTATTATGGTTTTCAATGCCTTTGTATCCAAATTATACCCAAGGAACATCACCATAGAAGTTAGGAATAATATCACAAGCTTTGTTAACGATAAAGGAGATTTGTTTCACAATACCTTTCAAAGGTTAAAAATTATTCTTAGAAAAAGTCCCAATCACCATCTCTCTCCCCAAAAAATCATGGATAAATTCTACAACTCCTTCACGCCTTACGACAAAAACATATTTTACCAATATTTTGGGGTGAATTCTCTAATACCAAATCTTATGAGCTTAAAAAACTATTTGATAAAGTTTCTCAAAATACACAAAACAGGTACACTAGGAAAATTTCTATTCATATAAATAAAATTAAGACTCATGTTATTAAAGATAATGAACAAGTTCATTGTGTGAATTTTTTCACTTTGGGGTGTTTGGTTATACTCAAAGATGTTTTATAACTTTTATCTTCATGTACAATCTAAGGAGAGTACCCAGATTTTGGATTATAGGGCTAGGAATAAGGTTGCCCAAGATCCATTATGAAACCAATATAATTATGGATAAAAAACCACCCCAACCTATCATAGAAAGAACAAGTTGTAATCAAAAATTCCATTACCCAGAATTACCAAACACAGGATATACAATTTTTTCGAATTCAATATTGTGATAAATCTTACAATTGTCAATGTTAAATTTGATGAAATATTGTAGTAGGTTCTATGTGACACTGGTTTATAAAAAAAGGACACATAATCTATAATTCATAGTCTAGAATATCAAATGGAACAGATATATAGAGACTTAGGAGGAAGATATAAATGAAAAATTCTACTAATAATAGAATCAATCCCAAGAGATAATGTTATAGAAGTAGCAACTATTTTGGGTCTTAAAATTTAAGAAACTGATATAGAATAGTCTTCAGATAAGGAATGTGATTTTCAAACTAAATCTAGAAATAAAAATATAAAAAATCTCAAATCTAAAAATTTGAATATGCCTCTAGAATCCAACAAAAATTATAATCCTTCACTTGATAAAACCATAGAACAAAGGAAAATGAATTAGTAATTGATAAAAGAGGGAAAGAGTGAGGTATGGGTTGAGGATAAGAGTAATGACCCACCTATTTTAATGAATTACCCCCAACCATCTATTTTCCAGAAAGGCTAAAAATAATAGTGAACCTGATTACATCAAGTTTCATTAAATTTTTAGGAGATTCAATGTTAACATTCCCATCGTGGAATATTTGAACAAAATCCCATATTATCTCAAATTTCTTAATTGTTTCTTAGCTAACAAGATATATTAAGGTGTGTGATCAACTATTAATTTGAATGATGAGTGTAGTTCCATATTTTAAAAGAACATTCCCCCAAACTGAAAGACCCTAGAAGTTTTTTCATATCTATTAAAACTGATCGCAATGAGGTTCTTGTATGATCTAAGAGCTAGAATTAACCTTACACCCTACTCCCCAATAAAAACATTGGGTTATAAGGACATTAAACTAACTTAAGTGCCACCTTAGCTAGCTAACATGTCACGTACCTACTCTTATGATAGGATTGGTGACATATTAATTGATCTAGGGAGACTATATGATCCCACTGACTTTATTATTCTACACATGGAGTGTGATAATATGGTTCCAATCATTTTTGGTAGGCCATTCATAACAACTGTTTAGGATTTTATAGATGTCTCAAAGGGTAAGTTTAACATCCAAATTGGTGGGGACCAAGAGGAATTTCAAGATAAAAAGAGTCTCTAAATTAGGTGAACAATAATTAGATTGATGTTGTAGATGAGGTTTTTATGGTTGAGGTTAAAAAGGAAAATCATAATTCCTTAGATGATAATTTCACTGATTATATCAATGATCATTTTGAGGAAAATTTTTTTGAATCTAGGTCTACACAAGAGATAGAAAGGTTGTGGTTAATTGAGAACCAAATTAGAAAACTCATTGTTGAAAAACACAAAGTGGTCAATCTTAAATAAATTTTTGTTCCTGATAGTTTTTCTCAGCATCTATACAGTTTACAACCCCCCCCCCCATGTGAACCCCACCCAGAAAATGCTTCATATTCTTACCAAACTGAGGAAATATAGTCTAATTCTAGTGGTTTTTTACTATAAATGGAAATTTTAAGGCTGAGGTTGAGCCTGTTGTCGGTTTTTTCATATTTAAGTTACTGAATGTCCTGAAGGAATTTATTTTTTATTAATTTTTTGATAATCCCCCTTTGAAGGGTTGAAGGGAAACCCTTACATGCATCATTATATTTGTGATATTATAGGACATGATCGTATTAAAGGAATTCATTACAGACTATTACTAATTGAAAATACCCCTCCCCGGTGTCTTCATCATGATCGGCTTTCATAATTTTCATGGTTATTCGAATAGTTGTCTTATGCATAGGTTCACAGGCCTGGTACTAATATAAAATTCCATACATTATCATTCTTTAAAATTCAATATATATTCCCTAATGAATATCCCTTGCTCTGAATCCTCAACTAGATATTATTCCATGAAAAATCTTTCAGGTTTACATCTACGAATCAGGTGGCCCAAAGGTCTTGAGGTGGGATAAAGGCCATAAGCTATCCCGAAAGCCTTAATGACCCAACATCCTTGTTATCCTAAAGGCCTTAAGGACTCGAGGCCAAAACCAGTGGCCTTAAGGTGAATATTTCCAGCCACTACTATACTAAATAGTACCTACTGCAGTATATACTATAGTACCTGCTATTGTATTGCAACAGTGACTCGGAATTATGCCTCAGCCCGGATTCGAACCTGGTTCTCATGGATTAACATGGATAGTCTTCACCAACCACGATGAGGGTAATTTACTAATCATATTTATGTTTAAGGTGAGAATTATTGAGCTATTAAGAGTTATCTAGAAGAGTATCTAGATGTTTTTGAGAAATAGATAGTAGGTTTGTCCCTACTTCTTTGCAACACTGAGACGATAATATTTTTTCCATGAATTTGAGATGTTATTTGAATATATTGAAGACACCTCATCTACCTCAGAAAGGGAAGTTTTTCAACGAATAGTTGTGATGTTGATAATGAGTTTATATTTTTTACCACTACCATTATTTTTAAAATAGTTAATTTCATAAGTGTGGGGGAGAGTGGGGATGATAAATTAAAATGTAAGTTTGGTCAATCTGATATTGGTATTGAGTTGTTTCCTACATTTTAGGAGTCATTTTAGTAAAATCTTCATTTTTACGTTTATGATATGAGGAGGCTTTGTCCTTGAATTTTATAATTTTTAAGTTGAATCCATCAATCTAATGTGGTGCATGATATTCTTTTTTAGGTTTTTTATTATTCCCAAGAAACTACCCAATTCCCAAAAAATGATGAATAATTCCCACTAAATGACTTTTTTTAATACATATTATGGGATTGAGTCAAGCTGGGCACTATAAAATTAGTGTTTCCAAGGAGTTAGCCATTGGTTTATCTTGTTTTTCAGTATTTATTTCTCTTTGAATAAATGTTTCATTTACTATTGTCAATCTCCCAAAATTTATAACACAAAATTGATGATGTTTCTATATTATTCTATTTCTCATGTTTGATTTTGTTTTTCAAATTATTAGTGTTAACTTTCCATAATTCACATATGGTGTGTGGTTGGTCAACTAACTGTATGAAGTGGACATGATTGGTTAGGAGATTTTCTTACCAATAACAGAAAAATTTTGAATTTTAAGATAAATGGAGCTATAATTTCATCTGAAAATTGAATAATATCATCTAATTTATTTTTATATGGTTAACTTCTTTTTTATCTTTACATTATTTCATTTTCATTAATTTTTTCATTTTTATAGAGATTTATTTTTTCAACCAGAATGCTCAATATATCATTACTTCATTGGAAGACCATTTTATACTAAAAATTGAGGATTGTTTCTATAAATATAGGAAGTAAATATTTCACTTATTTTTAACTATTTTAGTGCTCTTCTAGCTGATTAAACTTAATAATTTTAAATTCACTGTTAAATTTTTTTGTCCTTCTTATTTCTTGCAACTCCTTCTAGTTACTTTCATTGTTCATTTTACATCTATTTTTGTGTAATTTCATGATAAATTATTCTAATATGTAAAAAAAATTCATAAACTATCCTGTAATTTGACAACTTTTGAAAATCATTTTCTATACTTGATTGTATAGTAGTTTCTGGAAAGGTTCCACTATGGATAATGTGTTTTATGTGAGTATTATGTGGAATATTGTTTTTTAACTTTATTGTCACTTATCAAAACTATATTTTATTCTGCTGTAATTATAAATTTATTTCATAAATTTTAAGTGTGCCTCCCACTTAGATATTTAAAAATGGGTTCATTGATGAGTTTTAATTATGGGAAGGGGTTTAAAATATACAAAAGTTTACTTCATTTTAACCCATAAAAACAATTAAAGTTTCTCAATTTTTCTCCCAAACCAGCATCATTTTAGGTTATTTGTAAACACAATAAAAAAATCACCAAAAAATCAAAAAATCACAAAACCAATGATTACTTCCCTGGAGATAATTTCACTATCAGTTGAAGAGTTTCACTAATTATGAAATTTTTATAACAGTGTGATTTCTATGTTTTTTGTCCACAATTCTTATGGAAATTTGGTTTAGGAACTTGGGAAGGAAGTTTGGCTGGAGATATTTATAAAAAATTGAGATTATAACTTGAGAAAACTATAAATTTGAAGATTACCTCACGCGACATGATCTTTTTAAACAAACACCTCATTGATTCAACTCAATTGAAAATAATTTAAGTCTTTTGTATCCAGATTAAAATAGTCAATTGGGATCACATGGTGAATACATGAGACATTAGGAACTAGGTGTTTGTTTAATCCCTCTATACATATCAAATAATTCCTTTTTTATAGTATTATGCACATACATGTATGTGCAAAATTTAAAAACAATAATGTTTCTAAATGTAAAAAGTTTGAGTCCATTAATGTAAAGACACGACCTTAGTTTCTCGGAGTCGGTGCTAAAATATGTTGTGTGATTTTTTGTATAAATTGAAACTGAATAATTACACAACACATTACACAATAGAAGATCTTAACCTGTATATGTTTTGGAGAATTAGATACAACAATTTAATATTTTCAAAACTATAAAAACAATCTTTAGTTTGTTTCCTTCAAAACGAAAAGTACATCACTCTAAGCCTATAAAAAGGAATTTAAAACATAGGGTGAAAATTTAAAATGTCCAGAAAGGTGTTTCAAAAGAAATGAATAAATTCCTTTAAAAAAATATTTTATATAAAATACATACTTTAAATCATTTTCTTAAAGAGAAAATAAATTTCTCATAACATGACACCATCATTTTTCAACAGTTCCTAAAATCAGATTTTGGAGAATACCGTGATAAAAAATTACTATACTTATTTAAAAGTTACAAATAAAATGAATAATAAAATATGCACGTGCTGGAAAAAAAATATCATGGAATTCCACTTATAAGTTGGATAATGGCCATACAGAATTATGTTTGACATGCCAAGGGTGAAGATATAAATTTTTACCTAAAATAATAATTGTTCATAATTTTCACATAAATCGATATCAATTATCATTAAATAGATAAATTAAAACCATGAAATGATATATAAGTTTCTAATATTTGATTGGAAACAAAATATTAATATTTATTTATAATTGAATAGGTAAATTTTTATATAAATAAATACAAAACATTATACCATGTGCATTTGATTAATTAAAGATAGAGAATGATTCATAACCATTGATATTCTACTAATCGAATAATCACATGGAAGGTCAAATATTGATCTCATAATGAGGGAATGAAAAATATCAGACATCATAACTACACAGTCAGGTCCTCGTGTCAAGACCATACATAGTAATATTATAAATTCATAGTTCAAGGAGACTAATTTGTCTCAGGATACCTACAGATTCATTGAGGGGATATAGCGGGCCTCACCTATCACATAATAAGTCCAATGCATTCCTCATATGAACAGATTTAAACATAACCAAGTTATTCATATTCCATGTAAATAAAAATCCTTCTCTGAAATTCACAAAAACTAAGATAATGAAATAAATATATACATGCTCTCTAAAATGCATGGAATGTCATTTAAAATTTAGATATTGTCTATAACTAACTATTTATGTCATACCATGATGTGAGAATGAAGTTACTCACATAAAATAATAGCTTGCGCACATAAAATAACAACTTTTTTAGACTTTTCACATAAAATGATAAATATTTTCAATTAAATACTTTAGTTACACATAATTATGAAGATAAAATTATAGAATAAGATTAAATCTAACTTCGTATATAGATTGGTAAATTAAATATTAGACCTTTTAATTAATAAAAAGATATAAACTTATGTATATACAAGAAATAATAATTAAAATGTCAACATAATAAACCCTTTTAATATCTTAAGGAACATAATAACAAAATAAGGTTTTTTATTATTTTCCATTAAAAAATATGAAATTATATTAATAAATATAAACTATATTTTTATTTAAAAACATTCTTTTCAATGTTTAACATGTATAAATAGATATACTTAACTCATATATATATATATATACATTATTATAGAACATAATCATTTGATAAAACATAAACCCTTACGTTTCTAATTCTAATAAATTCATAAAATAGATATAAACAAGTACATTTACTTATATGTTTATAAATCTATGTGTATATATGTACATATATCTGTATATTAAAATTATTGTAAATTATAAACAATTAAATAATTGCAAACCACTGGTTTTAGAAACATTCATCTTAATAAAAACTCTTATAACACAAATACTAAAAAAAGATAATTTTATATGTATACAAACATAAAGATACATATACACATATGTATACCCTACCCATAAAATGATGTTTTTGAAAACCCAAGCAAACCCTTTGATAAATGATTTATTTTTAAAAATATTATCTTAGAGATAAAGTTTAAAACAAAACCTCTAATTAATAAAATCCAATAAATAAAAATACACATACATACATATATATATTGAATTATAATGAACACAAGATGACCAATAATAAGACTAAATTCATACAGGAGATTGACATAGAATTAAAATTTAAGATAAAAAAAATCTTGATTTATAACATCTAGAAATATTAAGTTATATAGAATGACAGAGAATTCATATAAATGTGTATACATTTGTATATCTGGTATAAAAAAAGATATTTTGATGAAATGAAATTACCCCTTCAATCCATCCGCTTAGAGATTATATTTTAAACATGTCACTTATCCCATAAATTCTGATAATTAAGATACATACATATATATATATTTATATATATTTATATATATGTACATATATACGTATAAAGTTTTTGAAACCAACACAATTAATGAAAATAAAACAATCACATAATAAAATAAATTAAAACACAACCCATAACTTGTAAATTATGAAAATTATAAGTTGTATGGATAAATTCACATATATATATATATATAACTTGGTAAAACAAGACAACTTGATGAACCATTGTATACATACGCTTTAGGAATAAACATTGAAATTCAAAAACTCTTAACATATATGAATTTTGAAAATTGTAAATTATCTGGATAGAAATGATCTCATATATATATATATATTTATATTCAGGTATCTCTTTGAATAATATCATAATTTCATCAAAACAACTAAACCCTTACCTGAATTAGATGAATTGGGGGATAACACCTTCTTGAAATTCAAGCAGAATAAGAGGCAGACTTTGGAGAATTAGGGGTCAGGTGTTCTTGGGTGAAAAGAGGGGTTTATAATATAACCAAAGTTTCCATTAGAAAGAATTCTAATTGAAAACTTAATTGGCTAAAGTATCAATAAACAAAGTTAATAATTGCATCGAAATCAAAATAAAATCTAATTGAGGGAATATATATATATATATAAAATTGAAGCTTATAAGGAAAACTGTGACATGGATATGGATATTTTTTATATTTTATTTTATCCTCGGAATTATTTGAAGGGGCCGAAACAATAAGGGGTCGTGAAGGAGGTGGAAAGCGTTAATCACGAGAAAGTGAGGGAGAAAAGGAATTGGAGGTCAACCTCAAGAAGACTGGTGCAACGCGGGTGTGCACAATGAATGAGAAATAAAGGGATGGCCCTGATTATCTGGGTTTGGTCCAAGATTTAGAGATAAATATGATGGGATCCTGCTATGCGGCACTACTATGTTCGATAAGGGAGAAAATAGGGGATGGGTAGTATCAATTTGGATCAATTGAAGGGTTATAATTAACCCTTGGATTTTAAGAGGAGTGGGGGTTAGAATAGGGAAATGGTTTAGATGGTTGATATCATGCACTACTAGAATGGGTAGACAATATTAGATCTTTATTTAAAAAAAATCTCCCACATCAAAACTCTTCAAGTTTTGGGACCGCCTTATAAGACTCGGTCTGTGGTGCCTCAGTTTAATGACACAAACACACAATCCTTGGGAGGGATTATACATGGCCTTCCCACCATGCCATGGCCTAACCTTACACACTCTCAACTAGGACCCTACACATGGGTCTATGCGCGACCTAGCCCAATCTTTGAATGGTTCGCTCCTTGCGCTGCTCGAGTGGACAAGTGATAAGTTTCCATCAGGCCTTGAGGGATTCTCCTATAAGTATTCTCTGAGTTGTGGGTACTTGTCCAATTTTTTGGTAAAAATTTATTAAAATAACTCTTCAAAATAAAAACATTTTAATATATAAAATATATGTATATTATTATATTCATAACATTGAAAAAATAAAATATATATATTCTTTTTTGTATATATTTTTTAATACTTCAAAATTAGTTTTCCATTTTTATTATTTTCAAATGTTATATTATCATATTAATAATTATAACATTGCATGTAGTTAATTTTACAGCTTAAAAATATAAATTTAAATTCATTTAAAAAATATAAATACTCAACTATTAAAACACTAATGGTTTCTAAAAATTTATAAATACCCATGTTATAATTTTAAAATCTAATTATCAAAACCATATTATTGTTTGAATAAATATATTAATTTAAAATTTTTAAAATTTAAAATACATAATGGTTATAAAATTATAAAGGTTATATATAAACATCAACGGTCACTTAAATTAAAATCTCAACGGCTATATATTTTACAACAACCATAAAAATTAGTATAAATACCCATGTCTATGGGTATTAAAGACAAAAAAATCACCAATGTTCTCCTACTTCAAAAATGGTTTTTTACATCCTCTTATTATCAGAATTTCTATTATTCTTCTAGTTGTTATTATTCTAATTATGGCATAGCCTCTGGAATAAACATACTCAATATTTATTCTTATGTTAATCGGTGGAGCACCATTTGTTTTGTGTGGTCTTTTTATGAGTTTCTTGGAGTTGTAGAAGTCTTTTGTCATGTAATGTTGTAATGTGTTAGTGTTTCATTAAATAAATAGTTTCTATTATTTCTTTATTCCACTAGTTTTCCTAAATTATATTAATTTATTTTCATAAAACAATAAGTTAAAATATATCATATTAATTACATCATTGCAACTTAGGTTTGGGGTGTTACATCCCCCCTCCCCATAGACTTGTACCCTAACAATTTAATTATACTCACACATTCCCACCAGTGAAGACCTAAGGAAATCATCCTTGATATCCCTAAATAAAATTCTTAGTTATTACTTAAAGAAATTGTATAGAAAAAAAATTAGTTTATACATTCATCATGTACACCACTGCGAACCACTACCTAATGTCCTTCCCCTAAAATTTATGCCCATGGTAGTTTTAATTTCTTCAATTACTTTGGACAAAATATATCTTTCTCATCAAGGATCATACTCATGCATATAAAAATTTGGTTCCCAAAGAGAGGCATGGAATGTGTAAAGCTCAGAGATATCAAAATAGACTTTGTCCCTATAGACTAGTCATACTACATTATTTTCTAAATGGTAGATCTAATAAAGATTCAAATACGTTTTATAGATTAAGACAAGAAATATATAGGCTGCATAGATTTTACCCTCCTCTACAGGTTCTTAAAATTTCCCTATGTCTAGATAATTTTTTAGACAGAGTATAACATTTGAGGATACCATCATAATATTTCCCTTTATTCCTATAGAATGCAAGTTGTGCATATGCCATAAAGAAATAGATATAGCTCTATACTTAAAAGAATCAGAGGATATTTGTGGTTTTTGATATCTAATAATGGTTTTTTTCAAGATAATCATAGGTTTGTGAATGGCTCATATGCACCTGATCATGATTTAACAATTATACATTCAAGTAACTCAGTAGGAAAAGACAAAATATTGGTTGGTGATCTCTTGTATTTCATTTGAAAATTTAAGGAAATAATTTTACATAAGAAATAATACATATAATATTAGCTTTGTTCTAATATTTCAAAATTAAGTAAATCATTCCTTTGATACCAACTGTAAAGGCCCGACCCCATTTTACCAGATCCGGTGCTAAAATTTCTTGTGTAATTTTTTTATAAATTCAATAAAAATAAATACACAACACATTACACAATATAGGATCTTTACTACTATAGATTTCAGAGAATTAGATACAACCATTACATATTTTCAAAATTGAACAAAACAATCTTCAGTAAGATGCCTTCACAAAAAACATTAAGTCGCTCTAAACCTATAAAAATTAATTTAAACCATAGGGTGAACATTTTAAATTTCTACTAAGGGGTTTTAGAAGAAAAGAATGATTTGTTTTAAAACATTACCTTGAAATAAAATACAAACTTTAAATAATTTTCCTAAAGAGAAAATAAATTTATTATAACAAGTCATCATAATTTTTAGAGTCTTACTAAAATCGTTTTTAAGAGAATCCCATACTAAAAAATAGAAATAATTTTTTAAATTTTACAAATAAAATTCATAATAAAATATACACGCATTGGAATAAAATTGAATGGAGTGCCACTTATAAGTTAGATAATGGCCATATGTGATTACGTCTGAAATGCTAGGGGTACGGAAAAATATTTCCACATGAAATAATACTTGTTTATAATTTACACGTAAATCAACATCAATTATCATTTAACAAATAAATGATAAACATGAAATGACAGATGAGTTTCTAACCATTTTTTGGAAACAAAATATTAATCTTTCATTCTAATTTAATTTCTATATAATTATATACATAAATATAAAACATTATACCATGTGTATTTGATTAATTAAAGCTAGAGAATTATTATTAACCATAGATATTCTACTAATCTAATAATCACATGGAAGGTCAAATATTGACTCATAATAAGGGAATTCATATTTCTAGAAATCATAACTACACCGTAAAGGCCACTTGTAAAGACCATATATTATCATACCTTCAAGGCCTTGTGAAAAGACACTAGTTTGTCTCATGAGACCAACTGATACATCAAGAGCCTATAGTAAGCCTCACCCATCACATAATAAATCCATTGCATTCCTCATATGAATGGGGTTAAACAAAACTAATGTATACATATTCCATGTAAATGACCTTCTTTATTTGAAATGAAAAAGATGGGATAATGAAATAAATAAATAAATTCTCTCGAAAATTCATGGAATGTCATTTAAAAGTTAGAAGTTGGACACAACTAACTATGCATGTCATACCATGAAGTGATAATTCAGTTTATCCTGTGTTATGATTGCGGGAAAACATAAAATAACAAAAAAAATTGACTTCTCACATAAAATGACAACTATTTTCATTTTAATACTATAGATCCACAAAATCATACCCCTTAAATAATAGAATAAAAATAAATTATAACTTTGTATGTGTATTTGTAAATTAAGTATTAACCCTTTTAATTAATAATATGATATACACTTATGAATATACATGAAATAATTAATACAATGTCAAAATAGTAAAAACTTTTAAAATATTAAGGCATAAAATAATAAAATAGGGTTTTGTTTTTCTTTTCCATTAAAAAATCCAAAAAAGTATCCACATAAGAAAACTATATTTTTATTTAACAACATTATTTTCAAGGTTTAACATGTATTCATATATATATATATATATATATATATCTTTTTGTAGAACATAATCATTTGAAAAAACATAAACCCTTAAGTTTTTAGTTCTGATAAATTCATAAAATTGATAGAAACAATTACATTTACATATATGTTTATAAATCTATCTATATATATACATATACCTATATCTATATATTAAAATTCTT
Organism: Viscum album; assembly: GCA_963277665.1. Taxonomy (NCBI): domain Eukaryota; kingdom Viridiplantae; phylum Streptophyta; class Magnoliopsida; order Santalales; family Viscaceae; genus Viscum; species Viscum album. The sequence continues at coordinate 155,032,947 of OY728145.1, forward strand.
AAAAATGTAAACAATTAAATCCTTTCAAACCTTAGGTTTTAGAAACATTCATCTAAATCAAAACCCTTATCCCACAAATATTGAAAATAGATAATTTTATATTTAAACATACATAAAGATATATATATTATATATATACGTATACCAAAACCAAAAAATGAAGTTTTTTAAAACACAAGCAAACCCTTTGAAAAATGATTAATCATTCAAAATATTACCATAAATATAATGTTTAAAATAGAACCTCTAATAAATAAAATATAGAAATATGGAAATATATATACATACATATATATATATATACATATATGTCTATGTATGCATTTATTGAATAATAATCAATACAAGATCACTAATTATAAGAGAAATTCCTGCAGTCCATTGACTTAGAATTATAATTTAAAATAAAAAATCTTGTTTTATAACATCTGAAAATATTTAGTTATATAAAATGATATATAATTCATATATACTTGTATACATTTTTACATCTTATATAATAAATATATTTTTATGAAATGAAATTAACCCTTTAATCCATCCCCTTAGAGATTAGATTTTAAATATGTCACTTATCCCATATATTATTATAATAAAATACATATATATTTATATTTATATTTATATTTATATATGCATATAAATTTTGTGAATCACACACAATTAATGAAAATTAAACAATGTCGTACTAAAAAAATTAAAACACAGCCTATAAATTTTAAATTATTAAAATAATTAGTTGTATGGATAAATTCATAAATACACACACATATATATATAACTTGGTAAAAAAAAGATAACTTGATGAACCCTTATATACATAATATTTATAAATAAACATTTAAATTCAAAATCCCTTATCATATATGAATTATGAAAATTGTAAATTTTTTAGATAGATATGATTTCATATATATATATATGCATGAATATCATTGAATAACATCCAAATTTGATCAAAACAAATAAAACCTTACCTAAATTAGATGAATCAGGGGATGAGACCTTCTGTAGATTAGAGTAGAACAAGATGAGGACTTTAGAGAATTTGGGGTCAGGTGTTCTTGGGTGCAAAGATGTGTTTATAATGTAACCCATGTTTCGATTAGAAAAATTTCATATAGAAACCCTAATTGACTAAAGTATCAATAAACAACGTTAATAATTTAACAAAAATCAAAGTAGAATTGAATTGGGATATATATATATATAATGAAAGCTTGTAAGAATAAATGAGACATGGATAGGGATTTAGATTATATTTAATCCCATCCTTATAATTATTTGAAGGGTACAAAAAAAAAGTGGCTATAAAGGAGGTGGAAAGGGTCCTTCATGAGAAAGTGAGGAAGAAAGGGGATGAGTGGTAAACGTCAAGAAAACAAGTGCAATGTGGGTGAGCTCAATGAAGAAGAAAGGAAGGGAAACCCCTAATTAGCTGGGTTTGATCCAAGCGTTGGAGATAAATATGATGGGGTCCTATTGTGTGGTGATACTGAGTTCGACGACGGAGAAAATAGGGGGATGACTTGGAACATTTTTGATCGATCGAAGTGTTATAATTAAACCCTAGCATTTTTAGAGGATTGGGGGATCGAATAGGAAAATGGCATGGATGGCTGAGATCGCAAACGACAAGAATGGGAGGTCGACATTAGATTTGTGTTAAAAAAATTCATCCCACATTAAAAATGTTCAGGTTTTTGGTCCACCTTATAAGACTTTGTGTGTGGAGACTTAGTTTGATGACACAAACACACACACACCATGGGAGGTCTTATACACGGCCTTCCCTCATGGCCATTGGCCAAACCTAATGCGTGCTCGACAATAACTATACATAAGGGTCCATGTGCGACCTAGCACAGACTATGGATGGTTCACTCCTTACACTGCTCGAGTGGACCTATGCTAAGTGCCCATCGGACCTTAAGGGATTTTCTTATAAGGCTTCCCTCAATTGATGGTACTTAACTAATTTTTTGGAAAACATATGAAAATAACACTTTAAAATAAAATCATTTTAATATATACAATATATATATATTCTTTTTTGTATTACATTGAGAAAATAAAAAATATATATTCTTATATGTATATATTTTTTAGTACTTCATAATTAGTTTGCAATTATTATTATTTTCTATGGTTATATTATCTAATTAATAATTATAACATTGTATGTAAATAATTTTACCACATAAAAATATAAAATTAAAATTAATTTAAAAATATTAAATACACAAATATTAAAACACCAATGGTTACTCAAAATTTTTTAATACCCTTGTTATAATTTTAAAATATAAATATTAAAACCATATTATTATTCCAATGAAAATAATAATTTAAAATAATTAAAATTTTAAACACATAAATACTTTATGGTTATAAAATTATAACAATTGTATATAAACACCAACGACAACTTAAAATTAAATCCCAACGGATACTTATTTCACAACGACCATAAAAAGTGTTATAAATACCCATTTCTACAAGTATAAAAGACACAAAAATCACCAGTGTTCTCCTTCTTCAAAAATGGTTTTGTACATTCCTCTTATTCTCAAAATTTATATTATTCTTTTAGTTGTTATTATTCTAATTATGGTTGTCCCTAAGGAAGATGCCTACTTAATATTTATTCTTATGTTACTTTGTGGAGAACTATTTGTTTTTCTTGGTCTTTTTTGAGTTTCCTAGAGTAGTCGAAGACTTTTCCATGTAATGTTGTAATGTCTTTGTTTTTTATTAAATAAAATGTTTCTCATTTTTTCTTATTCCATTAGTTCATCTAAATTATATATAATTATTTTCATAAAATAATAAGTAAACAAATACCATATTAAATAAACCATTGAAACATAGGTTCAGAGAATTATAATTAAGGTGAGAGTAATTTTAAACCAAGTTGAAGAAGGAAAAAAATTGACTTATTTAATAATCATTTCAGTTAAATTAATGAAATGAAAAAACTGGACCTTAAATTATTTAGAACCTAAGAGAGTGTGATATTTGAAAGTTTCTCCTGTTAAAATTTTAATTCCACTCTTATCTTACCTATTTCACTCCTTAAACTGTGACCCTTTTTGAAATGGAAGTGAGGTTGTGAGTAACATTAATTAGGAGGCATGGTTATTAAAATATTTAGAGGAATTATTTCTCTCCGCTGATTTTGGTGTGATTTAGAAATTAGTCAGGATAAACTCAATTCATATTAACAATATTTATGAATAAATAAAATTTTTAATTTTCCCAGGAGTGCAATTGATTAACTTTGGGGGGACTTGATGTGGGATTTATTTCTTAACTTTTTTTTCTATATATTTAATTGTAATTAACTATTTTTTTTATTGTCAAACTAATGTTTTTATTGAACAAATTTCAATAATTGACAATTTATTAAAACCCATAGTTTAATGCTAAAATAATAATGTATTTTTCAATTTTAGGCATGTTGTAAATTTTTAGTTAAATAAATAAATTATTTATTTTTTATTCTTGTTTAATTTTTTGATTATAGTTATATTCATTTCTTTGGTTCTATTTATTCATTTTTTTGATTTTCTATTTTATGATTTTCAAAATAATTATTATTTCATTCTTTGGTTTTAATAATTTTATTTTCAATTTTATTTCAATATAATGATTTTTTTCTTTTCATATTTTCAATTTATTTTAATAGAAATATTCTTAATTATAATTAATATGTTTTTTTTGTTGTTATTTTATCTTAATTTCGTACATAAGTAATACATCAAATCATTCATTCTTCAATCAACATAATTTATTATGTAGTCAAATTTATTACTTATTATGTCATTTTATTAAAAATCATTAAATTTATTTTATTTTTTTCAATAAATGTATAAGGAACAGTCGGCATACTTACCATGCCAGAGTTATTTTTTATTTGTTTTCTAAGTAAAATTAAAATATGTAGTTCAAAGACATTTTAAAAAATATGTCTGAATGGAGGTAGGGGGTCTGCCGCCTTTTCGACAAAAAAAATACTAATTTAAATATAAATTTTTTATGTTTAATATTTTCGTTTTTTTGTTTATATATATATATATATATATCAAAAAAATTCAACAGAATCTATAAACTATTTAATATCCATCATTAATGCCATTATAGAATTCTAGAATTCTGATAGCAACTCTCACCCAAGGCACCCTTTTATAAGAGGTTTTTCCCTATAAATCATTCTACATTTCCAATGTCGGGTTTAGGTTATCCTTTTCCTACGCAGAAATAATAGTATGTTACTATTAAACATTTTTTTCAGTTAGTTAATATTATTAATTAGTAGTTAATAATATTATTAAACAAATTGATTTTTAAATAGTTAATAATATATAATATGTTTTAATTAATTATATATTAAATAGTATATAATTAATAAAAAATATTATTAATAATAAAAAAATAATATTTCTTAAATATATAATGTAAAATTATTAAAAATAATTATATAATTATTAATTATGAATTAAATAGTAGTTAAGAAATAGTTAATTACTTATTAAAATAAATAGATAGTAATTAATTAGTTAATTAGTAATATAATTATTAATTACTTAATAATTAATTATCTAATAATTTATTAGTTAGTCAGTAATATAATTCTTAATTATATAATTCTTAATTATATAATTCTTAATTATATAATTCTTAATTATATAATTCTTAATTATATAATTCTTAATTATATAATAATTAACTACTTAATTACTAATATAATTATTAATTAGATAATAATTAATTAGTTAATTAGTAACATGATTATTAATTATTAATAATTAATTACATAATTAATTAAATAAATAATAATATCATTATTAATTAGTAATATAATTATTACTTATATAATAATTAATTCATAAAATAATTATTAATTATATAATAATTAATTATTAATATAATTATTAATTATATAATAATTAATTAATAATATAATTATTATCTATATAATTCTTAATTATATAATTATTAATTATATACTAATTTATTAGTTACTCTGTAATATAATTATTAATTATATAATAATTAATGAGTTAATTAGTAATATAATTATTTATTATAATTATTCATTATAATCATTAATTTTTAGTTATTAATAATTAATTAGTTAATAATTAATTAGTTAATTAGTAATATAATTATTAATTATACAATAATTAGTTAGTTAATTAGTAATATAATTATTTATTATAAATATTCATTATTAATTATATAATAATAAATTAGTTATTAGTAAGATAATTATTAATTATTAATTATTAATTATATAATAATTAATTAGTTAATTAGAAATATAATTATTAATTATATAATAAATAATTTGTTAACTTGTAATATAATTCTTAATTATAGTTATTAATTATTAATTATATACCAATTAATTAGCTAATTAGTAGTATAATTATTAATTATATAATAAATAATTTGTGATATAATTAATAATTATATAATAATTAATTAGTTAATCAGTAATACAATTATTAATTATATAATTATTAGAAATATAATTATCCAATATATTATTATTAGTTATATAATTAAGAAAAATAATTTAGTTATTATTAAGATTGTTCTTTATTAATTATATATTATTTAATTTCTAATTAATTTTAAAATGTTATATATTATTAACTATTTAGAAATTAATATGTTTTTTAATAATATTATTAAATAGTAATTAATAATACTAAATAATTGATTTAAATTTATTTATAATAATATATTAGTAATTCTATGTAGGAAAATGAGAATTTGATTCTCACATCAAAAATACAGAATGATTTATAGGGTAAGCCCTCTTATAAAAGGCAGTCATGGATAAGAGTTTCTACTAGTATCCTAACTGATGTAATGAGAGTACTGTAGGATATAAAATAGCAGCTAAATTTTTTTGAAAAATTTTATTTTATAGATATTGTATATAATCCAAAAAAAATAAAAATAAAAATTTTAATTACAGAAAAATATATTTAAAATAGAAAAAAATTAATTTTGGATGAAAGGCGGCATGCAGCCTACCACTTTTTAATGCATTTGATACGCATTATTTTTAAATAAAATTAACATGCACGTATTTTAAAAAATTCTAAAATCAGATTAAAAAAACTCACTATCTCAATAAACTGCATGAAGGGCACTGTTAGGAGGAAATATTTTTAATGTGTTCTATAAAAAATTAAAGGGGATAAGGTCCTTGTTCTTTTAAAGAAGGGGACCCAAGATGCATGAACCTCATTCACACATCTCAGATATGAAGAAGATGGGTGAATAGAGTTAATACATCTCTCCCTACCACCCGATATAAGAGAACCTCGTTCAAGAATCCTTTACAAATTAGATGAAGGATGCATGAAGGGGTTTCACACATCTTCCTAGTCGAAATCAATAAAAGGCTCCCGTCCGCCCAAATATCCTTTCTCTCCACTGATTTTGTTTTGTGAATCCCTATAGAATTTCTTTCTCAACTTATATGTCATACTTTTAAGAAAGAAAAATATCTATTTAATTTTCTAATTGTTTAATTGTGTTTATTTATTTTATTTGTATGGTATATTTATTTAATATGTATTGTATAGAAATTTTTGTTTTCGTATAAGGTTTATTTATTTTATATGTATTGATGAGTGTATGAATGTATAAATTAGTGTCTTTTTTATGATTTCATTTTTTAATGACTTATTTTTTGTTTTATGAATCCATATAAAATGTTTGGGAAATTTAAAATTTGAGTGTCTGAAATGTAATTTTTATTTAGAGAAATATATTTTTTAAAAATGTATACATTTTTAATTTAAATAGTGATCTGAATATATTTATATGTATATAAAATATGTTATTTTTCAATTAATATTAATCTAGATTATAATATTTAATACATTTGAGAAGTAAAATAGTTTTTAAAAATACATATTTTTTAATTTAAATGTCAATTTGAATATATTCATATGTATTTAAAATATATTATTTTTTATGTAATTTTAAATTTATATTATAATATTTTATACACTAGCTAAATAATTTACTAAAAATATATTAGTTATATTAAGTATCATATTTAAATTTATTAAAAAAATATATAGAAAATTATTTTTGTTTATGGTATAAAAACATTTTTTCTTTAAATAATAATTTTAAATTTAGTGAACTGTAAAAAATTATTATTTTATGTAATAAAGTATGAAATATAAATAACTAATTATTAGAAAGTATAAAAATGAAAAAAAAAATTATATATATGTAATTCTATTAAATTAAAAATAACATAAGTTTATATTATTTTAATAGTTTCTATATAAGTATAAATTATATTACTTTTATTTTCTACTAATAATAATTTTAATAAATAAAATTAAATAATATTAAGTATAATTAATTCTTCATTCATTTAATAAAGTATAAAATATATTTACTTATATTTTGGAAGGTAGTAGAATGAAAAAAAATGTTATATATATACATATATATGCAATTTAAAAAAATTGAAAATGACATAAGTGTTCAGTATTGTAATTGTTGTTATGAAATTGTAAATTATATTAGTTTTCATTAAATTTATTAAAATTTATTATTAAATATATATATATATATACAAATGGAAAAGTTGATTTTTTAGAAAACAGGTGTAGATATTTATTATATATTTCATCTAGTAATAGGTAATGTTATATAATATTTAGAGTGTAATAATTATATACCAAAACATATTAAGAGTATTGTGTGATTATTGTTCTTAAGATGACCGACCGATACATAGTTGAAATTGCATGTCTTTTTTGTGTATGTGGTTATATAATTTGTAATAATTACATTTTCATTTCCTCATTGATGACCTATGAGTTATCTCTCACTAAGTATGTAGGGACCTATGTGACTACTTAAAAAAAGTTATGTATTTCATACCCCTAGACCCCCTCACATGCATGTGAGTAATTTTTTAATTAAAATGAGATCAACGAGAGGTGTCCGTGAAGATTCATTCATGAAGATGCGTCCCCAAATTGGTGTTCAAAAATAGGTGTTCCACTAGAGGTGTTTGACAAGAGGCGTTGTTGTTTGAAAGGAGAATGGCAGTTGAAAAAATATTTGATAATAGAGACTCTAGGAGTCCACCCATAGGTTTTGGTTAGTTTATAATATATTGATAAACTAATCCATAGTAAGTCTCAAGATCATGTCATGGTTATTTATTCATAAGTAATTAAAATTTATGAAACATTTGATAAGTGGTATAAAAATTTAAAACATTATATTAAATTTTCTTTGGTAATAATATCGCCATCTCTATACCTCAATAATGATAAACCAATGCATAGAAAAAGTCTCAATCTCAAGTAAATTATTCTATCATAACCAATTTAAATAATTTTAAATTTGTATGTGGTATATAATATTTTATTAGTTATTTTTTCTAAGTAATTTTGGTATGCACTAATGTATTGTAATGGTGAGGTAATTTATAATGAGAATGGTTCTAGATATAGTTTTCCACCTAAAAAAGTGGAAAATCTTCATGGTTGTATTGAATTTGATGAAGTTCACAATAATATTCATTGCAAGTTAAAATTGAGGTATGGTCAATCAATTACTTCAATAACATATCAACATATACAATATCTTGAATGTTTATGGTAGACCGAGTACCCTCTGGTCGATGATGAGGATTGGATAGATGCATATTTATTATTTGTAAAAAAATGTACTAATTGTTTGATGTAATTTTATGTGGTGATTTGTGATATCGATGCAGTGAAATCATTTACTAAAGAACCATGTTTTGTGAGATCTATAAAAGTCATTCATTCATAGAAATCTTATTCATTGCCTCCTCCTCGTATGACTACTATGATAGAACCAGATTATGAAGAAAATTGTCAAAATTTGGAAGGATATATAGATGACATCCCTTTGTGTACCGCTAATATATTTAATGAAAGTTTATCTGGGGAAGAAGAATCTAACAAGGCATCAGAAGATGATGTGGATGAGGGTGATGTGGGGAATGAACCTTTTGAGGTTCCTTTTATAGAAATACATCCAGAGTTGGGTGATGTGGAGAATGAACCTTCTGATGTGCCTATGACAGACAGGAATCTACATAATCTACTGGATAGTGGTAATCATCCTTCAACTTTGAGTTCCTTGGTTGAAGGAATGTTGTGTGAACAACAGTTTGATTGGGATGTCATTACATTGGATTCTGAATTCCTTGTCTCTATAGGGAATATATATGTATCAAATGATAACACCATCTATGTCAATAAGAAGTTTTAAAGTAAAATTTCCCTGAAAATGTGATAAATCAATACCATATAGAATGGAATTTGTGGTTGATGGGTCTAATAAGACAAAATATCTCATTTAATTTGAAAAATATGATCCCAAATGAAAATTCCTATTAAGGGAAATATATAATAAATTTTTTTCATGTATGATGATAACCAAATTAGAAGGCCCACACACTTGTGTGCGTCCTGGATTTTTGCAGGATCACTCTTCCCTTGATGTAGAGTTTATATCAGTTGTTATTGTTGATATGATACAAACATGTCAGGGCATTCCCGTTTCCCTTGTTATGGAAAGAATTTAATTGTTGTTTTACAAAAATATATCCTACAGAAAATTGTGGAATGAAAAATAGAAATAAATTTTAAAATCGCATGGTGATTGTGATGAATCTTAGGCAATGTTGTCAAAAATAACAAAATTTTTGTCTTTAAATAATCATACTGTTTATTATTTGGACATTGTTGAGTATGTGTCCCCCAATCATTGAGTTTATTGATCAAATATGACATTCAATAGGATTTTTTGGGTGTTCCGGCCAAGTATCGTTGCTTTTCTCTATTTTAAAAAATTCATTCACCTTGATGGAACTTTTCATTAAGTAAAGTATATAATTGTTCTACTCATTAATGCCACATAATATGGTAATCATTCTCCTTTACCACTAGTATTTTCTATTGTTGAAAATCAATGTTTTGAATGTTGGAGCTGGTTTTTGGCATGTGTACACATTCATGTCACACAAAACTAGGACGTGTGTCTGGTATCTGGTCACCATCAAGTGATTATAGAGGTTGTAAATAGTTATGGGGGGTTCAGGGACTGATAACAATGCTTATCATTGATATTAAAATAGACATATTGCAAGTAATGTGCATAAGCATTTTAAAGATGAGGCAATAAAGAAGTTGATCCTCAATTTGGGTATGTTTTTCAAAACATAATTTTTTTAAATAAAATTTAATATCATTTTTAATATAGTATTATTTTATGGTATCAATATAAAATCCCCTATAAGAAAGGTTTGATTGATGTCTTGAAGAGATTTCAAGGGCTAATGAAGTCTTGTATTAATATATAATATAGATTTCAAAGGTAAAATGGTCATTGGAATATGATAGTGGCAGAAGATATGGCCATATGACCACTAATATAGTGGATTTCATAAATGGTGTACATGAGGTTGTGCACAAACTCTCAATCATAGGGTTTGTGAAAGATACATTTTTTAGATGTGTGCACTACTTTGTTGACCGGTCCTAAAATTCCTATCAAAGGATGGAAAATAGAATTCATTTTACTCAAAATTTCCAAATCAACATTGATTATATACTGAATTATGCTTCAAGATAGAGTGTTATAAGCTTTCCTATGAAAAAGAGGTGCTTTGGGGAAACAGAGTGTTATGATCGGGCTACATGCACTAGTGGTCGAGTGCTTTTGGTGATGTTGGATAATAAGTACTATGATTGTGACTACTTTTAGGCATTAAGATATCCATTTTCACATGTTATTGTAGATTATGCTTCAGAAAATATACCATGGGAGCCCAATATTGACCTGGTGTGTCACATGATCACTTTGGATAACTGTTATAGTGAATGTGGATACCCTTTGGTGAAATTCATTCTCTCATTACATGTTTATCAGTCGACTATCAGCCCTAATATATCAACATTTTGAAAGTTGGTTTTTTTCATTTATGTTTTTTAAAATTTGACTCTTTTCTTAAATTATTGGCTTCATACTACTAAGTTACTCCCCCGAGGAAGTTCAAAGTCAACTTGAATAAAAAATGAGATGGATTGGTATCGACAACGAATCGGGTGACTATGATGTAGTATTTGCCATTCAGAAGGACGTACTCATAAGAGATGTCTGCAAGTGGTAGGACCGAGCTCCACATCCTGTCATCCATGATCGAGTCTATGTATTTTATCATGAACGTTCATATTTTGTTTCATATGTGGTCGTTTTAGTAATGAATCCTTTTAATTTTCACTTGCTCCATTTCAAACATGTTTTAATTTTGGTTTGTTTCATTTCTGTATTCTATCATAATGAATTTTGTGATACTATAATTATTAAAAAAATAACCATACAATGAAAATGATTATATCGTTCTTCCACATGTAAAATTAAGGTTTATCATCACTACTAAATTATATAAAAAATATTATAATAAATTAAACTTCCTTGGAGGTAAATAAAATAAGAAATTTTCAACCTAAACAAACAACACTGCCCTCATAAAATTTCAATCTTATTTTGTTGTCGTATTTTTCTTTAGAAAAATACAATTTCTATTGAATTCACTATAAAAAAGTAATCATGATATCATTTGTGAAGATGGAAGGTTATTCATTTCTCACATCCTAGGCTACTCATGTCTCACGACTGGTTTTAGAGGGACGTCATAAGCCTCCTTTAAATGTACGTAGATCTCATTATTTTCATCATGTTGCACCACCTCCCATTATCATCCACCATCTTCATAACACTGGATTCTATGGCATAGTGATGTACAACTTCACATTTTTCGATCAGCGTCTCATTATTACACTCATAGAGAGATGGAGGCCAGAGTCTAATACCTTCCATTTCAGAGAGGAGGAGATGACTATTACCCTGCATGATGTTTCTATTATGTTGGGCATCCCCATCAACAATGTGGTTGTGGCAAGTCGAGTTGCAGAATAATGGTTTGAACATGTTAATAGATTTCTAGTCATAGAGGTCCATGATTATGGTAGGTCTATCATCTATGGAAGATTATGCATGTCTTGGTTAGACCATCACTTTGCACATCTAGTAGAGGATGCTGACGAGATTACCATGTTGTGATTTGTTCGTGCATGTATTTTGAGGCTGATTAGTGGCACTATTTTCATTAATCACTCCACTAATTTTGTACATTTGATGTATTTACATTTTTCAGAGAATTTCAACTGGGAAGATCGATATAGTGTGGGGGGTATTCTAGTCTAGCATAAACATACAGGGCGCTATGCAGCGTATGTCACATCGATAAGATGCAGATCATAAGATGTGTTTCTGTTTTATAGATGTGGGTATGGAAGCACATACTTCATATAGATCCACATTCATGTGTGCCATTGCCTATAGATATTGTAATAGTGGATCTTCATGGAAAATTGTATGTTATTCCTTCATTAAAATGTTTAATTTAATTGTATAACTTTTGATTATGAATTGTAGCTAAAATAATGTTATCTGCTGGTGGAATCAAACACATCAGCTTTAATATTCTTCCAAACCTGACATCCACATCAACAGACTTATTCTAGAAAACCTTCGACCAAATGATGTAAGTTATTATTATTTATATTGTCAAATATTCATTATTTAATTTACATATCTTCATTTATTAATTTATTATTTATTTATTTTATTTCAGACTACATGAATTCCATATAAAAATGATTCATCAGAGTCTTCCTCTATAATGTACGGTAATTATTGCTACTAGATACTGCATGGTTCCATTGATTCATTTTAATATTATCAAGTGACATCAGACTAACAAAGTTATGAGGTAGTTATGATTCCTTCAACATGTTCCTAATTTGCCCAGTTAGTTAGCATCACTGCATTCCTTGAATATGTCAGGGAAGAGATACTTTTATACGAGGTGATACCATGCCACATATATTGATCTATGGGATAAAAGATAGGATTCCCAGTTACAAGGGGTGGGTATTTATTGTTTTCATTTGTTTGGTCATTTGGATTATGCATTCTAGTTATGTAGGTCCCTAGTTTTATTTCTTACATGACACAGATGAGGCTTTCATCAGTTGGTATACATTATTCATTCCATTGTTCAATAGATTTTTTATTAATATTACTTAACAGTAGAATGTTTTTTCATAGGTTGATTGTATCAAGCCTCTACTTCACATTTTTGATCCAGTAGAGGGAGGCACATTTGACTAGACATATTTTCATAGTTCTATGGAAGATTTTCATCATCAGTTGAATGACATTGATTATGACATTTTCTTTGATGCACCACATGATGATGTGGTTGTGCAGCCTACTGAGTATGATATAGATGTACCCAGGGATGAAGACCCTATTATGGATGATTTTGTTCCATGGGAGGAGGGTGTTTATCATTATTATTCAGATGCTCCTCCATCTTCTTATTCATAGCTAGAGGTAGATGTAGATGTTGACTGGACTGAGTATGATTCAATATTACTCCCTGCTATGCTAACATCCGCATCACAATAGCCATCTTCTTCACGTGTTTGAAATAGTTCCATCCATCTTCCACTATAATTAAGTACATGACATGGTACAAGCATAAAAACTATACATCCATCGCCTTTCATACAGGATGATATAGATGTGGCTACTGATGATGATATACAAGAGAAAAGTATGCGAGAGCAGAAACATAAACAAACATGTCATGGATGCATCTAGTATCCACCTCATTGTAGGACAGAGGATCATCCATTCCAAAGGCTTATATTAGGTTAATATTAGATTTATGATACATGTTTTATGTACCTTAATATTGTGTTTTAATGAGTTTTGTTCTTTTTTTAATAAGTGTATTAGTATTTTCATATTATCTACCAAAATCAATAATTATTATTTGATATTCTTAATAATACTTGGTATAACTATCTCTATATGTATAATACATAATAATCTCAAATTAATTAATAAATATTAATTACATTCATTATTTTCAATTCAAAAAGTGTTTGGATGAAAATATCTATGAGCTTAAAGACGTCTTGAAAAATATTATTGATATCAATGATTTGAAATTGAATGTAAAATCCTAAAAGATCATGGAATGTTAATCTTTGTTAAAAAAATGTTACATGAAGACTAAATTGAATAAATAATGGATATTTTTAAAAATTATGTGATTATGATTAATGATTATAAAACCCATAATATGAGATGCAATAAATTATAATTTCATTTGACCAGTTTTGAGAAGATACATATTCATATTTTATAAAAGAATGAGATTGTTTCTACTGGTTTACAATCTTCACTGGAGTATTTTAAGGTTAAAATATCTCTATTAGGTGATAAAATTATGGACATTATGAAAAATATTGATTTGATATTCTTCCATAACAATAAACAATCATTAAGAGGGTTAAGATTATATCATCCATGAAGGCTAATAAAAAAATGTCTACTAAAATAAAAATGTAATTTGAAGAGATCCCTTATGCACCAATATACATTATAAAAGGTGTTCACTTATGCAATCATGAATACTAATGTAATTGGACAAGATTAATTATAAAAAAACTCAACCTTCCTATTATAAAAAGTGAGGAAGATCCACCCTATTTACTTAATCATTATTTATTTTATCTTTTCTTATGATATAAGGAGTAGATGGAGAACCAACTTCTCATAGGGTGAAAATGAGAAATAGTTATTAATACCAATTCTCAATCACAAATATGATGAATTTATCATCTTTGAATGATTCCTCAATTGGTTTTCAAATATAAATAACAAAAGAGGGTCATCATTGATGAATTTTAAGAATTTGTTAGAATATCCATGAAAAATAAGTTTAAATAAGATATCATCATTATTTGATAATATTTTTGTTATCTTGAAGAATGAGTATTAAAAATAGGATCATTATTGGTGAATTTATATAAGTTTTCAAATATATAAATTTATAATTTGAAGATGAATTCTACTATAGTATCTATATTAGAACATCTAAGAAATCATTATTGAATAGATCCACCATTATAAAGATATTTATGAGTGTTTCCCCTTAGGGGGAGGTAAAAGAATAAATATGAAATTACAACCAGAATTAGTATATCAATTAAAATCAAATCTATTTACTATAAAATTTTCAGGAAGATTGTGTTATTGAAAGAGGTAAAAAACTTTAAATCTCTATTCCTTAGTTATTAAAAAATAAACTCAATTTAAAGGGTTTAAAATTTAATTAATCAACAATAAAAAAAGTTGAAGTATGGATTCTCTCAAAGGCTGCTTATCCTTATAATTTCTCTTCAATGTTTTTTGATCTATTTGTTAAATTGAGTGCATGGGTTTTAGGTTTATTGTTCTAATAAAAGTTTCATATCTCATTTAATATCATAATCTTGAAATAAAATTTGATTACCCTTAATGATAAGAACATGATATATAATTTCATGTGGTATCATGATCAGTTGGTAGAGGACAACATTGTTTCCCAAATCAAATCCTATTGTTTTCTAGACTGAGTATGATTCACGTAGATTAAGGGTGAAATAATGAAAGATACATTTCCGAACTATGAATTGATACCCTTTTCCCTAAAACTTTTTACTTACTGTTAATATATGGGAGAGGAAGTGGAATACATTTATGGTAATGTTAAGATAATATGTTAACAAGTTGAAATATTTAGTTAGAAAGAAATTTTAATGTATGGTTCTCTTGTAAAAATTAAATTCACCAATAATTAGATAAACAAATCCTACCAACCATGAGCATCCCTCATGATAACCTCAACTGACTATGTCCAACAACTATCAACACTGGGCTTCATCCTTGCTGAACAAAATCAAGTATTTTAGGAAGAAAACCTATGTTGGCACTATTTTTGAATCTACGAAGATAAAAAAATGAAGAAAACCCTAAACCAGTTCCATTGAAAATCGAATGAGGCCAGGAAATCCACCCCAATTTTTAGCATTAGACATTTCTAATTTATAGATAATAAGCCATCATTGAAGAAATTCTTAACAAAATCTGGTCTCATATTTCATATCTAAAGAAAAATCCCATGAATCAATCTCAATGGAGATCCCTATCAAATCACCACTGAGAACCACCATCAATGAATATCCTTCATCAGGTCCATAAGATCACTAAAACTGGATCTTTCATCTTTTGTTGGACTGCTCAAAGCCACTAAAGGTGAGCATGAATCCTCATGGAAGAAGATGTAAATTCTTATAAAATGAAAAACCCATAGAGAAAATATTGTTTCTAATACGAATTCGACTAAGCATCGTTCTTCATCACTCCATGGATGATCCCAAACCAGGACTGGTGAAAGTCAATGCCACTATTGTGTGTGATCCAAAACCCACCCAAAATCCCATGCCACATCTTGATCGATGATGACCCAGGGCTCTAGATAAAAGAAAACTGATATATATAAATAATAATAATAATAATATATAATATAATAATAACACACACACACACACATATATATATATAATAGTAATAACTATAATATATATAATATATATATATCAATAATATATATTTATATATATATGTAACATGTAATACTAATAATAAAATATATTAATATATATTTTTATATATAACAATAGAGAAACATTATTGTTAGTGAAGTCTGATCACAAAAACAAATTGTGGATGTGATCACATAGGACCCATAGTGTAAGGACCATAAAATTATTCCAATACCGCATTCTAAAATTCTAAAGTGAAATAAATTTCCAAAATTATAATTTTTTAACACCACATCAATGTATTTTTCTAGAAAACTCTGGAATGGCGATGGAAATGTAAAACTAAGATGATTTTGGGTATTAAGATTTGTGGGGAGCACTGTTTGTTGGAGGAGAGATGATTGATTCCCCAAAGTATGAAGATATACTCTGACATATTTTTAATATTTATTTCTAGTATAATTTCTCAAGTGGTGACCATGAGCATTCATTCACATGGTGAAAAAACAATTAGTTACAAAAATGACTCCCCCACCACCTCTATGAGGAAATATAAGAAATGTTCACCAAATCCTTCTTCATCTATGACAAGAATCAGATATCGATAATCCATATTACACTGGAGCACACAAACAAGAGAATATAATAGAGTAAAGAGTGTAATAATATCCAAAGTGGGAGATGGGTGAGGGGAGAAATCTCCCTAAAGATGTTCTCTCATCGATTTCATCAATATATTTTCATTTATATATACTCTTTCTTTCTCAAAAATATTGATTAGGTGAATTAAGTAAGGATGAATTTATTTTTTTATACACTCATTTTTTATTAATATAATTCTTCATTTCATTTTACATCTCAGTTTCTATTTCATTTATTTCATATCTTCACTTCACGCTACTCAAATCCCTACAGGTGATGGTAGTGAATCATTTTACCTTAGATCATCAACCGAAATACCAAAAAATGGAAAAGTATTATGGGTTTCTTGACCATATTGAACAAATTAATTCTAAATTTATCATCAATATATCACGACTAAATAAGGTTAACCTAGCTATATAAATTCACCGAAGTGATAGCTCAGTGGATCTCTAGTTTTTTCTCAAAACACTGAATAGTTTTATTAATTTGAATTTAATTTAAGAACATCATTTAAATTAGTTCAAAAAAATCTGAGGAAACTAATTATATCCACTATTTTCTCTTTACTCTATTTAAATCCATTCTTTCACTACACCTTTCAAACACATCACCAATTAATTGTTGTCATTTGTTGTTATTATTTTTGTATGATTTTTGTTTTGGTCTGCACAACATTCACCCTCCCGTTTGTTAAACTATTATTAATTAAGTACTAGTTTTTATGTAGTTTAAGTTGGTTTTATAAATTTTAAATTTGAGTGAAATTCCATGATAGAAGAGTCTCATCATGATTGTGGTCATGTGCTTGTTGATGACAACTATTCCTTTACTCTAGAATCATGAGGCCCATATTATCATATCTCCATAGTCTATATGGAAATCCTATCATGGAGTTTTACTTCCTTAGAAACAAAATTATGAATATACATATCATCATTTTAAAAATCTTCTCCTTGCCGTTTGGAAAGATTAATTGGATGAGATCATATTCAAGATCTGCTAAATCATTTTCAGAGATGAGAACTTGATGGATAAGGATATAGAACTTTCAGTAGTTAAATCAAACTAAACCCAATAGGAGTAAGAGTTTATGGATAATGTTAATCTTATTAACAATATTATATATAGGATTCTCCATAATGATTGTGAAAATATTCAACTAATCCCATTTTTTCATGGACATATTTTTGAGAAGATCATTGAGATTCAGACTCTGTTCACCTATTATTTAATGTATATAATCAGGAATTAGTTTCACTATAGATGGGATTCATATAATAAATTAAATTGTTATAATAAATCCCTCCATAATTACTTCCCATTTGATTTCAGATGTAGAGTCATATGTATGATGTCTACTGATTAAGTACCTAGTGAAATTTCACTAGGACCAAAGATAGTAACACAACCAGTAGTGTTTTCCAAAGATGATGGATTTGTACCACTTCCAATATTTGGGGAACTTAAAGATAAATATCCATCAAAATTATTGGAATTTTTAGATATGTGATTTTATACTATATAAATTTCTCTGGAAACAATATAGGATAGTAACTCAAATAATTAAATGTATTATTCACCCATTGGACCAATTTCCCAAACATTATATATAGATATTATTCCACCCATGTTATGGAATAATCCCATTAGAAGATTCTTATATAATATGGTGAAGGAAAATTGACTACCATGCTAAATTAATCATGTGTCAGCATCATCCAAAGTTGACATAGGATGGCTGGATGTTATTACCTAATAAACATGGTGAGAGGTAAGGCCATAACTTGTTTCAGACATCCAAACTCTTGTGTAAACTTATAAGGGGTGTACGTTTCAAAAATGTTCACTCTATCTATTCGAAATATCCAAATCCCATCTCAAAATTAGAATATATAAGAAAACTCTTCCAAGGATCACCCACCATTGTCCATCACTGCTCAAGAAGGTTGCAAGTAGGGAATAAAAGAAAAATGAAGGTGATCTATCAATATCTCAATAACATTGTAGATACCTTGGGATATTTGGTGTAAAGCATCAATGATGAATATTTTTGGTCAAAAAATAAAATGAGGGATCTTTAAGGTAAATTGATACTCATAAAACTGAAAATATATTAATATCCAACTGTAAAAAAATTGGAATGTCTTAATGAGGAGATGAGAATACCTTCCCCCCTATATATGACCCAGAAAATTATTGATATGAGAAGGCATGGGAAGTTCCATCTCCTTAAAAGCATGGAAAAAATATCCCTCGAGCCCAAAGTCTGAATATATATTTGGATAGCTCTTACAAACTCATGTATTATGCTAACCTTCCTTGAAGGTATACTATTATTAACCCATAACATATCGATTTTGTTGAGTTGGATGAGACTTAGTACATGAAAAATTTGGTCTTATCCTTATAGGTTTAAAGAATAGATTTATCCAGTCACTGAATGAGATAAGTGAATGGATGTTAAGGGGAAGACCCAATGACTACTCTTACATATTTTATATGTCTATTTATAATAAAGGAATCAACTCTGTATCCCCCCATGAGTTACTCAGGGGTGGAAACTCATTATCCATCTTACCAAGCATAGTAATCCCCCTCCCAATTAGAATAAATCAAACATGTTGATCCCAAATTTTACTTATCGTAGGTGAAATGTTTTGCTAATTGAATACTAATGGCTGGTCAATTTGGTAAAGAGACCATCTTGTTGATATATCAAAAGTTGGGAAATAAACACTACTTGGTATATACCAATAACCTCCAATTTTTTAGGATGTTCTACGCAATTCTGATTCACCCATGAAAGCCCATGCCTATTCACTGGAGAAACTCCCTCTAGACTGTAAGCCCCACTTCTAACTCCACCCCCAATGAAATCACCTCATGAAAAGTTAAAAATGGATGGGTTATCATTAATAGTGTTCTTCTAGTATTTTCCATGATTATCCATGTATGTTTGAGTCTATAAGTAACAATTCAAAATGAAAACATTCTATTCACTTGATTCAGAAATAATGTAACTCGTAGTATACTTGTTCATATAAACTTAATTTGATGATACTTCAAACCAAGTATATGGAAGGTTTTGGTTAACCAGAAGGATAAGATCATCATCATATAGCCTGAAGTTATATAGAGGTAGTCTATTAAGAAATTAATAATCACCAAACTCTAGAGATATAATATTCTTCAAGTTTCATTCCTAAAGAATAATGTGATGTTGATGGTTGGCCTCAACATTCACATAAATAATTACTAGCCTTTTAATGGCGGTAGTTTTACAAGATAGGTTTCTTGGATCATGACCCATAATTCATTCAAAAAAATGCGGTAATATATTTCATGTCTTGTGCAATCGAAGGAAATTGATGTAAATTTTTTAAAGTATTGAATTCAATTTAGAATATTTAACACTGTACAGATCACATGTAGTAACATAGAGTCCAAAAATCGTTCAGGTGGCTATGAATATTATCTCCTTGATATAATGAAATAATTATATCATGAAGTAAAATATTTAGTTCATAGTAATTTCGGTTCACAGATGATGATGCTTCATTTCCCAAAAGAGGATGATCACAATGGAAGTATATGGTAAGGGCCATAGGTTGAAATCACAAAGTGAGTCAAAAGAACCTATCATCGCTACATGAATAATGATTTCTACCTCACACCATTATATAAGAACGATATGTCTTCCATGTCCACATGAACACCATAAATCCTTAAAATGAGTGATGTTCTTCCTCAAAATTGAATCCTCAATGTTCTAACCAGACCCCATTCTAAGGGTGGTGTTTTGGGTTTGAAATTTTCACAAAGAATCCATAAAAGTTCAGGATGGATTTCATAAATCCCCAATTAAATTAGTTTAATAATACATAGAACTAAAATTGGAAAATTAAATGGAACTATTTTGAATGTATCCACATTATGTGCAGAGCCTTGATATACAGTACTGCTTCCCTGCATGGAATCCCCACAAATGAAAATCATTTTCAAGATGATGTGGTAATATTCGTACCCCAAAAAAATCAAATTGTTTTGTGTGATGTGGTATGAATATGCCTCCATTGAATGATGATATATTTGTGATGTGATGTAGAAGTATCACCCCACCCACGCAAATGATGATTTCATTTTTTGTGTGTGGGTAAAATATGACCCCCCACAAAAATTATATTTTCATCTACATCATAAGGACACCATGGGAAGCCCCCCAAAAATAAATAACTTTTACGATTTGTGTAATTCTACCTACCTCCCCCATAATTGAAAATATTTTTTGATTTCAGGCACTGAATCTACTAACCTACAAATGTAAATCCCTATAGATAAGAGGATAGTTTTATTAACAGTTACATTGTGATAGATATGTTATTTGATTGGTAATCCATTTTAAGAAAATAGACTTTCCCATTCCCTATAAATACACTATCTTGTTACCAAAAATAGAAACATAGATCAGATATAAGGAAAATGGAGTAGACAGGAGATGAGTAAGTTAGACACATTCGGTAGGTAATTCGCTTACCATATACTAAAAATGAAATAGAGACCCCACAAAGGGATCCTCAGCTAATAGCCTCGACCCATAAAGGGATGTATGTCATGAGTAAAGGTAATTTCCTAGTCTTCCACAAAGGCACACCCATTAATTCATGAAATAAATTATCTAATGATGAAATCCCTTTTTGTAGGAAACCCTTCACGATACCCCATCCCTCTAGGAAAGAATATGATACAGAATTGGTTGTCCTGAGCAATTCTTACACTTCAATTCTCACTACTCTAATTTTATGTAGTGTTTGGCTTTATATTCCCCCCTTATAAAACTATCTAAATAACTCCCTCAAACTAATACCAAAACCCATGAATTCCATCACTATAAACTCTCTAGCAACTACTGGATCCATTCAGTCTAGGGAACAGACACATTAGTGTGTCCCTATCATGATCAATGAATTATCATGGAAATTTTTGTACCGCATTTAACCTAACTAATATATAGGATCCTCTTAATGTTTCAAGAATTCATCCATTTGGTAATCAGGAAACAATTTCAACATGGTCTTCCAATTCTGGTATAATCCACTTCCCAATAATGATTGTGTTATGTGGGAATCATACATTGTCTCATGTTTCCCACACTGATCACTACTCTTGTGGGCTTATATATT
The DNA here is from genome assembly GCA_963277665.1 of Viscum album. Lineage (NCBI taxonomy): Eukaryota > Viridiplantae > Streptophyta > Magnoliopsida > Santalales > Viscaceae > Viscum > Viscum album. The sequence goes on from OY728145.1 coordinate 155,055,310, forward strand.
ATTAACTGTCATGAAACTAGAATGTTCAAAACTCTTAAATGGGCCTCCCCCTAGGTGTAATCCCCAAACTATGTTACCATCCTATCAAAGGGTCATATTCATTGTGAGGTAACCCTTAAACCCCAAAATTTATGAACAACAAGGTATATGATTCCAATCTCAATGGGATATTTAGGAAGACTATGTGAGGTTCAAACCCAATTACACCAATCCACCATCATCCTCACGGGTCCATATTAAAAATTGGACCAAATAATTACCTGGAGGGACATATCCTATTTGGGTCAATCTTCTCATCCTTGTTGATCTATATTCCGGGTGAGAACTATCTTCACATGTCCACTTTCCATGTAATATTAATCCATTCTAGTTATAACATATTTCCCAAAGGGTATACTGAAAAGAAATGTTGATTCATAAGTACCACAATGAATTTTTTCTAGGAAACTTTCCCCTATACATCTCTAATACATTACATAAATCTACATGATTTGGTCCTTGTACCATGACCCTAAAAGGTGAGACGTGTCTCATCAAGTGTAAAAAAATATATTTTATGATTCCATTCACGAGGATACATTGGAATCCCTTACCATGGGCCTGATCTCAATATTAAAACTCTAACTTCTTCCCTGTATGGAAATAAACTCCAGAGTTCCAAATTATAAGGCTTTAAATCCCTATTCTTTAAAATAGTCATGAATAAGTAAATAATGATATGAGATGGAAAACCTATGATATATACTGATGAATATCTCAATTCATATCCGTATATACATATATATTATTCCATTAATTTAGAACCTTAGATAAATATTGATATTTACTCTCATATGTATATGTGATTGATTACAAATGTAAATGGATACAAGACTTATATTTTATTTTATAAAAGATTTGTTAATATGACTTAAATTTATAAGAGAGACCTGGTGTAAGAAACAATTCCACCCAAAAGGGTGTGATGAGCACGAACTCCCACACTATTGACCAATGTGAGATCCAAAGTTTCAATTGAAAAAATTGTTGGCGATTGCTTGCCTTTGGAAAGAGGGTCCATATCATTGATATATAGAGTGTTGGGTGTTTCTGGTTCTACAAATCAACCCCACTAGAAACATTCCTGAAAATGGGTGCAGAATATTGAAATTTAAAATTTTTATGAGATGATTTAATTAAGGGAAATTAAAAGGATGAGTCTAAGTTACTATTTTTAATAACCTGATTTTTTTCATAAATAAAATTCATTAGACCAAGGCTTTAACATTTAATGGGATGGATTGATTGTATAAATAAATATTGAGATTTAGTCCTAGAGGAAAGGAAAAAATTAAAGGGTTCGAGAATTGATCAATACATATTTTTATATATTTTTATAAAATATTTTTTTATAATGAATATATATACCTATATAAGTATATATTATATTGGAATATTTTAAATAATACAATTTTTTTAATATTTGGTAAATATTGAGATGAATATGAAAACAACCTAATTTTTGGATTTTGTTTCTTGAATAATTATTATATTCTTAAATAATTATGGTCAAACTTCATAGTATGTTTTTTATGATTTTCTAGAAAAAGGGGTAAACCTTACATTTGAACATGGGGTTAAATCATAGGATCCATAATAAAATTGTGCATTATATATATATATATATGAATTTTTCAATAAATTAAAAGTATATGGAAGATATTTTCTAATGGGGGATAGAGCTGAGGTCTATGTTATGTAATATTAATTTGAAAGAATCTAAGGAATAATTAAGTAATATAGTTGAATAAATAAAGAATTTATAAGGATATATATGATCTAATTGGGAAATATGAAAAGTATGTAATATTTTACATTGTTGATGCACTGATATGTAAAGAAATTTTCTTTATTGTAGAGTAGATAAGTCTCATACTTATGTTTTTTTTATATTAAAAAAATTAGTTCATTGAAGATAAAGAGCAGTTCTTCCATCTTCTCAACTGCAGATCCAATCCATCGATCCCACCTTCTTTCCAAAATGCCTCTTTCAAGAAATTACATACATTGAGACTATTCTCATGCAATAATATTGGTCGAAAAGGTAAATAGTCAAATGATCATCCCACATGTTTCTCATCAATGAATATCAATGAAAAATAGATTTTAGGAGAATAAATAAATTGGTAAAATAATCTAAAACCACAGATATTGAATCAATCGCCCACATGAAAGACACATAGCTATTATCCATGTAATATACTATTCCCCTTATAGTCTATAATTTTTCACCATTGTCCCAATTAATAAAATTTAAAATACTTAGCTCTCTACCTGAGTGAAGAGTGGAGTGGGTTTTTTTAATTCATCCTTTTAAAAATATAAGTTTTATTGTATTGTAGTAGATTATAAATTTTCCCATTCTCCCTCTTCTTCATTTATTTATATTCTTCCTTTATTTTAGCACTTTAATTATTATGATAATGAGTATCTAACTAAAATTTTAGGCTCAGGGGTGATGTTCCCACTATTTTGAAATAAAACAAATCTAATTCTCATTGTTTATTTTCAATTTATAATGCGGTGGCGGTGATTGTTGTGGGTTGGTGGGATAATTTTCTACCTCTTCATGAAATAAATACCAATATCATTATATTCCCAACTAAACTATTATTTAAAATCTACTCTCAACCACCTCTTCATATGATGGATTTTTCTTTATTGAAAAGATGAAATGAAATATGACATGGTTGGGTATTGGAAGGTGTCACATACTCGATGGAGGTGTTTTCATCATTCTTGATAATTGGAGGAGTAGATATATGGGGTGATGAATAAATCTCCTTTAGATATTCTGTTTCCAAATAAAATTAGGGGATAACATCTCATATTTGATAATATGAGTTATCAAATTATATTTAGATAAAAAAAGTTAATTATAGATCTTGAGTTTTCAATGTTATAAAAAAGATCATTCTTTATAGTAATAATTTAGATTTTTCTGGATTTATTTTATTGAACTTTTTTCCACACAAAGCAATTACCCTTAATTTCCCTTGATTTCAAATATATTAAAAATAAATCAGATATAATAAGTGAACTAAATTATCAGTGGTTGGAGACACTCATAGAGAGGTAATAAATACATCTATCCCACTATGTTACATGAATTTGTAATTCCAATAACATTGACACCAAAAACATTTGAAAATATTCAGTTTTAGTCACATACCACCTCCTCTATGACTGAACCAATGTCATGTTCATAAACAAGATCAAGAAAACATTAAAAACATATGCACAAGGAAAATAAAGCTAAATACAAACATTATGTCTTTGTAGGGTGTGAGCTACACTTTACCAGTAGTATTATAATAATTAATCTTCACAATTATTTTTTAATATAATTCCATGAGACATTAGTGTAAATTATAATTTATTAAAGTATCCTTTTTGTTTTATATTACCAAAAAAAAGGAAATTTGACATAGTCATTTTCACTATATAAAACTAAAAAGTTTCATTCTATTTCCCAAGATAAATCTTCATATAATAAAGGATACTAGAAAATTTTATATGATATGAAACATTCAATATATTATTAATGAACTTTATTTGAAATATCATTTTACTTTTGTGTCTATCAAGAAAAATGGGCCAATATTTGTTTTGCAACTACACTTTACTTCAATACTATAAAATCTCTTGTTTGTTTACCAATTTTTAAAAACAACATGATTCCATGATTTAGATATTAAAAACATTTAATAATAAAATGTACATTTTTTATGTGTATGAAATATTTGGTAACCATAAATATCAACTAACATTAAACAATATTGATTACTAATAAATAGTTAAATCTATAAATAAAAAACTAAAAAATTCATAACTAACAACATGGGAAAATTTATTACAACATAATATGAATAATATTAGGAAATCATAAAAAAAGTATTATATACAAATACAAATATCAAAAAAATAATCCGAGTACAGTGCTCCTAGAACTAAAGAGATGTTCCCTAGAATAAATAAGTTATAATTTATAACAAATAATATTAAAAGCACTCACACTCTGTTCCCGCTCCTCTAGCACCCCTAACTAGAAAAAATACCCATTAGATATATAAATTATAATATTTTAAGGTTGACCCAATCCAAGTTCAAATCACAACTAGTGTAGTAATCAATAATCAAACTACAAAAAAATACCTAAAGTCTTATATGATGATTCAAATAAATAAAAAAATTATGTTAATATTAATATAACTCCATAATAATCAAAAAATAATCTCACACCTCACCTATAATTAAACTTCAAAGGAAAATCCAATTCACAATAACATAAAAAGTATAAAAATAATAAAATTTATATATCATAATATTGGTCAGAGTAGGATAATCAAGATGGGGTTCAATTGAGTGCCTATAAAAAATTATGTTAAATCGTTTTTTGAAACTCCCTCAATTTTAAAATTCAAATATCCCATTTAACCAAAGTAGTAGATTTATAAGTTTTTTTAATGTTCAATTAATTTCTCAAAAGATTGATTAATTATAAGTTACAAAAATTTTAAAGAATGATATAATATTTGAAATTAATTTACTAAATTAGAAACAGGTATAAACAAAAGGTAATATTAACTATCAAATTAATATTTAGTTTTCTAAAATATGTGCAGGAATATAGAAAATTAAATTTGAAAAATGCATCGGATAAAACAAGAGGTTAAATATCAAGAAGATACCCAATCCTATCCACTTGGTGATCACTTCAGACCAAGCTATTTATATTACCAAACTTGATCCATACCATGTATTTGGGTTCACAATAGCACACAGGGCTTTCCAAGTCAACAAGACTTATACCCTAGTTATTCATGGGAAAAAAATACAACCAGGTCTAACAGGGACCTCTTCCGTAGTTATATATGGGTGAAAACAATGATGTATAAAGATGAGTGAGTGAGGCTATCTTGTATCCTCCAGCATAGGATAGGATATAGTGTGCAGTTATACTACAGAAACACACAATTCTCAAAAAGTAGTAAAATTATACATAAGAGAGAAGAAATAATGATAGAAGGTTAAAAATGCTCTAAGTGGGGATCTTGATGCTTCTCGACTCCTTAAATAGAGAAAATGTAAAGATCGAGTCCACTTTTAGAAATAGACACCAAAATAGAGTGTTGTGGAATCTCTATATTCTGGTTTCCAATGAGGTGATATATTCATTGAAGGTTCTCTTAACGTGGTTTTTTTGTTTTAAGAATGTTCATACTTTGTTTCTCAGTAAATAATTCTTTTTCACAGTTAGAAAGAATGATTATACTACATGTATGTATCTTTCTTTACTTCACAGTTTATCTCAATATCGTACTCTCTGTGACTTTTTTCTTAGTTAATTTCTTTTATACTCTAGAGGTCAACAATAGGTATGAAGGCTTCCTCATTCCTCATGATGATCTCTGATAATATATGAAAAATATAGATAACATTATTAATATAATAAGTAGTACCAAGTTTCATAAATATGACTGTTAGTTTTAATTTTGAATTTAAGAGTAAAGAGAACTTTCTAAATATTGAACAGTATTTCATTATATTGGTGAATCCTTATATCAGTAGGTCAGTGTGTTAGTGACTCCTTCTATCAGTAGGTCAGTGTGTTAGTGAATATTTCTATCAGTGACTCATTTTTTTATCTTTCGGTGAGTCATTATTTCTGTCGGTGATTCGTTTTGTTAGTGAGGCATATGTTCTGTTGGTGAGTGATTATGTCAATGATTCATCTGTTCTATCAGTGATTCATTATTTTGGTGATTCATCTATTGTGTCTATGAATCATTCTGTCATTGAGTCATTTGTTATGTTGCTGAGTAATTCTATCGGTGAGTCATCTATTTTGTCTCAGAGTCATTTTTTTTCAGTGATTCATTCTTTCCATGAGTAATTTGTTCTTTCGGTGAGTCATCGATTCTATTAGTGACTCATCTTTGTTGTTAGTGACTCATTCTATGACTTAACTTTAGGTGACCCATAATAATCCATTTTTTCTATTTAAATAACCTATATTATAACCATCAAAAGAATATTTTAAACTTATAATTGAACATATATAACCATAATTAAATGTTTTTTTAACTTAACTAACTATAAATTGATATAAATTACCATGATTGAACAACATTTGTGATTCTTTAAAATGAAGAGGGCCCAAAATGTCCCCCTTTTTTATGATAAAAAATTATGCCATTATAAAGTACAATCATTTAATTCATAATGATCAAAGTGGGTATTCTTCTTACTATAATTATTAATTCTATAATGCTTTTTATTTTCTCTAAATTTTATGATTATCAAAAAGAATAATTGAATTTGAAGAAAAAATACTGAAGGAGAATATGAGTAAATAGAGTAACAAGAAAGAAATGAATAGATACTGAATTCTATAATCAACTATAATTACATTGTAAAATAAGGAAACACACAGCACAACCATTATTCCCTACCATATAAGTGATCCAAAATACATCTTCTTCAAGGAGGGGTTCATCACTGCCTTTCCTTTATAAAAATAGGTAGGGGTAGGATCATTAGAATTTAATTTAATGGATAGTGGTTGAGATTTAATTATGATAGAAGGAGGATGAACATCATAAAACACCTAAGGGTCCAATCTAGGACTAGTGGAGGAAGGAGGGCCAGTAGTATCCCTAAAACTGAAAGGACGGTTCTACCTAAAATTGAGAGTTCTAAAGATTGACTACTAAAGTAAGTAAATCTAGAAGGTTCAAGAGGAGGTCATATTGGAGTGGCAGGAGGGGAAACAATCATAGTACTCTAGAAATGTTGATAAGGATTTAGAAGGATGATGAAATCCATGATTATCTCTCGACCATACTATGTAGCCTTTGTGAAATATACTTTATTCTCAATGAACTGTGTAATTATTGGAGTAAACCTTTTAGGAAACATAACTTGATCTATGAAGGCTTTAGTCACTAGAGGAATTCTCATGTTCTCAACTAAAAACATTTATTAGTTGTCTTACTGATCCTTTCTGTATATCCATTTTAAATAAAAATCCACTTTCTTGGTGATTTACTCCTGAGAAGTTGTATCCATGACTAAATAAAATATGACTATATCTTACATATAATCCCTATTCTGCTTAATGTTTTATCAAATTTTTTAATCAGTTCTACCCAACAGGGTTCTTATCTCCCCTTTAATGATATTCCTAACCATCTCTATGTTTGGTGGGTGAGATACTGGATCTGCTAAGATATATTCCCTAGCATAATGTCTCTCACATCTTCTCTCAACTGACTCGGGCTTTCACTATCTAAATTTAAAATTACTAAATGAATTTATTCCATTACCACTATTCGAATCAACTTACTATCTAAATACTAAACATTAGGAACATGTAGATGTGGAGTCATGGATGATGAGGCATTGTTCACTACATCCTTAAACACTGATTTCAGAAGGTCCAAATCAAGATTTGGAATAACATCCTCATTAGGGGATTCATGAGAGATTTCATTAATTTAGAGAGCTAGGTATACAGTGGATTTTTATTCACTAAGTAGTTGTCTAACATTAGCTACAAGCTTGACCATATCATCTGAAATATCTTGACTAGTTGTCTCAACATCATCCAAAACTGATACCAACCTAGGTTAGAACCTTGAAAAATAACATTCTACAATCAAATCTACATCATTCTCACTAAGGTATTTTATAGGTTTATGTTGAGATTGAGGGATAGATCTCATAACAGCTAACATTTCCTCCTTAAAGGCATTGAAATCGGCTATAGATATATAATCAGAAGGCATAGGCCCCGAAGCTGAAGAAACTAATAGAGGTTACTCAACTATTGAACCTCTTGAAATAGATATCCTCTCCTTGTCATCTAAATCTAGATAATCCATACCAAGAGAAATATAACCAAGATTATTTTCCAACTCAGAAAATACAGAATCATTAAAAGAAGTGATTTTATCAAATCTCACTTTCCTAGCTTGAGGATCCCCCTCAGGTAAATCTCTTATCACCTGTTTATCCCCCTCAACTTAGGTACTCCTTCTAACATACCCCAACTGAAATAAAAGGCCTAGAAGTGCTCTATCTTCATTACCAACCTCAACTAATTCTTCTACATCAACACCAACTTCTACATGACTAGAAGGTTCTATAATTTGTTCATGATTATCAAGACCAAATAGTTCTATATTGGCACCTTTATCATCACAAGAATTATTAGAATGACTTTTACATTCATGATCAGCTTCATCTCCTTCACCTTATTCACTTTTATCACCAGATTCTTCAACCTCTTCTTCCTCACTATCGAATCCATGACCACTTTCCTCTTCTTCTTTGTCTGCTTCCTCATCTTCTCCAGATTTATCTTATGAACCATTTGATCTTCTTTAATTTTACACCCTATCTAACTCCTCAGTCTCATCAGAATGATAATTGATTAAAATAGGTTCCTTGGATGGTAGATCTATAGGCGGACTATCTAGTCCATATGACACTCCCCTTATACTTTCAAAAATATAGAGGTCACCACTTTCATCTATAGAAAACCCTTATTATCTTGCTAATTTGTATTCCTATTATTCTGAATAAACAACCTCATCATCTGGTCATATACAAGGATCAGTCACATCTCACTTCCTAGTAGGATTCTCAAAAAGATTGAATATTTCATATAGCTTCTCATTATCTTCAACCCACTCGCTCTTCCGTGGATTCCAATTTATCTTCATTCTTTTTTAAATTTCCTTATTTAAGCAAAATATACTATAGTCAGAAATGGTTTCTTCATTCTCAATTATACATACTCTTGAATTTATCATAACAGATATCATTCATGGATAGAATTAAGAATTAGTCTTACTATATGACTTTATCATCTCATTGATATGGACTATCAGATACCTACATTGATTCACTTTATTCCCTTTCTTCAATAAATAAAAGAGACATACATCCTGATACTTTAGTGAGGCAAAGTACCCATTCATGGGACATAACAGATGTTGGATAAACTTAAATAAAAGTCCAATTTCCCAATACAACTCTGAATCTATAAGACTTTTGTTCTTCTTATCACCAGTCAGCTCCCTCAATGAAGTCTCATATAAAACTATCACAATGGTAGGTAGACTACTTCCCTGATAGTCATAAAAAACTCCTTCTTGTGGTATATTGAGGTATCCTATCTAATTCCTTAAAGAAAAATAAAACCCTTTCTCCATTCACCAAATATTAAATCTGGTACATCTCACTTCCTTATAGAATAAACATAGTGTGACGTTAAAACTCATGCAAAATATTTGGGTAATATTTCCTTTCATTATTTGAAAACCAATATAGCCACCATTGAGTTCACAACCCTATTAATAGAAGATACTTACGAGATAACAACCATTCAGTGGACCCTTCCTTCTCAGGCATTACCACAGGGTTCACAAGATCTAGATTAACATTCCTAGATCTATTTGAATCTCTTTTCTGACTCTTTGCAAGTTTCATTTCATCTACATATCTTTCGTGGATGCACTTTACTCTAGCCATTTTAAAGGTTCATTTGAAGGTAGGAAGCTGAAAGGTCTGAGGTGAAAGATAGAAAGTGTAGGAGTGTGATTGTGTAATCCATGGAGTAAGAAATAGGACGGATAAACTCATTTTTACCATTTAGAGCTATATAAGTCATAAATTGAGTAAAGTTGGTTAAAATAAAATGAAACAATCAAAACTACATCTTTTTGGTAAAGTAAAAATAGAAACAGACAATGGGTTCCATCGGTGAGTGGCCAGCGGTGAGACATTAGTGTTGGTGTCTGCAAGACACTATTGATGTCAGTGAGACAATAGTGTCAGTGTCAGTATGACATAGCATGACACTTTCATTGTCAGCATGAAAAAGCATGACACTTTTGGTGTTGTCATGACCCTGCTGGTGTCAGCATGACATTTTCAGTGCCATATCGGTGAGACATCCAAACTAAGTTTTATGATAAATTTATTGATAGTAGGTACTTGCAAATTAATCATCCCTAATTCATGTCTGATGTAACTCATCCTCTCAGTGTTCATTGTCTTAGTGAATATATCATAAACCTTATGTTCAATGCCAATAAATTCTTGAGTTATATCACCTTTTTGATAATGATCTCTCAAAAAGTGATGTCTTGCATCAATATTTTTTTTATATAATGAGAAACAAGGTTCTTGGATATTTTAATACAACTTTTATTATCAATATTTATAGGGAGATGTCTAAATCGGTATCCATGATCTTTTAAAGTGTTTTTAATCCCAAAAATCTGATCACAAAAACTAATAGAAGGTATTTATTCATCCTTTTAAGTAAATAATTCAATAAAATATTACTTTTTACTATACCATGATACTAGAGGCCTGCCAAAATTTGACATGTTCTAGAGGTTATTTTTCTATCGAACTTACAAACACCAAAATCAGAATCATAATAACTAACTAATTCAAAAGGTTTTCCTCCAGGATAGAACAATATTAAGTATATAGTTTACATGAGATATTTAAAAATTATTTTAACAACATTTAAATGAGATTCCTTGGCGTTTATTGAAAACAAGCACACATACCACCATTGAACATGATGTTAGGCCTACTAGTAGTCAAGTGGAGTAGACAAACTATCATTCCTCTATAAGTGGTTTGATGAATAGATTTACCATTTTTATCAAGATCCATCTTACAAGTGTTACTCATTGGAGTATCACTACTTTTTGTTCCATCAAATCCAAAACATTTAAAAATATCCTTAGTATATTTAGTTTGATTTAAAATAAAACCTTCTTTATTTTGAAAATTTTCAAATCCAAGAAAGAATTTGAGTTTTCCCATTAATCTCATTTCAAATTCACATTTCATCATTTTTTTAAAATATATACATAAATAATTCATTGAAGATCTAAAAATAAGATCATCAATATAAATTTTAACTACTCAAACATCTTTAGATATTATTTTTATATATAGAGTAGGATCATCTTTACCTTTTGTAAAACCTTTAGAAATAAGAAAAATGTCGAGCCTATCATAGAAAGATCTTGGAGCCTTTTTTAAACCATATAAATACATTGTTAACTTAAAAACATGATTTGAAAAAAGGGTATTTGTAAAACCAAGGGGTTGTTCAGAAATAAAAACCTCAACTATATACCCATTAAAGAATGCACTTTTGACATCCATTTGATATAGTTCGAAATTTAGATGAGATGCATATGATAGGAATATTATAATGGCTTTATGTCTAGTAACTGGTGAAAATGATTATTCATAATCAATACCTTCTTCTTGACTATATCCTTATTCAACTAATATAGCCTTATTTCTCAAAATGGTGCCTGCTTCAACTAATTTGTTTCTAAAGACCCATTTAGTGCATATGGTCAAGGTGTATTTAGGTCTATCCACTAGTTTCCAAACGTTATTTCATTCAAATTTATTAAACTCTTCCTTCATATCCATTACCCCAAATAAATCATTGATTGCATGATTAATGTTTTTAGGTTCAAGTTGTGACAAGAAGGCTTGATATTCAACCTAATTCCTAATAGAAGCTTTATCATGTGTCCCTTTATCCAAGTCTCTAACTACAACATCTAAGGGATTATTTTTAAGAGTTCTAACATATCTTCAAAAGTAAGGACTAGTTGTTTCAAGTTCATCAGTAGGTTCAGGTATACTATGAGTAGAGTCAAGATATTTTCCAAAACTGTAGGATTTAATAGATTCCTTAATAGTTGGGTCAGGTGCCCTGTCATTTATGTCCATATTTGACAAAACCATCCTTAATATTTTCAAGAGGGGTTTTAATTTCATGATTATTTGTTTCCTCAAATTTAAAATGTTCAAGTTCCTCCACACATTTGGTTCTCTTATTAAGAACTCTATAGGATTTACTAGATATTTAGTAACCTATGAAAATAACTTCATCACTTTTTGAAGTAAATTTTTCAAGATTATCATTAGTGTTAAGAATATAGACTTTGCAAACAAAGAATTTATAGTATCTAACATTGGGTTTCATACCATTCCAAATCAAATAGGGAGTTTTATTAATAATTTTTCTAAAAATGACTCTACTAGTTATATAAAAAGCTATATTTACAGATTCAACCAAAAACTAAATAGGTAAGTCATACTCATTAAGTATTTTCAGAGATATTTCTTGTAAGGTTCTATTTTTTATTTCAGGAAATCCATTTTTTTGGGGTGTACTAGGAGCAGAGAAGTTGTGACTATAGATATTTTTTGAGAAAAAATATTCATACTATTGATTTTAAAACTCACAGACAAGGTCACTTCATAAAGATGTAATCCTAATACCACGATGGATCTATAAAGATTTAGAATACTTGGTGATGTAAGAATAATATTCACTTTTGTGAGCTAGGAAAAAGGTCCAAGTATACCTAGAAAATTCATCTAAAGGAACATAGACATAGTGATTCCCATTAATACTTGAAACTCTAAATGGTCCAAACAAATCCATGTGAACTAACTTAAGTGGTTGAGATGTTGATACTGATTGTTTTTTATTGAAAGATATTTTGTTTTGTTTTCTCTTTTGATAGGGATTGCGGATGTTATTGTATAGAATTTATAGTTTGGGTAGATCCTTGACTAACCCTTTCCTTCAAAGATTTATAAGCGAGTGAGTGTTACAGGGTCCTAATCTCCTCTGCCAAAGCAAGGATTATTAATTAAAGACACTTCTTCATGAAAAATTTTGAGAAAATAAGGAATCCATGTTTACAACATAGACATTATCATTTCTAAAAGACGTAAACAATAACTCATTTTTATAATTAAACACATCACATGTATCATTATTAAATTTAACATTGAAACCATCATCACATAACTGAGAGATACAAAGACGATTATACTTTAATCCATCAACAAAAAGTACTTTAGAAATTAAAATTGAATTTGAGTTATCGATTTAGACAAGGCCAATTATTTTTTCATTGGAATTGTCACCAAAAGTGACATTCCCACCATCAATCATTATATGATTATTAAATCTGGAGTAATCCCCGATCATGTGTCTTGAACATCCACTATAAAATTACCATAAGCTATTATAGGAGCTCTTCAATCATGATTCCTACTAACACAATATAAACAAGAATAGATTTTTGTACCTAGACTTGCTTGGGTCTAGTAATATTTGTAATTAAAGAATTGAAAACCCATACTTGATTCATGGGTTTCCTAAAAAATAGTTTGTAATATATTGGAAACAAAATCTATTTTGTTTGGAAAAATTAGACGTAGTACAAGATTATCCACTGCTGAAACTTGAAGTATATTTTTAAAATCTAAGTAAAAAATACTAATTTTCGAGATTTTTACACAAAATTATTTTTAGCAAAGTATCTTTGTCCTAGTTGATGACCTATACCAGTAGAATATTTTGTTGCAAATTTTTTACCAATCATTTAAGTAATTGATCATTTTTTTATTTCTCTACAGTAAGCTAGTATTTAATAGTAGAGGTGAAAGCATGTTGTTTATTCAAAACATTATATTCATTCTTTAATTTATTTCATGCCTTTAAACATTTTTTAGTACTCAATACTTTCCTCATTGGTCATGTTTTCATAATCAGACTCATCTTCAGAATAGTAGTAATTTTGTATAGGGGATTCCAAGGTTACATAAAAAGTGTTTTTCATGAAGAACATGTTAGCTTTGTCGCATTTCTAATAATGTGAAGACTCTGACCCACTAGTGATATCCTCAGAAGCACTCCAGGTGGCCTTCATTGCCTTATTGTACCTTTTATCTTTATCCTCATATTTGTTATTATAATTTAACTTAGGAAAATCATCTTTTACATTTATCTTACATTCATAATATACTATTAAATTAGAATTATCACATCTTTTATAATATTTTTTCTAGCTTCCATTGTTTTCATATTTTCCTTTTTAATTGGTATTACTAAATAACTTATTTCTTTTATAGAACTTCATAAATCTCCTAGAAAATGATCCATCTCTTCATCATTGTAACTTGGTGATTCTTTATTTCTTGAACTATTATAATGATTTTGTGCCTTATCATTTTCTTTGTGTTTAGAATCAATGGTCTTAAAAGCCAATAAATTTCTCTTTGGTTAATTATCCACTTCTTTGTTGACCTTCAATTATTCCTTATACATAATCATCTTACCTATCATATACTTTAAAAGAAACTTACTAACATCACATGATTATCTTATTGACATTGAGGTTTCCCACCATTTGTTTGTTAGACAAATGATAATTCGTATGATTTGTTCGTTAATAGTAACATCATTTCGTAGAGAAATAATAGTATTTAAAATTTTATTAAACCAGAGATAAATGTCAGATATTGGTTCATTGGGATTCATTTTTAAGTTATCATATTTAATAGGATATGTGTTAATTATCATTTCCATAACATTAGTGGTTACCTCATGTGAAACTGTAAAAGTATCCCAAATTTAATGGGTTGTTTTACATGTAAAAATCCTATTGAATTCTTAATGTCTTAGAGAACAATATAAGGCATTAATAGCTTCTCAATTATTATTATAAGCAGTCTTAGTTGGGTCATCACATGTATTTTGAGTAGTATTAGGAATCCTATATTCATCTACAATGGAAGACCAAACTTAAAAACCACTATTTTCTAAATGAATTTTCATCTTAATTTTCTATTGAGAATAATTAGTTCCATTAAAAAATGGTGCTATTTTGGAAGACAAACCATCAAATATATTTTCCATAATAAATAAAAAATAATTGTATTTTAAAGAGATAAAATTTTAGAACTAACAAAAATTCTGATATCTTTAAAACACAACTAAAATTGCATTTGAAAATATTTAAGAATTATTTGAAAAATTTTAAACTAGAGGATTAAAAATCCTTTACTATCAAATTTTGGTCAAAGTAGTATACTCCAGAGGGGGTGAATTTAGTACCTATTAAAATTTATATTAAAACTGTTATTTGATATTTCCCTAATTTTGAAATTCAAATAGCCCAATTAACTGAAGTAGTAGATTTATAAGAGTTATGAATGCTCAATTAATTTCTCAAAATATTTATTAATTCTCAGTAACACCAATATGAAAGATTGAAAAAAAATGAATGAAATTTACTAAATCAAAAATAGGTTTAACATTTACTAGGATTAATGATCAAAGTAATATTTAGTTTTTTGAAATATGTGTCAGAACAGAGAAAAATGAATTTGAAAAACATAGTGGATAAACAAGAGGTTAAGTCTCAAGAAGAGACCGAATCCTATCCCCTTTGTTATCACCTACCACCAGGAATTTTATATAAATAAACTTGATCCACACCATGTATCAGAGTTCACTACAACACAGAAGGCTCTCTATATCAAGAAGACATTTACCACTTTTATTCCTGGGAGACAAAATACAACCAGGTCACACAGGGGAATCTTCCACAGTAATACATTGGGTAAAAATGGTGTGGAAAGATTAGTGAGTGAGGATATCTTATATCCTCCAGCTTAACATAAGAGATTGTCTGTGGTTACACTACATACACACATAGTGCTCAAAAAGTAGTAACATTATACAAAATAGATATGAAATAATGAAAGGGGGTTTAAATTTTTTTTAATTATTTCCTTGATGCTTCTTTTCTCCTTGAGTGTAGAATATGTGAAGATCAATCCACTTCAAGAAACAAACACCAAAAAAAAGTGTTACAGAAGCTCTGTGTTCTAGTTTATAGTGAAGTGATATGTTCTTTGAAGGTTATCTTCAATAATATTTGTTGATGCAAAAATTTTGAGACTTTTTTTCTCATAAAATAATTCTTGTTAACAGTAAGCAAGAATTCGTGTTATTCACATATGTCTCTTTCAATACTTCAGAAGTTATCTTTATATCTCATGATCTACATCTTTTGGCATTGGTGATTTCTTTTTATACAATAGAGTTTGACAATAGGCATGATCACTTCCTCGTACCTCATAATATTATCTAAAAATGTATATAGAAGATAGATGAGGTCATTAATATAATAAGAAGTACTAAGTTTCAAAAATATGACTGTTAGAATTAATTTTGAATTTAAGAGTAAATAGAATTTTCTAAATATTGAATGTTAGGTCATTATGTCAGTGACTCCTTCTATTAGTAGGATAGCACATCAGTGAATCCTTATATTGAGGACTCAGTTTTCTATCTGTCAGTGAGTCATTCTATCAGTGATTTATCTGTTATGTCAATGATTCATTTTATCGATGAATCGTCTATTTGGTCAGTGAGTTGTTCTATCGATGAGTCTTCTGTTCTATTAGTGAGTCGTTCTGTTAGTGATTCATCTATTCTGTTGGTGATTCATCTATTCTATCAACGATTCATTCTATCCATGAGACATCTATTCTGTCATTGAGTCATCTATTCTATCCGTGAGTCATTCTGTCAGTGAGTTATTTGTTCTGTCGGTGAGTCATTTGTTCTGTCGGTGAATCATTTGTGTTGTCAGTGACTCATTCCATGGCCTAACTATCAGTGAATCATACTATTCCATATTTTTTTTTACCTATATTATAGTATATCCATCAACAGAATATGTTAAACCTACAATTGAAAATAGATAACCATAATTAAACATTTATTAACTTAACTACCTATGACATGATATAAATGAACATGATTGTACATGATTTGTGATTATTAAAACTGGAGAGGGCCAACAACCATAATGCCTCATAATACAAATAATAATTAAGGGTAATATATTTAAATATGAAAAAAAACATGATGAAATCAATTAATTCATTACTAAAAAATCCTTTATATTTGAAAAACATCAATGAAATTACAATATTAATTCACTATAATTCACAATCTATCATATGAAACTAAATAAAACCATTAAAACCCCAATAATGTCACACCCCAACCACGGATACTTATTTATTTTATTCTTCTCTTGGTCTTGGATCAATCAGGGTGAAGTTCAGGTTGATTCCCAATCAAAATTTTGGAGTTTTTAAAAGTTTGGTTGGGTTTCTATGTGGTACATGGGTACCACACAGTTAGTAGAAACCGTGCGAATCATTCATGCAGTAAGTCCAGGATCAGAAAGAACCTACCACACTACTATCTCAAGATGGTTTGGTAGATCCTAGGTAATCGTGCATTGGTCCTTCCTTGGGTAGTGGGTTCTGCACAGTTATCACACGGTTACCGCACGGTTTGGAAAACCATGCAACCAAACCATGTGGTCCTGCTAGGTCATTTGAAACCTAATACCTAAAAACCCTCTATCTTCATTTTAGACCAAAATTATGTTCCTCCTCCCTCTTCTGGCCTAGGCACATCAGGGGATCTTACCAAAACTCCTCTCCCTTGCTATACTTTCTCCCATGATTTCCCTTGTAGGTTCCAAGGTTATATTTCATAGATAGTTTCACATTATCTTACATCTTTATCTTTCCCTCTTGGTATCTAGGGTTTTTTGGGGTTTCCTTATTGGTCAAACCCTAATCACTAGGTTTTTTGCTTGGATAATTTTTCTTTTTTTCTAGGGAATGTGAATTGACCTCAAGACCCCAATCTTCCATTTCTAAGAGTTTTTTTTCATTCGCACATGTTTGAGGTAGGTGTTTCAATGTTCTTCCTTTCCAATGAATTTCCTTTGATTCTTGATGTCTGTAATGAATTTATAAACATACGATGAACCTATATGGAACCTCTATTTAGTTTTTTGTGAAATTTTGAAGTTGTTATATTCTATTAAAAAAAATTTAATATTAATATTTTTTTATGACCATGTATATTTGTGGTAAAGGTGTTTGATAAAATTCCAATTGATATTTTAGCGTTAAATTGGATGTTTGAGTAATCCTTTACTCATTTGAAATGTTTTGTTAAATATATTTGGATCATATCTTGGATTTTATATATGAAACATGGTGATTTCTTTTAGTGTGTTTTAAAAATTTGTTTGTAATGTGATCTCTTGGTTTCTTGACTTGTATTTTATTTTATGAATGCGTGGAATGGATGAATTTGAGTTGAAAAAAATAGTGGTTCATTGAAAATGGTTTTTGATTGTTTTCATTGAAATTAGAGTGTTTCATTGGATATTGGCACATCCATGGGTTCACTAGGTGCACACATGGATGTGTAATCAAATGAAGATGACACACTAGATCTAGTCTCCCCCAAGAACACCTCTTCCCCCATTTCTCATATTTTCATAAAAATTGTTCGATGTTTTTGAAAATGGGGGAAGTGGTGTTTCTTATATTTGAAAATGGTCCTGAATGTTTTCTTTATGGTTTGGCCAAATTGGCCTTGAAACATACTTGGGGGAGTGGTTGGAAAAGGTGAGGCATGTTTGGAAATGTTAATATAAAAATGATGTTTTATATTGTTTTGAAAATAGTTTCTAAATGTTTTTGGTAGATCCTTGAATGTTGAAAAGCTAAAGGCTTTTTTGGAATTTCGGAATGGATTTTTGGAAAATCCTTCTTGGGTTTGGTCACTTACCTTGTTAGTTGTCCATGATAGAGGAGTGTCCTTGGTATAGGACCTCCCATGTATGATTATTTTGATAAGGTAAGGGACTAACATTGATGTGGATGGGTTGGTTCTAGTTAATGTGACTTATATGTGTATCATGTTTATGGATTGTTGATTTTTTTGTCTGGAACACCCCATGCTAAACATATAATTGGAATCTACCATATCAAATAATAATTATAAGAACATTTTCTACAGTGGTAGTTTACATACTATCAGATTCCCCATAGTAGGTGGATATATTTGGGCTTATTTATATGGGATTGGGCCCCTCGGTCTCACCTAGGTTAAGGTGGCTGGGTGTTTGGGTGATTTGATTTCATCATCTTTTTCATGCTATTGGGGAAGTGGTCTCATGTGATAGTATGTTCTGGTTCTCCTATGAGTTTCTGGGTTTTCTATTGTTCCTCGGATACAAGTACTATTAGTGCCATTAACCTTGATATGTAGAATCACATTCTTTGTACTTGGTTTTTGTATTTAACTAGAAAAGTAGAAAATGTATTTTTGGTTGAAAGGGATTTCAGGGTAGATGTTTTAAATGAGAAACCACTCTTCCCTTTTTCACTTTTATGAAAAATGGTCACTTAATATTTTGTTCCCTTCTCCCTTATTCCCTTTTGAATTTTTTTAAATCATGAGGTAAATGAATTGTGATTGTTTTTTTTAAATGAAAAGTGTGGAAAATATATGTTTTAACTGTATTTGAAACTAGTGTTAATTGAGTGATTTGGGGAAAGAAAAAAATAGATTATTTTTGGGTTGCCTACTAAGCTTGTTTGGATCACACTCTAATTATACCTCTAGGAATTTATAAACACAATCGATTTTACAGTTTCTCTTTTTGTTCAGGTTTCCTAGTTCGAGCTATCTCTCAGAGATGTTTGGTCTTGTGTTTGGAGGTGACCAAAAGGTTACAAGGAGATCTGGTCGGTGTAGTTCAGTTTTGATTTTTTTTTACTATTGTTTTGTTCAGCTATTGCAACTGAATCTTTTATGTAATTTAATTTATGAGATTTATTTTTTTCTATTTATTTATTTAGTCTTAGTTATTTATTTTTTTCCTAAATCATTCCCTCTTGTATATTTTTTTTCTTGACACTATTTTTCATCCCATAGGGATCGGGAATGCCCTTCGGGTCATTTTATGGAATAGTTCGAGTGTCGGGTCAGATGAAATCCCAGGCTGGTTCATGATAAAATGGTATTAGAGAAGACCTTTGTTATTTAGGGAGTATTTTAATCGAATATTTGTATTTTTGATAATCTAGAAGGTTTGTGTGGGAAGGGTTTCATGAACCCTTTCTCATTATAAACCTTGAGTTTATAGGGGTAATCTGGGTTCTGGGAATTCTTCTTCTTTTTTTGATTGAGGAATGAAAATGGAGGTGATCTGGTGTCACGTCATGACCTCACTTAGACTAGTGACCCATGTGGAGTCTGAGTACATGGTTTAAGTGCCTCCTAGTTTTTGATTCTTACTTAGGGAATAGATCACTTCCATGTCTTCGTGTTAAGACTAACTACTAGTTCCTCATTCTGGTAGTTCTTTACATGTTGTGTCCCATTTGGTTTTGGATAGTGTAAGTGTGATTTTGGAAATGAATGTAGCCCTTGAAATGAAAATGTTTCCTCCAAAATGTATTTAAATTTGTATAGTGAGTTTTAAAATTATAATCATTATGGGTTGTAAATTTGGTAAATTCTTAGGCTTTGATGAGGAAGGGTAGCGTGTGATCCTTGATAATCTTTATGGAAGATCGTTTGTGAGTAAGTATGTATAAAAAGTGCATGGGGGGACTTACTTGCGAATGATGCATGTGGAAATGGATTTATATACATGTGATGGTTCATAGGATACCAAGGGTGAGTTTTTTAAATATAAAGGTTTTGGAAATATGTTTTTTTTTGAAGAGGATGATTTTGTCTTGTGAAAATGTGGATTTTGTATTTGTAAAATGTCTTGGGGTTTAGAAAGTTTTTAAATTTAAATGGATTTAGTTATTTTAAAAAGAATTATTTTGGTTATGTCTATATTTTTTCAGCTTCCATGGTAGTTTTTTCGGCATGGGTTATTATTTGTAATGTTGTTTTGGATATATGTCTATTTCAATTTTGTGTTCTTAATGTTTCTAAGGAAATTCCACCCATAGAGGTTCCCAAAGAAGCTAATGAGTCATGCCTGGTTTCCAGTTCTTTTCATGTGTTTTCAATTCTTTGAGGTTATATAGGTCCGTTAGAGGTAGTGAAGTTGTATTAAGGAAAAAAATGTGTCTTTAGGTAGTTTGGAACTCTCGAGGTTGATAAATTTTGTACTATATCATGTTTGTTTGAGGGTTCAACTTTGGACTAGTGGAGGTTAGATGTCCCATCATCATTAGAATTTGGGGTGACATGAGAAATGTAAAAGGAAACCTTCATCTAAGGGTTCATTCATGAGGAGGTGAATTTGAGGAAGGTGGAAATTTTATTGGATATTCTCTAGTAAAATTGGTTGCTAAGAGTTTACATAGACCACATTAAAGAAATGGTTCCTATTTTCATTTGGGGGTTCCCTCCCGGTGATTATGGGAAAGGATCTATCATCCAATGAAACCTATTTTGAGAGGTTGGTGGAAGAGGAATTTCAAGAAGAGTTGGTTCTTGGGGTGTAGTTGGTGGTGGTTGGATTTCGTGAAGGTTCCCCATCTAGTGAGGAGTGCTTGCCAATGGAAATATATCAAAGAAGCTATATTTATTGGTTTGGGAATCTATTTTGGAAACTCTCTTTCTGGTGTACCATCATTATGGACGGTTCGGGAATTCCATGTTGTCTTGTATCATCCCTATGAATTCTTTCAATCATTGGGTTTGTTCGGGTCACCAGGGGGAGTTATGTAGGAAGTGTCTCTCAAAGGAGTTCTGATCAGGGGATTTCAGTTTTTAACAATGAGGAAGGATATGATTCAGCCATCTAAAACCCATCCATAGGGTTTGGGGTGAGGTTTGTGAATATTAAATATTTTCCAAGGGTGATTGAAACCATAGACCAATTCTTGTTTTCAATGTTTGGATGGAATTGTCAATAGTTTCCTTATTCTCATTTCTCAGTAGGTGTAGGATCATTATTTCAATTTAATGGTTTGATTGACTTGTTCTATTGTGATCTAAGAAATTTTGTTTGTTTGAGTGTAGCATTTTGAGTTTCTCTCCTTCTTTAGGTTTGGTTGGATCTTGTGTGGGTTTTTTTTCTTTTAGTAGTTCTCTTTAGGAAATTAAAATTCTTGAGTTTTGTAGGAATTTGTCAGTGGTAGTTATGGTTCATTGATCAGTTTGATTTTTCCATAGTGTTAGGAAATTTGGCTAGTGTGAATGATTCTTATCTCTGATAGTGTTCTTGTTCACCCTCATGTGGAGGGTTATTAATTTCTATTGGTAATTCCTCTATCCCGGAATCCCAATTTGTCAGGTGGTCTCGTAATAGGCTTCTAGTTAAAGTTTTAGTAGCAGTGTAGTTGTACCACCGGTGATAAGGAAGTTGGTTGAGTTCAGGTTTCCAATTCCCAAGTTTTAGGTCGCGATTAGTGTTTTTTTGTTGGTGTTTGATATGTTGAGCTTATCTCTCAACCTTGGGTTACTGGGTCATTTTCAGTGGGTCTATTCTATTAAGTTATGGAAATGTTTCTTAGTTTTATTGAGAAGTTTGAGTTGGGAGTTCCTGTGTTTTCCCATCCCCGGGTCAGTGTGTTTGGATTTGTATTTTTTGTGTAGTGGATTTCTTATATTGGGGAGAACCCTCTCGTGTTCTCCCCTAAAACATGCCCAATATTTTCTTCTTGATCAGTTAGGTGTGACTTGTGATATGAATGGTCACCCTAAAGTTATAAGTTTCCTTCCGTTTTAATTGTGAATGGACTCAGGCATTGGTTATCTTTTCTCTTGGTGAATTTCTGGGGGAAGAAAGTGTCTGTAGTGGGGAGAATTATCACACACCATCCTCATATAATTTTTTATTTTATTATTATCTTTATCTTGAATCCATCTAGGTGATATTTAGGTTAATACCCGGTCGTAATTCTCGGGTTATTAATAGTTCGGGTGGTTTTACAAGTGGAGCATGTGTACCATATGTTTAGAAAAATCTGTACAGTTTGGTCGTGTGGTTGGTGCAGGTTCAGATAAATCCTACCACCTATCTAGCACATAACTGTGTGGTATATCCCAGGTAACCATACAGTATTCCTTCCATGGGAAGAGGGTTTCGTATGGTTTGGAAATCCATAAAATCGTGCCAGGTCATTTAAAACATAATCTCGAAAGTCCATCTCTCTCGTTTTTATCCTAAACTTGGGATTCTCCTCCCTCATCAGACCTAGGAACACCATGGGGTCTTCCCAAACCCCTCTTCCTTTATCTCCTTCCTCCCTTGATGTCCCTTTAAGGTTCCAAGGTTATATTTCTTGGATCTTTTCCCATTTTCTTCCTTGTTTATCTTTCCCTATTAGTGTCTAGGGATTTTGATTAGGGTTTTCATGGTTGTCTAGCCCCTAATGACTAGGTTTTGTTCTTGGATATTTTTTATTTTGATCTAGTGAATGTCGATTGTCCTCAGGGCCCCAATATTCCATTTCTGAGAGTTTTGTTGCATCCACAGATGGTTGAGGTTGGTGTTTCCTTATTATTCCTTCACAATTAATTTCCTTTTCTGCTTGAAGTATTTATTGAATTTATAAACTTGTTACAAACCTTTATGGTACCTCTATTTAGTTTATTGTGGTTTTATAATGTCAATAGATTTATCTAAAAATAGGATTTAAGATGAATCTTGTTTTATGACCATGTATATTTGTGCTAAAGGTGTTTAATAAAATTACAATTGAGATTTTAGGGTGAAATTGTATGGTTGAGTGAGGATTTCCCCATTTTAAATGTTTTGTTAAATTGATTTTGATCGTATATTGGATTTTATATATGAAATAGGGTGATTTATTTTAGTGTGGTTAAAACATGTTTTATAAAGGGCTCTCTTGGTTTTTTGAACATTTGTTTCGTTTTATTAATGAGTGAAATGGATGGATTTGGGTTTAAAGAAAATAGTTTTTTTGTGAAAATGGGTTTTGAGTCTTTTACTTAACATTAGAGTGTGACATTAGATGTTTTCACATCCATGGGTGCACTATGAGAACACATATATGTTCAATCAAATAAATATTTCATGTTAGAGCTAGTCTCCCTCAAAACACTGCATCTCCCCTTTCTCCTATTTTAAATAAAATGGTTCTATGATTTCCAAAAATGGTTGAAGTTTTGTTTCTTGTTATTTAAAATGGTCCTAAATGTGATATTTATGGTTCATCCTGGTTTTCCATGGAACATAATTGGGTGAGTTGCAGGAAAGGTGAGTCCCATTTGGAAATGTAATTATAAAAATAATGTTTGTTATTGTTTTGGAAATAGTTTCAAAGTGTTTTTGGAAGATTCTTGATTGTTAAAAATATGAATCCCCATTTGGAATTTTTGGATGACCTTTTGTAAAACCCTTATTGGTTTAGGTCACTTTCCTTGTTAGTTGTCCATGAGATGGGAGTTTCCTCGGTATGGAACCTCCCTTCTGTGATTATTGTGTTAAGGAAAGGGACTTCCCTTGAGGTGGTTGGGGTGGTGCTATTTTATGTGATTTATATGTGTATCATGTATATGGATTGTTGATTTTATTATGTGCCACACCTCTTTTTGAACATAGCATGAGAACCTATCATGGCCAAGAAGAATTCTGAGATTTTTTTTTGTATTAGTAGTTGACGTACAGTCCATTTCCCAATAGTATGGGGATATATTTGGGCTTATTGCTATAGGACGGGGCCCCTCAGTCTGTCCTGAGTTTAGGTGGCCAAGCATTAATGATTTTTGATTTCATCATTTGTGGAATGCTGCCTATGATGGGGTATCATGTGATAGTATGTTCTAGTTCTCTTCTGAGTTCCATGGTTTTCTTGTGTCCCACCGATATGAGTACTATTAGTTCCATTTCCCTCATTGTGTAGAACCAAATTATTTGTATTTTGTTTTGGTTTTTAACTAAAATAATTTTACATGTGTGTTTGGTTGAAAATAATTTCAAGGTAGATGGTTTAAATGATAAATCCCTCTTCCCTTTTTCAGTTTTATAAAAAGTGATCACTTTCTATTGTGTTCCATTTTCCTTACTTCCATTGTGCCTTTTTATAAATAATGAGGGCAATGGATTGTGATTTTTTTATTTAAAATGAATTGTGTGGTAAAATAAATTTTTATAACTATATTTCAAGCAACTGTTAATGGAGTTCTTTGGGAAAGGAAAACACATTTATTCTATAGTGGTTTCCTACTTAGCTTGTAAGGATCACACCCTACTTGTACCTATCAGTGTCGATAGACCCGATCAATTTTCCTCGTTATCTTCTGGTTCAAGTTTCCTAGGTTGAGCCAACTCTCATAGCTATTTGGTCTTTTGGTTGGAGGTGACCAATAGTTTTGATTCTGTTTTTTGTTCCGTTTTGTTTAGCTATTGTAACTAAATCTATTATGTAATTTATTATATGAGAACTTAATTGCTCTATTTTTTTTATTTGACCCTAGTTGTTTCTTCTGGGAAAAAAATTATTCCCTTTTAAATTTTCTGATGCTCGGCACTAGTTATCAGCCCGTGGGGATTGGGAACGCACTTCAGGCCTTTCCAAGGACCGGATCGGTTGTCAGATCCAATCACATCCTGGGATAGTTCATGAAAAATAAAGTATTATAATTTTATTATTTTGGATAGGAAACCAAAATTATTTATAGAACATTAATCTAGCTAAACACCCTTTTATTAATGGAAAAAACAGTAATTACATTTTAATTAACCCATATAATTCATAAAACATTCATCCTAAGAAACTATTAGGTTTTTTTTATAGAACTTTTATCAAAAACCTAGAGTGAAAGATTTAAAATGAAAGGAATTTCTATACATTTATCATTGAAAAATAGTTTATTTCAACTGATGGTCTAAGGAAAAAATAAAAATTCATCATGAAAAAATTATAGACATGCCATATTAATTTTAAATTAGGGAAACAATATTTGAAATAACAAAATAATAATGGTTTGAAAAACAAAAAAAATTATAAAGATCAATCTATTTATAATATAAAATCTATTTTTTAAATACATTATTCTTCTAAAAGAAAAAGATATTAAACTTTTTAAGAACATGAAATAAACTAAAATTAAGAAATAACATGGAAAAATTGATAAAAAAACATATGTCACCAAGACAACCGTAATAGATAAAGAAGATAAGATAATAGAGAATAATATGAGAAGATGTGACCCTGGATGGATTGTAACACCCCAAGATTTCATAGTATGTTATTTATTCAAAGTAATTCAATAACTTGCACTACACGCAACACTGAGTTCACGTGCACCACGACTTACCAAACTAGTCATCCAAAAGAGGTTATGAATAGTATTAACTAAATTTTGAACATTATATAATCCTTATAATTTTATAATAAATATTATGAGTTTCTTAGACATAATGAAAAAACAAATTCATTTTTTCAGATAGAAGAAGTATTTTTTAACAAAATACAATTTTACAGCCTTTTAATGGCGGACCTTTTTTAAATCCAATATTTAAAAATTTTATATATTCAATTTTACAAAATAAATTTATTCTTTAGAATACGTACATAATAATTTAGTTTTAGTAAATTTTTGTTGTTTTTCTGATAACTTTCATATTATGTGAATAGTGAAAAATACTATATTTTAACTGAAAACAACTTTTTTAATCATAATAATTTGTCATGTTAAATTATACATTTTAATGTTTTGGAAGTATAAATAGATTATATTTTTACCATTTAATCCAATGTTATTCATTAGAAATAATTTCACTTTTAAATTGAACATAAACAAGTACCAATCTTTTGTTAGTTATTATTCCTTAAAAACACGCTTTTTGGTTTTGACAACGGAAATTAATTTTAAATTAATAAATGAAACTTTTATGTTTTTAATTAGGTAAAATAGACTTAATTGTTGAATTCATAATATCAAAATTATCTTATGGTGAAATTTTGGTATTTTTCTGAAAACTTTAAAAAGCAATTTGAATAGTGAAAAACACTGAGTTATTGTTTAAAATCGACTTTTTATTTAAATAATTATTTATTTTATTTAAATTTATTTTAGTCCAAAATAGATACATAATACCTCTATAATTTCAATGTAATTAATTGGAGTTATTTTATAATAATTTTAGATATATAAAAATTTTATTCAACTTTTTACAGTCTTTTACCCACCTCCTAGGAGCATTTGAAAATTTACATAAAACTTAATTTTACCACTTATGCGAGTTGAATTTCTGAACTACGAGAGACACTGTTGATATCAGTAAGTAAATTTTTTTTCAATGAGATGAAAATAATTTATTGGTGAATAGTAACTTTTGACTATTATGTACCACGGTTAAAAGTAAATAGGATAATTATAGGTAAAATTGAAATTATTATTACAATAACGCATGTCCTAATTCTATTGGATAAGTTTAATTAGACAAAAAAAACTTAGGAATAAAATATGATTCTTTAGGTCCACTTGGATTAGATTAGGACATTTATTATTATTTAATTCAAAGAAGAGTTAAAAGTGTTAAATTCAAAGTCTAATAACTAAAAAAAATTTAATATAGGGTTAAACATAAGATAAATTCTACTATAAATATTAATTAGAAATATAAATTTATTTCCTACATAATGGTATTTTATTTATATTTTTTAGACATTAAATAATTTAATTTATTTATGACACAATAATGATTCACTAATTACCTAATTAATGAAATATTAAAATATTTTTAATTATAAATATCCAAATAAATTTAATTTGAGACTTTTAATTAATTACACTAATTTTTTAGGTTAATATGACATTTTATGGTTGGTTAGATGAATTGTTTTCAATGTAATAATGCTGTTATGAATTTATCAGAAACAAAATACCAAATAGTGTCAAAATTGACATAAAAGAGGTTTTAAAACAAATATAATATTATTAATTGATATTCTATTCCTCAAAATATAAGGTTAGTCCAAAATATTTATATAATGATAGGTGTATCATTAATGAACCACTTGGGGTTCTCTTGGAAGTATATAGTAAGTTTATTAACTATATAATATAAAAATACAAAGGGACATGGTAAATGTCAAACTATTTAACTAAGAGATAAATCTAAATGATAAGGTTAATATAGTTACCCAAAACTGTCTAAAACCTATTTTTTGTGTGGTTTTTGACCCATACCCACCCTATCCTTTAAATAATTCCTTTTGGAGCCATTATAAACCGAAAATGATTTTTTTATAAAATAATATTTCTAGCTTTTCCTAAGGTTCCCCTCACCCCTCTTATAAAAGGGCAGTCCCACTTCTCTCTAATTCACACCTTCAAAGCCATTTGGCTCGGCCAACCTCTGCCCAAATACCCTCTCAACTATACTCCCTTCATCCTAGAGGCCTTCCTTTAGTCATAAATCCATCCTAAGGAGACATTTTTATCAAATAAAAAGGAAGAACCCGAAGAAGAGGTAAATATTTAATCACCTCTTTCAAGTTCTTTTCTTCTTCCACTTCCTCTTTCTTTGTTGTTTCCATTATAAAATAATTACTCTAGTATATTCTATATAATTTGATGTTATTATAAATATGGTATGACCATATTCATTATTCTATCCATCCTTTTAATGACATGTCACCATACGTGTGTATGTATGGCTTACCGTCTCCACGTCGTGGTGTAATTGTTATTCAATACATTATTATTTGTATGGGTATAATAATGATGTGTAATTGATGTAAATAATAAATATAACATGATAATTATTCTGTATATATTATATACTATCCAATTATATATTATTTTAATATCAAAAGAATGATATTGTCGCCTGTGAGTACGTATGGATTATCGTCTCCACAAACAAGATGAGATTCATTCCCCATTATATCCATTAAAGACTAATTTTCATTAGATGATTAAAAATAATATTTAAATAATTAATATATTTCTGAATATGAATAGTACACATCCTATCCATAACAAACATTACTTATGTAATAAAGCATATAAAGGAAAACGAATTAGTTAACACCTGAAACGACGATAATATTAAGATATTATTAACAAAGTAATGTTAAAAGACCATATATGACATCATATTAATGTATATTATTCATTTATAATTTAATAAAAATTATTTCACCACTATATAGGAGGTTAAACTACCCTCAACCAAGGAAAAGTACAATGTACGATTTAATTTCACAATCTCTTTATTATCCAAGATTATTTTTACGTAAGTATCTACTGTGACTTCTTTATCATCCACATCCATGTTTCTTAAAAATGTATTCCAAAACATTTTTACTATTTACTATACAATGGGTTAATTTAATTTATACCCTTATTTTAACTTATATGTTTTGAAAGGAATCGTTCATTTGTTTTCCCAACAAGCGACTTTATGACTTTATCAACAAAATTAAGGTAAGAATGTTTTTTTAACTTATACGGCGGGTGCAGATATTTTTAACTGTTATAAAAATTTCGAAGCATCCCTTACCAGCTTATAAGAATATTTTCAAAATAAATGTTTTGTTTTATAATTATATTACTTTTAATTTATTTCAAAATAGTAAGAGATATTTCTCTAAAGAATGGGGGTTTTGATTTCATCTATGTCAACATCCTTTGATGGATTTTAAGATTATTTGAAGTTGATTTATTATGATACAAAAATTCCATATTATATTGAAGTTTTTGTGGTATGTTTGACTGTGGATTTGTTATTTCATACCATTCATGGTTTATAGATAATGTATTGACATTTCGTATGCCAGTCTTAATATGAATGTTTATGTTATGTTTAAACCTTTTCATATGAGGAATGCATTGGACTTAGTAAGTGATGGGTGGAGCCCACTATGGCTCCTTACTGCATCGATAGGTCTCATGAGACAAAGTAGTGTCTTGGCACAAGGCCTTGACAAAATATTATTTTTAGTCTAGGCAGAGGGCCTTGACTATGTGGTTATTAAGTCTGGCATTATGCATTCCATCATTATGAAAGTGGATATTGATATTGCATGTGATTATTAGACTAGTAGAATATCCATGTGAATATGTAAATGGAATTATTTTAACTTTTCCATATTATGCTTAATTTCAAATTTAAAAGGTGTTTGTTTTACTCTTATACATTGCCTTAAATGTTTATACTTATTTTTGAAAGTTTCCACTATATTTTTATCCTTACTGAGCATCTGAGCTCACCCCTTTATATGTTTTATTTTTCCCAGGATGCGAAGAAGTATATTATGACAGACCTATAGGGATAGTCTATGGGATCTCAGTGTTGTCTATAGAAACAATTTTTTTGTAGTTTTCCATTTTATGATGTAATGTAAACCTTATGAATGTATCTAGTACTTCCAAGGCTACTAAACTAACCAGTCTTTTGAGACTTGATCTTTTGTGATCATGCCAATGATATGTAAAAATGCACCGACTCTGGGATTCTGGGGTCAGGGCGTTACAGTCAGTATCATAAGAATTTTATTAAAAACATTGGAAACTATATTTAGGTAAGATCTTATTAGATCACATATCCCTAAGATAGATGTTGAGGAATAGTATAGAATAACTTCTTAAAAAAATTATTGTAGAGATTTTGTGAGTTTTCTAAGAAATACATCCCTTTCAGGATATGAGCAGGTAGAGGCGGCTCTGGAATAGATGTACTAAGGATTAAAACCTGGAAACACCACTTTGAGTTAGACTCAAACGGGAACTAGTGCATGAAAACATGCCTTGCTGCACTCTTGGTTACAACACTCCTGGGTGATATGCTTTGGATAATTCTCATTTTATTTACAAACCATTGTGAATGGTTTATGAGTATATACTTCCTCAAGGAATTTTTTTTTATGATTATGGATTATATCCATAAACTGTTCAATATACGTTAGGTATTTTAAATGTTTTTAATTACTCATTGCAATTCATAAACTGACCTAGTGTATGCCATTGTATAGAAATGGAACCCAGTAGAGGGAATGTGAACACCATCAATATGTATGATCCAAAGAGTAGTAAGGATTATATCTTTCATGGTATTAAGCCAACATTTAGAAGGTAAATAGTATCCCTTGTATTCTCAAAATATGAAGAAATAGTATCATGTGTTAATAAGTTATGTAATGAATTATCTAAGTCCTATGGCTTTAAAGGGAAGAAAGAGAAGAAAATGATGGAAGAGATAAATATGGATAAAGGGAAGAGGGAAAATAAGAGTTTTACTACATGTGATAACTGGGGAAGGAATAACCTAGGTAAATTCTTGAAGGGAATGGGAGTTTGTTATAAATGTGGAGAAAAAGGACACCAAGTACGTAATTTCAAGGGTAATAAAAAAGTTTCAAATTTATAATGCTTCATCTGCAAGGAGTTGGGACACTATGTGAATCAACGTCCAAATCATCAGAGTATACCCCAAATTCTTTTATTTGATAATAATAAAGTTATTATACTACCGAAGATGAATAGGAGTGATTAGATTTCTTACGTTGTTATTAAAGTATTGTGTCATTTGAGTATTGTATTAATGATGTACATGTTATAAGAATTATAGAGTATATAAGGATTGTACTGTAGTATTATTTCATTAAGGACTTGAGATTGTGTTGAGTCAAGAAAAGTGACTCAATAGCAGGTTAAATTTTTGGAAAATATATGGTTGAGAGAAAGATAAACCATAATATGGTTCTGATACTGAGGTAGTGATTTTGGAATAATACATGATTGATTTGGATAAATTTTATTGGATATTTTTTACTACCTTGAAACTGATTAATGATTTGTATATTACATAATTTTTTATTACAACATTTTTAGATTGAAGGAGTATATCCAGTATTCTATAATTAATAAGGGAGAATGAATATAATCAATAAGGTTTTATGGTAATTCAGGATGTTGCAGTGTTTTAAAATAATTCATGATGAAGGTGTTCACATGTTATTACGTGGGAAAAAGGATCTTCACTGTGTTTACCTTCCTTATAAATTTTGGACTGTGAGTTTGGACAGAAGTATTTTGGATAATTTTAGTTTGAGATTATTTTTGGGTTTCCATAAAAAGGGCAACCCGTAGGTCAGGCGGTAACCCGTAGCATCTGGCAAGGCCACGAGACTTGAACCCGCAACGGAAGGGCGACGAGGTTGTATCACATACCACTGGCCCATGTGATGTCCTAGATTTAATAATTTATTTTTTTTAGTTCTGGTAGATGAATTATAAATTCATTTTTTTTAACCCTATACGAATAGGATAAATATAATATTTTTTATGTTCTATTATCTTTTAGTGTGAAAGATGAGTTTGTGGTAGAAATTAGTTAAAGGATAGAACACTACTTGTCTAGTATATATATTTTTTATTCTCTTATTCTATGAATAAATTAATTATTAAACATTAGGTAAGAGATCTTAAAACTAAAAATATGTTATCCTAATACCTTATGTTTTTTTGAACCAATTATATTTTAAATAATCATAGATTGATGGCTTTGAGACCCTTAATTCTACAATTGTTTGTGATGGATTACCTCAATAACTCCCTATAAATAATTACATTTTTCCTCCAATAATGTGTCTCTAATTTCCACCAATGTTCTCCTAATCAAGATCGTAATTTAGTGGTGACTTTTTCATTCCCTTTTTCCTCTTATTAAGACTATATTTTATAAACCCAATTTCCGATGTGGGTTTTCCCACAAAGGTATTTTCTATTTTCAGTATTTTATTTTGGAAGAACAATTTCAAATTACGAGGATGCAATTTATTGCAGGGGGGAAGAATGTAACATCCCAAAATTTCATAGTATGTTATTTCTTCAAAGTAATTCAATAACTTGCACTACACGCAACATTAAGTTCAAGCGCACCACGACTTACCAAACTGGTCGTTCAAAAGAAGTTATGAATAGTATTAAATAAATTTTGAACATTATATCATCATTATAATTTTATAATACATATTATGAGTTTCTTAGACATAATAAAAAACAAATTCGTTTTTTCATATAAAAGAAGTATTTTTTTAAAAACATTCAATTTTACAGTATTTTAATGGCGAACCTTTTTTAACTCCAATATTTGAAACTTTTATATATTCAATTTGACAAACTAAATTTCTTCTTTATAATTGGGACATAAGAATTTATTTTTAATAAATATTTGGCATTTTTCTGATAACTTTCATATTTTGGTGAATAGTGAAAAATACTATATTTTAACTGAAAACATCTTTTTTAATCAGAATAATTTGTAGTGTTAAATTATACATTTTAATGGTTTTTAAGTATAAATATATTATATTTTTACCATTTAATCCAATTTTATTCATTGGAAATAATTTCACTTCGAAATTGAACATAAACAAGTATTAATCTTTTGTTAGTTATTATTCCTTACAAACACGCTTTTTGGTTTTGACAACGGAAATTAATTTTAAATTAATAAATGAAACTTTTGTGTTTTGAATTTGTTAAAATAGAATTAATTTCTGAATTTAGAATATAAAAATTAGCTTAGGGTGAATTTTTTTTTTCTGAAAACATTCAATTTGTAATGAATAGTGAAAAACACGGAGTTATTGTTTAAAACCGACTTTTTATTTAAATAATTATTTATTTTATTTAAATTTATTTTAGGTCAAAATAGATACATAATATCTATATAAGTCCAATTTAATTCATTGAAGTCAGTTTATAATAATTTTATATATATAAAAATTTTGTTGAACTTTTTACCGTCTTTTACCCACCTCCTAGGAGCATTTTCAAATTTACATAAAACTTAATTCTATCACTTCTATGAGTTGAATTTAGAAAATCCGAGAGTCAAAGTTGATATCAGTAAGTAAAATGTGTTTCAATAGGATGAAAATAATTTTTGGTGAATAGTAACTTTTGACTTTTATTTACCAGAGTTAAAAGTAAATAGGGTAATTAACTGTAAAAATGATATTATTATTACCCTAACACATATCCTAATTATGTTGGATAAGTGAAATTAGACCAAAAACAACCTTAGGAATAAAATATGATCATTTAGGTCCACTTGGTTTAGATTAGGACATTTATTATTATTTAATTGAAAGAAGAGTTAACAGTGTTAAATTCAAAGTTTAATGACTATACAATTTTTAAAATAGGGTTACACATAAGATAAATTCAACAATAAATATTCATTAGAGGGGTTGTGGATGGGCCTAATAATATAGTTTTGAGCATCACTATGTATCCTATGATGATGAGAATCCATCCACATATTGTTCTTGGATGAATATATTCCCTATTTGGATCTATCTCCTACATGGGGATAGGGGCATCTCATCCTTCCTTCACATAGATCTAACTCATGTGTGATGATTTGTTGTTGATATGGTGCTTTCTATATAGTTTAACGTTATGAATTGAGGACTTCAAACATAAAATTTAACGTCATGTGGTAAGGATGTCTCTGTATAATTTAATTTCATGTTTTCAGGATGTACTTGTGTAGTTTAGCATCATACAACCAGGAAAAAATATTCACTTGATAATATCTAGTAAAAGTATTCATTGAGAAATATCGCATTAGTGGGGGATGTTATACACTCTCCATACATTGTGTCCAATGATTAGGATTCATAATTATAGACCTTACATATGATGTAATGCCCTTCCCATTTAGGTTCCAAATTTAGAGGCTTCTTCCCTAGTATCATTAGGGTTCTGAGAGCCAATACCAGTTATCCTTTGTGCAATGAGAAGAGGATAAATTTTTATTAAAGTCTTATACAATCTGATTCTAAATGACTTCAAGATTGTGTAGTATACATAACTTGTTCTCATCGATCTTCTCTAACTCTTCCATCCACTTTTTTTATTGTTCATTATTTAAGATCTATCTGCAAATGGTTGTTCAGAGCGAATGTATCTATACGTCTATGGTAAAAACTACTTCAGTCCCATACAACAATTATTATGTAATATCTTGTGTAGTGGTACAGTAGTCCCATAAATCATGGAGGTTATTGTCTGAAAAGGACATCTTATCCTTGTTCATCATCTTTTATATTATATTTTAAAGGGTCTTATTGAAGGAATATATTTTCCATTTTTTTACATGGTAGCGAGATGAGTGATTGGTCTTGATTTTTTACTTCTGGTATAGTATATTCAACTCAATAGAATAGAATTTTGTGTCATTTTTTCTCAATATTGTTTGAGGGACCCCAAACCTAGTTTTGATATGGGACTTTATAAATTTGATGATATTATTCTTCCTAACTTTCTTGAGGGGTATTGTAACACCCCAAGCATCCATAATACGTTTCCCTTTGAATAATGCAATAGCTTTCATTGTACGCAACTTCGATATTATAACACACCACGACTAATCAAACTAGCCGTTATGAATAGTAATACATACTTTTTAAAAAAAATTAAATTTTATCTTTCAAAATGGACTTCATTTTTTGATTTGGAATACCGAAATTAGCTTAGGGTGGGTTTTTGGTATTTTTCTGAAAACATTCAATTTTTGATGAATAATGAAAAACACTGAGTTATTTTTTTAAACCGAATTTTTATTTAAATAATAATTTATTTTATTTAAATTTATTTTAGGTCAATATATATACATAATACCTATATATGTTCAATGTAATTCATTTTAGTCATTTTATAATGAGTTTAGATATATAAAATTTTATCGAAGTTTTTACCGTCTTTTACCCACCCCCTATGAGCATTTCCAAATTTGTATAAAACTTAATTCTACCACTTCTATGATTTTAATTTCAAACCTCTGAGAGACATGGTTGATATCATTAACTAAAATGTGTTTCAATAAGATGAAAATAATTTTTGGGGAATAGTAACTTTTTACTTTTATTTACCATGGTTAAAAGTAAATAGGGTAATTGAGGGTAAAAATGATAGTATTATTACCCTAACACATGTCCTAATTCTATTGGATAAGTATAATTAGACCTAAAACAACATTAGGAATAAAATATGACCCTATTTGGTCCACTTGGATTAGATTAGGACATTTATTATTTTTTTATTTAAAGAAGAGTTAAAAGAGTTAAATTCAAAGTTTAATAACTAAACAATTTTTAATATAGGGTTACACATAATATAAATTCTACTATAAATATTATTTAGAAATATAAAACAATTTAATACATAATTGAATTTTATTTATAATTTTTAGACATTAAATAATTAAATTTATTTATGACATAATGATGATGCATTAATTACCATATTAATGAATGATTAAAATAAATGATATTATAAATATCCAAATAAATCTAATTTGAGTATTATAATGAATTAAACTAATTTTATAGGATAATATAAAATTTTTTGGTTGATTAAATGTATTTATTTCGAAGTAATAAAGTTATTAGGAGTTTAAAAAAATCAATTATTATATAATGTCAAAATTGACAAAAATGATTTTTTAAAACAAATACAATATTATTGGTTGATATAATAATCCTAAAATATATGGTTAGGAAAAAATACTTATATAATGATATTTCTATCATTAATTAACCACTTGGGGTTCTCTTGGAAGTTTATAGTAAGTTTATTAACCATATAATATAAAAATACAAAGAGACATGGTAAATGCCAAACTATTTAACTAAGAGTTAAATCTAAAAGATATGGTTAATATAGTGACCCAAATCTATCTAAAACCTATTGGTTGAGTGGTGTTTAATTCCTCCCTACCCTATCCTCTAAATAATTTATTTTCGAGCCATTATAAACCAAAAAATATTTTATTATAAAATAATATTTCTAGCTTTTCCTAAGGTGCCCCTCACCCCTATTATAAAGGGGAACTCCCCCTTCTCTATAATTCAGACCTTCAAAGCCATTTGGATCATCAAACCTCTGCCTAAATACACTATAAACTATCCTCGCTTAATCATAGAGTCCTTCCTTTAGTCATAAAGCCATCCTAAGGATCCCTTTTGATCAAATCAAAAGGAAGGACCCGAAGAAGAGTTAAATATTCCATCACCTCTTTCAAGTTCTTTTCTTCTTCCACTTCCTATTTCATTGTTGTTTCCATTATAAAATAATAAATTCACTATCTTATATATAATGTGATGTTATTATAAATATTTCACAACCATATTCATTATTCTATCCATCATTTGAAAGACATGTCACCATATGTGCGTGCATGCGGCTTACCGTCTTCACGTCGTGGTGTAATTGTTATTCAATACATTATTATTTGGATGGGAATAATAATGATGTGTAATTGATGTAAATAATAAATATAACATGATAATGATTCTGTATAAATGATATACCATCCAATTGTATATTATTTTAATATCAAAAGAATGATATTGTCACTCATGCGTACGTACGGATTACCATCTCCACGAACGTGATGAGATTCATTCCCCATCATATCCATTAAAGAATAATTTTCATTAGATAATTAAAAATAATATTTAAAGACTTAATGTCATTCTGAATATTAATAAGATACATCCTATCCATAACAAACATTACTTACATAATAAATCAAATAAAGGAAAACGAATCAGTTAACTCCCAAAATGACGATAATACTAAGATATTATTAACAAAGTAATCTTAAAATAACATATATGATATCATATTAATATATATGATTATTGTATAATTTAATAACAATTATTTCACCATTATACAGGAGGTTAACCTACACTCAACAAAGGAAAATTATAAGGTATGGGTTAATTTCACAATCTTTTTATTATCCGGGATTGTTTTTACATAATTATCTACTGGGACCTCTTTATCATCCACATCCATGTTTCTTTAAAATGTATTACAAAACATTTTTAATATTTACTATAAAATGGGTTAATTTTATTTATACCCTTATTTGACCTTATATGTTTTGAAATGAATCTTTCTGTCGTTTTCCAAACAAGTTACTTTATGACCTTTTCAACAAAATTAAGGTAAGAATGTTTTTTTAACTTATACAGCAGGTGTGGAAATTTTCCACCTTTATAAAAAAGTTGAAGCTTCCCTTACCATATTATAAGAATATTTTCAAAATAAATGTTTTATTTTATAATTATATAACTTTTAAATGATTTCAAAATAGTAAGAGATATCTCTATAAAAAAGGGGGATTTGATTTCATCCATGTCAACATCCTTTGATAGATTTTAAGCTTATTTGATGTTGATTTAATATGATACAAAACTTCCATATTATATTGAAGTTTTTTTGGTATGTTTGACTGTGGATGTGTTATTTCATACCATTCATGGTTTATGGATAAAGTATTGACATTTTGTATACTAGTTTTAATATGAATGTTTATGTTATGTTTAAACCTTTTCATATGTGGAATGCATTGGACATAGTAAGTGACGGGTGGAGCCTGCTATAGCTCCTTGATGCATCGATAGGTCTCATGGGACAAACTAGTGTCTTGGTACAAGGCCTTGAAAAAATCATAATTGTATTCTTGGCACAAGGCCTTGACTATGTGGTTATGAAGTCTGGCATTATGAATTCCATCATTATGAAAGTGGTTATTGATATTCCATGTGATTATTCAACTAGTATAATATCCATGTGAATAATTAGATGAAATTATTTTATTTTTTATTTTCCATATTATTCTGAAGTTCAAGTTTAAAAGGCTTTTCTGTTAGTCTTATACATTTCATTAAATGTTTTTGCTTATTTATGAAAGTTTCTGCTACATTGTTATCCTTACTGGGCATCTGATCTCACACCTTTCTATGTTTTATTTTTTCCAGGATGTGAAGAAGTATATTATGACTGACCTGCAGGGATATTCTATGGTATCTCAGTGTTTTCTATGGAAACAATTTTGTTGTAGTTTTCCATTTTGTGATGTAATGTAAAACTTGTGAATGTATCTAGTATTCCAAGGCTACTAAACTAATCGGTCTTTCGAGACTCGATATTTTCTGATCATGCCATTGATACATAATTATGCACCAACTATGGGGTTCTGGGGTCGAGTAATTATATGGATGGCCTTGATGAATCACAAATAAGGTAGACCCACCATGGGTGAAGTAAGAAGAAGTGTGGTTAAAGGGATTTGATGCCTCGGGTTACATAAAATGAGTGGGGGAATAATGGATATATCATAGTTATATTAAATTGGGAAAAATAATAAAGATTAGATTTTTAACTGATTATGTAGTTTGAGTTACTGATTTCTATCACTATATACTAGATAAAATAGCTGAAACTTTGACCAACATGGTTTGGATTCAATTTTAGACCAACCATGTTCAAAC
The DNA here is from genome assembly GCA_963277665.1 of Viscum album. Lineage (NCBI taxonomy): Eukaryota > Viridiplantae > Streptophyta > Magnoliopsida > Santalales > Viscaceae > Viscum > Viscum album. The sequence continues at coordinate 155,094,349 of OY728145.1, forward strand.
TATTAGAGATAGAAAATTAACCTACACAATTTTTTATGCTTCTATGTGGAATAAAAACAATTATAAGATCAAGAGGGAGTGAATAAATCCTCATCCCAAAGATCCTTCTTGAAATAAATTTGAAATAATGAATAAATAATATAAATACATACTATCCACAAAAGAACATGTCCATCATATGCATCTCCTTCAAATAAATTTTAACGTGTTTGACAAAGATCACTGAGTGGAAGACAAATGATGCCCTCTCTAAAGATATCCACTATTAGAGATGAATTATACATCATATGTGAGAGAATATCCATCCTCAATTATGTGCTAGAATCTCAAAAAGTAAATGGGGTATGAGAAGAAGTGCTTCTGGTTTCTAGGAGGTTTAAAAAGCATCATCACACACAACCAGCTGTGATCACATGCTAGTGATATATATAAGCACCTAAGGATGATACTTGGTTTTATTTCATTTATTCATGAAATATAATGCATGAATAAATTTTAGGTCTATTATATTAATTTATCCCACTAGTTCATCCCCTCCTAAAAAATTCATCTTATGAAATCTTTATTTTGATAATATCAATCTTGAGAGAATGATTGAGGCTAAGGTTGTAGGCATGAAATCTTATTTCGGGCATGCCTTATGAAAATTACATTTTAAGGATTCCTTTTAAAATGATATCATATTCTATAATATACAAAAATTCTTTAGGTTATACAAAACTCTTCAATATCCCACTTGAACTAAAGCCCAAAATACTTTGTTATATTTCACTATATATTATATATTATGCAATAACTTGTGAAATCACATAAAAATTACTTTTGAATATCTTTCAAAATGATTTTATAAAGTTATAAAATACATAACCTCTTATCACATATTATACAATACCGTATGAAAACCCATCCAAAACACCTTTTTGGATTAACATTAAAAATATTTTAGAGTAACTCTTTGAGTTAAACTAAATAATTATTCATTCGACCAAAATGTGTGACCCCATGGGCCTTTATAGAATTGAAAACAAATAAAAATCTCTAGATTCATATATTTTGGAAAGTAATTGCCTCTTGAATTTCATCAATGATAATCAAGATATAAATGGACCTGGGGTGATATTCATCAAACACATCAATCTCTAAACATGTCCACTTATATACATCATATGCAAACAAACATTTTCATATTTTCCCTTTGTCCATGACATAGAGTTACTATGGGACTTGGATGTTGGATTAGTCATGAAATTCCTTATTTTAATGATAAAAATTATTTTTGTTTTTTTAATATTTTATACATTTTATATAACTTATATTTTATTCTAAAAAATTTATAAAAAATTTCTATGTCTTGAATTGACTATGGAGAAAAAGAATCCATACTATGGACCATGATCCTAGAAAATTAGAAATTCGTGAAGTATATAATAGACCTCTTGAAGAATCCATCAACTGTATGAAGAAATATAAAAAATATAGTTTTGATAAAGTACGACAGTGTCCACATACCAAATGATCAATTTAAGTATATTAGCTGAAATGTGATGGAAATATTATTAATGAATCACGTGATCGCATGTTGTATCTCCTAGAGACCATAACTATCAGTATTTTCACAAAGGATTCAATCAACATACAAAAAAGTGAATTCGTTTCATTCCTAATGGATTAACCATAGTTATTTTCTTCTGAACTATTCAATCGACCACATGAAAAACTAATAGAATGTATGTTCATGTTGAATCGATCACATTGTTTTTTCATCTATCAAAAATCTCACCAAGACTTGAAGTAACCACAAAACAAAGTGGAAAAACCCTATGAAAAAATAAGTTTTTCATAAATTGATTGGGATACTAAATTTTTAAGAAAGGAAACCACATGATTGCTCATAAAGTTGATTACTCACATATTTCAGTTCTGATGTATCTAATTTCTCATGTAGTTGTTTTCTCAATGTAGCCAATTTCTCATGTAGTCGATTGGACTACATGGCCAATTTTTGACTTGTTTCTAAATTTGTGACATAGTAATTTCATTGAATATCAAATAGTAAAAAAAATATCTAATGATTGGGTCAACTGTAAGGACCTGTAATCAACCATATGGCCTTCTAAATGATTTTGATGAGGCCTACCGATGCCTCAAGGAGCTATAGCAGGCTCCACCTGTCACTTACTAAGTCCAATACATTCCTCATATGAAAATGTTTAAACATAACACAAACATTCATATTAAAACTAGTGTATTAAATGTTAACACATTATCCATAAACCATGAATGGTATAAAAATAAAACATCCACAAGAAAACATATCACAAAACCTTAAATAGAGTATTAAATATTTATATCATAATAAATCATCCTCAGTCAATAATAGAATCCCATAAAGTATGTTGACATAGTAGAAAATGATCACTAAAAATCTTTGAAAGAAATATTCCTTTTTCGTGAAAACATTTAAAAGTATCACTGTTTATCAAAAAGTTGTTTACAAGATATTTTTGAACCAAAGTGTCCCATGCCACTTTGAAATTTTTAAAAGGAATTTAAATTTTAAAACATTAATTTCTATATAAATAAAATATTAAAACAATTTTTAAAACATGGACATTAATGAGAAGTATTTAGACGAATAAATTTTTAAAACATTTAAAATGATATTTTAGTTAGAGTTCCTAACCAAATGATAAATGCTTGAATTCAAATAATTGAGGTAATCAAACCTTTTTAATATCATGAGAATAAATGGATTCAGGATATACTTTGTCAAATACATTATATACACCAAATAAAAGTGAATTGGCACATAACAACAAAGAAGTCTCAATGGAATGTAAGTTGAGATGAATTCCTTTATAAAGATTGTATCATTAGGTTGGGATAAATCAATTACATAATTATGTGTAACAAATATAAATACACTAAAAATTATTGGATAATAATTGTAAATCAATCATAGGACATTCACACATATTCCTGTAAAAACAATAGTAATGACTTGGATGTTTAACTCAATGAATAGAAATTGAGTCAATATTACACTTATCAAGTTTATATCGAATACTTGAGAGTTTATAAATGGTGTGATTATGTGTATCAAAAGTATATCCAAATAAAGGGGAGTGTAAATCACTACATAATTAATTAAATAGTGATTTCACACATAATCTTGGAGTAAAGTAACCAATGATGTATTCGTAAAGCCCAATGAGTGGAAATTGAAATTTGAAATTCCCTTACCGATTTGGTAACTTACGAAACATACACCCCATGAAAGAATTATTATACAATGAAAATATAAATACCCAAAAATTATATTATATTAAATAATAAATACAATCATGGGCAGTACGTACACCACAAAAAATGAAATATTGGCAATATAGAATGAATCTCACTGGAATAATAAGTGAGATGAAAACCCCTTACTATGTTATAACAAATCGAGCCATATGAAAAAAAGTTAATAACCACCAGATTAATCACATAATACTATTAATATAAATAGAATCATGATAATATATATATATATATAATGGCAGTAAACAATACACCACATGCAATAAATAAGTGGTGAACAATGGAAATATCACGGGAATAAAAGTGAGATAAGAAACCCCTTACCATGTTGTAATAAATCGAGTCGTATGACCCAAAGTTAATAACCACCAAATGAATCAAAAAATAACATGAATACAAAGATAATAATGATAATATATATATATCATATGGAAGTACACAATACCCCACATGCAATAAATAAGTGGCGAACAATGGAAATCTCACGAGAATAAAAGTGAGATAAGAAACCCTTTACCATGTTGTAATCAATCGATTTGTATTACCAAAAGTTAATAACAACCAAATTAATCACATAATACCATTAATATAAAGATAATAATGATAATATATATCAAATGGCAGTACACAATACACCACATGCAATAAATAAGTGGTGAACAATGGAAATCTCACGGGAATAAAAGTGAGATAAGAAACCCCTTACCTTGTACCTTTCCTTAGCCGAGGGTATGTTAAACTAATTTATAATAGTTAAATAATTGTTATTGAATTATAAAATAACTTTATACGTAAATATGATATCATATATGATCCAATAATTTTTCTTTGTTAATAATATTTTAGTTGGTATCATCGTTTTGGGTGTTAACTAGTCTGGTTTTCTTTTATATGCTCGGTTATGTAAGACATGTTTGTTGTGGATGGGATTTATTTTATTCATATCCAGAATTATATTAAGTTATCAATCATTATTTTTAGTAAAAAAATGAAAATTATTCTTGAAATATTACGATGGGGAGTGAATCTCATCGTGTTCGTGGAAACGATAATCTGTACGTATGCATGAGCAAAAATATCATTATATTGATTATGAAATCGTATGTAATTGGATAGTATATCATATATACATAATAATTAACATTTTATATTTATTATTTACATTATATATACTCATTATTATACCCATACAAATAATGAAGTGTTTGAATAAGAAACTACACCATGACGTGGAGACGGTAAGTCGTACGTACGCATGTATGGTTACTTTGTGATTCGTATGATGGATAGAATATTGAAAATGGTTGTACCATTTTTATAATAACATTAAATTATATATAATATACTGTATTTATTATTTTATAATGGAAACAACAAAGAAAGAGGAAGTGGAAGAAGGAAATAACTTGAAAGAGGTGATGAAATATTTACCTCTTGAGGTTCTTCTTTTTATTGGATCAAAATGGCTAAATAAGTTGTCTTTATGACCAAATAAATGCCTCTAGTAATAAGGGAGGAAATTTGGAAGGATATTTGTGTAGTTTTTGGCCGATCCAAATGGCTTTGGAGGTGTTAAATTAAGAGAAAGGTAAGTACCCTTTTATAAGAGAGGTGAGGGTCACTTTAGGAAAAGCTTGAAATATTATTTTATAATAAAATCATTTTCAATTTCTAATGGCCCCAAAATAATTTATTTAGAGGATAAGGTGGGTATGGGTCGAAAAAATCTCAACCAATAGGTTTTATACTGGTTTAGGTCACCATATTAACCTTATCTTTTAGAATTACCTCTTAGTTAAATAGTTTGACATTTACCATGTCTCTTTGTATTTTAATATGATATGGTTAGTAAACTTACAATAGCAAGCCAAGAGAAACCAAAGTTGTTCATTATTAATATATATAACCTTATCTAAGTCATTTTTCTGAAACTTATATTTTTAGTAATATTATATAATTTAATAATATAATATTTATTTTGAAAAGTCATTTATGATAATTTTGAGACTATTTAGTATTTGGTTTTTGTGAAAGTCATCACAACTTGATTACTTCGAAAACAATACATTGAATAAACCTTAATTTGTCATATTAACCTATAAAATTCATGGATTACATAAAAAAGTCGAAAAATTATTTATTTTAATATTTATAATACCATTTATTTGATTCTTTCTTTAATAAGGTAATTACCACATCATCATTGCATCATAAATAAATTTAATTATTTAATATCTAAAAATTATAAATAAAATAAAATTATGTAGGAAATATTTTTATCTTTATAATTAATATTTATAGTTTATAATATAACTTATATAACCGCATTTTAGAAAAATTTACTAAAAGATTTATGTTTATGTCATTTTTGTCTTTACTATAAATTATTTAATATAAATTGTCATTGTCCCTATCAAGTGGCTACATGGGGTCCCAAAATCAACCCAAGGGTTCCCATGGTCGGAAATGTATCCAAAAATAGTAATATGACACATGTTAGGGTAATCTAATATTATTATAATATTATTTTGTTACCGTTATTTACCAAATTTACCTTTTAACTATGGAAAATAAAATATTTACCGAAGTAATTATTCATAATGTCTAAAAATATAAGTTACCTATTTACACAATTTGAACTTCCTGATTCCAAATATGGAATCTATTTTTCCAAATTCAAAACATAGAAGTGGCAGAAATTAATTTAAAATTAATTCTCGTTGTCAAAACAGAAAGAGTGTTTTTAAGAAATAATAACTATCGAAAGATTGACATTTGTTTTTGTCCAATTTAAATGTGAAATTACATACAATGAACATAATTTTAATAAATAATAAAAATATAATCTAATTATACTTCCAAACCATTCAAATGCATAATTTAACACTATAAATTATTTTTATTAAAAAATTTGTTTTCAATTGAAATTTTGTATTTTTCAGTATTCATCAAAATATGATAGTTATCAGAAAAGTATCAAATTTTATCCAAAATAAATTTTTATTTATTGATTCTAAATAATAACTCAATAAAATTTAATTTAATATATATAAGTGTCAAATATTGGCTTTAAAAATTCCATTAAAAGGTGGTAAAATTGCATTTTTTGAAAATTACTTCTTTTATCTGAAAAATGAATTTGTTCTTATATTGTGTCTAAGAAACACATAATATGGATTATGAAATTATATGGAGTATATAAAATTCAAATTTTAGTTAATACTATTCATAACTGCTTTTTGAACAGCTAGTTTGGTAAGTCGTGGTGCACTCGAACTCGGTGTTGTGTGTAGCGCATGCTATTGAATTACTTTAAACAAAATAACATACTATAAAATCTGGGGGTGTCACATAATTGGAGAAGTCTTGGTATCATATTGAAAATGAACCTATTTTTTAATCAAATGTGTATTTAAACTTTTTTAAAATATTTTTATATTATATTTAAAATATTATTTAAAAAAAATACTTTGATTATAAATTATTAAAAGTAATATTTCTAGTCTTTAGTTTGAGTAGATTAATTTCAAAATTATAGGATAATCATAATATTTTTTTAACAATATTTTAATTGGAGTTTTGAGAGATTATTCAATAGAATTAAATTAGTTATACCTACTTTATTATGTACTTGGGTTGTATTTAAATCTGGGGATTTTAATTTAAATTGTTTTAAATAGAAATTTTAATTGGAAAATCAATTGAACCCCTCCCCCTCTTCTATTTTCTACTCTGACTAACATTTGGTATCAGATGATTTATTTTCTTCTTTTTCATGACATGAAATTTTGATCATGATTCTAAAAATATCTTATTTTATATTTTTCCTTCAATTTATAATTATGGAAGCTAAGTATTATTTTGATGCTTCTGAAAATTCACAGTATTTAAATGGTCAGTATTATGGATAGTGAAAGATAAAAATGATAATCCATCTTGAACGAATGGGTTTTTATATTTTGGGATCGATTTAAGATCAATATAAAAATCCTAAAACAACTAGAAATAATTTTATATTACTACTAAAGTTGTTTTGGATTAAAACTAAAAACATTTGAATTTTGTTTTTTGGTTTATGAGAAGATGAATTTAATATAATATATTTATGTTTAACTTGTTATAAAATTTTATATAACCTTTCTATGTCACATTATGGGACTTCCAATTTTAATAAAATGAGAATAAATAAATATACTATTATGTTTGATACATTAAACATGATTCCTCATGAATCTATTTGTAACATGTATCTTAGGTTCAATGAGGCAATTAACACTAGAATTAAACTTGGAAAAACTATGATTGATAAAGATCAAGCGATGAGAATCTTGATATTTATTCTATATCAAAGGAGAGGTACTTCAGTTTCTATCCAAGAATCATGTGACATCAATAAACTACCAGCCAAAGGGTTACTTGGAAAACTAATAATGTATGAAGAATTGATTAAGGTAAACAATGAAGAGGATGAGTTGAAGAGAAGATCAAATTCTTTTAAAGAATCGCAATTGAAATATAAAGAAGTTGTCAAATGAAAAGGTTCAAGTGTAAGTAAAGGTGATGTTGAGAGTGATGAGGAAATGGATTATTTATCTAGAAAATATTAAAATATTTATAAAATGACTAATGTTGGTCAGATTAGAGTAAAGAAGAGGGAGTGAATTGAGTATATATAAAAAAAATTCTTGAAAAGTATACTTAGAAAGGTTCCTGAATAAATTTAAATACAAACCAGTTAATCAAAGTAATACGGTTATGAAAGTTTTACTGTTTAAATAACTTCTCAGAATATTGATTAATTCTCAGTAATCTAAATATCAATTATTAATATTACTTTTGAAGTTATTCTAATAAGTAAAAATAGTTATAAATTCTTTCCAATATTAACTATCAAAGTAAATTTAGTGATTTCAAAATTATACAGTAAAATATATTAAACTTAATTAAACAAAATAGCAGATATAAAACAAGTGGTTAAGTATCAAGCTGAGACATAATCCACTCTACTTGGCTATCACTTGGCATCAAGTAGTTTATATTAATAAACTTGATCCACACCCTGGATCGGGGTAAAAAACAGTACACAAGACATTCCAGGTCACATGACCTCTTCCACAGTTCATTGTGGGTATGAACTACCAGGTCACATAGAGACCTCTTCAACACTTATATGTGGGAATAAAAAAGGGTAAAAAGACGTGAGAGGATGGATATATTGTATCCTCCAGTTTAATGTAGTAGACAGTGTGTGTTTTTATATATACACATGCACACTGCTTGAAAGATAAAAATAATACACAATAGAAAAAAATGATGAGATAAGGTTAGAAGTGATCTGAGTGTTATTCTATACAACTATGGACTTCTAGGATGAAGAAGGTGTAGGAATCAAGTCCTCTTGGAAAAAACAGAGTATCACAAGTTTGGTGCTCTGGTTCATATTTGGATCATGTTCTTCATGGAGTCTTTATTGTGAATATGTTCTCAACTCTGATCAATGTTATCAAATTGAATTATTCATGTGTTCTTAAGATTTATTGATTTTCATGTGTTGATTCTCTTCTCAAGAATACTTGTGATTCTTCATTATCATGCACACTTCTTTCTATATATTTTTATTCTATATTTTTGTTTCTGTCCACACTGTTATTTTTATTCTTGGATTGCATGTGTTGGAGCTGACAGGATGCATGTATTTTGTACCTCATACCTCGTACTGTCAGGTGACATCTCTACAAATAAAAATTAATTATTACATTGCATTTAAAAGCTTTAAATATGACCGTTAGATATTAAATTGAAAAATTAAAAAACAGATTAAGAAATGGTGTCACAGCCTGTTTGGAAATGGTTTCTCCATTAAACAGTGTCTCCTTGAAATTGTGTATTCTTGAAATGGTGTATCCTTATTTTCCTTTGAGCGGTGATATAGTCATGATGGCACAGTTGTATAGGGATCGGGAACCAGTAGCACAGATGCAGTGTTTGATCGCAGTGTCTAGTCACGTTCTCTACATGGTCACGGTGTCTGATCATGGTTTCTGGGTCACAATGTCTTGGTCACGGTGTCCGGTTTATGGTGTCTAGATGGTAAAGCTATCTGGATCACAATGTATGTAGGGTCATGGTGTCTGGTCACGGTGTCTGGGTCCTTTTACTGAAAAATGTAACCAGTGGAAGACTCACGGTTTCTCAGACTTATCCAAATATCTGTACGCAAACATAAACATTGATATTTATAGAATGGATCACACTTAATCATTTATCAAGGAAATCCATTATAACACAAACATAAAATAGTTTAAAATAATTAAACATATCACTTAAGATCTTGGATAGGTTAATTTAAAGTATAAAAAAACTAATCATCTGTACACATGATTTTAGATAGATTAAACAGGATTAACAAGATTTATAGAATGTACAGGATTTGTGATCATTAAAACATTATTAACACGTGAGGAGTCCAACAAATAAGTTCTTTCATAAATCAAAATTACAAATTAAAATATGAAAAATGATAAAATTTGATGAAATATTAGAAGAAGGACGATTTTTAAATTGATATCACCTGCTATGAATATAATAGTAAAAAACAAATAAAGGCCAATTATACAAATTCCAAGTATAAGAAGAAATATTTGGATAGGTAGAAAAGATCAAAGAGAGAAATGAAGTTCATTGAGATGGTATCTGATGATCATTCTAATGACTCAGTTTCAAGATGAGATAATATAGATAAATAAGAAATTCTATGCTTTACGGATACTGACTCTAAGGTTTCATCTACTTATTTTTCTCATATATCTGGTGATTTTGAAATTACTACTGAATAATTAAAATAATATTATGTTATTCCTAATGAAACTATGAAGGAGCTGAAGCATAAAGATATTTTTAGATAAGTCTTCTCTTTGTATAGTACAAGAGAAGAATTAGGATTTTTTCAAATAAAATATAGATCTTAATTAAGTAAATGAATAACTCCAAAAGTATTTAGAATGCTTTATTTATAGTATACAAACTAATAATATCATTTTGGTTGAGAAACAAAATCCAAAAATTAAATCTCCATTTGGTTATGGATCTGGACAAGAAGGGAAACTATAAAAAAATTCATTCCCTATTCTAAAAAACAAGCCATTATTCTCAAGAAAAAATACTAGTTTCAGAATAAAAACTAAAAATTTTGGTCTTAAAATGAATTTCCAGGCTAAATTTGTTATTTATATTGTAAAAAATATATGAAATAAATATGGATTCCAAAAACTTTTTTTCCAACCTTTTGGAAATAAATATATATTGGTGCCAAAATAAATGTGAATTTAATTGATTTTATGAGAAATGTTTTAAGACATCCAATAAAAATATATGGTATCTAGATAGTGGATGTTCCAGAAATATGACAGGAGACTATTAAAGATTCAATAAAGCTATTAAAGTTGATAGTGTACATGTCACTTTAGATAAAAATTGAATAATAAAAATCCTTGGATATAAACAAAATGGTAAATCCAAATATATCTTTATTTCTAATTTTTTATTTAATTATGGTTTAAATAATGAACTAAACTGTATTTTATAGTAATTAGAGGATTATTTTAATGTTAAATTTGAAAAAAAAAATATTATGATTTATTATTCTAGGTTTTATTTAGTATTTACTTATTTAAGAAATTATAATTTTTATTTTGTTAATCTATATTCATTGTGGTCTCTGAAATCTTACTTTTTGACTTCTTTCCAAAGAGAATCCTAGTTGTGGAATAGGATATTAGGCCACTATAATTTATACTCACATAGAAAGACAAATAAGAATGTTTTATATTAGGATATATCTAGGAAGTAATTTCCTAATGACATAGTGTGAAATATTTGTTAAATGGAAAGTAATATATAATATCATTTAAACCATAGAAACATATTTCTACCTATAAACCACTATAAGTTATTTATATGGATCTTTTTCACATCTATAGTTTCTAGTTTATCTATAAAAAACAATAAATATGTTATTGTTTATTATTATTCAAGATATAAATGTGCATTTTTCCTTGCATATAAGTGTAAGATCCCATTATGTTTTGAAAAATATACAATTTTAGTAAAAAATGTAATGCACTAAGTGTAAAAACTCTGATAAGTGATCATGGAAACGAATTTTAGAATCAAGAATTTGAATGTATCTACTCAGAACATATCTATACTTATAATTTATTCACCTAGAATGCCACAAAAATGAGGTTGCTTTAAAAATAAATACGACTCTTCAAGAAATTTATCAATAAATTCTTAGTGAATATGACTTAAAAGTATACTTTTGTGATGAATATATTAACATAAAATGTTATGTGATTAATAGGGTTCTTATTATACCAATCTTGATAAATAGTTATAATGGATTATGAAATGGAAGAAACCTCCAAAGTAAATTACTTTATAATTTTTGGATTTAAATTCTACATTCTAAATAAAAAGGATAACCTCGATAAGTTTTCACCAAAAATATAAAAAGAAATTTCCCAAATTTATTCAACCACTAGTGAAGCTTATAAAATCTCTAAGAATAAATCTAAGGCTATGAAATATGTTATCCATGTCACTTTTGATGAGACATATCAACATGAACTTATACCTACCTTATAAAATTTTGAGGATGATATTCCAAATATGAATATCAAAAATACCACTAAAGAATCTAATATTTCTTTTGATTTACCTAATAAATCTCTTTCTAGAAACATTAAAATTCTTCATGATATAGAATAAGTCATGGAAGAACAAAGTAATTTAGTCCCAAAAACCATTAGATTAATTAATAACCATCCCCTAATGTTGTTATAGGAGACCTGGATAAAGGTACTCAAAACCAAGACTTATATAGGCACCAGCTTAAACATGAAGCCTTATTATCAGTGTTTGAGCCTAAAAACATCAATCAATAGAAAAATTATTATCATTGTGTAATTGATATTGTTAAAGAATTAAATTTTTTTGAACTAAATAAAGTCCAAGAATTAGTGGAAAGACCTAAATAATACCACACTATTATCACTAAGTGGGTATATAATAACAAGGTGGATTAATATGTCACAATAAATAAAAAATAAAATTGATTTATTACACAACTGTATAGTTAATAATAAGGGATTGACTATAAAGAAACCTTTTCTACAGTGGCTATACTTGAAGCCATCTAAATACTGATTTTTTATATAGAACATCTATCTTTAAAATTATATCAAATGGACATCAAGTGTGTATTTATAAATGGGTGTATTATTTAGTATTTATTTATATAGAAACACCCTAAATTTTAAAAAACATATTTTCTAAATCATGGTTTTAAATTAAATAAACATTTTATGGCTTAAAACCATATCATAGATCTAGGTATGATAAGTTCATAACATTTCTTATTTCATATGGGGTTTCAAAAGGTATTATTGATCCTACAATATTTATAAAAATAATTTAAATGGAATTTTTTGTAGTTAAAATATATGTTGTTAAAATTGTTTTTATATCATCCATACATTCTTTGTGTAAAAAGTTCTCAAAATTTATGTAAAATGAATTTTTAATTAGATTCATGGGTGAACAGAAGTTCTTTCTTAGATTTACAATTTTTCTAAATAATGATGAAATTTTTTTAAATCAAAGAAAATCCACAAAGTATATTTTAACATATTTTGGTATTGATGTAACTAAAGGTAGTGATACTTATATGAGTATAAGATATAATATAGATCTGGATGAAACTATAAATTCACTTAACCACAAAACTTCTAGTGGTTTCAATGGAAGTTTACTATGAATAACTCTTATTCGAACTAATATTATGTCTAGTGTGTGAATGTGTGATATTTTTCATGAAAATCACAAGGAATAACATTGAAATAATAATAAAATAATTTCCATATACAGTAAATGTACAACCAATTTTAGTATATTTAATACTAGATTACATGATTTTGATCTAGTTAGCTATTCTGATGCTAATTTTTGTGGTTTTATGTTTTATTCAGAAAATTAACTCTAAAACATGTTATGTTTTGGGAAATCCTGTAGTATAATGGTTTCATAAGAAACAAAAAATTGTTGAATTAGATACTACTAAAGCTGAATACATAGGTGTAGGTAGTTTTTGTGCACATATTTTCTTGATGTAACACACATTTATAGATTATAAAAATCAATTCATACATGCCCTTATAAATTATTACAATTATATTTATACTACTATTTCAAAAATGGTTGTCACTCAATCTTAGAAAAAACACATTTATATAAGACATCACTTTTTGAAAGATCATTTTCAAAAAATATATATTACTCTATAATTATTTGGTTCTAAACGTTATCTTGATGATGTTTTTACAAATCATATGATTTATGAGAAATTAAATTATATCAAACATGATTTAGGTGTGATAAACTAGGATTAATATATATTATTCTAAAATTATTTAATTTATCTCTCTTTTTATCTCTATAATTTCTTTGAAATTTTCTAGTTTTAGGGAATATTTTGAAAATAGGATATTGTATGTATTTTAAGTATATTAAAATTTGGTTCCCATGTGTTATTGTAAAAAATATCCCAAAATGATTTTATTTTCATAAATTATAATATGAATCGTCGCATTAATTTTCAAACATGAACTGGACAATTTCATCAACCCATTCTAACCAAATACCTAGAATTTCAACCTTTATGTATCTATTATGAATAGTGGAGATGAAGTGATCATTATAGGAATATTCTCATGAATTATCATTTTCTTCCAAGATAACAATGGGAAGATCCATTAGGTCTCATAATATTTCAAATCCACATCTACTTCATTGAGAAGTCATCCCCAAGAAATAATTTGATGCCAAATGGTTTAGAATGAGTTGTTCTCTACTTTAGAGAGATATACTCCATCGGGGATGGAACAAGTTGTTCCTGGATAATGATCATCCTTTTTAAACTTTTTAGGGTAATATTTTAATTTGAATATGGGTTTTATAGTTGTAAATTATGTGGATATCATAATAACTATTTTAGATGGTCAATAATGTGAATATTATTCAACTCAATGGGATGAAAGCTTAAGAGTACCACACCAAGGTGATTTTGAAGAAAATCAAACATAAATTTCTATAAACCATCTATATGTCCATATTTTAAATTCTCTAGAATATTAAACCAATGATATAACTCTTCAAATTCCTAGTTATATCACTACAACATAAATCACTTTTATCAACGATCTTTTAGTGGCGGTTTACAAAACCGTCGTGAAACCTTTCGTTAAAAAGGTTTAGCGGCGGTTTATTAAAAACTGCCATGAAACCCATTTAATTTTTTACAGTGGAAACACCCCCCCCCCCACCCGAGGTGACACACTTCTCCCCTTGACCCCGTGACACTTCACCCCCCAACGAGCCACAACTCTAGCTTCATTCCCCTCCCGTGATGTCAGTGACCTTGCCACTGGTTGCTGCTGACCTCCCTTCTCCCCCTGACACCCACGATGTCGGCTTCTCCCCTAAACCCATAGAGTTCTTACCCTAGGTCAGCTCCCCTCTTCTGTCGTCGGTGGTTTTCTCGTATTTAGTTATGTTTTTGTGTGTAATGGTTAGAAGAATCTTGTGGAGGAAAAATGCATAAGGTTTTATGTAGTTTCATTATTTTTGAGTCATTTACATAATTTATTTTGTTTTATCATCAAATTTGGATGAATTAATTTAATGTATTTACTTCATATATTTGGGTTTTGTTTTGAAATGAGCTCAAAGATGTTCCAAGAGTGATCCATACTCCATTTCTTGAAGTTACAGGGTGGATAGATAAATGCCCCTAAAGTATGACAAATTGGATTAATATGGATTAATTCTATTAATTAATTATTATTACTTTATAATATATGTTTTAGTTTTAAGAGTTAGGGGATTGATATGGTGCTGGTTCCTAGAGATGGATTTGATGAGGATGGAATGAGATTTCTTAAGGTTATAACTCTATGGTCAAGGTAGTTTATGACTAATATTACCATAGGATATAGTTATGCATTTATTGTGTGGATTAAAATTTCATGTAGGTGGGTATGTGACATGAATGGGATCCATGAGTTATTTACCTTATGAGACATGAGGATAGAGATTCATGTTGGGTTCATAGAATTACCTTTACTATGATGCATTGATTATAAAACCATTGATGGCTAGGTTATATATGTGAGAAGCTTAAGTATAGGGAAATTAAAACCCCAATAGGGTGTCCATCATGTATTTATGGGTTAAGTTATATATAAAGGTCTTGTTTTAGGTAATTGATTCTCTCTTAAAGAAATTTCTAGGGGAGAGGCTATGGGATGGTGTGGTAATGGTCATCTATGGTATGATAATCTATGAGAACATATGAATGACCCAGTATAGAACCAAGTTAGGTTCCTTTGCTCGATGATCAATCAATATGGACTATATGGATAATGATATGATCTCCAAACCTTATGAGTTGGGAATGTAGCCCTTGACAGACATTTATCCCTTAGGTAGGGGTGAGATACCTAGGGAATGGAACTGTAAGTGGTGTCTTTATCATCCACATTATTCAATTTGCACAATATCAATAAAACATCAAAATTAGATTCAACATGTCAATAACAACTTAACAATCACACTGAAACCACACTAATGATAGTAAGGGAATAACTACATCCTCCTCTAAATTTTTCTTCTTATTAGTGGTTTAATTCTACTAAATTCAATACTTGATATCCCTTGTTATAAACTAGATTCAATATAACATCATTGATTCTCTTCATTAAATCTTGGAAACCTCTTTTTATTCTAGAATAATCCCTTTTGTATGTAATTCTAGATTCAACAAGTGACTTTACTAAAAAATGAAACTTCTAGATCAAGCTTTAAAGAAAAAAAGTGGTTTCTTAACACCACTTTCTAAGTCATGATCAGCCATGACATGTTTTGATCATATTTTATATCAAATGAGACTTGAAAAAATTATTAAATCACTTATTTCATGCATTTTTTGGATTTAATCAGATCTTCCTTTATCTGAATAACATGTACATTATTATCGCATCCACCCCATGGATCATATCTCCCTCTAAATATTGGTCCACTTCAAACAATGGTTAGAATTATTTAATTTAATGGGAGAGGGGAGCCTCCAAATTTCTTAAGTTGATTATTGTGGTTGGACTTTGTTCACTCACCCTAATCTCCCAATTTAATTCTAATCCTTTGTGGTGGTACTACTATATATGACACCACTAGTGGGTGATTTACCATATGTATTGATATAGGAAAACCTTATCTAACATGTTTATATATTTTTAAACTAGTATATATGAATCTATTTCCTTATTTAGTAATATTTATGTGTTTTAATTTTATTTAATATTGTGTAGTCACATTGTGATATACATGGATAAAAGCTGGATCACATTACCGAGGAATGCACCTCAGTATATTAAGGGTTTG
Source organism: Viscum album (assembly GCA_963277665.1). Taxonomy (NCBI): domain Eukaryota; kingdom Viridiplantae; phylum Streptophyta; class Magnoliopsida; order Santalales; family Viscaceae; genus Viscum; species Viscum album. The sequence goes on from OY728145.1 coordinate 155,111,149, forward strand.
AATGAGTTTTAAGATTTTGAAGTTTTCAATCGATCTGTTGAAGGGAGAAAAATATGTCCATGTACTAAATGTAAATTTAGAAGATGGTTGAAGAGAGATAAAGTTTATGAACATTTTATATTGAAGCAATTCCCTGGTCAATATTTTCATTGGATTTGGCATGGAGAATCGAATGTTACAGAAAGGTTGATCACTGATGTCAATCCACAGAATGACCTCCCAACTTCATCGAAAATGGAAAATGAAATGAAAAACCCTATAAATGATGCATTCAACACTACAAGAGACCTCCATCAACATCAAAACATATCAAAACAACCATATGAGGGTGCTAAAAATAGCAACGAGACAAGTGATATTTTTGAGACTCTAGGACAACCATATCAAGATTGTAATATATCAGTGGATTGTCCTCTTGATTATGTGGAGGCTAATGTAAGAGAAAACTTCACTGAGGAAAATGTGTTCCATGATTTAGTTGATGATGGAAATCAATATTTGTATAGTGGATGTTTGAAATATTCAAAACATTCTTTTATGATGAAGTTATACCATATAAAATGTCTATTTGGAATTACAAATAAGGCAATGTCCATGATATTGGAATTGTTGCGCGATGCATTTCTGGAAGAAAACATCCCTGAGTTTTTTTATGATATAAAAAAAGTTGTCAACAGGCTTGGTTTGAATTATACAAAAATACATGTGTGTCCCAATGATTGTTTGCTTTATTCGCGAGAGGATTAAGATAGACAGGATTGTAAAGAATGTTATTCTTCTATATGGCATTCAATGGGTGAAATTAGAAGTCTAAATCAAAATACTTTCATGAAGAAGAAGAAACGGAACACACCTACAAAGGTTTTGTGTTACTTTCCCTTAAATCCTCAATTGCAAAGATTATTCATGTCATCGAAAACCACCGAACACATGAAGTGGCATTCTATAGATAATAACAATGATGGGTTAATGTGTCATCCATCAGATTCAAAATCATGGAAGAAATTTGATTCATTACATCCAGATTTCTCAGCTGATCCTAGGAATGTTCGATTGGGATTGGATACTGATGGATTTAGCCCATTTGGGACTTTGAGTACCAGCTATAGCATTTGGCCAGTAGTTTTGATCCCTTACAATCTGCATCTATGGATGTGTATGCAATAAACATATTTTTTAATTTCGATGATTATTCCTAGAAAACAAATGCCTGGAAATTATATTGATGTATACTTACATCCTTTAATTGAATAATTACAGGAGTTATGGAGCAACAGTGTTGAGACATTTGATGCTTCTTCTAAGACAATGTTCAAAATGCATGTTGTTTTAATGTGGACAATTAGAGACTTCCCTAGGCTTGGGAATCTATCTAGTTGGAACACTTAAATGGGTTTGTATTGTCCTGTTTGTAACTTTGATTTTGTGCCCAAACAGCTACCTCACAGTAAAAAATGGTGCTTCTTGTGCCATCGAAGATTTCTCGATGCATCTCAAAGATTTCAGTTGAACAGATCAAAATTTAACGGTTTCATTGATCGTATACCACCTACAAAGATTTTAACTAGATCTAAAATATTGACACAACTTGGAAATGCTGAAATAGAATTGGGGAAGGTTCTTTATTTGAATGATAGAAGGAAACGGGTTCGAAGTGCATCGTCATGCGAAATCAGAATGCAATAATGAAAGAAAAAAAGTATATTATTCAAACTTTCGTATTGGGAATTTAATTTGTTGCAACATAATCTTGATTTGATGCATCTTGAGAAGAATGTATGAGACAATTTGATTTTCACATTGCTTAATGAGCAAACAAAGTCAGAGGATCATCTCAATTCTTGCAAAGACTTACAAATATTGAACATAAAACGTGATCTCTAGCCAGATGTGAATGAAAATTATCCTTCGACAATTTTTTCAATGAAAAATAGGGATAAAGATATATTCCATAGAATTTTAAATAATGTTATAGTATCTGATGGGTATTCAAGTAACATATCGAGGAGTGTTTACTTGAAGAATCGTAAGTTACATGGATTAAAAAGTCACGATTCACATATTTTGTTACAGCAGTTACTACCATTGGCATTGCGTAAATTATTACCTGAAAACATTACTGTTGTTGTACTCCAATTCACACATTTTTCAGACAACTATGTGTAAAATCTATACATCCATTTCAGCTTGACAACCTCCAGGAGAGTTTTTATTAACCGTTTGTTCAATGGAGATGATCTTTCCTCCGTCATTTTTACTGTAATGATGCATTTAACTGTGCATTTGGTTGAGGAAGCTAAATTAGGAGGCCCCGTTCATTATCGATGGATGTATCCAATTGAGATGTACTTTATTTATATGTTTTTTAGTTAAGTAAAAAAAATTTGGCACTTAATTAAATGCAAAATTATTTTTATTTTATTTCACAACTATCTTGGGCATTTCAAATCATACGTGAGAAATAGAGCTCGACCAGAAGGCTCTATTCCTAAAGGCTATTTGGCTAAGGATTGTCTAACATTTTGTTCTAGATACTTGGATGATATTCAGACAAGATTTAATCAAGTTGGATGTGTTGAGGACATGTCGAATCAATCTCAAATACCTCAGAAATCTAAAATATTTCTTACTATTGGCCGATCAATTAGGAGGACCTCAAATGTGACACTGACAGAATTGGAATTATTACAGGAACATAGATATGTACTAATGAATAGTGAAATTGTAGATCCATTTATTGAAGAGTTGAGGATACAAAAAAAAGAGACTAATGAGAGTCCGAACATGAAATGAGAAAGATATAACGAAAGCAGATAATAAAGAGCTAGTAGAATGGTTTGCACGACGTGTAAGTTCATAAATATTGCAATAAATATGAATATTAGTTTGACACATATATTTTGTAAATATAATAAAGTATATTTCTTTTTTTAGATCATGAATATTGATACTCGAGTAGAGGTGTCAAAAGATTTTATGTTTCTTTCTCAAGGTCTGCTAAAACAAGTTAGAAATTTTGAACCTTACAATGTGAATGGTTTTAGATTTCGTACAGTCGGTCGAGAAGAGGGTTTGAAAACATATAATAGTGGTATATTTACATTTGATGAAGTGGAATACTATGGAAAGCTGACTGATATTATTGAATTAAACTACCGCGGTTTTTTTAGTTGTTTTATTCAAATGCTATTGGGTCGATATTATCAGTGGTGTTAAAAGAGATTCCTTGCAATTTGCTTCTGTGAACTTCTCTCGCTTGATGGATGTTGGCGATTGTGAACTGCATGATCCATATATCATATCATCACAAGAAAAAATGGTATATTATGTGACTGATATTTTGAATTAAGGGTGGAGTGTATTTTTGTAACACCCCATGCTTCCACGGTACGCTTCTCTTTGAATAATACAGTAGTGTGTGTTGTACGCAACTTCGAGTTCTAATACACACAACAACCAATAAAACTAGCTATTATGAATAGTGATACCCACTTTTTGAAATTTTATACATTTTATCTTTTAAAATGGACTTCATTTTTGGATTAGAAATATCAAAAATAGCTTAGGGTGAATTTTTGGAACTTTTCTGATAACTTTTATATTTTGATGAATAGTTAAAATTACTAAATTTTAATTAAAAACAACATTTTTAATCAAAATAATTAATAATGATAAATTATGAATTTCTGTGATTTTAAATCATATTTAGAAAATATTTTTACCATTTAAAACAATTTTGGTCACTGGACATAATTTCACAATTAAACCGGACATAAACAAGTGTCAATCTTTTGATAGTTACTATTTCTTAAAAACACGCTTTTTGTTTTGACAGCAGGAATAAATTTTAAATTTATTTCTACCTGAAATAGTTATTTTTTGGGCGCCCTCAAATGATTAGGGTGATTTTGGGTTACTTAGGTGCAGCAGAGTGGCTGACCAAGGTCATCTCTCAAAGGATGAAGTGAATTAAAACAACTTTTCAGAGGTATTCTAAAAATAAAAGAGAATAAAATTAAAACACTACTTAAAAGGATGGGGGTTGTTTATAGTTTATAAATCTAGAAGAATTTTTCTGGAATAATATTTCATTTTTTTTGTTTTTAGTTTTAAAATGAAGTTTGATTAAAAACACACAACAAGAAGATTTTTTTTTAGAAAATATTTTAAAAGGTGTAACTGATCTAACTCTACATCTTCATTTACTTATTAATCATTATCATTTAAATCAATATCCACTTAATTATGATCCCTTAATTTTTTAACCCTCGAACCCTACAAGAGTTAACTTCACCACAAAGATGGAATTAATTAAACCCTAGGCTAGCTTCGGAACACGCAATCGTAGCACCCTGCTTTGATTGTTGTTATAAGGTTAGATTATGGTCAGTGGTAATTAGAGAACATATCCATTCTAAAAATGAGTATTAATTGTGTTTAGAGATTATATTTTAACTCTACAAATTTATCTTGTGTGGTCTTGTATTACCGATTAAGATCGCGCTCTCACACTTTACACAAAATCTTGACCTCACGTATTTTTGTGTTAATTGTTAAATTGCTTGCTTAGTTTATTACAATTTAATAACACAATTCATGGATCATACTAAGTAAATTACATTAGCTTAATGATTCAAAATAATTAAATGAAGAGGGTAGAAGATAGATCGATCACTAAAAACTACTCTTCCATGGGCGGTGTGGTCAGTGTGGAGACGGTTTTCATGAGCAAAGGATTGAAAGGGTAGAACCCAATATCCTCTACACTCTTGATTCCAATACAATTAAGAATATTGAGAGAATAATAAAAGTAAATAATACAGAAGACTATTTGAAGTAAAATTCAAGATACAAACATGAAAGAAAAAGAAATACAAAGAGGAGGTGGGAGAGGAGAGCCTTTTTGGAAGAGAGATTTTCACAAAGTCATACTTCTTAAAAGAGTTGTGAGGTACTCCCAAGAGACACCCTTCCATCCACACCTTCCTAAAGCCTCGACCATCCCTCTCAAAGAATTAAAAACCCCTTTAAATAGAGTTTGTGAGGGCTAGGGTTACATAACCTTTTAAGTGTGAAATGAAAAACTCGGCCAAATATTTTATTCCACGTTGAACTGCCTAGTTGACGTCCAAAACGCATGAATTGTCCGGCCTTTTAGAAGGATTATTTGTGTAAAATCCTGTCTCAGAGAGTTCCTCAAAATATGGGCTCAATCCAAGAAGTTATGAAGAATATATGGCCCAAATACAGAACACATGTCCATTCTGCCGAGTCCAGCCCACCATTGACTTAATGGCCCATGTACTCCATCCAAATTCACTATTTAGCTCTAGTGTCCTGAATAAAAGTTGTAGAAATTTACGTTAGGAAAGCTGTTACAAAATATTAAGTTTAAATAATAAATATTAAAATATTTATCTTCAAAATACTACAGTAAATTTTAACGGGGTAAAACTGTAATTTTCATCAAATTTTCAAATTAATGATCTAATCCCAAATATTTCATAAATGAATATATATAGCACAATGTGAGGAAATTATATCATTTATTATCAATAAAATATTTAACAAAATAGTGTTTTATCAACTACCCCACACTTACCCTTTTGCACTCCTAGGCAAAACCTCATGTCAAGTAAACATCAATATCAAATCAAAACCAATTTTAAAACATATATCTTTGAGATCAAACAATTACACACCAAGAAACAAAATATATCATGCCTCATAAAAAACCATTATTTAAAGTTCTTTATTTATATCATTCAATATATTTCCAATTTATTTATCCTCTCATGCACAAAACACTTACCTCACTTGAATTTTCTCTTATCACACAAATGTCGATTTTTTTTTGCAATGTATTTCTCATCCAAACTCATACAAGGGTCACCATAGGTTTGATAAATTCCTAAATCGCTACATGATGTGATTCAAGGATATATGTTTATCATTATTACTTTTCAGGGTTGTTCGGTGGCTTTGGGTTGGTGGGATTTAGATATGAAAAACTATGAGGCTGAATGAGGAGGCCTTGACTTTTTTTGAAGCAAAATTGCATTATCTAATTTTTACTTAAATATGGTCTTTTTGTCAATCCCCATAGAATCAATTCTGCTCCATCATCATCAAAAATAAAGGAATTTTCACAACATTCAACATTTCTGCAGTAAAAATTTCAATCATCTCGATCATGATTTTCTTAAAAGCTCCAGATAGGCACAGCTTTCCCCCTCTATTAGAAGATCCAGAAAGACACAACTTCTTTTATCATGAAAGCTCTAGAAAGGAACAGCTTTAAATATAATGTTTTTCTTTAGTAGAAAACACATCTCTTCATAATTTAGTTTTTCATCCAAAGTATCACAAAATGTGGTATCACAACACAAGACAACTTCCCCCCCAGTTAAGATCAACTAGATAATGCAATTTCACTTCAAGAGTTGGTTGGATAGGGAAAATTGGCTTGTAATGTCGCTAAACTAATTGGATATGCATGGATTCTAAGGGATACAAGGTTTAAATTTTCAAGGTAGGCCATTATAAAAAAAGGATTCTTTGAAATAGGGGCTTTAATACCAAACAAATGCCTCAATAATTTAAACATAAGTACCTCAAACCATCAAGTTTTGATAGGAACAAATCAAATTATGGTTAAATCAAGCATGGTTTGGTTCTCTCAAGAAGTGAGGTGAATGTAAATAATATGAAAATAATGGTTCAGAAGCCTCAAAGGAAAGTGATTCCAAATATAAAGACAATGAGATGTGGCACGGGATTCAAAATTCAGTGTACTTTTCCTGAAATTACTAAATATTTGAACTTGAAACAATGTCATTTCAGAATTCATTTAAGCTTAGTTTCAAGGGATAAATTTTATCACTTATTGATATGGATTTAAAAATGGTGATTAGAATCATTTCATCTCAAAAGTTTTAAAAACACGCAGAAAATTGTAAAATAAACACACAAAATTTGAAAAATACACATTTTTTTGTTTTTTTTTAATTAGGAAAACAACTGAAATTGATAAACTAAAAGGTTCCCTCCCCCACACTTAAAATATTTCATTGTCCTCAATTTGAACCCATGAGATGTTATATGCACATGAAATGTATAATTTTAAATAGAAAAGGTAATAAAAAAGTTAGAGGGTTAGGAACAGCCTGATGTGCTCAAGTGATGATGGGGTTATGCAGTGTGATAAAATCCACTGCATCAATAGGAAGTCCCTCAATGTATATCTTCAAACATTTCCCATTGACTGTAAATCTCCTTCATGTGTCCTCTTGTGTGATATCCACTGCACCATAAGGAAGAACATTAGTCACAACATAATTACCTAACCATCTGGAATGCAACTTACCAGGAATCAGCTTTAGTCATGATCTGTAGAGAAGGACTTTCTCTCCAACATGAAACCCTTTTGTTGGATCAATTTTTCATGCGCTGCTTTTGAGTTTTCATTATAGAGCCCTGAGTTCTCATATGAAGACAATCGAATCTCCTCATGCTCTTGAATTTGCAGCTTCCTTTGGATTCCAGCTTGGTCCAAATCCATGTTGAATTTCTTTATAGCCCAATAAGCCTGATGCTCAACTTCCACAGGGAGATGACATGATTTCCCAAAAACAATACGAAATGGGGACATACCAATGGGTGTCTTTTATGATGTCCTATAAGCCCACAATGCATCATCCAAGCGCCTATTCCAATCTTTAATATTTTCCTGCACAGTTTTCTCCAAAATTTGTTTCAATTCCCAATTTGAAACCTCATCCTGACCATTTTTTTGAGGGTGTTATGGTGTTGATGTTTTGTGTGTCACCCCATACTTTCGAAGAAGGGAAGAAAAATTCCGATTGCAGAAGTGTGTCCCTTGGTCACTGATGATGGCCTTCGGTACTCCAAACCTGCAAAAAATATGTGCTTTGACAAAGTCCACAACAACATGAGAATCATCAGTCCTGGTGGCCTTATCCTGCACCCATTTACTCACATAATCAACAGCAACAAGGATATACAAGAAAACAAATGAACTAGGAAAAGGTCCCATAAAATAAATTCCCCAAACGTCAAAAATCTCACAGAATAAAATGGGTTGTTAGGCCATCTCGTGTCTCCTTGAAATGTTTCCAGTGTGTTGGAAACGAGAGCATGACTTACTAAACAAATGGGAATCATGGAATAATCTAAGCCAATATAATCCAGAGTCTAAGATTTATCTAGGAGTACGTTGGGGTCCAAAGTGTCCACCATAATCAAGTTTATGACAGAAATAAAAAACATACTCAAACTCATGATCGGGAACAGACCTCCTAATGACTTACTCACTACACATGTGCCAGAGGTAAGGATCATCCCACACATAAAACTGAGACTCACTTTTTAATTTTTGGACTTGATTTTTCTTTACATTTTTATGGATTTTAGAGGCAACATGGTAGTTAACTAAATCTGCATACCAAGGATGCGTACCTGAGATGGAATAAAGATGCTCATCGGGGAAAATGTCCCGAAGTGGTACCTGGTCCAAGGTGTCATCCTTTAGTGTGTGAGTAAGCCTACTCATGTGGTCTTCCACCATGTTTTCTGACCCCGTTTTTTCCTTTATCTCAATATCAAATTCTTGAAGAAGGAGCATCCATCGGATCAGCCTGGGCTTTGAATCTGGCTTCTTGAAGAGGTACCTCAGAGCTGCATGGTCAGAAAAAACAACTACTTTAGAGCACAATAAATATGAACAGAATTTATCTAAAGAAAATATGATAGCAAGAAACTCATTTTCCGTGGTTGTGTAGTTTTATTGGTCTAAATCTAGTGTCATAAATGCATAGAAGATCACATGTTAACATCCCTCCACCCTATGAGATAAGACATATCCAACCGCGAAGTTGGAGGCGTCACACATAATCTCAAAAGGAATCTCCCACTATAGGGGTTGTATGATCGGTGGAGTGGTTAGACACTTCTTTAGAACATCAAAGGAAGTCCTGCAAGAATCATCAAAAACAAAATCAGAATCCTTTTTAAGTAATCGTGAAATAGGAAGAGCAATATTACTAAAATCTTTGATGAAGCGCCGATAAAATCCTACATGCCCTAGGAAATATCTTACATAACGCACACATGAATGATAGGGTAAGGATGAAATAATGTCTACCTTAGATCAGTCAACCTCTATCCCATGTTTTGACACTACATTCCCTTAGACAATGCCATGCTCTACCATTAAATGAAACTTTTCAAAGTTCAGGACCAGATTCTTCTCAATACAACGATTCAATAAGTTTCCCAAACTGTTTATACATTCATCAAATGAGCATACAAACACTGTAAAATCATCTATAAATACCTACATGAAGGCCTCAATAAAATTAGAAAAAATACTCACCATGCATCTCTGGAAGGTACCTGGGGTGTTACAAATTCCAAATGGCATCCTCCGGTAGGAAAATATGCCAAAGGGATAGGTGAATGTAGTCTTCTCCTAATCCTCCGGAACTATAGGAACCTGAAAATATCCAGAAAATCCATCCATGAAACAGTAGTGTGTCTTCCCAGCTAGTCTCTCAAGCATATGATCAATAAATGGGAGGGTGAAATGGTCTTTGCGAGTGGAATGATTTAGTTTCCTATAATCAATACACACACGCCAACTGTTTTGTACCCTCATTGAAACTAACTCATCTTTCTCGTTTTTAACAATAGTAACACCACTTGTTATAGGCACAACCTGAATAGGACTTACCCACTAAGAATCTGAAATGGGATAGATTATACCTGCCTCGAGAAATTTTTCAACCTCTTTTTTAACAACCTTCAGAAGGGTTGGATTGAGTCTCCTTTGTGGTTTCCTCACCGGTTTAGCCCCATCCTCCAAAAGAATCCTATGCATGCAAATGGTGGGGATAATACCTGATATGTCAGCCAAGGTCCACCCGATTTCCCTGATGTTCTCCCTCAAAATATTCAAAAGTTTTTCTTAATGAGTATGATTATTTGAGATTTGGTGGCAATGTCTTGAGTTCTAGTGTAGGGGGTGGTGTATGGATGGAGTCATAGAAGGAACTGAAATATGTGCACAAAGAGCATCAGTATCAGAATATACATCATCAAAATCAGAGAATAAAGCATCAAATCCAGCAGCATACTCAACAGACATGTCATAATTAGAGTTCACATGATCAAAATCAGAATATGATTCCATTTCAAAATCAAATATTAGAGAGTCTTTTTCCTTAGAAACGGGTGTGGAAGTACTCTTAGACATCAAACTGTAACCAATACTCATAATCTCCCTAAGCATAGGAAAATCCAATTCCATGGTGTTTTTATTTGGTGGTTCGAAATGGGAGATAGAAAATGCAGAATGATCCTATGAGGGGTACTTCATGGAATACATAACATTAAATATCACAACTTCATCCCAAAATTCCATGGAAAGTGTACCCTCATTGGCATTTATGATAGTTTGCGCAGTTTTGAGGAAGGGACTACCTAAGATAATGGGGGCATGATAACTTACCTGATCATCCTCCATTTTAAGCACGTAGAAATATGCTGGAAATATCATGTCTCTTACCCGGACATGTACATCCTCAAGAACTCCCGCTGGATATTCCATACATCTATTCACCAACTGCACCACTACTCTCGTCGGTTTCAACTCACCAACATGTAAAGAAGAGAATACAGAGTGAGTCATTATATTTGTTGAAGCTCCTAAATCACAAAGAGCATCAGAGAGGTGCAACTCCCCTATGGTACATGGGATGGTGAATATCCTGGGATCCTTGCACTTTGTTGGCATTTCTAAAGTTGGTGTAATGAGTGCTAAGACATTCCTTCCAAGGTTGATCCTATCATTTCCCTTGATCCCTCTTCGATTGTTGCAGAGTTCTTTTAAAAATTTGGCATACCTTGGGATTTGTTTGATGGCTTAAAGTAGAGGGATGTTGATCTCCACACGCTTGAATGTGTCCAAAACCTCCTTTTAAATTGCTTCTTCATCCATCTTATTTGTTTGAACAACCCTGTTTGGAAAAGGAATGGGTTTAGGAGGAACATCATTAATATTTTGCTTTCCTTTATCTTTCTCCTTGGGTTGCTCGTTAGTTGATGTGGAATTGGGATTTTTAGGAGTTGAGGTGAATCTAGGTGGAATTGTAGGTGGAGAAGCATCATTGTTTTGCTTCCCACTTCTCAATGTGATGGCACTGACATTCCCCTTTGGATTTGGAGTGGGTTGGGAAGGTAGATTTCTAGAATTCTTACTTACATGTTCATGGAGGGCGGTGGAAATCTGGCTCATTTGAGTCTTCAACTCCCTCAGCTCCGAACCTTGACTCTTCAGCTCATTCTATTGATTAAGAACAATTTTCTTCAAAATATCATCAGTGTTAGAATATACCTTTGTTTGAGAATTCCCTTTTTGTTGACTTTTTTATGCTTGGGCTTTAAATATCCTTTGGGGTTGTTGTAAACTCTGTTGGTAAGGCGGAGGCTGCTGGAGGTTTTGTTGAAAGGGTGGCCTTTGTTGTTGTCCAGAGCCATACCTCATGTCTGATTGATCCATCCACCCTTGGTTATATGTTGGATCAAACTTCTTTTGGGGATATGGTTTTTGTTTTTTTTTGCGGATATGGTCTCCCAGGGAACACTGATGCACAATCTTTTGTTTCTTGTAGTTGGGGGAAACAATCAGTTGGGTGTCTTGTCTCAGTGAAAATACCACAAGGCCTTGAAGGAGGGGTTTGGTATGACTTTTGAGCCAAAGTAATCTGCCTCACCATAGTGTTCAACTCTTACAACTTGGTATCAATCAAATGACTTTCAAGAGAAGGACTTACCTGATGTACTCCACTGACATGTGGTGTACCTCTATCGCCGAATTGTTGGGAGTTTTGGGTTATATTTTCGATCAATGCACGTGCGGTTACTGGTGTCTTGTCCACTAATGCTCCTCCAGCTGCATCATCCACCATGCTCCTCTTCATAGGTGTGAGTCCTTCATATAAGTAGTGAATGAGAAGTTTCTCACTGATTTGGTGATGTGTACAGATTGCACAGAACTTCTTGAATCGCTCCCAGTACTCATACATTGACTCCCCTTGTTCTTTCTTGATCCCCAAGATCTCCTTACAAATGGAATTGGTCCTTGATGCTGGAAAAAATATCTGTAGGAAAAGACGTTTCAACTCGTTCCAACAAGTTACATCTTCGGGTTGTAAATAATACATCCATTCTTTCGCAGCTCCATCAAGTGAGAATGAGAATTCTATTAGTTTTATTTGATCTTCAGAGACATTTCTAGGTTTTAGGGTTGAGAAAACCACATTAAATTCTTTAAAATGTTTATTGGGATCCTCACCAGAGAGGCCATGAAACTTTGGAAGTAATTGAATTAACCCAGATTTTAGTTTAAAGTTTGATTCGAGATTTGGGTATGTAATACAATTTGGTTAATTATTTATATCAGGTGCAGTCAATTATCAAATGGTTCTATTTAGCTCATTGTTCTTATTTATAGACATTGGTACTTTTTTTATGTTTTAATTTGAATTGATTCCAATTTCAATGTTTCTAGAGGAGAGGAATTCACCAACTGATTGAATATTGAAAATCTCGTAGACTAAGAATGTCTGATTCGTTCCCTAAGGCTGCATTCAATCTCAGGGTCAAGATCTAAGAGATCATTGGGATTAGTTTGTGTCAAAAATCAATGAAAGATGAAAAGGAGGAAAGTGGATGATAGTAAAATAAAAATTAAAAGTTTTAGTTGATGGTCCAAAAAGAAGTAGAAGAAAATAAAAGAAGAAGAAAAAAAATCAGATTGGGTAAAGAAGGAAGAAAGAAGAGAGGAGGAGAATAAAATGTAAAATAAAATAAATACCTGTAAGTGGTTGAAATAATTACTTGCCTCCACAGAAATGGTGCCAATTTGAAAGAGCGCTGTTGTGGGCACCCTCAAATGATTAGTGTGATTTTGGGGTACTTAGGTGCAGTAGAGTGGCTGACCAAGGTCGTCTCTCAAAGGAGGAAGTGAATTAAAACAACTTTTCAGAGGTATTCTAAAAATAAAATCGAATAAAATTGAAACACTACTTAAAAGTATAGGGGTTGTTTATAGTTTATAAATCTAGAATAAATTTTCTGGAAGAATATTTCATTTTTTAAATTTTTTGTTTTAAAATGAATTTTGATTAAAAAGACGCAACAAGAAGATGTTTTTTTAGAAACTATTTTAAAAAGGTGTAATCAATCTAACACTACCTATTAATTTACTTATTAATCATTATAATTTAAATAAATATACACTTAATTATGATCCCCTAATTTTTTAACCCTCTAACCCTACAAGAGTTAACTTAACCACGAAGATGGAATTACTTAAACCCTAGGCTAGCTTTGGAACACGCAATCACGACACCCTGCTTTGATTGTTGTTCTAAGGTTAGCTTATGGTCAATGGTTAATTAGAGAACGTATTCATTATGGGAATGAGGATTAATTGTGTTTAGAGATTATATTTGAACTCTACAAATTTATCATGTGTGGTCTTGTATTACCGATTAATATCGTGCTCTCGCAATTTACACAAAATCTCAACCTCGCGTGTTTTTGTGTTAATTGTTAAATTGCTTGCTTAGTTTCTTAAAATTTAAAAACACAATTCATGGATCATATTAAGTGAATTAAAGTAGCTCAATGATTCAAAATAAATAAATGAAGAGGTTAAAAGATAGATTGATCACTAAAAACTACTCTTCCATGGGCGGTGTGGTCATCGTGGAGACGTTTTGCATGAGCAAAGGGTTGAAAGGGTAGAACCCAATCTCGTCTCCACTCTTGATTCCAACCCAATTAAGGAGATTGGGAGAAGAAGAAAAGGGAATAATACAGAAGATTATTTGAAGAAAAATTCAAGATACAAACATGAAAGAAAAAGAAATACAAAGATGAGGTGGGAGAGGAGAACCTTTTCGGAAGAGAGGTCTCCACAAATCCTTACTTCTTCAAAGAGTTGTGAGGGGCTCCCAAGAGACACCCTTTCGGAAAAACCCTCCCAAATCCTCGACCATCCCTCTCAAAGAATGAAAAACCCCTTTAAATAGAGTTTGTGAAGGCTAGGGTTACATAACTTTTTAAGTGTGAAATGAAAAACTCGGCCAAATATTTTATTACAAGTTGCACTTCCTAGTTGACCTCCAAAACGCGTGAATTGACCAGCCTTCTAGAATGATTATTTGTGAAAAATCATGTCCCCGATCATTTCCCAAAATTTTGGCTCAATCCAATCCCGGATGAAGAAGATGTGGCCCACATATAGAACCCATGTCCATTCTACAGAGTCCAGCCCACCATTGACTTAATGGCCCATTTACTCCATCCAAATGCACTCTTTAGCTCAAGTGTCCTGAATACAAGTTGTAGAAACTTAAGTTAGGAACACTGTTAAAAAATATTATGTTCAAATAATAAAAATTAAAATATTTATCTTCAAATTACTACAATACATTATAAAAGGTTAAAACTGTAATTTTCATCAAATTTTCAAATGAATGATCTAATCCCAAATACTTCATAAATGAATATATTTATCACAATGTGAAAAATTATATCATTTATTATCAATAAAATATTCAACAAAATAGGGTTTTATCACTGCCACTTCTGTGTTTTGAATTTATAAGAATGGATTCTATATTTAGAATCAGGAGGTACAAATTGTGTAAATAGGTAACTTTTATTTTTATACATTTTGAATAATTACTTCGATAAATATTTTATTTAACATGGTTAAAGGGTAAATCTGGTAAATAAGGGTAAAAAATAATATTATAATAATAATAAATTACCCTAAAACGTGTTCTAACCCTATTGGTTGATACATGTACGACCATGGGCATCTTTGGGTCTATTTTGGGTCCTCATGGATCCACTTGTAAGTGATAATGACACTTTATATTAATTAAGTTAAACTAAATACAAAAATGACTTAATCATATATCTTTTAGAAAAATAATTTTTACATAAGATTATATATGTTATATTTTTGACTATAAATATTCCTTAGAAAGATAAAAACATTCCCTACATAATGGTATTTTATTTATAATTTTTAGACATTGAATAATTAAATTTATTTATGACCCAATAACGATGTAGTATTTTCATTATTCATGAAAGAATCAAATAATTAGTATTATAAATGTTAAAATAAATTTAATTTGAAGGTTTTGATGCCATCCATGAATTTTATTGGTTACTATGACATGTTAGGATTTCTTAAATGAATGTTTTTTGAATTAATAAAGTTTTTAAGACTTTAAAAAAATTGAATTATTAAATATTGTCAAAATTGACATAAGTGAGTTTTTAAAACAAATATTATATTATTAATTGATATTCTATTCCTAAAAATATAAGGTTAGTACAAAAGACTTATATCATGATATGTGTATCATTAATGGACCACTTGGGGTTCTCTTGGATGTATGTAGTATGTTTTTTAACTATATAATATAAAAATACAAAGAGACATGGTAAATGTCAAACTAATTAACTAAGAGTTAAAACTAAAAGATAAGGTTATTAAAGTGACCCAAACCTATCTAAAACATATTGTTTGAGTGGTTTTTGACCTATCCCTCCCTTAAAATTTAAATAATCCACTTTGAAGCCATTATAAACTGAATATGAATTTATTATAAAATAATATTTCTAACCTTTCCTAAGGTGCCTCTCACCCCTCTTATAAAAATGGCACTTCCCATTCTCTCAAAAACACACCTCCAAAGCCATTAGGCTTGGCCAACCCCGACCCAAAAATCCTCCCAACTTTCCTCACTTCAACCTAGAGGCCATAGTGTTATTGGAAAGCTAACCTAAGGATCCATTTTGATCAAATCAAAAGGAAGAACCCGAAGAAGAGGTAATGATTTCACCACCCTCTTTTAAGTTCTTTTCTTCTTCCACTTCTTAATTCATTGTTATTTCAATTATAAAATAATAACCCAAGTATATTCTATATACTTTTATGTTATTATAAATATTTCACAACTATATTCATTATTTTATCCATCTTATGAATGATAATGTCACCATGCGTGCGTACGTACGGCTTACCGTCTCCACGTCGTGGTGTAATTTGTTATTCAACACTATGTTATTCTAATGGATATAATGATGAGTAATATTTATATAAATAATAAAAATTACATGATAAGGTCTCTGTAAAATTAACATACCATCTAATTCTATACCTTTAAGGAAATGATATTTTCGATCGTGCGTACGTACAGATTGTTGTCTCCACGACGCGAAGAGATTCATTTCCATGTTCACCATTCATCGACAATTATAAAAATATATATTACTAATAAGTATGTAATATATGACATAATAATGATACTGGATATATATATATATATATATACTTACATATATTTTATTCACTTTTTTCCGTTCAAAACGTTATGAAAACAGAAATAACGTTTATGCGTACGTACGGACTACCGTCTCAATAAATGGTGCTTTTCATTTCATATATATGTCTTTTATACATATTTATATTCTAAATATATATAATATATAAATCATGTTTTATATTATGGAAGTATTAAAATCTTGATCTAAGTGATACAATCAATAGTAACAAGTTAAAACACATACGATAAAGAAATCAATTATTACCCGAAATGTTAATTTAACATGGAAATTATTATTAAATGCATTGTATAAAGTCATAAATGAATAATGTATGATATAATAAATATTAATATTGTTCTAGTATAATTTAATAACATACTAAGGTCTTCATATAGGAGTTTAAACGTACCCTCAACTAAAGGAAAGTGCAAGGTAAGGGGTTTTCATCTCACTCCTTATTCCCGTGAGATTCATGCCATATTGCCACTATTACCTTTTGTGTGGTGTATGTACTTCCCATAATTGTATTCTTTGTGTAATTCCCTTTAATATATGTATATTTACATATTCATTGTATGATACCTCTTTCATAGGGTGTATGGTTTGTAAGTTACCAAATTGGTAATGGTTTATTTCAGAATCTCTTCATTATCCGAGGTTGTTTATACATAATTATCTATCGGGACCTCTTTATCATCCACATCCATGTTTCTTAAATTATTTATTTCAAATCATTCTTACTATTTTATAGACCATGGGTTAAATTCATTTATACCTGTGTTGACTTTTTATAAGATGTTTATAAAGGAATCTTTCTGTCGTTTTCCAAATAAGGTCCTTTTTAAACTTTTCGACAAAATTAAGGTAAGAATGTATTTTTTTAAATTATACGGCGGGTGCGGCTATTTTCCACCATTATAAAATCATAGAATATTCCCTTACAATATTATAAAAGTATTTTGAAATTAAATGTTTTATTTTATAATTATGTGACTTTTAAATGATTTCAAAATGAATATTTTAAGAATTTGTGAAAGGTACTCTTTATCAAGAACAGAATTTTAAATGTTTTAAAGATTTATCTTTCTAAATCTTTTTAATTAATGTCCATGTTTTCAAAATGATTTTAAGTATTTATTTATATGGACATGAATGTTTTTAAATGATATTTCTTTTCAAAATATTCAAAGTGGTATGGGACACTTTAATTCAAAAATCTATTTTAAATTACTTCCTTAATAAATGTGTGACTTAATGATTTCAAAAAGAGGTATTTCACTCAAATAGTTTTGATTTCATCTATGTCAACATAGTTTGATGTATTTTAAGCTTATTTGAAGTTGATTTATTCTGATACAAAACTTCCATATTGTATTGAAGGTTTTGTGATATGTTTGACTGTGGATGTGTTATTTTTATACCATTCATGATTTATGGAGAAAGTATTGACATTTTGTATTCTAGTTTTAAAATGAATGTTTATGTTATGTTTAAAACTATTCATATAAGGAATGCATTTGACTTAGTAAGTGACAGGTGGAGCCCGTTATAGCTCCTCGATGCATCGGTAGGTCTCATGAGAGAAACTAGTGTCTTGGTACAAGGCCTTGAAAAAATCTTATTTGAAGTCTTGGCACAAGGCCTTGACTATGTGGTTATGATAGTCTAGCATTATGCATTCCATCATTATGAAAGTGGTTATTGATATTGCATGTGATTATTCGACTAGTAGAATATCCATGTGAATAAGTAAATGGAATTATTTCATTTTATTTTTTCCATATTATGCTGAAGTTCATGTTTAAAAGGCTTTTATTTTAGTTATACATTGCCTTAAATTTTTATTCTTATTTATGAAAGTTTCCGCTATAATGTTATCCTTACTGGTCATCTGATCTCACCCCTTTCTATGTTTTATTTTTCCCAAGATTCCAATAATTGTATTGTGATTGATATGCAGGGTTAAGACAAGGGAATAATGGCATTCATAAAGGATTATTTATTTTGTTTTGTATGTTATAAAGTGTAATGTAACATTCATGTATGTAATCTATTTTCCAAGACTTTTAAACCGATCGGTCCTTCGGGACTTGATTCCTTGTAATCATTCCAATGTATTAAAATAATGTAATGACTCTGGGTAATTGGGGTCGGGGCGTTACAGTTGGTATCAGAGGAAGTTTAGCAATAACCTTAGAAACTAGATTTAGATAAACTCTGATTAGATCACATTACCGTAAGATAGACATTGAAGATTAGTATAGAATAACTTACAAAAATTTTGGTAATGTAAAGGTTTTGTGAGTCTTCCAAACAAATACATCCATGTCTGGATACAAGCAGGTAGAGGAGGCTCTGGCACAGATGTACCTAGGGGTAAAACCCAAAAACACCGCTTTGAGCTAGACTCGAACGGGAACTGGTGCACAACAACGGGCATTGTTGCACTCTTGGTTACGACACTCTCTATAACACCCGAGACTTTTATGAGAAATATTTTGTTTTTATGTTATATAAATCATCAAAGGAATCTATCGTTGCACGCAATCGCGACCTTCCTCGATAGCGTGTGTAGTACGCAATACCGAGTTCCACTAAATAACGATATATTATTATAATATTATAAACTAGCCGTTATGAATAGTATTAACTGAATTTTAAATTTTATAACATTATTATTCATCTTACACATTTTCTAGAACATGTTATAAGAACAAAATAAATTTTTCGGGTAAAATAAGTATTTTTCAAAAAAATACAGTTTTGCTGCCTTTTAATGGCGCACTCCCTTTAAATCTAGTTTTTGAAATGTTTATAAGTTCCATTTGAAAAAATAAAATTATTCCTTGTAATAAAGAAATAAAAATTTACTTTGGATAAATTTTTCATTTTATTCTGATGACTTTCATATTTTAATGAATAGTAAAAACACACTATATTTTAATTAAAAACAACTTTTTTCATCGTAATATCTTATGTGGTTAAATTATAATATTGAATGGTTTTAAAGTATAAATAGAATATATTTTTACCATTTAATATAATTTATGTCATTAGATTTGATTTTACCTTGAATTCGTAGGTTAAATCAATTCAATCTTTTGCAATGTTTTAAAGAAAAAACTGTTTTCTTTCGACAACGGGATTAATTTTAATTTAATTTCTGCAACTTTTGTGTATTGAATTTGGAAAAATGGATTCCATATTTGGAATCATTGGGTCCAAATTATGTTAATAAGCTACTTTTTATTTTTGGGCATTGTGAATAGTAATTACGGTAACTTTTATTTACTATAGTTAAAGGTAAATCGGGTAATTAAGGGTAAATATAAGATTATAAAATTACCCTAACACTTGTAAAAATCCTATTGGATGACTAAAAGTCGACCCATATCACCTAAGGGTCAGATTATTTTCATTTAATGGACTTTCTTCAATGAAAATAATTTAATTATTATTAAAACCAAAGAAAGTGACAACATGCCACTCTCTTAAATACTATAAGTATAATAATTTTAAGTTAGTGATAAACTTCATGAAACTTAGAACATTAATAGTCTACAGAAATCTAACAAAATTATCTACATCATGATAATTTATTTAGAATTTTTTGGGATTAAATAATTATCATTAGTTGTGACACAATAGTGATGGAGAAATTATTTATCTAGTGAAAAATCAAGAATATAGTTTTTATTAAACTAATAGTGACCATAAAAGGCACAAAACCCTGACCAAAACTTATTGGTCATGTAAATTTAAACTATAATCATTCAATGGTCGAATATTTGACCATTTGTAGTCTTATAAAACCAATTATGACACTTATGTTATTTTATTTTAAATGATGCCAAAGTTGTCACCTTCATAATTTAATAAATATAACAATTTAAATATTGTAATTTGAAGATGATAAATTGGAGTAAAAGTATTATTGTGAAAGTTAATAGATTTAGATTCATCATAGGATTTTATTTTTAATTTTTATGCAACATATAAGTATATTAAATAATTATACAAAAATGTTGTAGTAATTATTTTATTAAGAGATAAACCAAATAAATGGTTTTAAAAATAATAAAATAAATATTATATGAACTATTTAATGTTCTCAACTAATTTTCTAAGATACATATGACCTTTTATGAATCTATTAAAGCTTTTAGTTCGAACATATCGTCTGTATATATTTTATTTAAATTCAAATAAATGAATAGTGTCAAAATTGACACTATTGTTATTTTATAAAAATAACATATTATAAAAATTTTTAAAAATCATAAAAAATATTTAAAAATTATAAATTTAAATTTAAATGGTCTATAATGTCATAAATTAAACAACTATGGAAAATTCACAAAACAATAAGTAATTATTTGTTATAATTTAAAATTTATAATTTTATTACCACAAATAAACCTAAATAGATTAAATAAGGATAAATCAAAATGATAAGGTTTAAAATAAGATCCAAACATGTATAAATCTGATTTTTTTGATGATATTAAAACCCTATCTCATCTAATATTCGAATATGAGTCATTTTTGGAGGTTTTTAAGTGGGGTTAGATTTATTATAAATTAATATTTTTAAGAATTCCAAAGGTTCCCCGCTCCTCCCTTATAAAAGGGCACCTCCTCCCTCTCTTCCACACACCACTTTGAGCCTTCAATCTCGGCCAAACCCTGCCCAATTATCTTCTCCACTTCCCTAGAAACATCCTAGAGGTCCTGGTCTTTTTCAAAGACCAATTTTAGTGCCCTAAGAGGAGGTCTCAAAGAGGCGCTTCAAAGAAGAGGTAATTTCCGTTACCGATTCTTTCACCTTTATTTCTTCTTCCACTTATTCTTATTAGGTTGTTTCATTATGAAGTAATAACATCAGTATCACTCATATAATGATATGTTATTATAAGTATGAAACAACCCTATTTCACCATCTATCCATCCTACGGAAAACGAAATCACCGCGCGTGCGTACGTACGGAATACCGTCTCCACACCGTTGTGTAATCTATTTTCCACCACCACCTTACTTGGATGGGTATAATGGTGTAAATAATAACTATATATGATTATTTTAAATTGATAATTATTCTGTAATAGTATACATACACTCCAATAAAATTCCACGATCACGGGAATGATATCATCGCTCGTGCGTACGTACGGAATACCGTCTCCACGACGCGATGAGATTCATTCTCAATGATTAACCATTCATAAATGATTATAAAGTATATATAATAAGTAATCATGAAATATATAACATAATAATTATACTGGATTTATGTATATATATATGTATGTCATCCAATTAATTCCATTCAATTCAATGAGGAAACGAAAACAACGTTCATGCATACGTACGGCATACCGTCTCCATGAACGGTGTATTTCTTTCCATTTATCGATCTATTACATATATGTATATTCTGAATATATATTATATATAAATCATGTTTTACATTCTTGATGTAAGTAATCATGATCTAAGTAATCATATGAATAATTACAAGTCAAAACACGGACGGCAAATGAAACAATTTTACCCAAAACGCTCTTTAACATGGAATTTACAAAATAACGGGTAATATAAAGTCATAAGTGAACCATATATGATATCATAACAATTAATATGATTCATTAATAAGTCAATAACATTATTTAAATCATTATATAGGAGGTTCGGATATATACAGAGCATATCAGACCTAAGGTAAGGGATAATTTTGCAAATCTCATTTTTATCCGAGATTGCATATTTGTAAGTATTTACTGGGGTTATTTCTATCATCCATGTCCATATTTTATAAAAGTGTTTTCATGTATTTTTAAAGTCCTTTTTACCCATTTTTGACTTTTACTACATGGTATGTAAGGAATCTTTCTTTTGTTTACGTTACGAGGTACTTTTTGACTTTTCCAGCAAAAGTACGAAAAGAATGTTTTTTTAACTTATACAGCACGAACGAATTTTTATGGTTTTATAAAGCCTTATTTTCATGAAGCTTCCTCAAAAATATTTCATTAATATTTTCAACAAAATCCTTTTCTTTTAAAATTGCATGACATTTTCTGAAAAGAAAATGAATTTGAAGAAAAAAAGGATATTTTCCTCAAGAATTCATTTCAAGTGTTTTATCAAAACCATTTTCCATCTAAGATGAAATTATTTCATAGGTGTATGTTTCAAGTATAATGTCTCTATGATTTACATGGTTTCAATTTTCTTATGATGAAATATCCATTTGTTTTATATGGATTATGTGATGATGGGATGATGTTTATGAAACCCATTTTATTCTTTTGGTTATGATGAATGTTTTAAGTTTATTTTGTGGCACAAGTAAGAATTATTTCACTATGAGATGGGTGAGACCTATATCTCTCTCCAATGCATTAGGTAAAGATTTATATCTCATGAGATAGAAATGGCTGGAACGGCAGTTTAAACTGGTTCAGTAAAACAGGACTGAAACGAGGAGTGAACTCGATTCAGAAAGGGACTTTGTCCACTAAGATATTCTTGGCAGCAATGCCTTGGCTACTATCGAAATCATTACATGTGCTTAATGGATTCCACAATTACATGTTTTATTCCCTTGCTATTTTTTCATTCTTAATGTTTCTTTATGATCTATGCCTTACGTACTTCCATGTTTTATGTCATTTCTCAAGATTTTGATGTTTAAAAATTATGTTCATGTTTTTAAGTTCAAATGTATATGGTATGTTTTATTTTATCCATGCTTACCCTTACTGATCATTTGAGCTCACCCTTTTTGTGTTTTATTTTCCCCAGGATATAAAGAAAGGTTTTAGGTAAGAAAAAAAGGGAAAGATCTTTATGGGAGATGTTGAAGATCTTTCACCACGATTAGAAGATTATGTTCCATGTTTCCAAAGATACTAAACTATTACGGTCCTTGTGTGTCTGTTTTTGTTATGTATTAAGTATTCCGCAAAGTAATGTAATGTCCATGTACGTCAAGCTTTGGGTCTCTACAGTTGGTATCAGAGGAAAGGTTATAATCAACCTTTGGAAACTAGGATGTGAAAGCCTTAGTAAGAATCCTAAGGATAAGTCTAAGTATAGAACAAAATCTTAGTGTTTTAGAAATGGCCATGAACAACCTATGATAAGACCTTAAGTGTGAAATTTTATTCTTGATTATGTCCTTTTCCTATTATAATTAGTGTTTCTCACAGTATTCTTCTTGGTTTTTGTCAATGGATGGAACCCGAAGAAACCATGTTAATGCCGAATGCGAAGGGCAATGAAATGATTGTCCCCCTGAGCAACCAAACGTTATGGGAGCTGGAATGAAAAATCTTGTAGCCATGCTCACACAACTTTCTCAAGCTATGAATCATGCAGTACTTCCAAACGAGCAAAGGAAGAAGCAACATTCTGTTGAATCCTTCATGAGGTAGTGTCCACCTTCTTTCAGCGGGTCTACTGATCCATTAGTTGCTGAACAATTCATTAGTACTACTGAAAAGATATTTTCAGTTCTTCAATGTTCTGAACATGATAAAGTCATCCTAGAAGTTTGTCATTTGGAAGGAGATGTTAATCAATGGTGGAATCTTATTAAGAATACGAGGCAAAGGGATGAAATTGAGTCCATGGAATGGGACGAGTTCAAGAACTTATTTTCCAATAAGTACTTCCCTTGTATTCTCCGAACAAAGATGGAGAAAGAGTTTCTTGAACTGAAGCAAAAGGATGATGAATCTGTTGGTACTTATAAAGCAAATTTTACAAGACTTGCAAGGTATGCTTCTGGTATTATTATCCAACCTGAGAGTAAGATCGATCGATTCTTTAGTGGATTAAAACCAAGTCTTCGAAGGGTGTTATCCATAAGGGACTTCAATAGATACGAGGAAATCGTTCGATGTTCTCTCAAAGTCGAGATGGAGATTGGAGTAACCCATCAGTCATATGGGTTTGATAAGAAGAGGAAAATGGAATTCAAAGAAAAATCTAATGAGCACACTGAAAAGAAGATGAGCTTTCCCTTATGCTCAAAGTGTGGAAAGAAACATGGAGGGAGTTGTCTTAAAGGGACAAGTAAATGTTTCAAATGTGGAAAGGAAGGTCATCGGGCATTTGAATGCCGCAATGATGGGAAGAAGATGTCTAATGATGAAAACAAAGGAAGGGACACACAGAATGAACCTACTACACTTCAATGTTTCAAGTGCAAGGATATGGGGCATTATGCCAATCAATGCCCAAATCCAAGGGTTTATGATGATGGTCGACGTCAAAAAACTCTTAAGGCTAAAGACAAAGGAAAGACACATGCAATTTCTATCAGTGATGTGGAGTAAGATAACGATGTGGTGAAAGGTATACTTACCATCCAATCTAAAGTAGCAAATGTTTTATTTGATTTTGGATCCACCAAATCCTTTATTTCTGAAAAATTTTCTAAGGATATCACCGTATTACCTCAACAATTAGACGTTGAGTTAGCTGTGACAACCCCTAATGGCACAACAGTCGCATCAAAAGTTTATAATTCTTCTTCGATTGAAGTTTGTGGGAAAGTGATTCCTGCAAATCTTGTGATCCTTCCTATAGTGGAATTTGATGTGATTCTTGGCATGGATTGGATTTCTCTACATGGAGCTCATATCAATTTCCAAATAAGGGAAGTCACATTTCATATTCTAGATCAATCTATGATCGTCTATCGATGCAAGGATGAACATAACCTTCCAGTGGAAATTTATTCCATTTTATGGGTATTGATTCCACTAAATGAAGGTTATTTATCTCAAATGGTTGGTGAGAAACTCACGATTAAGAATATTCCCATTGTACGGGAGTTTGATGATGTCTTTCCGAAGGAATTACCGGGTCTTCCACCAAATCGTAAAGTTGAGTTTTCAATAGAACTCGTACCAGGTGATTTGCCTATTTCAAAGACAACTTATAGAATTGCCCCAATTGAGTTGCAGTAATTGAAGAAGCAACTCCAAGAGAATATTGATAAGGGGTTCATACTCCCTAGTGCGTCACCTGGGGGAGCACCTGTTCTGTTTGTTAAGAAGAAAAATGGATCAATGAGACTCTGCATTGATTATCGAGAACTTAACAAGATCACTATCAAGAACAAATATCCTCTCCCACAAATTGATGACTTATTTGACCAACTACGAGGAGCTCAATACTTTTCCAAGATTGATCTTCATTCAGGGTATCACCAATTAAGGGTCAAAAGGGAGGATATACCAAAGACGGCTTTCCGTACAACGTATGGACACTATGAATTTATAGTGATGCCATTTGGTCTTACTAATTCCCCTGCTATCTTCATGGATCTGATGAATAGAGTCTTTAGAGACTATCTTGATCAGTTTGTGGTAGTCTTTATAGATGATATTCTTGTATATTCAAAGATCAAGGAAGAACATGAAGATCACTTGAGAATTATATTGAAGACCCTGAGAATGGAGAAGCTTTATGACAAATTTACCAAGTGTGAATTTTGGCTTCAAAGAGTTTCATTTTTGGGTCACATAATCTCAAAAGAGGGGATATCTGTAGATCCAGCAAAAACAGAGGTTATCGAAAGATGGTCGAGACCAACAACAGTGACTGAGATCTGAAGTTTTCTTGGTTTGGCTGGATATTATCGATGTTTTGTGAAATATTTTTCATGATTATCTAATCCACTCGCTAAGTTGACTTGGAAAGGAGTTAAGTTTGTTTGGACGGAGGAATGTGAAGAGAATTTCAAGGAGTTGAAAAGAAGGTTATCCAGTGCACCTGTGCTCACACTACCTTGTAGTGGAGAAAGGTTTGTGATCTACAGTGATGCATCCAAGAAGGTTTTGGGGTGTGTTCTTATTCAAAATTATATGGTGATAGCTTATGCCTCACGATAGTTGAAAATACATGAGCAAAATTACCCAACTCATGATTTGGAGTTAGATGCGGTAATCTTTGCATTAAAGATTTGGAGGCATTACCTTTATGGTGAAAGGTGTGATATTTATATTGATCATAAAAGTTTAAAGTATATTTTCACACAAAATGAGTTGAATATGCGCCAAAGAAGATGGTTGGAGCTGATTAAGGATTACGACTTCTCAATTCATTACCACCAAGGGAAATAAAACAAGGTGGCAGATGCATTAAGTCGACAAGACCATGCCAGTTTATCCATGATGAGGATCACAAAAGATCCAATATTTATGGCTTTACAAAGGATGGATCTTGGAATTATAATGAAAGGGGAAAATCGTATCTTTTTCAAATGAATGTTCAACCATCTATACATGTGAAGATTAAAGAGGCCCAAAAAGAAGATTTCGAGTTACAAAAGAAGGTGAGAAATGTTCATGAATTCAACCTTGATTGTGATGGGATAATAAAGTTCTGGAATCAGTTTTGTGTTCCTCCCATCCCCGAATTAAAGAAGGATCTACTGGATGAGGCTCATAGTTCTTCATTCTCTATTCATCCTAGAATCACGAAGATTTATAGGGACCTGAAAGAGTACTTCTGGTGGGATGGCATGAAAAGATATGTTGCTGAATATGTCTCTCGATGCTTGGTTTTTCAGCAAGTTAAAGTTGAGAGACAGAATTCTAAGGGGATGTTACAAACATTACACATACCCGAATGGAAATGGGAAAACATCACTATGGACTTTGTCACAGGACTTCCTAAAACATCCAAAGTCAATAATGTTATCTGGGTCATAGTTGATCGTCTTACAAATTCTGCACACTTCATCGCTATTAGAGAGGATTTCTCTCTAGATCAGCTTTCCAGGATATATGTGAAGGAAGTGGTAAGATTGCATGGAGTACCACTTTCTATTATATCGGATCAGGATCCGAGGTTTACCTCAAAGTTCTGGCGAAGTCTTCAGCATACTCTGGATACAGAGTTGAGTTTCAGCACTGCTTATCATCCTCAGACAGACGGTCAGTCTGAGAGAACAATTCAAACTCTAGAAGATATGTTTAGAGCTTTCTCTATGGATTTCAAAGGTGGTTGGGATAAACACCTACCTTTGGTGGAATTTTCTTATAATAGTAGCTTTCACTCCAGTATTCAGATGGCTCCTTATGAAGCTCTCTATGGAAAGAAATACAAGACTCCAACTTGCTGGGATGAAGGTGGGGAAATAAAGCTATTAGGACCTGATATTGTTGATGAGATGGTAGAAAAGGTCTGATCTATTCAACAACACATAAGAGCAGCTTAGAGTCGACAGAAAAGTTATGCTGCCAACCGACGAAAAGACCTAGAATTTGAAGTGGGTGATAAAGTATTCTTACGAATATCTCCCTGGAAGAGGGTCATGAGATTTGGAAAGAAGTGGAAGTTGAGCCCTAGATATATTGGTCCTTTAGAAATACTGGATCGTGTTGGGAAGGTAGCTTACCGATTGGCGCTTCCACCGAATCTCTCTCAAGTTCACGATGTGTTCCATATATCTCTCCTGAGAAAGTACATACCTGATCCTTCACATGTACTCAGCTCAGAAGTTGTACCGCTGGAGCAAGATCTTTCTTATGAAGAACAACCGATAGAGATTCTGGATCGTAGTGAAAAAGTCCTATGAAACAAGACCACTCGCTTGGTGAAAGTTTTATGGAGGAACCACCAATTAGAAGAAGCTACATGGGAGCTTGAGGATATAATGAGGGAGAGGTATCCTCATCTGTTTGTTACAAAGTGATGAATTTTGAGGGCAAAATTCATTTTAATGGGGGTAGAATGTAACACCCGAGACTTTTATGAGAAATATTTTGTTTTTATGTTATATAAATCATCAAAGGAATCTTTCGCTGCACGCAATCGCGACCTTCCTCGATAGCGTGTGTTGTACGCAATACCGAGTTCCACTAAACAATGATATATTATTATAATATTATAAACTAGCCGTTATGAATAGTATTAACTGAATTTTAAATTTTATAACATTATTATTCATCTTACACATTTTATAGAACATGTTATAAGAACAAAATAAATTTTTCGGGTAAAATAAGTATTTTTCAAAAAAATACAATTTTGTCACCTTTTGATGGCGCACCCACTTTAAATCTAGTTTTTTAAATGTTTATAAGTTCCATTTGACAAAATAAAATTATTCTTTGGAATCAAGAAATAAAAATTTACTTTGGATAAATTTTTCATTTTATTCTGATGACTTTCATATTTTAATGAATAGTAAAAGCACGCTATATTTTAATTAAAAACAACTTTTTTCATCATAATATCTTATGTGGTTAAATTATAATATTGAATGGTTTTAAAGTATAAATAGAATATATTTTTAACATTTAATATAATTTATTTCATTAGCATTGATTTTACCTTGAATTCGTAGGTTAAATCAATTCAATCTTTTGCAATGTTTTAAAGAAAAACCCGTTTTCTTTCGACAACGGGATTAATTTTAATTTAATTTCTGAAACTTTTGTGTATTGAATTTGGAAAAATTGATTCCACATTTTGAATCAGTGGGTCCAAATTATGTTAATAAGCTACTTTTTATTTTTGGGCATTGTGAATAGTAACTACGGTAAATTTTATTTACTATAGTTAAAGGTAAATCGGGTA
Source organism: Viscum album (assembly GCA_963277665.1). NCBI lineage: Eukaryota > Viridiplantae > Streptophyta > Magnoliopsida > Santalales > Viscaceae > Viscum > Viscum album. Next base: position 155,140,184 of record OY728145.1, read on the forward strand.
ATTAAGGGTAAATATAAGATTATAAAATTACCCTAACACTTGGTAAAATTCTATTAGATGACTAAAAGTCGGCCCATATCACCTAAGGGTCAGATTAGATTCATTTAATGGACTTTTTTCCATGAAAATAATTTAATTATTATTAAAACCAAAGAAAGTGACAACATGTCACTCTCTTAAATACTATAAGTATAATAATTTTAAGTTAGTGATAAACTTCATGAAACATAGAAAATTAATAGTCTACATAAATATAAAAAAATTATGTACATCATGAGAGTTTATTTAGAATTTTTTGGGACTAAATAATTATCATTAATTGTGACACAATAGTGATGCAGAAATTATTTATCTAGTGAAAAATCAAGAATATAGTTTTTATTAAACTAATAGTGACCATAAAAGGCACAAAACCCTGACCAAAACTTATTGGTCATGTAAATGAAAACTATAATCATACAATGGTCGAATATTTGACCATTTGGAGTCTTATACAAGCAATTATGACACTTATATTATTTTATTTTAAATGATGCCAAAGTTGTCACCTTTATAATTTAATAAATATAACAATTTAACTATTGTGATTTTAAGATTATAAATTCAAGTAAAAGTATTATTGTGAAATTTAATAGATTTATATTCATCATTGGATTTTATTTTTAATTTTTATGCAACATATAAGTATATTAAATAATTATACAAAAATGTTGTAGTAATTATTTTATTAAGAGATAAACCAAATAAATGGTTTTAAAAATAATAAAATAAATACTATATGAACTATTTAATGTTCTACACTAATTTTATAAGATACATATGACATTTTATGAATATATTAAAGCTTTTAGTTTGAACATATCTTTTTTATATATTTTATTTAAATTCAAATAAATTAATAGTGTCAAAATTGACACTATTGTTATTTTATAAAAATAACATATTATAAAATTGTTTAAAAATCACAAAAATATTTAAAAATTATAAATTTAAATTTATATGGTCTATAATGTTATAAAGTAAACAATTATGGAAAATTCACAACAAATAAGTAATTATTTGTTATAATTTAAAATTTAGAATTTTATTACCACAAATAAACCTAAATAGATTAAATAAGGATAAATCGAAATGATAAGGTTTAAAATAAGATCCAAAAATGTCTAAATTTTATTGGTTGATGAGATGAAAACCCTATATCATATAATATTCGAATATTAGTCATTTTTGGAGGTTTTTAAGTGGGGTTAGATTTATTATAAATTAATATTTTTAAGAATTCCAAAGGTGCACCTCTCCTCCCTTATAAAAGGGCACCTCCTCCCTCTCTTACACACACCACTTTGAGCCTTAAATCTCATACAACCCCTGCCCAATTATCTTATCCACTTCCCTATAAATATCCTATAGGTCCTGGTCTTTTTCAAAGTCCAATTTTAGTGCCCAAAGAGGTGGTCTCAAAGAGGTGCTTCAAAGAAGAGATAATTTCCGTTACCGATTCTTTCACCTTTATTTCTTCTTCCACTTATTCTTCTTAGGTTGTTTCATTATGAAGTAATAACATCAGTATCACTCGTATACTGATATGTTATTATAATTATGAAACAACCCTATTTCACCATCTATCCATCCTATGGAAAACGAAATCACCGCGCGTGCGTACGTACGGAATACCGTCTCCACGCCGTGGTGTAATCTATTTTCCACCACCAGCTTACTTGGATGGGTATAATGGTGTAAATAATAACTATATATGATTATTATAAAGTGATAATGATTCTATAATAGTATACATACACTCCAATAAAATTCCACGATCATGGGAACGATATCATCACTCGTGCGTACGTACGGAATACCGTCTCCACGACGCGATGAGATTCATTCTCAATGATTAACCATTCATAAATGATTATAAAGTATATACAATAAGTAATCATGAAATATATGACATAATAATGATACTGGATTTATGTGTGTATATATATATATATATGTATGTCATCCAATTAATTCCATTCAATTCAATGAGGAAACGAAAACAATGTTCATGCGTACGTACGGCCTACCGTCTCCATAAACGGTGAATTTTTTCCATTTATAGATCTATTAAATATATGTATATTCAGAATATATATTATATATAAATCATGTTTTACATTCTGGATGTAATTAATCATGATCTAAGTAATCATATGAATAATTACAAGTCAAAACACGGACGACAAATGAAACGATTTTACCCAAAACGCTCTTTAACATGGAACTTACAAAAGAACGGGTAATATAAAGTCATAAGTGAACCATATATGATATAATAACAATTAATATGATTCTATAATAAGTCAATAACATTATTTAAATCATTATACAGGAGGTTCGGATACGTACGAAGCATATTGTACCTAAGGTAAGGGATAATTTTTCAAATCTCATTTTTATCCGAGATTGCATATTTGTAAGTATTTACTGGGGTTATTTATATCATCCATTTCCATGTTTTATAAAAGTTTTTTCATATATGTTTAAATTCCTTTTTACCCATTTTTGAATTTTACTACATGGTATGTAAGTAATCTTTCTTTTTTTTACGTTACGAGGTACTTTTTGACTTTTTCGGAAAAAGTACGAAAAGAATGTTTTTTTAAATTATACGTCACGAACGAATTTTTATGGTTTTATAAAGCCTTATTTTCATGAAGATTCATCCAAAATATTTCATGAATATTTTCAAAAAAATCCTTTTCTTTTAAAATTTCATGACATTTTCTGAAAAGAAAATGAATTTGAAGAAAAAAAGGATATTTTCATCAAGAATTCATTTCAAGTGTTTTATCAAAACCATTTTCCATCTAAGATGAAATTATTTCATATGTGTATGTTTCATGTATAATGTCTCTATGATTTACATGGTTTAAATTTTCTTATGATGAAATATCCATTTGTTTTATATGGATTATGTGATGATGGGATGATGTTTATGAAACCCATTTTATTCTTTGGGTTATGATGAATGTTTTAAGTTTATTTTGTGGAACAAGTAAGAATGATTTCACTATGAGATGGGTGGAAAATATATCTCCCTCCAATGCATTGTGTAAAGATTTATATCTCATGAGATAGACATGGCTGCAATGGCAGGTTAAACTGGTTCAGTAAAACAGGACTGAAACGAGGAGTGAACTCGATTCAGAAAGGGACTTTGTCCACTAAGATGGTCTTGGCAGCAATGCCTTGGCTACTATGGAAATCATTACATGTGCTTAATGGATTCCACAATTACATGTTTTATTCCCATGCTATTTTTCCATTCTTAATGTTTCTTTATGATCTATGCCTTACGTACTTCCATGTTTTATGTCATTTCTCAAGATTTTGATGTTTAAACATTATGTTCATGTTTTTAAGTTCAAATGTATAAGGTATGTTTTATTTTATCCATGATTAGCCTTACTGAGCATTTGAGCTCGCCCTTTTTATGTTTTCTTTTCCCTAGGATATAAATAAAGGTTTTAGGTAAGAAAAAAAATGGAAAGATATTTATGGGAGATGTTGAAGATCTTTCACCACGATTAGAAGATTACGTTCCAAGTTTCCAAAGACACTAAACTATTACGGTCCTTGTGTGTCTGTTTTTGTTATTTATTAAGTATTCCACTAAAGTAATGTAATGTCCATGTAAGTCGAGCTTTGGGTCTCTACACTCTCGGGGGATATGCTTAGGATAATTATCAATTTCTTTACAAACCACTATGAAGGTTTTATGAGTATATACCTTCTCAAAGAAAACTTTTTTGTGATTATGGATTATATCCATAAACTTTTCAATTTACGTTAGGTATTTTACATGTTTGTAATTATGAATTATGATTCATAAACTGACCTATTGTATGACATTGTATAGAAATGGCACCCAATAGAAGGAATGTGAACTCCATCAATACGTATGATCCAAACAGTAAGAAGGATCATTTCTTTCACAGTATTAAGCAAACATTTAGAAGGGAAATAGTCTCCCATGTATTCTCAATATATGAATAAATAGTATCATGTGTTAATAAGATAAGTAAATAATTCTCTGAGTCATGTGTCTTTGAAGGGATGCAAGATAAGAAAAGGATGGAAGAGAGAAATATGGGTAAAGGGAAGAGGGAAAAGAAGGATTTTCCCATATGTGATAACTGTGGAAAGAATCACCATGGTAAATTCTTAAAGGGAATGAGAGTTTGTTATCAGTATGGAGAAAAAATGACACCAAGTACATGATTTCAAGTGTTAAAAAAATTTCAAATGTACAATGCTTCATCTGCAAGGCATTGGGACACTACACGAATCAATGTCACATTCATAAGAGTACACCGCAAATGATGTTATTGGATAATATTCAAGTTAAGATACTACCTCAGATGAAGAGGAATGACTAGTGTTCTTATGTTGTTATTATGGAATTATTTCATTTGAGTGTTATATCAACAGTATACTGGTTACATGAATTATGGAGATAAATAAGGATTGCACTGCAGTACTATTTTATTGAGGATATGAGATTATATGGTTCTAAGAAAAGTGACTTAATAGTAAGATACACTTTTTAAAAATACATGGTTGAAGGAAAGGTAATCCATAATATGGTCCTGATAATGAGGTAGTGTTTTTGGAATAAGAGATGGTTGATTTTGGTAATTCAGGATGTTGCGGTGTTGTAAAAGAATACATGATGAAGGCGTTCACATGTTATTACCTGGAAAAAAGGATCCTCATTATGTTTAACTTCCTTATAAATTTTGGACTGAGAGTTTGGATATAAGTATTTCGGATAATTCTAAAGGCTGGAATGAATTAAGTTTGAAATTGGATAATAATGTTAATGTTATTTTTTTATTGCGATAAAAGGACAACCCGGAGGTTGGGCGGAAACTCGTCGCGTCCGGAAGGCCATGAGACTTGAACCCGCAACCGAAGGGTGACAAGGGTGTATCACCTACCACTGGCCCATGTGATGTCCTAGATTGAATAATGTAGTATTTTAAAAAAAGGTCTGGTAGATGAATTATAAATTCATTTTTTAACCCCATATGAATAGGATAAATAGAATATATTTTTTAAGTTCTATTATCTTTTAAAGTGAAACATGAGTTTGTGGTAGAAATAAGTTAAAGGATAGAACACTACTTATCAAGTATATATTTTTCTTCTTCTCTTATATTATGAAGAAACTCATTCTTATACTTTAGTGAAGGGATATTAAAACCAAAAATGTGTTATCCTAATACCTTATGTTTTGTTGAACCGATGGTATTTTAAATCATCATAGATTGATGAATTTAAGGCCCTCAATTATACAATTTTTTGTGACTGATGACCTCAATCACTACCTATAAATATTTACATTTTTCTTCCAATTATATGTCTCTAATTTCTACCAATGTTCTCCTAATCGAGATCATAATTTGGTGGTGACCCTTTCATTTTCCTTTTCCTATTATTAAGACTAAATTTTATTAACCTATTGTCCGATGTGGGTTTTCCCAAATGTATTTTCTATTTTCAACCTTTTATTTTTGAAAAATAATTTCAAATTGCGAGGACACAATTTATTGAAGGATGGGAGAATGTAACACCCCAATCTTCCATGGTACTCTTCTCTTTGAATAATAGAGTAGCGTGTGTTGTACGCAACTTCGAGTTCTAATACACACCACAACCAATCAAACTAGCCGTTATGAATAGTAATACCCACTTTTTGAAGTATTATAAATTTTATCATTCAAAATTGACTTCATTTTTGGATTTGAAATATCAAAATTATCTTAGAGTGAATTTTTGGTACTTTTCTGATAACTTTCATATTTTGATGAATAGTGAAAATTACTAAATTTTAATTAAAAAACATTTTTAATCGAAATAATTAATAGTGATAAATTATGAATTTGTGTGATTTTAAAGTATATTTAGAAAGTATTTTTAAATTTTAATACAATTTTAGTCATTGGACAAAATTTCACATTTTAACCGGACAAAAACAGGTGTCAATCTTTTGATAGTTATTATTTCTTAAAAACACGCTTTTTGTTATGACAACGGGAATTAATTTTAAATTAATTTCTGCCACTTATGTGTTTTGAATTTAGAAAAATGGATTCCATATTTAGAATCATGAGTTCCAAATAGTGTAAATAGGTAAATTTTATTTTTATACATTTTGAATAATTACTTCGGTAAATATTTTATTTACCATGGCAAAGGGTAAATTCAGTAAATAGGGGTAAAAATAATATTATAATAATAATAAATTTCCTTAAAACGTGTACTAACCCTATTTTTTGATACATGTCTGACCATGGGAATCTTTGGGTCTATTTTGGGTCCCCATGGATCCACTTGTAAGTGATAATGACACTTTATATTAATTATGTTAAAGTAAATACAAAAATGACTTAATCTTATATATCTTAGCAAAACAATTTTTACATAGGGTTATATATGTTATATTTTCAATTATAAATATTCCTTAGAAATATAAAACAACTTCCTACATATTGGTTTTTTATTTATAATTTTTACACATTGAATCATTAACTTTATTTTTGACACAATAATGATGCGGTATTTTCCTTATTAATGAAAGAATCAAATAATTAGTATTATAAATGTTAAAATAAATATAATTTGAAAGTTTTGATGACATCCACAAATTTTATTAGTTACTATTACATTTTATTATTTATTTAATGAATTTGGTTCGAATTAATAAAGTTTTTAAGACTTTAACAAAAATCAATTATTAAATATTGTCAAAATTGACATAAATGAGTTTTTAAAACAAATATTATATTATTAATTGATATTATATTCCTAAAAATATAATCTGCTTCCAAAGGACTTATATCATGATATTTTTATCATTAATGGACCACTTGGGGGTCCCTTGGATGTATATAGTATGTTTATTAACTATATAATATAAAAATACAAAGAGACGTGGTAAATGTCAAACTAATTATCTAAGAGTTAAAACTAAAAGATAAGGTTAATAAGGTGACCCAAACCTATAAAAAACATATTGGTTGAGTGGTTTTCGACCTATATCCCCCTTAACCATTAAATAATCCATTTTGGATCCATTATAAACCTAAAATTAATTTATTATAAAATAATATTTCTAGCTTTTCCTAAGGTGCCACTCACCACTCTTATAAAAAGGGCACTTCCTCTTCTCTCAAAAACACACCTCCAAAGCAATTTGTCTCGGAAAAAACCTATGCAGATATCCTCCCAACATCCCTCAATTCAACCTAGAGTCCTTATTTTGATCAGAAAGCCATTATAATGAGACTTTTTGATCAAATCAAAAGGAAGAACCCGAAGAAGATGTAATGATTTCACCACCCTCTTTCAAGTTCATTTCTTCTTCCACTTCTTAATTCATTGTTATTTCCATTATAAAATAATAACCCCAGTATATTATATATAATTTGATGTTATTATACAAATTTCACAACTATATTCATTATTATATCCATCTTATTAACGATAATGTCACCATGTGTGCGTACGTACGGCTTACCGTCTCCACGCTGTGGTGTAATTTGTTATTCAACACTATGTTATTCGGATGGATATAATGATGAGTAATATGTAAATAAATAATAAAAATAACATTCTAATGTCTCTGTAAAATTAACATACCATCCAATTCCACACCTTTAAGAAAATTATATTGTCGCTCGTGCGTACGTACGGATTGTCGTCTCCACGACGCGATGAGATTCATCTCCATGTTCACCATTCATTGACAATTATAAAAATATATATTACTAATAAGTATGTGATATATAACATAATAATTATACTGGAGATATATATATATTTATATATATATATGTGTGTACTTACATATATTTTATACCCTTAGTTCCGTTCAAAATGTTATGAAAACGGAAACAACGTTTATGCGTACATACGGACTACCGTCTCCATAAATGGTGTTTTTCATTTCATATATTGGTCTATTATACATATTTATATTCTAAATATATATGATATATAAATCATGTTTTATTTTATGGAATTATTTAAATCTTGATCTAAGTGATACAATCAAGAGTAACAAGTTAAAACACATATGATAAAGAAAATGATTATTACCCGAAATGTTAATTTAACATGGAAATTATTGTTAAATAGGTAGTATAAAGTCATAAATGAATAATTTTTGATATCATAAATATTAATATGGTTTTTTAATAATTTAATAACATACTAAGGTCTTCATACAGGAGGTTAAACATACCCTTGACTAAAGTAAAGTGCAAGGTAAGTAGTTTTCATCTCACTCCTTATTCCTGTGAGATTCATTCCATATTGCCACTGTTACCTTTTGTGTGGTGTATGTACTACCCATAACTGTATTCGTTGTGTAATAAACTTTAATTTATGTGTATTTACATATTCATTGTATGATACCTATTTTATGGGGTGTATATTTCGTAAGTTAACAAATTGGTAAGGGTTTATTTCACAATCTCTTCATTATCTGAGGTTGTTTATACATAATTATCTACTAGGACCTATTTATCATCCACATCCATGTTTCTTAAAAATTTATTTTAAATCATTTTTACTATTTTATAGACTATGGGTAAAATTAATTTATACCCTTGTTGAATTTTTATAAGATGTTTATAAAGGAATCTTTCCGTCGTTTTCCAAACAAGGTCTTTATTAACCTTTTCGACAAAATTAAGGTAAGAATGTCTTTTTTTAACTTATATGGCTGGTGCGGCTATTTTTTGCCATTATAAAATCATCGAAGCTTCCCTTACAAGCTTATTAGAATATTTTGAAATTAAATGTCTTATTTTATAATTATGTGACTTTTAAATTATTTCAAAATGAATATTTTAAGAATTTATGAAAGGTACTCTTTATCAAGATCATAATTTTAAATGTTTAAAAGATTTATCTTTCTAAATATTTTTAATTAACATCCATGTTTTCAAAATAATTTTAAGGATTTATTTATATGGACATGAATGTTTTGAAATGATATTTCTTTTCAAAAGTTTCAAAGTGGTATGAGACACTTTGATTCAAAAATCTCTTTTAAATTACTTCCTTAATAAATATATGACTTAATGATTTCAAAAAGATATATTTCTCTCAAATAGTTTTGATTTCATCTATGTCAACATCCTTTGATGTATTTTAAGCATATTTGAAGTTGATTTATTATGATGAAAAACTTCTATATTGTATTGAAGGTTTTTTTATATGTTTGACTCTGGATGTGTTATTTTTATACCATTCATGGTTTATGGAGAAGTATTGACATTTAGTATGCTAGTTTTAATAAGAATGTTTATGGTATGTTTAAACCTATTCATATGAGGAATGCATTGGACTCAGTAAGTGATAGGTGGAGCCTTCTATAGCTCCTCGATGCATCGGTAGGTCTCATGAGACAAACTAGTGTCTTGGCATAAGGTCTTGAAAAAACTTATTTGAAGTCTTGGCATAAGGCCTTGACTATGTGGTTATAATAGTCTGGCATTATGCATTCCATCATTATGAAAGTGGTTATTGATATTGCATGTGATTATTCGACTAGTAGAATATCCATGTGAATAAGTAAATGGAATTATTTCATTTCATTTTCCCCATATTATGCTGAAGTTCATGTTTAAAAGGCTTTTGTTTTAGTTATACATTGCCATAAATGTTTATGTTATTTATGAAAGTTTCCGCTATATTTTTATCCTTACTGGGAATCGAAGTTCACCCCTTTATATGTTTTATTTTTCCCAAGATTCCAAGAAGAGTATTGTGATTTATATACAGGGTTAAGCCAAGGGAATAATGGGATTCATAAAGGATTATTTATGTTGTTTTGTATGTTATAAAGTGTAATGTAACATTCATGTATGTAATCTATTTTCCAAGAATGCTAAACTGATCGGTCCATCAGGATATGATTCCTTGTAATCATGCCAATGTTTTAAAATAATTCAATGACTCTGGGTAACTGGGGTTGTGGCGTTACAATTTTCTCATGTAATACAAAGATATTTATATGATATGGGTGATGAAGTGGAAGATTTGGCCTCTGAAATTGAATCTCATCAACAACAAGAAGAAGAATTATTTGTCCATCATGATATTTAAAATATTAGTCTATCAAGGATGAATGAGGTGGATGAAGTAATGGAGCTGGAAGCATACATGATTGAAGGGCGAAATGAGTGTATGTATAGTTTTTTATTCATTTAGCAATCACTTATTTCATTTATGCAGTCATACATTATCATTATTATGGATATTTTGTTTGTTAGTACTGAGCATCTATTATCATTTTTAATTTTTTTCTGTATAATTTTTTTGAAATATATGTTCTGAACTTAATTTTATTTGATTAAATGATAGGAATTATAAGGAGTAAGCGATACATTGTTTCATCCACTACTGCGACGGATGACGATCACTCTGTGTCCCTCCCTATGGAATCTGAGCCACCAGCTACCTACCCCCTACACCATCTCCCCCTGGACCATATCTCACACCCTTTGTGAGCATCCCTTTAGAAGCTGATTCATCAACCCCCCTTCAGTATCCTCATCAGTTGGGTGGTGGCGCACCACTTCTAGTTAATCACGGACATACTGTAGGGTTACTGTTATAGGTAAAAAAATTAATATAAATAAATTTATTGCACTTTTTTTATACTAACTGTTTGTTCATTAAAGATGAAAAAATGCAACTGTGGAGAAAAATATAAAAATTTCAGAAGTGTGGAATATTAATGGAGAGAAGATATTTGTCCCATTCGATTCATATGGGGTCCCTACAGATGATGTCGCAGGATTACTTGGCCAAATTCTTGGCCAACTAGAAGCGGATCCCATTTCCCTTATTATTTCTTATGATGATTAAAGACATATGCCTCCAAGTTGGAAAAATGTAGTTTTTGATTCCCAAATAAAGGTAATTTTAACACATTATGGTGTAATTGAATGTCATGTTATTAATATGTTCCAAATAAATTTATGTATACAGATGTTTTTCCACTTTACAGTTGCAGATGTGATAGCACGAAAGTGGACGTTTAAGAATCGTGGAAAGAAATGTAAAGACTTAAAATGGAGATTGTGGGGGGATGTCAAAGATTCTTCGTTGACCATCCAACAAATGTATGGGAAGATACCCAATGGGGTACCCAAAGAACAGTGTAAATTTTTTGTTAATAGACATCGTGAAGTGAATCAGATGGTATTTAAATAAATATTATTATATTAACCTTATTTTAAATTTATGCATGTATATGAAGAGGAAATGAAATTGAATACATTACTATTAAATTTCATTTTATTTATTTCTAGATCTCTCAAGAAAGAATGCATCAAGCTGGGCAAAGAATGTTATCCCTCACACTGCAGAGTCAAAAAGCTTTTCTAGAAGTCGATCATCTCTGGTAATCTTTTCATTAGTTTAAATATTTATAAGAAAATATTATATGTTTAATATATTAAATTGTTGATTTATCTTTGTCTAATTCAGTCACAGAGTTTAGGGAATGAATCATCCTGAACTGATGTGTGGTTGGATGTTCACAAAAAATCTAATGGAAGTTTTGTTAATGAGCCTGCCAAAGAAGTTGGGGTATGAACTCATTTTTTCATTATAATAACTTATTATCATTTTTTACTATGTTAATATATATTTATTTTGATTTATAGGTAAAAATTAAAGAACTATGGGATGTCAATCTTGTGCAGTCCTAATCAGTCTCCCAGGATGACCTAGTTGCTAAAGTCCTTGGGAATGGGCATCCTGGTAGAGTGCGCGGGCTGAGTTTGGGACCTGTACCATATTGAATTTTTGGCAGGCCACCGGGGATTGCAGCTACATCTACTCCTATTTTTAGTCATCCCATACCTGGAGAATCTAGGAAATATATTTTTTTCTCTACGAAACACAGTTCAGGAGTAGGGGGATCAGATATCCGCTTTGCAGAAAGAGTTGACTGAAATACATCAGCAGATGGGCAGATATTCCCCTGGTGGTACTATATCGACTAGTGTTGAGTAGGTAAATCACAAAAATTCAAAATAATTTAGTTTTAAATCTTTTCTTTGCTTTAAAGTTTAAATATAAATATATAACACTATTTAATTTTCAATATAATATTATTACAGGTGGTAGCCGGAAGTGAAGATGGAGGTGGAGAGGGTGATGATATGTGTTCATCATCAGACAGTGATTAGTTGTATTGTTGATATGTTAGAGGTGGAGAGGGTGATGATATGTGTTCATTGTCAGTTTGTATATGTATCATGTGTGGCACATAGTTTCCACCAAACATTTTCATAACCTAACATTTTCTTGATTTTTCATGTTTCCTTTTATGTATTTTATGGATTTCTGATGCTTCCTTTTATGTCTTTATTTCTTGAGTGTGCTGTGAATATTTAGGACACAATAGCCTACATCAGTCCCCTACCAAAGCATTAACAGAACCAACCACTCTCTTTCCAACAACTTTGCCATAGTGAAGAATAGGGAAAAATTGGGAATGAAAGGGTTGAGGAATGTCATGGTATACATATTATATAGTGTTTTCTCATATATCTTAATTATGTTATTATACATAAAAAAGTGTGTTTATGTGGGTAACCATGAAAGGGTTGTGGAATGTCATGGTAATTCAGTGTTCATGGGATGAGAAACACTCTGAGTGGTTTTGGTATTTAGTTCAGGGGAGAGGGTAGGGTCAATTTAGTCCCTTGAGAACTGTATATAGGTACTGTGACTCCTAGTGTTATGTTATGGTGACCTTGTTAATGAATATTGATATCTTTTAATTCATCCATAGTTTGTTTTTATTTCTAAAAGTTATTCATATTTAGTCCCTTGAGAACTGTATGTGGTATAAGATGTTATGAGGTACTTGCACATTGTGATGGGTCCATGACACATTATCCTTTCTTATTTCATGGAGATATGTTGTGGAGTGTTGATGAACATTAAAGATGGTCACTCTTAGGATATGATTGGGTACTAGATGAAGGTGTGAAGGTTAATGACACCTTGTCTCGTATTTGAGTGTTGAACTTCTAATAGTATAATTCTTTAACTAACGCGGGGTTATTAGATATCTTTTATTGTATGATGTGGGAACTGATTATGTGACTGATGAGTTTAACATGAAAGAAATTATATGAGTGGATTGGATTGATTAGTGATGTCTTCAGTGGTAATACAAAAATTATTTGATATTAGAAACCAATATATTTTTTGAAAATACTAATTAATTTGGAAAGAATTCGTAGTGGAATTGAATACTGAAATCGCATGGTAGTGACAGTGATCACTAAATTTTGGGTTGTTTCCTCTAATACTAAGCTCGAGACAATGATTTTTTTTTTGAATACCGTTTATATTGATTACGTAATTATTAATGTCTCTAAAGTGAGTCTCATGGGGTGGGTATTTTTCAATGCGTCAAGAAAGGCCTCATGCATATTAGTATTGAGATGACTTTTTGATTTGTGGATAATAGTATAAAGGATCAATGGTGTTGAAATTATATAGTGTAAATCCTTAATTATTATATTTTCTATTCCAAACCTTCATTGAGTGAAATATAGAGATTATCTGATATTTTAAATTTGAAGAATATAGAATGATAATGGTTTTGGTTCTCTATTAGTAAATTGATACGAGAAGCCTATATGCATGGACATATCTTCTCTATGGGAGAGGAAAAATTCTTGTATTAGATATATATTAAATAGAAGTTATGGTTATTCAACTACTAATGTATGGGAAATTGATACAAGGATGGATATTAGACCAGGTTTCTAGGTGTCAGTATTCATATTAAGTTAGAATACCTATGAAATAGATAATGTATGTTTGTTTTGGTTGTGTCAAAATTGTAAGACTATAACTTGGATTCATAGGGGTGAAAGGTTTTTATTTCTCACATGTAGTGGTCTGATTTAGATTATTCTTGTAATTTTATTTTTCAGAGCACTGGTATAGAAGCTGCTATTTTTTTTTGTAAAAGTGGTTTAGTGGCGGTTTAAACCGCCTCTATATGTCAACATTTTTCTATTCATGGCGGTTATAACAGCCGCTACAGTTTTAATTATCATTGTGGTTTTAACTGCGGCTACAGTGGCCCATCTTCTGTTCAAAGTTTGCAGTGGTTATGATTCTTTTAGCGGTTGCTTTCCCAGCCAGGGGCTTACATTTTTTTAGTGGCGGTTAAAACTACCGCTAAAAGCATCATAACCACCGCGAAATGTGATATCTACGACGGTTTCTAAAAACCGTTGTGAAACGTCTATAACCGCCGGCAATAGTGTTAGGTTTCTGGGGGCCGCAGTGGAAGCCGGTGGGCTAGGGATTTTAAAATTTTCATCGGCGGGATGACGAAACTTGTCTTCACCGACGATCTGAGCCCTAGAGAGGTCTGAGGATCCCGCATAGATTGTAAAGAGCGCAAACATAAACAGAAAACTTACCTGTTTTAGATCTGAAGTCGGTGTCGACTGCAACATGTCATTGGCGATCGTTGCACGAAGGATCCATAACAGGATCCCTCTAGATCGTCCACACGCGCTTCAGAAATCCACTAGAATTTCGATCATCGAACTCTAGGTGCTAGCGCGGCGATCCGACGATATATTTGACGTCCCAACGATAACCACATCTTCAATCTTATGATGCATGACAAGAAACTCGATCTGAGCACGGATCGACAGCTTCACTTTCTAGAGAGCTGGAGGAGAGAGGAGCTCTAGCCAAAATGACATGAATAGTATTTGTGCTTGAGCCCCTCTCCTCTATTTATAGCGGATTGTGTAAATTACCCGGTTGGGTTCCCCGGACCCTGTTAATTACACATCCACTAAATAAATAACTATGACAAATTAAAACTACGTCAATATTATTTATTTAATTTATCACATACTTTTAATATATATAAAATATATTACGTGATAAAACCCAATTCATTTAACTCGACTCGCTATCCCGCATAATATTAAACGAACTTATAATAATAAAATAATATTCCTTCGATTAATATTTTCTCATATTTACTAAACTCGTAAATCCATTAAATAATCACAAATATTCATAACTTGAATATTAATGAATTTATTTAATTCTTTTGGTGATCCACAACATGGACAACGTTCGGACCCCGTGGTCGGGCCCACTATGTCCATATACCTATTCAACTGAATAGGGTGGATTCATGAATATGCTATTGTGTGTGACCCTCTAGGTCCTTACCTTGATAGTAGTGAATAAAATCCACAGACCAAGAGCGGAGTCTAGCAACCCATCATGGACCCTAAAGAGATAAGGATAGTCATAGCAATGACTACCATCCTACGAACACTGACTGTGTACTATAATCTCTTTTTCATTAAATATCTCATAAAGCAGGATGCACACTTGTGTCATCGTCCTTATATTTCTTTATTATTTTTTGATCTATCTAGATGGATTTGCCTTTCTACAGCTTTGGCCAAAGACTTATGAAGGCAGCACCATCCAGATCAACCTGGCCTAAGATATTCAACTTCCTAAACTTGGAAGCAACAAATCCTTTCTTGAACATTCAACCAACATCATACCACCAACGACGCACCCAACACAAACTATCTTGCCATGAAATTACTACCATGGTTTTCGGCTTGCATCAAAGTACGTAATTAAATGATATACATTGGTAATGGTCTCAAGTCAGGAGACCAATACACATGTCTATATATAGGAAAAACCAATGACACCCAAAACATGTGGTGTTCCTATTGACGGGTATGTCCTCATGATCTCACTGCTAGAGATCACCAAGTGCGAACTTCATGAGAAGAATTCTCAATTCTTATGAGCCACCAGCACCTAATAGTCAGACATCTACTGTGTCCATTCAATAAGTTGTATCTAGACTATAGAACATATATTTAAGATCAATGTCATTGTATCTTGAGGTTATAATTATATAATAGGATCTGAAATAACCTCTTGACACGACTATTGACCTTTGGACATTACCATTATAGTGGACGAAGAAAATTCTGCACTATAATGGTAAGATATCATCATGCATATCTAACTGTACACATGATACGGTAATAAAAAGTACTACATAGTTGGGTCTAGGGAACCCTTTTCAACACTCCCACTTGCACTAGAGTCAACTTTCTAACTAAAATTTTTAGCTACTCACGTGATAAATACCATTCTTCTACTGAGTAATGGATTTAACTGCTGGGCCTTCCATGTTTTTCTCCGCATGGCATATCTGCTATATACGACCTCATCAACTTGAGTAAAACTTCTCAAGATAAGGTATCTCTGAGTATATTACTTTTTTCCATTGTCATAACATAAAAATTTGGCTTTTAATAATATCATAATTCTCATTATGATAATACTTTTTTCACTATGTGTGAATCCAAGAATTGGAACAAATCATTGCAATTTATAACTACTTCTTAGCTGCCTTAGAAGTTGCAACGTACATGGTATTTTTAGGTATGGCTACGACTAGTTTTTATGATCTTGACTCGCTCATATCCTTTTTCTAACTATGATACTAGATCAAATTGATCTAAGGATTACTATTTTGTGTCCCACCAAAACTAGTATACCTTCCTCTCCATATTCCAGGTACATATCATTTGTACTTTCCGAAGTACAAGATGGTAATTCTGACTGCATCACTTGCAGTTCTCCTGGAAATAATTGATATCTGCCTATAATAAATTATATCCTGGCAGTATCAATTATTGTACATATTATGTAATATGTGATTGATCCATCTCTAAATCATATGGTATCAATTCACAACTTTAATCTCTACACATGCTCCAAACATGTTAACCTAGAGAGATTAATCCATGTGACATAGGCAACAATTCTGAACATGAATTGTTCCAACTTGTTTTTTTGAAATAAAATGTCACTATATTTATGATTTACTAGGAACAAGAAACCTTTGGATCTACCTCAGTGGATCATGTTCCCTAGAACATAGGTTTCTACTTGAAGTCAATCATTGGAGAAATGCTTTTAACCTGATCTTATCTAACTGTAATATAAAAATCTGTTTTCCATATGTTTTATAAGATATATCATTTTGAAAAAATTGGCGCTCCCAATAACCTTTGGTAAACACAAGGAAAAGATTAATTTATAATTAATGCTCTGAGATCTTGTTTCTTACTTTAATCCAGAATTGGATTTTAGGAACTTTCAACCCTTATTGGCATCATTTGATGTCATCATCTCTATCTGGTTGCATCGTATAGACACCTTCCATTAAAAATGATCTTGACATCCAATGAACAATAAAAATATATTAGAAGTTTAGCTATGACAAGTAAAATTCTAATAGATTTAGGCGTACCTACATGGTATAACCAATCGAGCCTTATTGGAACCATTCTTGTACCATCCATGTATCATTTCATTTGAATACCCACTGTAGTATTCAATCTATAAGCCCCTTTGCAATTTGATACATGGAATCCATTATTGAATATTAGTTGATCTTGTCAATCTTATCTTGTTTCCATATACTGCTTACTTGTAGGATTTATTATTCTCAATGAATAATATATCACCGACCACGGTGAATATAAAACCATCACAATGGTTTCATACTTCCTACGTAGTATGTGTCTCTGGAACATTCCTATTCCACATGTACTTGTCGAACTTGTTCCTTATGGAAACCTTTTGTGCATCTCGAGCATTGACTAAGTCCAAGTCAATTCAGTTCCCACTATCTCTAATAGAGTTGTGCACCCTTACATAGAAATGTATTCTAATACTTGACTACATATTTCCTATCTTAGGGATTTAGGTAATATCTTAAGCAACTATTAGGGTAATTACCTCAAATGCACAATGTGTTTAACTTGATGCATGTTTGTTTAAATCCTAACAAACACTTTGCATTTAAACATGTCCTATGACATAATGGATTTCCCATCATACTATGAATCATATGATATCCATTTTTCATTTTAGCTGGCATATTGGTTATGGGTTTAATCCATTATTTTCAAAGCACATCATGAAATATAATGGAAGTTTTTGGAGGTTGTAACATTGATACAACTTACATCATAACTTTGATGTATAAAATGTGCGTTTAGGAATTGCTCCATGCTACAGTTTGTTGATAAATGTTAATATGTAATACTTGTCATTGATCCTCCTTATGAACATCAATACGGTGATGTAGATAAGGTAACATGTGTTTATGAATTACTCAACGCTACATTATCATGATCGATGATTGTTTGGTCAAGATATTATTCAGCATGCCAATCTAAAGCAACTCATATCCTCTTACCAAACTTATACTTCACCATTCCTTAATGACTTAGAAGAAACTTGTGAAGTATCTTTACCTCTTGTTTTCTTTGGAACAGTTCACACTGTTTTGTTGAACTAACCTCAGAAAGATTTATGGAATACCTATATTTTAAAGGTTTCTTTGTCTAAACAAAGGATGTCAATAAGACCAAAGGTGTTCAGCTATGTTGAGCCTAAATACCATACTGGGTATATAGTTGACATCCACTTTTAGTTTTACTTGAAAAATAATCACATTTCCACAACTGGGTAGGCCTTACATTTTATACTCATTATGTATTACCATTGATTCAAGTAGCAGTAAACTATTTGTTGAGTATGTTACCAGAAACAACATTCATTCCAAAATATGGAATAATTTTTCATCATGTCCAAATGGGAACATGAGAAAAATGTTTTTGGTTATACTCAACAACTTGTTCAATTTGAATCAATCACTTGGCAATTAGAAGTTATGTGCTTCTAACTACTGACTTAGGAATCACCCTTTCTCAGCTTCTTGGAGAAGACAATTTACTTCTAGTAATGTTTCTCTACTTACTTGGTTATTGAATTTCAATACATATATGTGAAAATAATATTGTATTTTAATACCCAAGAAGTATGAGAGAAACAATACTTTTATTTGATGAATATTAACTGAATGAGGAGCAGGTACTTGCTTCTTGTATTTTAGTTTTTAAACTTCAATGAATTTATTTCATTATGTAATGAAAATAACCTCCTATTAAATAACCATCCACTTTACTTTGAAGGGAATGACGAAGGTTCCTTTGGCATAACTTGCCATAGTCCTTTTCTCCATGCCATTCAATTTATTCGCCATAAGAATAAAAGATGGTGTTATCTCTAATATTCTTATTACTTGGCGAATATTACCTTAACGGTAATGAAGTGCTTACTCTATACGGTCCGTTTGTACCTTTAAATGAAACTAGAGTAATTGGTTGTAAAAGGTATAAGAATGGGATGAAATGAAATATTGTGAACTGTCTTTCACTTTACACAATCCGAGTGCAATCATCACATTCAAATCTTGCTTTTCTTTCTCCTCAAAAGGATCTTGGAGATGAGACTACATGTAACATCATCCATGTCATGATGTAGCGGCCACAACTAACATTATACTTTGATGATATCATTATGAAAGAACCATTATATGCTTGATTCATGACTCTCCTGTAAGCAGTTTTATACTCATTGCTTCCTAAGGTGGTTTAACAGGTTGGGACACAAGCAGCTTGAATTTTCATTATGGTAGTAATGTGCGCAAGCGCATATACTACACTTGTAATTTCGTGCTTGTTTGGACATTAACTTTATCTAATAATTATCGCAGTTTTATTGTGGTATTTCTTACCATTATATACAAATAAACTTTAGCATATTGTACTTTTATGTGATTACCATTTTAGACATAATTGATTAATTTGATTATTAAATGTCTCCCACAAATTTTTTAAATTCTATGAACCCTCTATACTAGAATTGGAATACTCTTGAGTATTCTAGTGGCAAGGATTTATGAACCTCCCTCATAGTCTATAAGATATGGCTACGCCACTACTCAGAGGGTCCAAGGTAGGCTTTGGCTAGCCAACCGCTTTAACTCATGGTTCTTTGATCTGTTGAGTGAAGTCCCAGCTTCAAAAATCATTTACTGATTTACTCAACACTTTCCTCTAAAATTAAAAAAAAACTAGATAAAGATATATCTTTGCTGCAATTTTAGTTAACTCGACCCACCACACAAGTAAGAACTCCCCGATAGTAAGAGGTACCCTCATTTGAGGCATGATCGGTACCTTGAACACCCGGTTTTGTTCAAACTTGAATGATGGAAGGCTGTTTGTGACTAAATATTTTCTTTGAGGGTTTTATTGGTTTTCTATCTCGACGAATGTGATCCATTTATATTAAACTTTTTCATCTATGTTGTCATGATCACAACTAAACTTTAATAGAAAAACACACGCTGCTTCTTTATTCATTTTATTATTTATTATTTTATGTATTTTTTCCATTATTCTAAAATACATAAAATAATAAATAAATACATAAAGGTAAACTACTACTTGACTGGTCTTGAGCATCTAAATGGCCTAAGCGCATCGTACCTGAGTCGTATGCTTGACTCTTGATGTATCTTGCCCTATCATGTATGTCTGCTGGTCTTCTGCAGTATCAACATGTCATGGCAGGGTCGACGTCACATTTGGAGTACTACCTTACCTTGGTGGAATCCACATGTCGTCTTGCACCATCATACACCGCCTCATCTTGGCGGGGTCCACGTCGCTCGTTGTCTTCCTCCGAAGTACAAAGATACTCATGTGCAGGCGAGGGGAACTCGGGTATAAATGTACATCATATAAATTGGGCACGTAGTCCCTTACACATTTTAACTGAAAAAATAAAGATGATTCACAGACCATCTGTTTAATTAATTAAAATCATCGCACGCATTTAAATAATTAATTAAAAATAATAATTAAATGCAGATATACAAAGGTCGATGCTCAAGACCAGACGGCGGGTAATTTAAAGCGCGATAAAATTAAAATGCATAAATAAGTACGAGGGTTATTTAATTTAATTTAATTTAATGAATTAATAAACTCAAATAATTTAATTAATTATCGGTCATGTAATTAATTTAATTTTAATACTTAAAATTAAATTAATTAATTAATTAATTTAATTACAAAAATGAAATTAATTTTAACCTCGGAAATTAAAATTTATTTTCACTACAATTAATATATTAATTAATTTTATTAATTAAATTAATTAATTATATTAATTGATTTAACTACACCCGGGTCAAGGGTTACCTGCCCGCTAGGTGGACCGAGCGGCGGCTGGGTAAGCTTGGCCAGGGTGCTCCAGGGGAGGAGCCGAGGTGAGCGACCAGTCGCGGCTGCGTTGCCTGTGCTTGTGCTAGGCAGGTTCGCGTGCGGGTCCAGGGAGGGTCGGCCGGGGGCACTGCCGTAGTGCGGCGGGAATCTGGAGAGTTCAACTAGAGCGCGCCTGGTGGGAACAGGCCGAGCGGCGGCCCTCGGTACAGGTGGTGGTGGAGGACGGTCGGGTAGCGGCGAAGCGGGAGGGGATAGTGCGATGGCCCTGGACTGGCCCATGGAGGAGGAGGTCAGCTCGGCCTGGTGCGCTATGGAAGGTGGAGGAGCTCCATAATGGACACCGGGAGGTGCGGCGCTCGGAGTGCCAGCACTGCTTAGAGACGACCAAGCGGCGGGAGGTGTGGCCAGAGCGGCTCTAAACGGAGGCAGCCCGAGCGACGGACACCGTCTGAACTAGCTGGGAAGGAGCCCCTACGCTGCGGTGTAGGAGGTCCTGGGCGCGCAGGCGGCGCGCGAGGAGGAGGCAGGCGGCCGGGGCCTGCTCGGAAATGCGTTGGAGACAGGCGGCCAGTGGAGGAGTGTGGGCGGAGGTGTTCGGCCGGAACTGAAGAGTGGTTGGCGACCTAAGGAGAGTCGGGCAGCGGCTCGGCTTGTACTGCCTGGTTTGGTCGGGGCTTGCTACTCACGTGGAGGGGAGAGACGGCGTAAGATAAGACCTCGGGTGGCGGCAGCGTGGGACTGGACGTGCTGTATGTGGCAGCCGCCCTGGAGGTGAGGCGCCTCTGCACCTAGTCTGGTGGCTCAGACCCGTCCTGAGGAAGAAGATGCGTCACGGCCAAGCTGGTCACGGCTTCCTTTTTTTCACACGCCAGCATTTTTTTTCAAAGTCGCAACAAGACCCAAGGGTTCTTACTTTGGGTTCTCCATGCGAGAAGAACCCCTTTGGGGTCTTCCATTAATATATATATGTATTTTATATTATTTTTATTATATTACAATAATAATTATAATTATTATTATTATATTATAATTACATTATTATTTCTGATAAACGGAAATTATTAATAAAATTCTAAACCCAGTTAACCAAAAACACGATCCGTTTCAAAAATTTCAAATAGCCATATCTTGGCTGTTTGAAATCATATCGGCACACGGTTTGAATCATTATGACCAATTTTGATCCCTCTACATAATTTCATGAAAATTAATTTTATTTGTCTCAGAAAATCTACACGCTCCTTATGATACCATTGTTAGGTTTCCGGGGCCCGCAGCGGAAGCCGGTGGCCGGGGATTTTAAAATTTTCGTCGGTGGGACAACGAAACTTGTTGTCGCTGATGATCTGAGCCCTAGATAGGTCCGAGGATCCAACATAGATTGTAAAGAGCACAAAAATAAACATAAAACTTTTAAATCTGAATCCGTTGTCGACTGCAAATTGTCGCCGACAATCGTTGCATGTAGGATCCATAGAAGGATCCCTCTAGATCAAACACACGTGCTTCAGAAATCCGCTAGAACATCAATCGTCGAACTGAGAGTGCTAGCGCGGTGATCCGACGATATATTTGACATCCTGACGATCACCACATCATCGATCTTACGATGCGTGAGAAGAAACTTGATCTGAGCACGGATCGACAGCTTCTCTCTCTAAAGAGTGGGAGGAGAGATGAGCTCTGGCCAAAATGACATGAATAGCATTTGCGCTTGAGCCCCTCTCTTCTATTTATAGCGGATTGTGGAAATTACCCGGTTGGGTTCCCCAACCCCCGTTAATTCCACATAAACTAAATAAATAACTATGATGACTTAAAACTACGTCAATATTATTTATTTATTTTATCACATACTTGTAATATATATAAAATATGTTATGTGATAAAATCTGAGTCATTTAACTTGACTCGCTATCCCGCTTAATATTAAACAAGCATGGAATAATAAAATAATATTCCTTCGATTAATATTTTCTCATATTTACTAAACTTGTAAATACATTAAATAATCAAAATATTCATAACTTTAATATTAATGAATTTATTTAATTCTTTTGGTGATAGACAACATGGACAACGCTCGGACCCCGTGGCAGGGCTCACTATATCCATATACCTATTCAAATGAATAAGGCGGATTCTTGAATACGCTATTGTGTGTTGCCCTCTAGGCCCTTACCTCGACAGTAGTGAATAAAATACACAGACCAAGGGTGGAGTCTAGCAACCCATCATGGCACTTAAAGAGATAAGGAAAGTCATAGCAACGACTACCATCCTACGAACACTAATTGTGTACTATAATCTCTTTGTCATTAAATATCTCATAAAGCAGGACGCACTCTTGTGTCATTGTCCTTATCTTGCTTTATTATTTTTTGATCTATCTGGATGGATTTGTCTTTCTACTACTTTGTCCAAAGACTTATGAATGCGGCACCATCCGGATCAACCAGGCCTGAGATATACAACTTCCTAAACTTGGAAGCGAAAAATCCTTTCTTGACCATTCAACCAACGTCATACCACCAACGATGCACCCAACACAAACTACCTTGCCACAACATTACTGCCATGATTTTCAACTTACATCAAACTACATAATTAAATGATATACATTGGTAATGGTCTCAAGTCAGGAGACCAATACCCATGTCTATAGATAGGAACAGCCAATGACACACAAAACATGTGGTGTTCCTATTGACGGGTTTGTCCTCATGATCTCACTACTAGAGATCACCAAGTGAGAACTTCATGAGAATAAGTCTCAATGATTATGAGCCCCCAACAACGGATAGTCATACATCACTGTGTCCAGTCAGTAATATGTATCTAGACTGTAGAACATATATTTAAGATCAATTTCATTGTATCTCGAGGTTCTCATTATAGCCTGGGATCAGCAATAACCTCTTGACCTTTGGACATTACCATTATAGTGGACACAGAAAAGTATGCACTATAATGGTAAGATATCATCATGCATATCTAACTGTACACATGATACGGTAATCAAAAAGACTACATAGTTGGGTCTAAGGAACCCACTATTTCAAAAAATAGTGTCCCAACATACAATGTAGCGTCGGTTTTTGGAAACCACCGTAGAATCATATAGTGGTGGTTTAAACCGCCGTTATACCCAAAACAACCAATGTGAATGATGAATTTTCCTATAGTGTATAGAGCTAACTAGTGAGTGTGGGATTTTGTTAAACTTCATACAAAATAATTACCTTCCCTGGAAAGGAATTTTTTAACACCATTAGACATTGATACCTCTTTATGCTATACCAAATGGTTTATGGAATTCAAGTCAATATACCTAGGTATTTTATGAAAAATATGGAATACATTATCAGGTCCTCATTGAGGTTTATAAATCAACCTTTCCATAATTCGATTTATTCCCTATTTTTTTAATGATTGATTTTTAAGGGAGTGGAGAATTCAACCTATTCTAGTAGTTCCTGCATATATCAAACCTTATATAAAAGGATGAAAACAAAATGGATCCCTTAGAGGAAAATATGGGTATCTCATGCAGATAAGCTGAATGAGAGGTTCGATCTTGGGAGGATCCTGACTAGACCCATAGATGTAATTTAACCTAAATTAAATCCCGATCGGATAGTTAAAAAAACTATTACTCTGATGAAAATGGTTCTCAAATCATGGTGGATCTGGTTTAAGATGATATAAAAACATATTAATATATAATGAGACCTCATACTCTATATATTTCAAAGTATTCATAAGCCTAAGTGTATGTAGAACCTGTCTGAGAAGGAGTAACTCCTGAGGGGGATAAAATTCCCAAATTGATGTTGTTTGGACTAGTTCTCACTGATTCTGAGAGTGTAAAGAAAACTCATCCAATAGAATAGATTCCTATAATGTTTGATATTTTGGGAGACCCTATCATTGATTTGGTAGATCATAGTGTTTCATTTGTTGTCAATATGTATATGGAAAGGTAGTGATGATGTGATGATGATGGTTAAAGAGGAGAAGTTGTTCCAAAGATTATTTCCTTTGGAGAATCAGTTTGAAATAACATTGGATGTCATTCTTGGGCATTCTCCATATTAAATTTAGACAATTTTTGAACTGGTCATAATTTCCAAGACATGTTTCACTAGAAGACACTTTGTTACAACATTGAAAGAAGGCTATGGAATACTTAATTGCATGATGACTTTAGAATATCTATCCTATATCTTATAATTGGATGATGTTGATGAACTAATTCAGATGATTGTTTGAGTTATCCTCAATGTCCAAAATATTTGTTAATCAATAACACATCCCCCACTACAAGAAGGCCTTGCATTATGCTCTAATTCATGAGTAATGAAGAAATGATCCATGCATCAACCATTATTGGATTAAAGGAGTGTTGAAGATCTTTTATTTGTTATTCAAAAAAGAAAAATAAGGATGATGTTTGAATATTAAGAATAGATGTGGCTATGCTTGGATTATTAAGGTATTTTATACTTAGAAGACTTTTATATGGGGCATTGCATAAAAAATAGGCCAACCAAGGAGGCCAGCTGAGGTTCTCATCCTCAAGCACATACGGAACCTAAGGTCAACCGTGCCTAAGGGAATCCCTCAAGGATAGACATGTATAAGGTAGGACTGTGGGACATGTATAAGCCTAAAGGATCACGCACAATGATCAACCCAGGCGCAAGGGTTCATATTGGGAAATAGGAGCATGCCTGAGGAGGAAAAAGTGGGTGCAAAACAGAACCCTCAAGATGAATTAGTACAGGGTGGCAACGAAGGGGGAGAGGAGTAATCTAGTGCTAAGTCTACATGCCTTCATTGATATACCACTCCTCACCAGCGTCTCTATTTCAATGTGGGATGGAAATAAAATTCTGGGAAGAAATATGTGTTGTTGATCTCGTTTCAGCATAGCGTTTAACCGTCCAATTATCACGAGATCTATCACATGTATTCAAGGTGTCCAGAGATCTAATCCAAGCCTTTAATCATCCCTACACTACGTGTGCTTGAACCTGGACTGTTCGATGATCCCTCAGTAGTGTTGTCTTTAAACTCTGAGTCACCCGACACTACTGCTCAATCGAAGCATAGTTGAACCTCCGAGATCTTGTCTTCGGACATTATTTTTTATCCAAACTCTTACACAAGGATAATCTAGACATAATTAATCCATGCATCCAATTTCATTTGCATGCATTCAATGAAAGAATGAAATTGAATGTGGCTGAAAAAATCGAAGGGGAAAGGCCACGTCATGGTGCTCAAGCGATCGAGGAGTTATTTTCATGTGTTCCTAAATGCATGCACATGAGGATTACACCGTGAAGAAGAAGCCCATGTTTGAAAAAGAACCACCCAAGAATTGCACCATATCTATTATCCCACGTTTGAAATATTCAAAGCTGAAAATCTTGTATATTCAAAGAATATAATCCTGCAGTGTTTCACGCAATATTTGAAAATGTAAAAGGCCTAAATCATGCCTATAAATATAGGAGCATCGACCCGAGAAGGGTTTTTGAAGATATTGAGAATGCTCATATTTTCCAAAAAATAGAGCACCGGGAGGATCCATGCAGCCTCGTTACAAAAAGGTGAAGAGACCCACTGGTGTTCAATAAGTGCTACGCACTCTTGAACCCTCATTGAAAGGAAGAAACTGCACTCATTCTATGTGAAGAAGAATAAAAAACATGCGACAGGTTCCCTTGAACCATGGCATGTGTTTCATGGAGAAGATACAGAAGGAAAAAAACCGGTTCACACACACCCCTTTTGTGAACTTGCAAAGACAAAAACCCTGAACATTTTTGATTCTGTGAATAAGAACAAAACATATTGTGCATAGAAGATCCCTGCACTGGTTGCATGAAGAAGGAGACTTGTGAGCCCTTCAGTTTCACAAATATATGAAGAACACTCACTGTTTGCACGAATATATCTATACACTATCTTGTAGGGTTTTGTTTTGAAGAAGAAAGTGATTGCATGAAGGAAAGAGCTTGTGTGTGCTTAATTTGAAGAATAAGAAGCATGAGGCTTCGTGTTTTCAAAGATAAGACAATATATCCATGAAGAACATGAAAATCATATGCATGGTTTGAGAATCCCTTGAGACATTGTGCATACACAGTGTCTTTTGAGAAAGGGAACCCACACACACACCCTTGTTATACCCATCCGGTTTGTGGTCACAATAAGAAGAAGGAGGGATTGTGTGTGCATTCAGAGTTACATTTTAAGGAGGAGGAAGAACTCGGTATGTTATGTATGTATACAAAGTGATTTGAAGAAGTCTGGATTGTGAGTGAAAAGTGAACATTGAGTTGCACCAAGAAGAAGTGCATGCACCTACATAACACACACATTGAACCCAAACTAAACACTAAGTGTGTCTATGAACATAATAAAAAGAAGAAGGAAGTGAATGTGTGAATATTGAGAGAGGAATCAATAGGAAAGTGCATGTATAATAGCATAACCCACATACATTGAACAAATATAGATAGAAGAAGATAGTGTGTGCTCAGTTTGACAAACTACATAGTTTACATGAATTCATTCATGAATAAACACATGCACGTGTGAAAAGAATAGAGATATCAAAAAACAAGAAGTTTGGATGTCATACAGTCCATGCATGAAGATAATGAGAATTGATACTGAAGCCTGATAGAATATAAAGAATATTATATATCTGAGTTGACAATGATTGAGAATCCAAGAATGGAGATAGTATTGATAGTATTAAATATAATTCTTGTATTTTATATTATTGAAGAAGTTATGTGTACCAATGGCACACAACTCACTAAAGTCGGGTCTTCATTAGAATAATAAATAATTTCTAGAGCATTGTTGAGACAAAGGACTGTTCATAAAAGTGATCCGAGATATTTATCAAGGCTAACAGACCTTATCAAAGGTTGCTAAATATTTTTAAAGAGATTCACAAGCAATTGCGATTCATCAAGATCATGAGGGAAGATTAGATTTTCAATCCACAGTGAATCAAGAAGCATCTCTTGTGAATTCCAGGAGGAAGAAGTCTTCAGTGGGACTCTGAAGCAGGCCAGTGGGACTCTGATTAGACTATGGGAAGTAGTATAAAGAACCTCCTATGGGACTCAGGGGAGATATTGTGTGACTCTGTATCAACCATTTTAATTGATAATAAGATTATAGTGGATAATCTATGTTGGGGATAATAATCAACACAATAAGGAGTAGGCCTTTGAACTGAATCTTGTAAATCCTTGTGTTTAGTGGATTTACATTTATAGGATCATTCATGGTAAGGAAAAGAGAAAAAAGAAGAGTTGATATAGGATTTAACCAGCCATAGAGGTTCAATTAAAAAGAATCAATTAGTAAAATAGGTTTAAAGGGATCAATGATTCACCCCATACCCCTCTCAGTGATTCACACTGATCTGGGCACTTCAATTGGTATTAGAAGGAGGTTACCTTTAAAAGATCCAAAGGAAGTCTTTATGAAGTGCGGATTTTAGGAAATGAGTGAGAAACCTGAAATGTATATTTCTTCTAATACTCAAAAGAATGGGAAGAAAAAACCAGAAAGGAAGTTGAAGAAGAATCATAGTAGTAATGGGTAGACACCTTCTACTGAAGGTATTCTAAATGGTACAACATGTGATAACTATTTTGATGAAGCATGTTCAAGCTGTGATGATGCTAGATCAATTAGTGATCTTCATTTTTCACTAAAATTTCATCTAAATAAAATCCCTATATAAGTGGAAAGGAATATTTCTATAAGAATTAGTTCTCTTCAAGATGAATACATACAGCTAGAATAAGAATCTATTGTAATGGAAGATACATTGGATAAAAGGGTTTTCATATCCAACACTCTCACAAAACTAGTGAAGAAAAGGAAGAAACCATTTATATTTGAAATGAAAGACATTATTAATTTTATAAGGAATTGCAAGGAAGAATTTATGAGAAATAATTATTTGAGATTTTATTTGTCGAAGCATTTCATGCATTTAAAAATTGCACAAAGTATCTATGGTTGTCAAAGCATCTCAACTGAAAGACAAAGAAAACAGGGTAAAGGAGATTGAAATTTATTTAAAATAATTCAAAAGGATACATGAAGAAAAAATAATAAAGCTGGAGTAAAATTGGGAAAGTAAGTTGAGATCATTTTAGGATGAAAAGAACTCCCTCAATAAGAAGTGTTTAGAGTTAGAGGTGACATTGAAGAATCAGAAATCACCCAAACTGAAACTTCCTGATAAGCTAGAAGAAGAGATGTTCCCACTCAATTTTTAATTAAGAAAAATTATTCCAAAAGGAATATTAGATCATCCTTTAATCTAATGGAAACATCCTCCAAGAAAGAATTTACCAACCATACCATGTTGTACTCATGTTTCTAAATGTGACTCCACAAGCTGTACAGGTTGGAAAACATGCTAAACAAATACTGATGAGGAAATGTGATTGGAAACCTACCACTGTGGCTAGGGTGGACAGGAAGAAAAAGATGAAAGATGTTTCCCTAGATAGAGCACAATAATTCAAGAAGAAATACCAGGAACCTTATCCATAAGATATCAAGAAGTCAAGATTTATGGGTCAATGTCAGTGTTGCAACAGTTTTTGGCATTGTTCCTTGGATTTCTGGTACAATCCTCAAAATGAAAAATCACAAAGGAAGCACATCTTAAGGGGGGGAAAGCCAGAGAAGAAGAAGAAACATCAACAAATCCAGAAGCATTTGTACACTATAAATAGATTTTAAATTCTTGATAATATCTATGATGTATGCAATATAAGTGGTCACAAGGTTGGTACATGTCCATCTCAACATGTATCCATAGCTGAGAAGAAAACAAGATCATAAAATCTGGCAAAGAAAGAGGAATAATCCTTGGGAAGTAAGAAGAAGAATGTTTTGAAAGTAAATTACCCCAAGAAGATTTTAAGAATGAAGAGTGAGAAGTACTTGGATTCTAAATTCAAGAAGTCGAATGTTTTTGGATCCAAAATCACCACCAATAAAAAAATGCTTCTTCTGTGGAATGAAATTTCATACCATGGATCACTGCAAACAAGCCATGGAAATGAATGGAATCCAGAAAAACTTAAAAAGATAATCAATCCAAGAGAAGACAAGATTGATTGAATATAAGATTCCTAAGTAAGGTAACTTCAAAGCATTGATGAATCCATGTGGAATCTCCAAATAAAAATATGTTATAAAGGATTGTTTAGTTATATGGCCCACTTAATTGAAAATTTCTAGAGAACTACAAATAGTTGAATATGAAGTACTAGCTAAAGAAAAGGAAAAGGGGAAACATATTATTCCACATGAAGGAAAATTTGAATTTCATGGGTGGTTGTCAGCATGTGATAACCCAAGTGTCCAACAACTACTATGTTGAATGTGCAAGAAGGCTAAACATCATGCGAACAAATGTATAACTGTTTTACCAAGCCAAATGGAGATGTTGAAAATTTAAAAATATGCACCAATGGAAGCTACTTCACTACTGGTAGAATAAAAGGCAGAAAATCTACACAAGTAGAAGGGGAATTGAAGTAAAGGGTCCATTCTGACAATATAAGATCAAAATGTAAAATGGAGAGGAAACAACAGCCTGAAGAGTACCTGACACTTTAGAGATGCAAGGAAAGGAGTTCTTGGTTTTAGAAAAGAATTTTCATCCCTAGTGCTTCTATTAAAAATCGTGTGAGTGTTTCATCATATTCCCTTATATTTTTGTTATATACATGTTCTTATATTTTTTAGAATTAAAGGTGAAGGTCATTATCAGATTACAATTGGATGAACAAAGTGTAGAAAAACAAGTTGGACTCATAATTCATGATTTGAAAATTAATTTAAGTATTCCACATTGGATGATTATAAATATGAATATCTTGAATATTATCGGATGATATTTTCTACCATGTTAAATCACTGGAATTTCACCCCTTGAGGGGGAGAAAATATGAAGGAGATGATGTTAAGGATTACTTCATGAAAAATGTTGAAATTCATATCACATCAAGAATGTAAAACCTGAGGTATTCCAATCACACATTCTTCCCTTATTCTTAATTGTATTTATCATGTTAATTAAGGGGGAGTTATTGATTGATGAAAATATGGGATGAAAGGGGGGTTTTGTCTTTTCACTTGACCTTTTTAATATGTTTTGTGATTTATGTGTAGGATTTATCATTTCATGGATAAATCTAATTATTTTCAACCCCTTAGTTAAGAATTGATACATTTTCAGCATGATTTCACATGTATGGTTGTTTATAGAAAGAATTGAATACCATGGTCATATATCTCTTGTTTTCTAAATTAGTTTAGCCCAAGTAGACATAGGGTTGATTAACTAAGAGATCTTTGTTATGTGAACGATGTTATATCATCCCTCTCAGAAATATTCAAGATGATATTCTACAAAGGGAGGAGGTCATTTTTTTAGACCCCACTACACCTTTACATTTGGTTTCCAATATGGGAGAGAAAATATTGTCACACATATTGAACCTTATAAAAGTGTTCCTAAGGGATATTGATAACAAAATGAAAAGCGGGATATTGTATAGAATAGTGTTGAATTTGTTTTCAATAAGATGTCAATATGTGTATGGAAAGGTATTGATGAATTGATGATAATGATTAGAGAGGAAAAGTTTTTCCAAAGCTTATATCCCTTGGAGATTCAGTATGAAATGAAATTTGATGTCATGCTTGGACATTATCCATATTAAATTCAGACGATTGTTGAACTGGTCCTAAGTTCCGAGACATGTGTCACTAGAACACACTTTGTTAAAACATTGTAAGAAGACCATGCAATACTTAATTTCTTGATTACTTTAGAAGATCCATCTAATAGCTTCTAATTGGATTAAGTTGGTGATCTAATTCAGATGATTGTTTGATCTGTCCTCAAAGTCCAAGATATGTGTTAATGGAGAACACATCCCTTACAAAAAGAACGCCATGCATTATTATTTAATGCATGAGGAATTAATAAATGATCCATGCATCATCCGAGATTGGATTAAAGGAATATTTAAGATCATTGATTTGTTATTCCAAAAAGAAAAAAACGATGATGATTTAAGATGAAGAAGATAGGTGGTTGTTCTTGAATTACTAAGGTATTTTATATTTAGAAGATTTTTTTATATGGTGACTTGCATAAAAAAATAGGCCAACCAAGGAGCCTTCTGAGGTCCTCATCCTCAAGAACATGTGAGACCCAGGGTCAACCGCACCTCAAGGAATCCCTAAAGGCCAGCCTTACATGATGTAGGAATGAGGGTCGTGTATAAGCCCACTGGAGCACGTGTGATGATCAACCCATGAGTAAGGGTGCATAATGGGTGTCAGGAGCATGCTTGAGGACACAAGAGTGGGCGCAGAAGTGTGCCCGCAAAAAGAACTGGGGCGGGGAGGCACCGGAGGCAGGAGAGGAGTAATCTTGTGCTAAGGCCACACACCTTGATTTATATACCACTTCACACCAGCATATCCATTTTTATGTGGGATGGAAATAAAAACCCAGGAAAAAATAAGCACTGTTGATCTCATTCCATAATAGTGCTTCACTATTGAACCCTCCTTGTGAAGAAGAAACTGCACTCTCTAGGTGTAAAGAAGAATAAAAAACACATGAAAGGTTCTCTAGAACCCTCACAAGGGTTTTTTGAAGAAGATACCATGGGAAATCAATTGGTGCACACACACCCTTTTTTTCACTAGCGAATACAGAAAAAACAAACCTTCTTGGTTTTGTGAAGAAGAATTGCACATATTGTGCATATAAGATCTGTGCACTTATTGCACAAACAAGGAGACTTGGGAGACCTTCGGTTTCACGAAAAGAAGAAGAACTCCCTATGTTTGAACAAATATATCTATACCCTATCTTGTAGGGTTTTTTTAAGAAGAAGGTGATTTCATGATGGATGGAGTTTGTGTGTGCTTAATTTTGAGAAGAATAAATTTGAGGGTTTGTGTTTTCACAGAAATATAATGCATTCATGATGCACAAGAAAATCATGTGTGTGGTTTAATAATTCCTTGATACATTGTTCAAACAAAATGCCTTTTGATATGTAGAACCCACACACACACCCTTGATATACACATTTGGTTTGTGGGGGAAAGAAGACGGAGGGATTGTGTGTGCATTGAGAGTAACATTTGAAGGAGGAGGAAGAACATGGAGTGGCATGTATGCATACAAAGTGATTTGAAGAATTCTTAATTGTGAGTGGAAAGTCAACATTGAGTTGCACCAAAAATAAGTGCATGCACATATATAACACACACATAGAACACAAACAAAACACTAAGTGTGTGTGTGTGTGTGTAAAGAATCAAAAGAAAAGGGAAGTTAATGTGTGTATATTGGGATAATAATCAAGTGGATAGTGAATGTGTAATAGCATGACACACACACACATTGAACAAATATTGATATATAAATATAGTGTGTGACCAGGTTGAGAAACTACATAGTTTACATGCATAAATTCATGCTTAAACACATGAACGTGTGAAAATAATTGAGATATAAAAAAACAAGAATTTTGGATTCTATAAAATTCATGCATGAAGAGAATGAAAATTGAGAGTGAAATCAGTATGAATTTTAAGAATATTTTTTATCTGAGTTGACAGTATTCGAGAATCCAAGAAGAGAGACAATGCTGATATTGAGTAAGATCATTCTTTCATATTATATTCTTGAAGAAGTTTTGTGCACCGTAGGAACACATCTTAGTGAGGTTGGGTCTTCATCATAAGAAGAAAGAATTTCCCAAGCATTTTTGAGACTAAGGAATGATCAGAAAATTGATCAGTGTTATTGAGAAAGGCCAATAGACCATATCAAAGTCTCATAACATCCCGACCCAGAAGCCACTAAAATAGTGCTCCGAGCCGGTTCGTAACAAGACCTCAAGTATGCCTCCCAATATGGCAGAGGTTTCCGACTAGTAGCGAGGGCCTAGGGTGTGATTGTTGGGAGACTATTACCTCATACCATAGTAATAAATAGCAGAAATAACTACGTATCAAACAAAAAAGAAAGTGAATAGAGTGCGGATGCAGTATAAAATTGAAATATAAAAAGATGTAATAATAAAATACTGTAAAATCTCGAACAACTATGCAATACAATACAACACTAGTCACCCAATGGGTCGACCATTCAGATACAATTAAAAAAGAAACTGAAATTAAATCTATAGGGATCAACTACTAACTCCAAGATAACCCACGTACCTGATCTCCAGACAAAGTCGAACTGCACCATCCCGATCAATAGAACCTCTCGAGTATCTCTTCTTGATCATACAACACTGGCCTCAGCCCTATCCACCCGGAAACTCATGCTCAACATGAAAATAAGACATAAGGTATACACATACACCGAGGTGCACATGCAGGGGTGAGAAATAATCTCAGTATGTCACCCCTAAAAGAAACATATAACTGTGCTGTAAAAAGTGTATGAAACAACAATGTGCCTAGCCTAGCTGGAATACAACAAAAGGAAGTAAACCAAACGTACAACCATCGCTGTACTCTGGGTATGTAATCCCTATCAACTGGGCAAGTGCCACCATGAATGTTCATATCATATATGTATACATGTATAGACCCATACCTATACACATATACATAAATATGAATATTCAAGATTAGGTGAATCAAATAATAAGAAACCACATCAGTAGTAGATCCTTGGGACAAAAATCTCGATCTCTTGGACATCATGTGCAATGGAATTGAGCTAGATGTCATGCCACTCAAGTCGTGTATCATTAAGTCAATCTCGGGTTCCGTAATCCCATTGACATATACCTACTTCGGTCAATGCCAGAATTATATCTCTGATCAAGATAATGAAAACCATGCAACCCTCTGAGAAGTACTCACAGCCTAACCCCTCTGGTTCAACCAGACAAACACAAGAAACCCTCTGGAAAGTACATACAGTCTAACCCCTCTTTTTCAGCTTTATCAAGTAATCTCTAATAAATAACTCACCATCAATTCCCCTTTTTGTCTCGTATCGGTAACTATAGACACTCTGAGGAAGCACTCAACATCCAATTCCCCTTGTGGTCTCGTAACGTGGAACTATAGACACTCTGAGTGATCACTCAACAACCATCCACCCTATGGTCTCGCAACTTGAAACGTAAAACAGACACTCTAGAGAAGCTGTCAATTTCCATTCTCTCTATGGTCTACTACACCAGGTTTCCACACCCCTGAGTAAGTCAATCATGCACAAACGATATATGGCAGCCAGAGTAAACCTGATGAACTACTTGGATAATAGTTTACAACATATCAAAGCATATCAGATAAAATCACTCAATCCTAACAACACTAGGCATGGGAAATAATCATACTAACAAGAAATGCAAGACCAAATAGTCAAAACAAAACAAACCATGGGAAACACATCTATAGCATGGAAAAAATAACCCAATTCACAATCAAATCACCTATACTATGGAACACACGACATAATAATCATCCCGAAAAAAAATAAATACGCCTCGTGTCAGGCTCAACATCCACCAACTAGGAATCACCTCTGGTAACCACTACTGCATCAGTAAGCCAAGTCAGATATAAACAAACGAGTGAGGGTGGCCCAAACGCCCAACCCAACACTACATCCATATACCCATGGGATTACCAGTTTAGAACGGGTTCTCAGTGACACTTGATCATAGTCTCTACCCAATCCTGATGTAACAACTCAGGTTTGGTCAAACAATAGGCACCCGCTGGGTCCCTTAAGTCAAACACTAAAAAGGCATCATACTCGGGATCTTCTAAGTAAACATGAGTGAAGGAATCCTACAAGGGATCCTTAGCATTGAGTAAGGGAGGAATCCTACACGGGATCATCAAATGAAGGAAAATATAGGAATTCCATAACATGGGTCCTCTCAAAGAAAAAATAGGAGAGAGATCCTACAAGGGACTCCCTAGGTCGGTACACAAGTAAAGGCATCCCTCAGGGGATCCTTAGAAGTTCCCGGTCTCACGGCCTCATAGGCCAGAAGTGAACGTCTCACAAGGAAAATGTCCTGAAAATTATATGTTATAGGATATAGCTCACAGCTCATATTAGATTAAAGGTCTCAACTAAGTTGGTCTGAACACCCGACCTATCATCCCCACCAAGTCTCGCTCTCAGGTGTTAACTGAACTCGATAACTGGAGTAATAACCTCTCTATATAGATAAAAGCACCCAAAACACCATTTATATGACGTATAAATGGAAACCATAATTCCACCATTGCGATCTATGTGAAAAAACGCTTAGAATGGTCTACTCACACGCCCAATTTTGACTTACAGGGCACAAGAAACCCCAAAACTACTAAGTTGGAGTAGTACATGGCCAGAACACATGGCCAGACAAATTGGGTATGCCTGTGTAATAGTAAACAGTGTGTAATTTACTGTTCACAACATGTACTATTCACAAAAAAGTCAACCCATGTGTGTTTTCACCCAAACACATGCCCATGTGCCACTACATGGTGTGTACTTATAGTACACGATGTGTACTCCTTAAAACCCACTATTTTGTGTCCTTTTTTGCACACGGTCGGACACACGGACACTACTACATGGCGTGTACCCCAAGTACAAGGCATTTAATTTGATAAACTTCATCTTCCACAAATAGGAAGAACACACAGCGTGTTCCCCTGGAACACACGCCGTGTATTTTGGGTTTGCCGACAAGAAATACCTCAAAAGGCCAGAAACACCCATTTTTGCCCCCGAAATAATAGATCCAGCCTTAAGAGGACACACGAAAGAAATATAAATAATTAAATAATTAAAAAAATGCTTAAAGGGGATATATTTAGAAAACATAAATGTCCCTACCTTTGGGCGGAAATCGTCGATGCTTTAGTTGATTTCACAGCTCATAGTTTCCCTTTGCTGAATCAGCGTGTCGAGAGCTTCGAATCTGTACCCCTATTACTTCCCAACTCTCTATCTTTATCAATATCCAAATCCTCCCAAATTACATGACCAAGGAGGATCACACATGGAGCGTGTTCAATAAGGAGGAGGAGGGAAGTGAAAAGAAAGAAAGGGAAGAATAAAAGATAAGAAGAAAAACGGGCACGGGCCGGCCCCGGCGCCCGACATGAGTTTATGCCTTCCCTAGGCTAAACACCCCATTATGGACTCAATGGAGTAGAAAGAATATCAATCCAAAACTTTGTTTAAAAGTTATTTCCAAACAAACCTACGTGAATAATTTAATATTTAATTTAATAATATTAAATATTAAATATTCTGCTAAAATTTGAATAGCTCAGATTTCCACCAAACTCCTATACTAGGGTAAACACTCTATTCTGGGACCAATGGAGAGGTGAAAAAAAATTATATGATATCAACTGTTGTGGAAAATGACCATTTTACCCCTCACAGGCATCCAACTGCAAAAATTAAAATTTCTGCTCAAAATTGTAGTCCGGAAAAACACGGGCTCTTACAAACTCCCCACCATAAACCTTCTCGTCCCCGAGAAGCCTAGAAAATGGACCAGTAGTCATGATTCCAACTCGATCATCTGCACAACCAAGTTCTCTAGATTATCCAATGACCAGTCATATAGCGTTAACAACTACCTTATACATAGAAGACATTCAACTATGACCGATCAGGTACTCCCCACCATAAGATTACCCTTATCATCTTCTTAAAAGAAACTCTGAGCTCAAAATACCACTAGAAAACACTATATTTTAACATAAAAAAGAAAAACCACCCTACAAAGGCCAATGGTGCACTCCTTGACATGTGGATTTCAATACACCACTCCGAGAGCACTACTAGAATAGGTTCCATCCTCAACAGGGATGAACATTAAGAATGAAAAAGGAGCTCAATGTAGGGTCTAATCTCTCTCAGCATACTAAAGATGAATCAAGATAGTTCATGATCGTCTCTAATAAGATTACACTCAGGTTTTACCTAAGGAATGTCCAGCTCCCTCTGAGCCATACTAACAACCTTCCAAAACCGGAGCAGGATTCAAACACGGGTCAACCATTTCACGGTAACCCGACATTTCACAATGTCGACTATACAACATAGGGACATTCAAATACAACTTATGAGGTCCCAAAGCCTTAAATGTATTAAAACAAATCTCATTTTCTCATTCTCAGCCACTCATTATTTTATATTCAAACGATGCCACCTGCAAAAGCAACATCAAAAACACTGGTCGACCAGGCTAGGCACCCAACAGTCATGCCCGTCGATTCAAGTCTGGAAAAACAAGCACCTACAAAAGGCATTGAAAAAATGGGCCAACCATTCTCACATAGTTTTTCCTAGTACAGAACAGACATCTACCTAGAAGGGTTCGAGTCAAAACCAAGTGTCTCTAGGTCTTCCACGTAACCCAATAGAAAAAACCTCATGACTGGGTGACAAGGCCTAACCACCTAGCCCAAAATATCCAAGCCTCTGTAAAGAAGGTAAGATCACAATGACAAATGAAATTCAAAACCGAAACACATCCTACAAGGGCCGTGATCCTCACCGAGCATCCATAGAAGGAACTATTCCTGAGAGATCACAACCCAAGAAGAAGAGAAACTGAATTGACACTCATCAGGTATCAATATACGAAAATACCCCAAGGAGGTCCATTTCACAAGAAAAGACTTGGTATCTATCGACATTATACTGAGAGATTCAACTAGATAACCATATACCATAGAAACAACACCTAATAAGGGGTTAAAAAGAAATGCATCATGTGCCACATCGACCAATTGGGGTCACTGCACCACCTTTGCATGAGGACTGAGTAATCAGCCTCAAAAAAAAGCCTCAATATAGATCCACATAACATTCCATTAGAGTAAAAAGTATGTGTAAGCAGACCAAAAGGTCTCAGTCATCAGTAAAAACACACACTAGCAGGCCTATATAATGTGAATCATATGTGCCTAGTATGATACATGAGACGCCTCTTTCCTTTTCCCGCCAAGAGTCAAATCCTTCTATGGCCTCTTACTTATAGACAAGATCCAGTGATACATAGTAAATCAAAACACTCACAAACGACATGTGCATCACTCAAGGTGAAAATCATATACAAATGTAACATCACAAATCATAACAGCAATCCCAAACCATAGAAACCAGTTCTTCTTATCTAAACAAGTGTTCTCGACACACCAGTCTGATATCCATCATAGGTTCCGAAAAAATCTTAATAATCCTTTCAACCATGTTCCAAATAGTAAAGACCAGGAAAATAAACTCCTTTGATAACACTTTATAACGTCCAGACCCATAAGCCATTAAATCGTTGCTCCGAGCCGGTTCTCCACAAGACCTCAAGCGTGCCTCCCCATACGCTATAGGCTTCTGACTAGCAGCGAGGGCCTAGGATCTGATAGTGGGGAGACTATTACCTCATTCCATATTAAGAAACAATGGAAATAACTAAGTATCATATACAAAGGAAATTAAATAGAGTGCAGAAGTAGTAAACAACTGGAATAGAACAAGCTATAATAGTAAAATACTATAAAAGCTAGAACAGTTATGCAATGCAATATAATACTGGTTACCCAATGGGCTGACCATGCAGATACAGGTAAAAAAGGAACTATAAGTAAATGTACAGGGCTCAAATACTTACTTAGAGCCAACCCATGTACCTGATCTCTAGACAAAGTCGAACTGCACCAGCCCAATCAATAGAACATCTTGAGCAGCTCCACAAGATCATGCAACACTGGACTCATCCCTATCCACCATGAAACTCATGATCAACATGAAAATTAGACATAACGTCTACACGTACACTGAGGTGCATGTTCAGGGGTGATAAATAATCTTAGTAGGGAACCCCGACAAGCAACCTATAACTGTGCTGCTAAAAGTGTATGCAACATCAATGTGATCAGCCTAGCTACAACACAAAAAAAAAGTAAACCAAATGTGAAACCACTATCAAACTCATGGTACGCAATCCCTATAAACTATTCAAGTGCCACTATGGATTTATATATCTATATACATACACATGTATAGTACCATACCTATACACATATACATAAATATGAATATTCATGATTTGGTGAATCAAATAAAAATAAACCACATCACTAGCCGATCCTTGGGACCATAATCCCAATCTCTTGGACATACAGTGCAAGGGAATCGAGCTGGATGTTGTGCCACTCAATCTTTGTATCATTAAGTTGATCTATGGGTCCATAATCCCATCGACATGTACCTACTTCGGCCAATGCCAAATTATATCTCTGATCAAGCTAATCAAAACCAAGTTACACTCTAAGAACTAATCATAGCCTAACCCCTATAGTTCAACAAAAATACACAAGAAATCCTCTGGGAAGAACTCACAGTCTAACTCCTCAGGTTCAACTTTAGAAAAGAATCCCTAAGGAAGCACTCACCATCAACTCCCTTTGTAGTCTCATATCGGTAAATATAGACACTCTAAGGAAGCACTCAACATCGAATTCCCTTAGTGGTCTCACAACGTGGAACTATAGGCACGCTGAGGGAGCACTCAACGTCCATCCCCCCTATAGTCTAGTAATGTCAAATGTGAAATAGACACTCTGGGGAATCCCTCAGCGTCTATTCTTCATATGGTCTACTACACCAGGTTCCCACAACCTAGTGTTAGTCAATCATGCAAAAAAAAAATATGGTAGCCAAAGTAAACCTCATGAACTACCTGGATAATAGTCTATAGCATGTCACAACATGTTAGACAAAATCACTCCATCCTAACAATACTAGGTATGGGAATCAAGCATCCTGACAAGCAAGGCTAGACCAAACGATCAAATCAAAACAAACTATGGGCAACAAATCCATAACATGGAAAAATATCCCTATTCACAATCAAACCACCTCTACTTGGGAAAACAAGGCATAGTAGTTATCTCAACAAACAAGAAAGACACCTCACGTGAGGATCAATACCCACAAACTAGGAAGCACCTCTGGTAACCACTACTGCATCAGTAAACCAAGTCAGATATAAACAAACGAGTGAGGGTGGCCCAAATTCCCAACCCAACACTAAATCCATATCCCCATGGGATTACCAATTTGGAACAGGTTTTAGGTGACACCTGATCACCATCTCTACCCAATCCTGACGTAAAAACTTAGAGTCGGTCAAACAATAGGCACTAGTTGGGTCCCTCAAGTCAAACACTGAGG
Organism: Viscum album; assembly: GCA_963277665.1. NCBI lineage: Eukaryota > Viridiplantae > Streptophyta > Magnoliopsida > Santalales > Viscaceae > Viscum > Viscum album. Next base: position 155,181,767 of record OY728145.1, read on the forward strand.
AAGCATCATACTCAGGATCCTTTAAGTAAACACGAGTGAATGAATCCTACATGGGATCCTTAGTAAAGATTAACAGAGTAATCCTTCACGGGATCCTCAAATGAAGTACAATATATGAATTGCATAACATGGGTCCTCTCAAAGGAAAAATATGAGAGAGATCCTACAAGGGACTCCCTAAGTCAGCACACAAGTAAAGGCATCCCTCAAGGGATCCTTGGAAGTGCCCAGTCTCATGGCCTCATAGGCCAGAAGGGAACATCTCACAAGGAGAACGTCCTCTAAAGCATATTTTATAGGATATATCTCACATCTCATATCATATTAAAGGTCTCAGCTAAGTTGGTCCGAACAACCAACAAATCATCCACACTAAGTCTCACTCTCAGTTGTCAACTGAAATCAATAACTCAAGGAAGAACCTCTCCATTTAGATATAAACACACAAAATACCATTTAATGGCCTCTAAATGTCAAAATAACTCCACCATTGCGATCTATGTGGAAAAACTCTCAGAAAGGACCACTCATACGCCCAATTCGGACTTCTAGTGCACAATATACCCCAAAACTACTAACTTAGAGAACTACATGGCCAGAACACATGGCCAAACACATGGGGTCTACCTATGAAATAGTACACGACATGTACTATTCGAAAAAAGCCACCCTGTGTGTGTTTTCACCCGAACACATGCCCATGTTCCACTACACGGCGTGTACTCCTTAAAACCCACTATTCTGTGTCCTTTTTGCACAAGGCTGGACACACGGCCACCACTACATGGCGTGTACCCCAAGTAAATGGTGTGTACTTTGGAAAACTTTGTCTTCTCCAAATGGGAAGAACACACGGTGTGTTCCCCTAGAACACATTCCATGCATTATGGGTTTTCCGATGGGAAATCCCTAAAAATGCCTGACATGCCCGTTTTCACCCCCGAAACAATAGATCTAGCCTTAAGAGCCCAAAAGAAAGAAATATAAGGATTTTAAAGACGATATATGGAGAAAACATAAATGACCCTACCTTCTGGTGGAAATCACCGAAGCTTTGGTTGATTTCATGGCTCATGGTTTCCCTTCGTTGAATCAGTGTGTCAAGAGCATTGAATCAGTACCCCTCTTACCTCCATACTCTATCTCTTTATCAATCTTCAAATCCCCCCAAAAGACAATGCCAATGAGGATCACACATAGAGAGTGTGCAAGAAGGAGGAGGAAGGAAGAGAAAATAAAGAAAAGTAAAGAATAAAAGAAAAGAAGAAAAAGGGGCATGGGCCTGCCCTAGTGCCTGACATGAGTTTATGCCTTCCCTAGGATAAACTCCCCATTCCGGACTTAATGGTGCAGACAGAATATCATTAAGAAACTCTGTTTAAAATTTATTTCCAAACAAACCTATACAAATAATTTAATATTTAATTTAATAATATTAAATATTAAATATTTTGCTAAAATTTAAACAACTCATATTTCCACGAAACTATTATCCTATGATAAACACTATATTCCTATTCCAATAGAGTGGTAAGAAAAATTATATGAGATCAACTGTTGTGGAAAATAATCATTTTACCCCTCACAAGCATCCAATAGCAAAAATTCAAAATTCTTGCTCAAAACTGCAGTCCGGAAAAAAACCCAGGTTCTTACAAGGATGTTGAAGATTATTGAAGAGATTCATAAGAAAGTTTGATTCAGCAAGCTCATGAGGGATAATTAGAAGATACATCCATAGTGAATCAAAAAGCATCTCTTGTGAAATCTATGAGGTAGAAATATTTAGTGGGACTCTAAATCAGGCCAGTGGGAGTTTGTAACACTCTGGGAAGCAGTATAAAGAAACACATGTGGGACTCAGGAGAGATACAGTGTGACTCTATATTGACCATTGTAATTCATAATAATATTATAGTGTATAATCTAGGTTGGGGAGAATAACCAACAAAACAAGGAGTAGATCTTTGAACTGAACCTTGTAAATCCTTGTGTTTAGTGGATTTACATTTACAGCATCATTCAACATAAGGATGAGAAACGCAAGAAGAGTGGATTAAGGCATTAACCATCCATATAGGATTAATTGAAAATAAAAAATTAGTAAAAATATTTATAGGGATCACAGATTCACCACCTCCCCCTCTCAGTTATTCACACTGATCAGGGCACTTCAGATTCCACACCTCCTAGGGAAGATTCTTCACCTGATAATACATTTTTTGGCCTAGATCTATATAATAATATTGATAGTGGGGACATGAATTGCGATGATGATGATCATTATGATAATACACCTAATTCTTATAAGCCTTATTTGACACTTGTTTCCAAAGATTAAGAGCATATTATGCCAAAACCTTCTTCACCAGCTTTAAAGGAACAATATAGTCATGAGACCTTTGAAAATATTTTCCAACTTTGTGCCACTCCCATATCTCTTGTAGAACTTCCACAGAATATATTTTTCAAGTATAATTTATTTATAATTTTTCCCCCAAAATAAAAGTGGTGATTATGGAAGAATCCAATTTTTTACCCAAGAATTTGAGATACCTCTAGGTATATTTTAAGATAATTTATGATCCTTGAAGTAACTTTTATACTATGAGATCAATGACACAAGTTCTACCACATATACCCAGGCAAATCATGCTCCACTTCAATTAGTTTCTCAATAATAAGTTAATCCTTTTGTTCAATATTTATTAATCACTTTAGATGGTTTTATTTGGTTTAAGAACAATATACTAGAAGTACAAAAAGATGTTTTTCATATCATTACCAATTTCAATGAGTATGAAAAACAATAGGATGTCTCATATACCATTGAAATTGAATTATCTCATACACATCCTAAATGTTTCTCAATATTGATCATATGGATTATAAAATTGGACATTTTTTTAACTCAAATGAATGATTTTGGAGGAAACATTAGAGCCCTTCAAGATGATTTAATGGACATGATTTCTACAGTAGAATGAAGATACCATTTAGTGATTATAAGTCCTTCCAGACCTTTAATTTATACTCAATATAATTCTATATATGATCATCGTATTCGAATGATTGGACGAGAGGATTTCTAAAGTATGCACTATATAATGAAGGATATTAGAAATCAAGTTCATATAGATGTGGATACAAAAGGTGGAGAGATTTAAAAAATGGTTAAAGATAAATCTATCAAGTCTTATGAGTACAATTATACAATCAATGGAATTATAAATTATTATATTAATCATATTTATAAGAATTCATATTTTAAAAACTAGTTTTTATTATTGGAAATGGATCTTGAAATTCAACCTGGAAAAGAAAATTTCAAAGGTACTGTCAAAAATATATTTATTATGGCATCCATTTTGGATCATTTTAGGTCCATTAAGGATACATTATTACAGATTTTTGAGAATGGGTCTAGATTTTGATAGATATTAAAAGGATTTTTGACCCCTACATGTTAAATGAAAAAAATTCAATTTTGGAACCTCCGACTATACATGATCTTATCATCTCTTCTTATCATACCCTTGATATAACATCAATATAAACTTTAGTTTCTACAAATATCCCTTTCTTAGTGTCTTATAATACTCATTTTTTCCTTCCTAAAGAACCTTTTAGGATCAACCTACATCATACCCATGATCCCTCAACCATTCCAAACTCAAATTCAAATTCTGATTAGGATTATAATAGTTCCTTGTACTAAAATATCTTGAAATAAAAATGAATTATTTTTAATTCATCTTTCTGTAAAAAAAATTCTTGCTATTTATTTTCATATCTAATAATTTTTACTTTCTCACCCTCATTGTATTATTTTTGATAAACTCCAAAGAGGGAGTAAAGTATGGAATTTTTTTATGCATTTTAGTAATAGGGGAGTAATGTATGGGCATCTCAAGTAATTTAATTTTTTACTACTATGGTTAATTCATTATTTATGATTAATAATTCCATGACTTGTGACCATAAAAATGTGGGAGATTGTTGGAATAGTTCAGTAATTATTTATTTTAATAATCACATATCTTTTTTATGTGTTTCTAATATTTCCTAGGTTTTATGGAGGTTATATATTACTATGATGAATTTGGAAAGTTTTTTGAAGTCATGAATCAACCATGAATCCAAAGAATCCATATTACGAACTTTAATCCTAGAAAAGATAAAATTCGCAATTTTTGGAATTGACCACATGAATAATCCATTAACTATGTGAAGAAATATAGAAAATATATTTTTGACAATGTACCAGAGTGACCACATGAAAAATGATCAATTGTATGTCTACCAGATGTTCTATGATGGAAATATCATAGAGGACTCAAGAGACCACATGTTGTATCTCAGAGAGTGTATAACTATCATGGTATTCAAAAATTGTTCACTCAACCACATAAAAAGTGAATCAATCTCAATCCTAGTGGATCAACTGTGGATATTTTATCACTAACTCTTAAATAGAATGAATGAACAAACAAGTGACCACAAGATCAAGTTCATATGTCCACATGGTTCTTCCATACAAATTCTTGAAGTGATTATATAATAAAGTTAATCAACCATATGACATATCAATGTTTTTATAAATTGGTAGTGTTATAGTAAGTTAATGTGAATTGAACACATGATTTCTCACATATCCAATTGTTCCTATAAGCAATTTCTCAAATATATGATTTCTCGCATAGACATTTTCTCATCACAGTAAATATCTCATGTAATATATTTGACTATGTAGTCAATTTCATTATTGTGGCCAAATAAGTGAGGTAGGAACTTTAATGAATATAAAATAGTCAAAACAATTCAATGTTCAAGATCGATTATGAGGAGAATAAATCAACTGTATGGTCTTCTCAAGTAGTCTGGACAATTTTCTCACCTATTGTTGGACCAACCATGAATAATATTACATGGAACAATTAAAATGGCCATATAGAAAAGTGGTAAAGGTATTTGACTATGTAGTCAATTTCATTATTGTGGCCAAATAAGTGAGGTAGGAACTTTAATGAATATAAAATAGTCAAAACAATTCAATGTTCAAGATCAATTATGAGGAGAATAAATCAACTGTATGGTCTTCTCAAGTAGTCTGGACAATTTTCTCACCTATTGTTGGACCAACCATGAATAATATTACATGGAACAATTAAAATGGCCATATAGAAAAGTGGTAAAGGTATTTAAATATAATATTTTCCAGTTATATTTAGAAAAAAAATAAATGTGATATTATAATCATGTATTTCTCTAAGATTTCATACAAAGTAAAAGGACTCATAATGATTTATTTCTAATGGTTATTTTTATTAAATATTTTCTTTATAAAAGACAATTGAAGTTAGTGATTTTTTTTGTAAATAAGGATGAATATCTTAATGTTTATAAATTAGTGTCACAAAAATAATACTATTTTTATCTATGAAACTTAATATTAATATCTAATAACAACCTCACATACTCACCTATTATTTATAAACCTAAAAAAACATTGATAAAAGATAAAACATATAAATAAAATCCATCTATCTTTTACATAAAATTCTTCGGTTTTCTATTTATCTCTATTTCATTACATTTTAGTTGGTATTGTATCATAATATTTACTTATTATCTCTTAATCATGAAATATTTTGGAGAGTAAGTGATACTCTCTCTTATTTCCCTTTTAATATTTGTAATCATGGGGAAATTATAGAGGAGGTTGTGTATGTCCTGGGAATCCCTAAGTGTAGTTGATAAAAAAACATGATCTAGGTTATTGATTATTTTATTCATTAATAAATATAATTACATTTAGGTGACTACTATGTAGAGAAGAATATTCCTATACATTAGACTGAACCACATTTTTTATGCTATTTATTTCATGTTTTTTTAATCTATTTTTTAAAATAAATTTAAAAACCCATACTTTGATATTTAGTTTTTACAACTAATATTTATTGTGTTTAGTGTGAGTAGATTAATATCAAATGATTAGGATAGTCATAATATTATTCTATCTATGTTTGAATCGTACTTTTAAAAGACTAATTAAAATCATTAAAATAAATAAAACTATTATACACTAATACAAATACGGCTTTTATCAGCGCTAAAAATGGCCTTTATCAGCACTAGAAAAGCGCTGATAAAGACGGCGAAGATAAAGGGGGGTCCCCTTTATCAGTGCTCCAAAACGCACTGATAAATACCCCTTTTATCAAATATTTTTTTAGCGCTGATAAAAATAAAAAAAAAATTAAAAAAATTAAAAAAAAATTAAAAAATTAAAAAAAAAATATTGCCAATCTTGGGGGGGCTTTTTACACCACTTGAGCCCCCCTTTATCAGCGCTTTCCTGCACCTCTAGCGCCCTCCCGCACCGCCTACACCTTTTATTAGTGCTAGCCCTTAAATCAACCTTGCGCGCGCACCCGTGCCTCCACCCGGATTTGATCTCGAGACCTCCCCCCTACGCACCTAAAGCCTTTGCCACTACCCTATATTGATTTGTTCTCTTATTCATGACATATCTATTTATTTATATATATATTTAGTTATATTTAATCATATAGTAATATATATTTATATTAATATGTATAGTTATATTAATATATACATATAGTTATATTAATATATGTATAGTTATATTAATATATGTATAGTTATATTAATATATAGTAGTTATATAAATATTAATATATTGGTATTTTAAATAAAATGGATATTAGTTATTATTTAGATAAAGCTAATATATTTTATATGTAAATATGTTTAATTATTTATTTAAAAAATTTAATTTTTAGGTATGAATATATAAAAACATTGTACATATAGTTATATATTTGATTATAAATAGCAGTGCATTATAAAAAAGGATGAAATTTCAAATAAATAATATCAATATGAATGTAATACCTTGGAATAAATTCAGTCCCCACCAAAAAAATCCAATAATACCCCCTTAAATGAGGCTGAAAATCCACAAAATGTTAAAAAAATCTAGGTACCCCGACAAAAAACTCAGTTTTGGAGGCCTTCTGGGCCTTTTTTGGCCTCGAAAAACGCTTGACCAAGGTCCCTCAAGTCATAATGATGTAGATCTCATCGCAGGCTTCGATTTGATATATGGTAGAGCTCAAACGGACACCCGAAACAAAATTTATGGCCGTTTGAAGTTTGGGTTGCGTTTTCAACATATTTTCAATCTTTTTTTAATTTTTTTTATTTTGTATTCTTCAAATTGTTATTAAATAACTATTACTCCATAATAATTATCAAATTATTAATTAAAAATATTTTTTAAATTTTTTAAGAATCCATTTTCACTAAATATCTTATATATTAAGTATATTAAGTGTAAATGTACATTTATACTTATATAAAATATATCTAAACATTATATATTATATTTATATCAATATAACAGTATAACTATATTTATATATTAATATATTTTTAAAAAAAAATTTGAAGTCGACCCTTTATCAGCGCTACTAAACAAGTGCTGATAAAGGGGGTCCCTTTATCAGTGCTAAAAAAAGCGCTGATAAAGGGAGGCCTTTATCAGCGCTACAAAAAAGCGCTGATAAAGGGATACTTTTATCAGCGCTTTTTTTAGCGCTGATAAAGGCACCCTTTATCAGCGCTTTTTTTAGCGCTGATAAAGCCCCCCCCCCCCTCTTTATCAGTGATTTTTCGTTAGCGCTGATAAAGGGCTGGTGCTGGACTTGCCCAATTTTGTGGTAGTGATATTGATTAACTGGGTTGTTTTCAAAATGGGGGATTCTATTTTAAATTATTTATAAAAAGAAATTTTAATTGGAAACTCAGTTAACCAACTTCTTTATTTGTTCACTATGTTAAATAAAGGGGTATTTCAAACTTATATAGGATACTCATCTATTCAATATTCACAGAGTATAGAATGGCTTGGTCAATGAAACGTCACCAATCATGCATCTATGATGATGAGCGCATCACATATCTCTCATATGAATAGATAAGAACATTATATGTACTTTATAAGTGTGGTTTCACACTTCACATTCTATTTCAATAAAGGTTTTGGAAGTCATACTCATCATATGAGAGGGAAAATCATATATCTAGTAGAGAACTGGCTAAAGACATGATCAAAAACACACCCAACCAAACCTTTGTTAGCAAAGTCAAAATATAGACTTGCATTAGTATGATATCAAAGTATAAATGTTCTAATTATACATATATTAATAACTTCAAGTAATGAGGACTCAAATATGATCCACTCACTCCTAGTATACTAAATACAACTGTATGACACTCCATATAATATACATCATGGGTCATCGAGTATACACAAAGAATCATATTGTTTTCTTTATTCCTCATGAGAACTTTTTGTATCTCTATACAAGAATCCTACTCATGATAACATTAAAATTTCATCATAACCTATAATACTTCAGAATGAACACTAATTTGGGATGACTAAAATTTTTTACTTTAAGAAGTTAATTATCATTACGCTTTACAAAATGTATATCTATATATGCATTCATGCATCCAATGTGAATTATTTTTAAAATATATTTTGACTATATTTTTTATAATATGATACATTCCATAATTTTAAATGCCTTAATGAATATTTAACAAGCCTAATATATGTACCAGTTTGTCATATCACATATATTAATCTTTCATCAACCTTTTTTTGTACATTCTATGTTTTGTTAATATAGTGACACAGACCCTATATACATAAATATTACATCATTTTAAAAAAAATATTCATGAAATCTCATAATAATACATGCTCTATAACTAAAACGTTTTATTGTCATTGGATACTAGATACATGATCAACATACTTCATGAAATATATTAAATATATTCCACAAATTTCTCATCACTTAAGACCCTTTTAATCATAAAAATCTTGAAAAATCAACTTTATGATTTTGGAGAAGACTCAAAATGTATACATGAAATAAAATATATTATTTAAGAACAATAATAATTTCATCAATTTTTAGTTTCTCCCCAACCCTTTAAGATAAATATACCTAATTTAAAGGTAAAGGACCCAACCCATGGAATAAAAATCCATTGGAAGTTCATATTCATCCTTGCGCTAAAAGATGGTCATATTTTGATTCGGAATATCAAATGTAATTTCCCTTATGCATAAATGGATTTTGGATTTATATAAATTAAGCCAATCCATTCCAAAAATAAGAAAAAATTAAACTAGAATGAGAATAACATGATTTTTTAAAATCACATTACCACAAACCTATATCAAATAGATGTTATAGACATGATATGAAGTAATCATACCATTTGGACTTTTTACTACTAACTCAACATATAATACTTGAGGTTGTGAAATGATACACTTAGAAATATTTTCATATATAAAAGAGTGTGTATTTCCAAAATCAAATAAAACATTTCAGGTTTCATAGTGGATGGTATGTATAACTTTCACAACTAGGTTCACATGACCTATTTCAATAGTTTAGATCACAATATATTTCCATTTTTTCTCTTGAATTAAGAGGTTTGTGGTGTTGAGTTCTATCATTAACCCCTGTATTCAGGCACTAATCTATTAAATTTCCATACTCCAAGTAATTATTTCATCGAATTGTGGGTGGTTTAAAAATTAACCTTTCTCATCATTCCTTTAATTGATTGGAATTTTCAGATCAATTCGGCATTATTTTGATTGATATAATTATTTTTTACACATAAAACATCTACTAAACCCCATAAGTAAATTTTCCCTTATCCTTCCTTCAACACTTCTAACAATAATTTTTATCAATTTTCTTTCCTCTATGGGTTTTATTTTTATAATTTCTTAAAAATTCCATCTTCATCTTCTAGTCCCAAAATATTTGATAACAATGAGAGTCTCAAATATCCATTTCTACTTTGAAATCACATAGAATGATTTTTTCATGGTTATTAAAGTCTATTATGGATAATTCCTTTTGGAGACTTGGTCTTAATCCGCTAAATAACTTGCCAAATCTTTTTTTGGGATGATAATAAAATTGAAACCATACCATTCATGTCCGGTTCACTTTTCCTGATAACTACTAATGGATTCATTATCCTTATATTTTAGTTCCATAGATTCCCATTAAATTCTCATGTGAATATTTTAAGGAAAATACCTATTGAAAAATATCCTCTTAAACACATCCCATTTCCTAAAATATGTTTCATCATCATTCCTAGTGTTCTTGATAAGAGTCCAATATTGATCAGCTTCATCTTCTAAGTGATACATATCCAAAATAGCATTCTCATGGTTCAGTAAATAGATAAAAAATAATATATTCTATATAGAATTTATTCATTTATCATAAATAATTTTATTCGGGGAACCATTAAGGAAATATGGGTGTTTCTACATAAAAGACTCAAAAGTGAATTTTTCCTTCCTTCAGACTTTTTGAAGTTCAATATGATTAATGTTATCATTCATTTCCTTAGATATTTTTGTGATAATAGTAATAATATTTCACATCACAAATCATATTTGATTTTTTTATCATGATTATAGTCATTTCTTTATACATATAATTCATTTTTTACATGGTTCCTCCTAGTTCACACCATTGACTAAAACAAAAAATCTTACTCTAAGTGTAAAAAATCATTAACCCCATCAAAAAATAAGATTATTATGAATATAATACTTATGGTGTCATAAATTATGACATTATATTTAAACCCATGACATATTATGTTTCCCTCATATCACTATAGCTTATTATAGATTTTCATAGATTATATCCTCTCATTCTTCAAAATGGTTCAATAATATAATATGAATTAAGCAAAGCATACCCCATTCAGAGTTTCAAACCAATTGTATAGTTAGGCTTATTTTCATGAACTAGGTGAATTGTTTGTTAATACCCAATCATTATTTTCAAGATTATTACCCCTAGTTCAAGATGGCCAGATCCTACAACAATTTTTTTGTATCTATATTAGGATTTCATTGTTATGAAACCCCAAAATATCTATATTACCAAATATTTAGGATGGTATACTATAATTATACTTATTACAAGTTTTTTTACTAAATTTGTTCTAATACTAAACACCAAAAATAAATAAAACCTAAGTATGATACCGAATGAGGTTACCCAAGCATTACATACCTAAATACTATAATAGTGTAGGTAAATATCCAATACATCTCATAATAATATACACCCTTAAACCATTAAGTTTTAGTGAATTTAGAGGATATATGCATAATAAATATATTTCATGACATATCTCAAATTTGTTCCAACAAATTATTCTCACTTAGAATTCATTATATACATACCCTACTATAAATCTTTCATAGTAACCTAGTTAAAGGAAACATAAGGAAGTGTGAGCACAGATTATCATTAATGGTAGACATTTGTGATATTAGTTAATGATCATAAGTGATCATATGATAAGTATAAGGGTATGATAACATGATTATATCATATTAAATTCATACCCCCTAATCATTATAAATGGAATGATGCTTAATATTAAACAATTTCATAATTCATAAGAGTAGTGAATCGTCAATAATCAATCATGATCTGTGAGAACATGACATAAGAAAAATACATATGTTTTTTCATAATTATAAGCATATAAATTAATTTCCCAAGTCAAGGATCACATCCATGGATATTGTAGTGAATGGATTATCGTGAAATATTTCTTTTACTCCCTATTCTATCATTTACTTAGTCACCGTTCACTTACATGACTATCATAGTGGATAAAGACTCTTACGAAACTAGGTTGACTCCTCATTATAGACCATATTATCTCATGAGAGATCATTCACTACCTAATAAATTCTAGGGTGATATAATTCTAGGAACATCTATCACATAATGAAAAAAATATATGAGTATTACACAATATCTTAAAAACATTTATCATTATAGCATAGCACAACCCATGAAAATAATACAGGTTTCATAAATATTTGACCATCACTTAATTAACCAATTAGAAAGTAACAGGTTTCATAGAACCATACTCAAAACATCATCAACATAAGAAATAAAACTAAATAAACTAAATGGTATCATAATATAATATCCCTAGTTTATTATAAAAATCCTAAATAGATGTTTATGTGGATAAAAAATACCATTAAAATAGAATTTGAACATTCCTTTAAAAATAGGAAAATATAATTTTTTTAATATATTAATAAACATAAAATTCCTCTAATATTTAGAAAAATATTTATTTAAAAATAAATTAGTAATTTGTTTAGTAATGTGTTATTTAAAGGTCATTTATGATGGTGGGAAAAAAATTGTGTCATATATATTAAATGTAAACATACTTTTTCCATTTTGTAAGTTAAAAGTGAGTTATACATAAAAAGGTTAAATTTTACATTTAATAACATGTAAAGAAAGTAAAAGGTAGTTAAAATAACGTTTCTAAACTTTTTATATATAGATAAAAACTTCCATAAAACATTTTCAAGAACATTAACATGGAATAAAAAGTTCTTCAATCAAAGAAAAAATAAGACTGGGTTTTTAAAAAAAAATCTTAGTCATTTTAAGTACCAAAGAGTGAAAATTGGTAATTACTTGAAAATTAAAAGAATATAAAGATAATAATAAAATATATTTAGTTTAATCAGTAAGGACCATATAATTCTCATCGATGTAAATTTATCATAAACAATCCAGATAAGAAATGAGATTATAAGATGAACCCTTAACTCTAGTCTCGTCTTGATCTATATGCATCTGACCATCCCATATAAAAAAATATTTATTTATTATAGTTTTATTACATAATAATATTCATACATAAATTACTATTTATAATTCCATTATAGTTTTTAATTATCCTTTTATTGACAATTATTCATTAAAATGAGCATTATGGTTAAATCAGATCTATTTTCTATACAAGTTTTGGTTCGAAGGATCCATTCCTTGCACATTTTTCATTGTTTCATAATAGAAATAATATAACTAATGTAATAATTATAATATTTATTATTTTTATACAATTTAATTACCATTAATATAAATCACTGAGGAAATATCAATTACATCACTTTGTGGAGATGGTAGTTTTCACATATGCACAGATGATGTTTTCACCTTTTGATGGATATAATGAAATAAAGATAAATAATAATTATAATTTTCATAATCATAATTTTATAATTAATGTCATATATATCCATTGAATTCATCCTTATTATCATTAATGTAAAGAGAAAAGTAAAATGAATCACATTACTTCATGGAGGTGGTAATATCACATGTACACATAGTGACTTTATCATTTTATAATAGATGAGAAGGATATAAATAAATGGATATAAATTTAATATAAAAACTTATATTTATATTAAATATAATTATTGCATAATGTTAATATGTTTATATAAAATTTTATGAGGTTTTACAAGAAATAAACAAGAAATAGATCGCTAAGAACATATACCTCTTCTTCGTGTATCTTTATTTGAACAGCACCTTAAGTATTATTGGATTGGTAATTTGGGAACAAAAAAATTATAAATTACATAGAAAAAGAACTTTAGGAGAGTATTTTGGTAGATATTTCTTGAGCTATGTGGAAAAATTGGTGTGCAGAAGAGAGGATAGAAGGTTCCCTTTTATAAGGGAGGGGAGGGGAACACTTGTCATTCTAAACGAATATTAAACTTTAATAAAGTCTCTATCATGGTTGAGTGGCTCTAAATTGGATAACTTTAAAATATATAATGACATATTATTAAAATAAATTCATCAAAAAAGTATTTTTTTTCATGTTTTTATGTGATTTTAACCATTATCTCTATAATTTAACCCCTCGTTAACCTTTTCAACCTTTACCGTAGTACCTCTGTTACTATTCATAATGACCAAAAATTAAATTGAAATAAATAATATATTTGAACATTATTATTATAGTTATGGAAACCATTTTATTAAATTCAATTTATATATTTTTTATAAATTCATTTTAATATAACTGCATAAAATGCAACAAAAACCTTTTTTAAGAAAATTCATTTTTGAGCATAAAACTGAATTTAATCCAATAAATTTCCTACTAAAAATTAATATTAATTTTAATATATTTTATTTAATATATTGTATATAAAGTTCATAAAAATAATTCATCAATACTAAAGAATTCAATTTTCTAAGATAATATTCATTTCACAAAATACAAACAGTTTCTAAAAAATATCTATTTTTACCTTTAAATGATTTTATCTTCATTTATAACCAATTGATAATCATTGTACAAATTATTATTAATTTATTATAAATAAATAAAAATAAATTTAACCAGGATACAAGTTAATTAGTAATCATGACACATAATATAAATAAAAAAATACTTTGAAAATAGTTCATTAAATATAAAACGATGTTATTTTAAACATTTGAATTTGAGTAATTATTCACTAGGAATTAATAAATACTTTTTAATTAAATTAAAATTTGATATTTAAATATTTTAATTTAGTTTTTCTTTTTCATAACATCTAATCCAATGGCTATGCAATAATAGTTAAATTTAATAATATAATTTCAATAGTATATCGATGTTTGTTTAGAATAAATGTTGAATGCAAATTAATCTATAAGTGACATAAAATTTCTTTAAATAGAAACATATCATTAAATATAATGGTTTTATAATTAACTCATTACATCTATATATAATTGTTTCCACGTCTCTATGTGATCATCAGAAAAAAAAACTCCCAATAACTCTTTGGAGATAAATATTTATGAAGTAAGATAATTTGAATAATTGTGAGTATTAAGAATAATATTACTAACTATTAAACTCTTTGAACAGATTAAAACTTCTCAAAATAATCACATCACACGATAATTTTTTAACTTCCATTTTCTACCTTGAAATATTTTTAAGTGAACCATCATAATCCATGGAACTCTTTATATCAAAATTGTTCCTTGAAAAGTTTCAAATAATAAATATTTTACATTATAACATTGCCAATATTTGCTAAACCCTTTTATTATAAAGTGAAATTTAATATTTTTTATAACTAATATAACTCTTTAAATTTTTCTTTACCTTCATAACCTAAATGTTTTTAATGTTTCAAGAGTAATTCACTTCATAATTTGACTGGTAAAATCCTAAGGAAAATGTATTTTTCACTTATTCTAGATAACTAAATCCGACTCTTTATATTTTTCATTATTGTAAAATATTCATAAATATTTAATAAATTAAGTGAAAAGCACATTAAAAATATATTGGTTTAATCTTTATTTGTAAATTTTTACTTCACTAAGTCCAAATATACTCCCAATGGATTCTTATACACTACATTCCTTTATAATATAATGCTAAGATACATAAAACCTTTTGTTTTAGGAAATAAACCAAATTTCCTCTTGGCATGAATATTAAACAATTAAGATATTATATCCATATCATATATGTTATTTTATGTTTTTGAAGTATTTTTCTTGAAATTAATATGATTCTTTAAAATAGTATTTGATGTGTTTAAGAGTCACATTCCTTCCGGTTTTAATAAATAATTGGATAAACACTTTTAACCTTCTCTTATTTTCAATCATGTTATAGAATCTGATGAATCTTAATCCATGTTTATACAATCAATCATCTCATTGTTTTCACAAAAAACTTTTTCTTACAGAATTAATTTTTTTGTTATATAAGTGAAATGAGGTGAAGTTACCAATCCTTTATATAGATTCATTTGAGCATGATAAATTAATTTAAAATAAAATATTTATGGTAGAAAACAGTTTCTACATCCTTTTAATGAACATATAGTCTGTATCAAATATTCCCATGGTCATAAAATCCTTTATATTTACAAAACTTGTCATATATAAACTTGTTATCACATATCCTTCGCTATTAAAGAATAGATATCTATAATACGCATACCTGGTATATATTTTCCATAGAGTATACTAAAACTACTTCAGGTATCTTTATAATCCATTATATATAATTATTACTCCACTATAATAACCTTGGGTTTCAATGGCCTTGAATTGATTCTTGTAGAAAAATTATTTAACTTCCTTAACTAACATTCCTTATACGAGAATGAAAGTTTTCCCAATTCTATTGTCTATAAAACATTAGAACCCACACATTATATACAATGTTCACATATTCAAAATGATTTGAATATATCATGCAAACCTTTCTTGAATTAAACTATAATATCAGAACATTTTCATAAATGACAATATGATGACTTGCTTAAACCAAATAATTATTTTTATTCTTCCTTAAATCATGTTATAAAATTTAAAAAATTATATTTTTTGTGTATTTAAATGATACATCTCATATTATTAAATATAATTCTTTTTATACACTCTTATCAATATAAATATTAAGTAAAATAAATAACTTATAAACATTTACTCAAATATTGAAGCATATAAGTTATCAGTATAACTATTTTTCCCCATGATATGAAAAACATATTCAATGTAAAAAATTATATTATTTCTCAAATTTTTACCTCCATTATATTTACAAAAATTGAAATCATATATCTGTCAAAAATATTAGAATTTAGTTCTATAACATTTATACCTAGTGTGGACTCTTGACTAGGATTTATATAACCCTTATAGTAGAACAATCCATAGAGTAAAACATTAGTCTCAGCATGTCATTATCATATCCAACCATATTTATTATCATTAACACACTCAATCATATTTTGAATATGAGTTAGATTAATATTCATTTGATCAATTTGCATGTAAGGAATTTAAAACCCTAGGTGAATCACTTTATTCTTCCATACACATCTAGATTTACTTATTGAAAACTTTAATATTTGGTTACTTAAGAAGAGGACAATCTAACAAATAAAATTTACTTTTTCTTAAGAGTTTTTTTTAAGATATCATCCCTAAGATTTTCTTTCATTAAGATTTTCAATGATTGATCTTAATGTTTTGTTTTATGATAATGATGCAATTATACCAAAACATATTTTATTATATATGAATCATATATTATTACCATTTAATAATGAGTTTTTTAAAATGGTCTCCCACTAATATGATGACCCCTTTATAAAAACTTGTATACATTTGTGGTCCCAGACCCATATTTCACCAAGACTTACTCTATTTGGTTCAAAAAAATAATCAATGATTATTTTGGTAGGGAATTATACCAATCACAATAGTTTGGACTCTTGAATATTTTATTAGATAATCCATCGTATGGATAAACTCAACTCCATTAATCTTGTATCCAAACTGTTAGGGTTTGTCAACTAGTGTAACCTAAATCAACCACCAATAATAATATAAAATGGGGAAATCAAAGGATAATAATGTTGAGATTAACCTACCCAACAATATAAAATTTATTTACAAATATCTTTTATTCATTACAAAAGATAATTCAAGGGATCTTGTACTAATCTTGGAAACACCCAGTAATATGATTTTGGTTTTAACAAACTCCTCTTTGTAAGTAATATCAATATTAGTGTTTGAAATTGGATTTAATTTCAAAATCCTATCTCATGTTATTACCTATGTGTATGAATGATTCAAGTTATTTAGTTTGGAATCATATTCCATAAACCATACTAATATGTTCAAACCACAATGATGTGAACATCTTTATACAACTAACAAGTTTTTGTTACTCATCCAAAAATAAAAGACAAACATATTCTTATATATCTAAATACATTGAATTCATAAGGTACATGAAAATTTCATGTAAAGTCATAGAGCTATAATAGATTAATATTATCCAATAAGTAACCCCAAATGATAGATAGTCAACCTCATTCACTTTTCTAGGCAAGGTATAAACCATCATGCTAGTAGGTAGTCCCCCTCCAATATCAACTCCCTAGGGATAATTTACATAGGAGTGAATAAAATTAATCATAACATTAAAAAATAATATGCATAAACTATATTCATGTTTATGACTTCAATTAAAAATTGATGTCAAGTTAGATAAAAATAAAATTATTTATCATACCTAGTATGTAATATAGATCTATATTTCCCAGAATCCTTTTAACATTTAAATTAAACCATACAAAATTCATCATATAAATGATTTATAACTATGAAAAAAATGGGTAATAATAGTTAAGTAAATAAAATATTCAAATATATAAACATTATATAATGATTTATAAACAATTTATAACTTAATAATATTTAGAAATATTTTAGAATTTTGATTTTTGTTATCCAAATCCCATAATTTATTATATAAAAACTTTATATTCATTAAATATAAACTCATTCAAAATCCTCATTATATATAACTATTATTTTAAATATAAGATATTTTAAAAATTATAAACACTATGTAATCCAATTTATAATATTTATACATTTTACATAATCCAAATATCATATATTTAACATTATTTATATAATGATTAAATCAATCATCAAAACCCCTTTTAGTGTGGCTTAAATAATATTCAAAATAAGGATTTTTAATTTGTGCAATTAAAATTAATTAATAATGAATAATTCACAATTTTAAATATAAATTTCATATATTTTTTCCTTATTTTTATAATTTATTAATACTTTATAATTTTATCTTATGATTTCTAAATAAAAATTTTTATTTCTATATTATAAAAAATTTCATAGAATTTGATTACAATGTGTTTTCAATATTAACAATTTATATTTAAGGAATATTTAATAATAAATTTTTCATAAACATTTAATTATTTCATTATAAGATTTTATTGATTAATTAATTCTTTATAAATTTCATATTCCAAAAATAACTTTTATCATGATTTATATTCATTTTATAAAACATTTGAAAATTTTAAAAATATTTTTTAAATATTTTCTATTTACACTTATGGAGAATCCATATTTTTCATAAGAGCATACTCTCACTTCCCTTACATAGACTATCTATATCATGTTTGAAGTGTATGACCTTTATAATGTGCTGACTATGTAAGAAAATGTAACATTTACATTTATGTGAAATTGATTATGTAAAGGTATGTTTTAAATTACCTTTATGTAATCCATTTTCATAAAGGTTAGGATCAGTATACCTTTACGTGAACCCTTCTTATAAAGGTATGTCTAATGTTATTCATATGTGACTCCTCGTATAAAGGTTAAATCTTATATTGCCTCTATGTAGCTCATATAAGTGGATATGACCCTTATATAGACCATTCAATGCAAGGGTAAAAATGATGACCTTTACATAGATCCAATATAGGTAAAGATAAATAAAAAAATTCTAGAAAATCACAATTAATGATATATTCTTTATGTTTTATTAATTTTAAAATTTATTTCAAAAAACAAGACACATGGCCTCATTGTGATACCACTGATGGGATTCGTTTGGGTCTTATAAGAATTATTGGATCAAGTGGAATAAATTAAATAGGTTTCATGGGGATCTCACATGCATGAAATTTGAAAACACACATAAATTGAAATGCATAAATATTAAAAACATATAACATTCACCAAATAGTATATACACCATATTCCTCCCCTTCAAATAGCATCAAAAATGCATGATAAAGATTACTGAGTGGTAGAAAAATGGAATCATACCTCCAAAGGTATCTATGGGTCAAGATAAATTGAAAATCATATGTATGGGAATCTCCATCCACCGCGATGTAATAACATCTCATGATGTGAAGGTGGTAAGAGAAAGAGAGATTTTGGTTTCGAGGATATTCAGCCTAGAATTTTCACACACCATTTCCATAACAGTCTAGTGATATATATAATAGCCTGAGAAATCTCCTTGTGTGTTATCTCATTTATTTATATGTTGTGTCACATGACTAAATGATTTGTATAATACAAGAATTAATCCATAAATTAATATTCTCTCAAATGTTTCATCTTATAGAATAATTATTTTAATAATATCCATTATGAAAGAATTAATCATGTAAAGGATGAAAGCATAAAATCTTATTTAAAGATTTCCTTGTGAAAATAACATTTTCTTGAAACCTTTTAAAATGAATTCCTACTATATAATATACAAAAATGCTTCAGGGAACACCAAATCTATCATAATCATGATGTGTGGTTCCCATAATCATGCACCGACTATTCACATACTAATGTAAGTGAATCATTATATTTCAATTTTTCCTGGAATGGTTTATTAAAATGTTTCTCAAACATGAATTATTATGTTTACTTCTAAAAAATAAAACTCAAAATCAAAAAACAAAATATGTCCTAAAATAAATATAATTCAAACTATTTAACAAAATCTACAATTATGGATGTCATAATTTTCCCTACCATAAAAATTATCTCCCAAAAAGTCTATTTGAACTGATAGATAAAAACAAAAAACCTAAAAATTTAAATTTTCTAGTGAATTCGATCAACATTAGATAAATAAATGACACTAATAATAGTTGATAACTCAGTAAATGGAAATATGACTCATTTTTCATAATTTTATACCAATTCATAACCTAAAAGAACCTCATTACTCTACCAAGTAAGTGAGGGTAGGAAAAAATGGAATCTCAACTAATCTATACTCACTAAATAGTACATCAAAAAATAGAGAAATTATGGACCTAAATAAACAACCCATAACTTGGGGAAGGTATTATCCACTAACGGGATCCTAAAATTTAAAATTATTAGCTTATGGGATTCAAATTCATCAAACCTGATATAAGAAGGTATCACTATAATTTTATCAAAATAGTCACTAATTTAATGAAAAAATGAAGAGGATATATAAATAAGAACCTTTATTGGAATCAAACAATATTAAGAAAAATAATATCTTCAAGGATAGTACATTTTAGATGAAATTTTAAGGACCTCATTACCCAAAATTTCTATTGATCAAAATAAATTATTCCTAAATAATGGAACCACTTTATTTTAAATTGTAATGAATGAATGAAATTATTTAAATTAATAAAATTTATAATCAATAAAAATAAAAAATACCTCAAACTAATAAAACCAAGTTTTTCATTTTAAAACTTCTAAAAAATCTCTATAGATGACCAAACTGGACATAATAATGATGAATTTTATGATATTCTTTACACACAAAAGTGTTATGACCTGGATTACTATAATGATATCACAAAAAATATATACTCCAAGTAGATAATAAAAAATTATTTTAGGTTTTCCTTGTAATAATACCACCTCACATCTTACCAGATTAAATATGATTCCTTTGTGTACCACTAAACCATTCATTATTATTCTATGGCATAGATAAACAAGACATAATATATTATAACCATAGAGATTAATACATCATCTTAATATAATTGGTTTCAACAGTAAAAGATATATTCATTTGAATATCCGGATAATAACCTCTTCTAAACTTCAAGATTTTAAGTTATAATCTCATATTAAATCCAAAAAATACAATAATAACCTATAGAAATTACAGGTGTACTTCATCACCACCTAATCACTCTTCTGAAAGTTAAAACATCTATCACTTTCCTTATTTTAGTGGCCTCAGGGTAAAATGTTTCAACGAATAACATCTTAAACCTATCCCATAAAGCATCCTCCTATGTATTTTCCTAATAATAAAAACAAAAACTGGTCCAAATGGGATATTTAATAATTAAATTAGTAAATATAACCTTGAAAATTTTATTCATATCAATATGATTAAATATTTTTTATAATATTATTTAACCACTCCACTTATTCGGAAGAAATCTACTCCACTCAAAATAAATCAAAACTACAGTCCTGGATTTATTGTGTTTAATACAGGAACAAAATCAAGACCTAACAAACAATCCATAACCTAAACTCTTATTTTTATAATGCAGCCAAATTAAATCACCTATAAGATCAATTTATGGAAAATCATAATCCAATACATTTAGATAAATAATCAAGACATTCATGGTTGGCCAGAGTCTTTAATAACCATAATTAAAAATAAAATCAATACATAAATTTATACTCAAACTTGAAAAATTAAATTCCAATCAATTAAATATAACTTACAAACTAACAAATCTCAGAAACATCTACCAAACACAATTAGACACTTAAATTTTACCATGTTTTATAAGATAAAATTTATTTGAAACCAAAATATTCTGATAAAACCCCATGAAGTATCCTTATGAAAAACCTTTTTGAACATTTTATAAAGGATTTTTTACCTTCTTTAATCAAGAAAATCAATAATATAATCCATAAAAATTAAGAAAATATACTTTATAAAATCCAACAAACCCTCAAATCACACTTTTTCTTACAATGGTTTCATAATAAATTCATGTATATTTATCCTGAAATCACATAAAGAATGACCCATAGAAATAAAATTTATAAAACCACCATATCTAACATATTTATCAGATATTTTTCTCAAAAAACATCCATAAAGTTAAATTTTATACATAGCAAACATCAAAAATACTTTGAAAATAAGAGCACATTATTTTTTTGGGTACCTCAAAATTATTTAATATCATTTAGAAAACCAAATAAATCGACCCTTTTATATCATCAATAAATAAAAAAAGTAAGTAAATGCATTTATATTTTACTGAAAATAGCCTACAAAAAAATAATAGTATCAAATAAAACACACCAAGTATAAAAAATTCCCAAAATCATTCTCATTTTACCTTAAGTCAGGTAATAAACAATAATGTAGGCAACTTAGGAGATTAATAAGTCAAAACATCATAAATAACGGTGATTATAAAATTTTCCAAGCCTTATATGTGTGGTTTATGAAATAGTGAATATTCTAAGTTCCAATGGATGTTACCTAGAACCAAATTCATAGTTGATGCATGGTTTATTAAACCATGAACAACTATAATTCTTCCATTTTTAAATCTAAAACTAAAAATTTCTCAAGATAACACATATAACAATAAAAATTAGCATATCACCACTAATTTAAACTAAAATAACTCAATAATATCGAAAACTTAAGGTACGTAATCAAATCATATATCATGACTACCCCCACTAGATTAAGGCTCGACACAAGAAAGGTCTGATCAAATAATATCTCATATAAACCTATTGAGATATAGTTATCTTATCTTCTCTCTCCCTTGAATTCCCAAATAACATAATCAAATTTGGAATTAATTCCCATTTTCAATAATCCTACCAATATAGACCCACCATGTCACCATGTTCAATCCTCCAAAAGACCCAAATTGTTTTCACGATCACCATGGTCTTGTGAGAAATGTATAGGCTTAAACATTACTCAAATTAGTAATACTTTCACTTCATAAAAAAACCAAATAAAACAACTATATAATATTATTTTCATGACCATTATCGATGTTTAAATATCATGAAAAATATATAAATTTTTTTTGAAATTAAAAATTAATAAATCTATAATTATATAAATGTAATAAAAAAAGATAAATACATAATAAACAGACATGACTATGACTTTCAACTTTTGAGTACACCATTGTAATATGTACAACATCAAAAATATAATTTAAACATATTATACCATAATAGGATGTATAATAAGTAATAAAATATCTATACTATCCTAATTATAATAATAAGATTTAAAGAAAATGACAACATATACACTTCTCCATGTTTCATGACAAATACACTTTTCTAGAAACCTCCTCTATGCTTAAACCAACATCATGTTCATACCCATAGATTGAATTCTGTTATGGAAACATCCTAGAGCAGGGACTTGGATAAAATATTGTTCACTAATAGAGGTGGTATGGCAGACATATTGAAAGACCTAGTAAGATCTATAATTTTATTTAAAAGAACTGGATTATATGCTGTGTAGTTTGGGAGAACCCACAATGTGTACAACCCCGGATGCATTACATGGGTTTTGGGAGATTGTAAATATCAAACAAAATTTCATTTTTCTTCACACCTCATGTATTGTTACCAAGTATATTCTCATTCACATGTAATATAGTTTTGATACATTCCATATATGTCTTACATGACACAACCTGGGAAGAACTACATGACTAGGTAGTTCTCATGCTATACATGTCATATGTTCCATAGAACACACTATGTAATAAAGGACTACACAATTGGATGAAATGTAATTATAAAAAAATCATACCCATTGGTATAACTCACCATTTTCATGTTAGTAAAAAATTTGTAGTCTTTTTTTGCACACCTTTAGTAGGTTACTTCATGATTATATGGTTACCTAGAGCCTACATGTTGTGTACCCAGTATGTATATGTCATATAATTTTATATAATTGTTATCTTTTCATATCTCTTTACTCAATATTCCAATTTAGGCATGTTAATATCCCATTTTTATTTTTTATTCATATATAATTAATTTTTTACCTTTTATTTGGATGTAAGTTTTGATATAAGAGGAAATATGAGCTTGTTAATCTCTCTTAAACTTCAATTTACTGATTATGGGGTTCAAATATGATCTTAATGTTGATATTGGTGTCATTATACTCTTCACTAAGGTTTTTTATTTCATGTAATGTTTCCCCACATCCTTTATACATATAGGGTTGGTATCCCCCATACACACCTAGGATGTGGGTCCTTTATTATTACAGTTAGTATCCCCCCCCCCATCTAAAAGATCGTGTAGGATGTGAATCCTCTACTCGGGTCAGTATCCACTAAAACATTGTGTATCCATAGGCAAGGTTTGGAGCCCCCAACATAGTTATTGTTAGATTTTATTATTTATTTATAATTTATTGTTTGGAGGATGCATTTGATGGTGTGGTATTGATGCACTAGAGGGTTTGGGGCCCTCTCATCCAATAAGCTTGGTTTAGTGATGAGTGATATCCCATTTATTTATTCTAGAGGTGGAGAGTTTATTGAAGGTATATAAAGTATATAATTTTTATGAAATTTTGATTCCTCGAAACGATGGGGTTTTTCTTAAAGATACAGTACAAAAATGGTGCTCAAATTTAGGATTTATGTTATCTTCAGTATTAAAAGAATCTTTGTTTTCTCTTGTGGTATGATAATATAGGGTTAGATAAGTGATAATTGTGTCCTTTAGTGCATCATTGAGAAATCTTATTATATAGAAAGTCTAGTTTATCCTTCATGTTATTTCATCTGGTTAATCTTTAGTATCAAGAGATTTGATCTAAATCATTGTTTATAACTTTCCACTTCCTCTTCCCCCTAGTCATCGTTCATACCAAAATTTTAGCTAACTTTTTCATTTTGTTTCCTTTTTAATTATGTGGGAATATTATAGGGTATGTTTATACTCACTCCATCATGAGACTTATTCCCAAAACATGTTGTGTCTAAAAAGATGAAACATGTGTTTGAATATGGAGTGGGTAGACGTGAAGCTAGTGTGTCTTTTATAAAGTTAAATCATGATGTTTTCTAGTGATAGATTATGGATCGAGGTTACGTGTGATGTAATTGTGACCAATGTGGATGGATAATGGTATAGGATTATATGTAGTGTAGAGGATATTTTCATTAATTTAGGTTTCAGAAACTGTTTGAATGTGATTTTTCATCTATATTGACCTTGTGGGATGTTCTTGTACTTGTTATTCCAACAATGCTAAGTTTTTAGTATATTTCAGTTAATTTGTTTAACTTTAAACCCTTTTGGTGTTTTTCTATTATAATTTGTATTGGAAATATATCTATTCCATGTTGATATTGGCTAAGGCCTTCCATATTGTGTGATATTCCTACTTGATGTTGTTCCTTTGGAATACTAGTGGCAGTCTTCATTTTCCACTCTCATTATCCCAATAACCAAGGTGGGCCCCCAGTTGGTCAGTTCATGTCAAATCATAATCATTTCTTAACTCCACTTGTCATTTAGAAAAACACAAATGATACTTTATAGAATCATTTTGACTTCCTTTTCCAAATTTAAAATTTGAAACCCCTTCTTAATCCACATTTAAAAAATACAGAAGGGATGGATCATAAAAATAATAAACTAAAATATTAACTGAAAAATAAAAATTATCAATAAACTAGAAAATTAAATAATATAACAACATCCAATAAAAAAAATTAAAATTAATTTCAAGAATCAATAATCCATATTAGTATGGAGAACTTTTATGCATCAATCCACTATAGAGATAGAGAAAACAAACATACATCATGACATGGAAAAAATAAAGGTAATTAAAAATAAAAGGGTAGTGGTAAATATAATTAGATATAATGTAATTAATCATAGTAAATTTATAATAATCAAGTGATATATTCCACTTCATACTCATGTGTAACCATTAATTGGAATATCAATGATGTTTCTAGTCTATAACCTCTCAGTATACTCTAAAACAAACATAGTAGTGTAACTTCTCTTAGTCATAGAAAATAATATACTCTTGGATACTAGTCAATCTCATGATGAATAGTATATAAGTAATATCTTAATATCTCACTAATATTCCTAAGATCCACATAAATATAGAGATGGTATTTGGTGTGAAATTTATCATATATAAGTCATACATAATCACATATAATCACACATCCTAATTCCCTCTTCATACATCACCCATAGGAAAATCCCTTTTTACAAGTCATGGAAATATCAAAAATTGAATAAAGTACTAAACTCACATGTACCATGATAATATTGGACTTACATTGAGGGTGTGTCTAATTTTATGACAGTTCATTTTTGAAGGTTCAAACCAGTCCTTGGTTTTTGAAATTAGTAACATCTTTTTTAATGTTTTATTCAAAACAAATTCAAAACTAACATGACTCAAAAAACCCTTTTTGGAGGTTCCAAAAGGGAATTTAAAATATAATTTACAAATAAAATTGAAATATCCCATGAAATAATATTTCAAGATCAAAAATAATTTTAAACCCCCGTTTTTAATCAAAATAAACTAAACTATAAATTTAAAATTTATTTCACATGATATACACATAAAGAAAACATCCTAAGACAAAATAGGTGAAATCATAAACATAAATCACATGTTAATACCCAATAAAAAATTATCAAATAAACTCATCAAAATCCATCAATAACAAATTCCAAATAAAAAAATATGTCAAACCCATAACCAAATTCATATAGGATCATTTAAAGTTTTAAAAAATTATTTATATATTAATTTAATTGTAAAATACCATTTAGATATTTTATAAAACACATTATATACAAAAAATAATATTTTTCATCTTGTAATAATAAGTATCTCTATAAAATGCATTTTTACTCAATAAATGAGTTCATAATCCATTAAATTATAAATAATAACTCACCAAAGTTCACAAAAAAAATATAATTTTATAGAAAATATGTTTACTAATCTCAAGAAATTCATGGCATGTTAATAAAACAAACATTAAGGGAATTAACTATCTTAATCAAGCACATACTATGTGAAACATTCAAATATGGAGAGAGGGAGACCAAGAGAACAATACATGAACCCTAAAAATAAATAGATATTGATATTTAAGATAACCCAAAACCTAAGTTTTTTACATCATGTCCCCATAAATAAGAAGAAGAAGAAACATGATTATAATGATAAAAATAGAAGGAAAACAGGAATCAATTTAGACTGAAACATAAGAGACCGTGATTGAAGTTTCAAGATGGTCTGATAGAGGAAGGAGGGAGGCGCCATGATCTCTCCATGATAAGTTCCACAAAAATTAGGATAAAATAGCACCAAAAGTCTTTTAATTCAACTAGGGAAATTCTGGAAATTCATATTTTCTAAGAACAAGGAAAAGCGACATGGTTTTCCGAATGGTTTACCAAACAATGAACCAAATGCGTGAATGGAAATATATACAACTTAGATACACCACATGATTAGGCCAAATGTTTTACCTTAATTGTGAGCTTACCAAGAACAATGAACCCATACCTAAAACTACCTAATAGGGTTCCACCTAAGATTCACTTGGTTTACACAATTGTGTGTAAATCGTGAAATAGGTATTGACTTGCCTAGTAATAGAAGCATTGTTTAGGCGTACATTTTACAAAATCTTGCACCAATAATATACCTATAAAAATCACTTATAAATTAAAAAAATTAAAAATTGGGTTCCTTAAATATAATAAACATGATAATTAAAAAAATGGACATGATTTTGATTTCTTTTCATAAAAGAGACCAAGAAATAATACACAAAATAACTAGACATAAAATTGTTTTCCAAAAGTAAAATTTTTGGACTTCACTAATTAAAAATTGAAGAAAAAACATTGTATTTAATAAGAAATAAAATCTTGGTTCTTTTCTAATAGTAACTTTGAATAAAATAAATAACATGTTAAGGAAAAGTGGAATTTGAGGTGTTTCAAATATGTTGGTTGAGATGTATAGAGGATTTTCATATGGTTTTTTCCATTTTTTTAATGTAAAACACTTAAAATTGTTGATAAGATAAATCAAATTACATCTTTGAGTTCTCAATATGACCAGAAATAATTTAATATATTTATTATATTAGATAGAGCCCTTCAAGATGAGGCCATCAGTCAATGTGTGGTGTAGAGTATTTATCCAACGATGTTTTCAAGTTCCATTAGACAGGATATTGGATGAAGTTTGAAATAGGAAATGATTTTCTAATACAAAATATTCAAACATCATGAGTAATGAAATATTCCATGGTCTAATCATGTGTACAAAAGAACTGTTTAAGGTATATTTGTCTATGTTCATTATAAAAAGTTTGTGGGAATTTCACTAGATTGATGCTTTCTATAAAAGTTTCATCTAAAAAACATTCATGTTTTACATTTATAAAGTTATGGAGTTTCATCATTACATAGTGTTATCAATTATACTACTTTGAATTATTCCAATCAGAAGAAGATTTTTTATTTTTTTATTTTTTTTATAATTAATATTTGATTAGATAATGATGAAAATGATGTCTACTAGATAACATTGTACCAAGATCAAGATATGAAGTAAAAAAGTTGGAGTGTATGAAGTTAATCAAATAAAACTTGTATAAGTTCAATGGTCAGAAGCATATGTGTTTGATCATTGGATGGGGAATTTCAAATTCATCGAATCGAGTTCACCAAATGAACCTTTTGAAAATTTATTAAACACTATAATTATTAAGAAAACTCAAGATATAAGAGATTTAAATATAACTATATCAAGTATTCAGACAATTATTTATAAATTAAGTTGTTCATATAGATATTTTTACAATTGTAGGCAATGGTCCAAGGTATTTGGTACATGTCATCAAATAAAGTAAGAGTCTCGAGAAATACATTTGAGATGTTTCTAAACAGTTTTTCATTGACACCAATTAGAGTTTCATCAGTCAAAATAAAGTTATGAAGCTGTATCGGATGAAAGATTCATTGTAATTTATGTTTTTTTTTGTAAATTTATTAAATGTGATTCTATTGAACAGGATGTTCAATGCATGAATAATCAAAAAGAAAAAAAAAATTATGATTTTTTTCAGGATATAAGGAACATTTGTAGGATTTCATTGATTCTAATACTTGATTAAACTTATTAAAAATAATTGGACTAAAGAAAGAAAAATATTGAAATATTTTTGGTGGTATGTTCAAAGTTGAGTGGGATATTTGAATTTGATTTTTTTTCACACCCTATGTTTTTAGAGAAATGTTTCCCATATAAAGGTGGTTAGTGTTTTCTATACAAGTATTGAATGTATAGAATATGGGTAAAGTAATATCAAATTGAAGATATGATAGGATTAATAGCTTTTAGATTCATCCTTCATATATATACCCAATATAGCTTTCTATAAATTTGAATATGATGAATAGTGTGAGTAATTAATCAGTCAAATAGACTGAAGAAGAATTAAATGAATAGTGATCTGTTGTGATTTAATGAACAAGGCTTCATAGTGGTAATAGTTTATATAAAGTACTATAAAGAGTATAATTTATAGATGTATAAAACTAAATTTCTATACAAACTATTACTAAATATAATTAGGTTCTTTCTCATTACTGTGAAAAAAGTAAAGAGGAAGAAGATGATATTGAAAGAATGGATAGTGTGTATAAAGTTCAGGATCATAGTGAAAACCTATCAATCCTCTTTATAATAGTTCTTAATTTTTTTACAAAAAAAATTTATATCTCATATATGTCTGAGTAAAACATGAAATGTTGATTAACTATAGTGTTATTCAAGTGTAAATATATTCCCATTTTTTAACCACTAAAAGGATTATTTTATATATTTTTTTCTTGTCTTTTATTACATCCAAACCATGGAAATAACTCGCTACTCATATTGATTAGTGAACCTTGTAAATTTATTTATTCATCTGGTTTTTATTTTATGATATTTTCCATTAGAGTTGATTGTCACTCAACATAATAGAAGGTTATTTCTTACATAATAAAACATAAAAATATAATATCAAATATTCAACCATCCCCCCTCAATCATCACACAAATATTGATTGGTCCATTAAATTTGTTTCAGAGTGAAGTTTTGCTTCATTGAATATTTTCTAAAGTTTTCATATAAGTAAGGTTTCCATGGATGTTCAAAACCCCATTAATAGTAAGGGTATTCATATCTTTGAATGTAAGAACAATCATATCTAGAAGGATATAATGTTACCTTATCTTATATCCATTGGTAATGAAGCTCATAAAGATGCAATATATGGTTTTCATCCTCTGGTATATGGATTTACCATAATGACTATTGATAATAATAATTTGGATAATGATGGTGGACCCATGAAATTTTTACTTTCCTCACTCTCTAAAATTTAATTTATAAGAGTTAATGTAATTGTAATAACAAAATTCATCTAAGAGAAGATGAAGAACATTTATGAAGGAAATATAAATGTAAAGAAATTTATGTTACATAGATTAAAGTATGTTTTTCTTAAAATGGTTGAATTTGAATCTATTGGTAACTTCTTTACAAGATTTATTGACTTTTTCAACACCATAAAATGATTCTGTTCAAATTTGGAAGATTTAGTAATTATTGAAAATATTATTTGAATTATTCTAGATAAATTTTACACAAAGGTATAACCTTTAGAAGATATATATCTTAAATTTTATCTCTAGATGGTAAATATATCATTCTCATCACCTATTAAATGATAAGAGAAAAGTTTACGAATATCAAAGAAAATATTTATTAGGAAATTTATTTTAAAGATAATATTAAATGAAAATATAATAAAGTTATCAAGGAATGATTCAGTCACTCTTATAAAAAAATGAGGTATGTAAACTATTTGATTAATTTATGTCTTTATTTTATAAAATGGTTAAAAAAGGTATAATTAACAACAAAGTAAAATTATCTCCACATTTCTTTAGTTGCAGAGCCATTGGACATTTCATAGTAAATTGTCCTCAGTTAAAGGAAGCAGAAGAAAGTGATGCTGAAGATGGAATTTCAATTTATTATTCAAATATAAATAATGAGATGTTCTATAAATATAAAATAAATTTTTTTATCTAAATATGAGGAATATGGTGATATTAAAATGGAAGATGGAAAATTCCATTGATGATAGTGAAAATAAATTACTTTTTTCAAAAGTGAATTATGAAAAAACACTTGTGAAAAAATAAGTATCTCAAATTTTGAAAAAGATGAGAACCATATAGAGTTTATTATTATGAGAGAGTTGATATAATATCTATCAAATATTTTTAAACCTGATAGATAGAACAAGAAGTTTAATAAATAAGATTCTTCAATAACCAAACAAGAATCATTTCTTTAAGAAAACTCTAAGTTACTAAAACTAATTTATGATATGAAGAAGTTACTTAATGAAGATAAAAACCCCAACATGAAGTTTGAATAAAATATTAATTTGAAAGATAAATAACATTATCTTTTTCAAAAAAAACTTATTAAAATTGAGATATAAATAACAAACCTAAAAATCTCAATTTCATTAGTCGATGAGAGTTCTAAAAAGACAAAACCATGTAATGATAAAAAATAAACCTCTACAATTAAAATCAAGGATAAACATGGTCATTATAAGAAAAAAATGTTAATAAGACCATGTATGTAGCCAAGTATGGTAGAGTTCAAAATATTTAAATATTTATGGTTTCAAATTCAGAACCAAAAGTATCTAATACTATAATTCTTGTTTAGGATGAGAATAAATGTATGTTGAAGAAGAAATTTTCTCGATGCAACAAAAAACATTGGTACACAATAAATTTCCAAGTTTTATGGTAAAAAATATAATGGAAATATGGTGTGTATATATAAATAGTATGTAACTTATAGTGTAAAATATGTGTTTATTGGTATTTTTTATATCATTTAGGCTATGAACATAAGGTGAATATGTGTTAGTTTAATCATAAAAACTACTATGAATTGAAGATGAACTGTAGTTAGAGTTTTTAGGGGATTCAACTTAATCAATGAAGAAAAACTGAGATAGTTATTTTGAAGATTTAAAATAGATTCCGACCTCTGGAAACCATTTGTAAAAAATGAGTTCATCCTAGACACCATGTTAAAGGATGTATTTTTATGTTATCATCATAATAAATTTTTTATAAAAAATCTCTAAAGATTCATGAGAATGAAGAAAGTATAAATAAAAATTATTTAACTTTTGTAACTTATCTCAAAGCAATAAATGGTAAACAACCTTGAATATTGTATTATCGGTGTTCTTCACATATAACTGTAGATTCAAAGTTATTGAATAATGAAAATGATTATAAAAAATTTAAAGTGATTTTTTCAAAAAAATGAAACCATTATAATAAAAGTCAATGGATATTCTATTATTTTTTTAAGAAAAATTAAAATCAAAAGGATCCTTATTTGTTGAATGGATGAAACATAATTTGTTAGGTTTTTCATAACTTTGTGATGATGGAAAATAATTTTTGTTCAAAAGAAGTTGTTTTTTAAAAAAATTGACTGAATATGTTAAATTTGTTTTGAATGGAAAAATAACCATGGAAAACTTGTTTCATAATGGTGATGCATAGGGTTCATGTTATATAATCATGATGGAAGAAAATTAGCTATGGTATAAAAGGTTAGGGCATATGTATCAAAGAAATGTGAGTAAGTTGAAAAAGAGAGAAGTATTCATGATACTACTAACATGATAATAATAATAGATTGGTTTTTTTCTATATTCTATAAATGGCATATTACAAACTCAGTATATAGGAAAGTTGAGAAACATCCAACTTGTCCCTCGGAGCTAATACATATTAGCTTATGTGGGTCCATGAGAACTAAATCAATAAATTAAGATAATTAGTTTATTTATTTTATTTAAGTATTTAAAAATATTATTTGTATTTTGTTTTTGAAACATAAATTATAGGCCCTAAAAAATTTAACATTTATAGGATAAGTATGGAAAAGGTAATTAGTTATTAAGTTAATAAGTTTTGAATTGATGATGGTACACAATTCAAAACTGGTATGTTTAAATATTAACTTAAAAACATAGAATTATTCATTATTGTAATGCACCATACACACCACAATATAAAAATGTTTCTAAGAAGAGAAATATGTATTTTTTACGAGAAATGTTGATATATTTTTATTAGACATGATACATCTCGATAATTTTGGTGGAAGGCTATTAGTGGAAGGATATTAGAGAAGCAGTTCATATTTAGATATTTTTAAATTATCCAAACTATAATATGAATCTTTTAAATATGTATTAAAATTAAACCTCAAGTTTTAAATACCTAAGGTAGTTTTTAAGAACATTAATTATCTATTCCATGGGTGAGAATCTTCAAATTTCTTATCAGAGTGGTATTGATGGAATTATTCTTAGATACCCTCCTAATGGTAGTGGATACATAAAATATAATAAAATAATAAGATATTTTTTTGAATCTAAAGATGTGATACTTCTTGAAAAATATAATAAGAAAGATTCAAATATAGTTTTAGATATGGTATAAATGGTAGATTAAGTGGTTGAAGATAAACAACATGAAAAAATTCTAGAAAAAATTAATTATGTTTAAGTCGTATGAGATAATGATTATTACTCAACAACCTCAAGTGATGGGAGAATATTATTTTTATCTCATCCTAGGATGAGAAAGAAAGTGTATGTCCAAACAATCATGGGAGATTAAGGATAATAGGTTCAAAATAGAAGAATATTGGTGTCTATTTCACAAACATCCTTATATTCACGGGTTTACCAAAGAGATGTTGAATAATATTTAGAGAATCAAGAGTGGATTAATTACATGAATAAATAAATATATTATATTATAAATAATGATACATGGTAACTCATACCCAAACCATAATATAAGAATTTGATTGAAACTTAATAGTTTATTTGAAACAAGTTGAATGAAAAATGTGAATTTATATGAAATAAGGAATGAATGGTTTATAATAAATAATCTTTGATTGAATTGATTGATTTTTATGATAATGTTTCTCTATTTTCAAGTATTAAAACTATAAAAATAATTATTTCTATCACTAAAAAATATGGATGTAAGATAATACAGATGGATTTCAAGTCCTAATTTCATAATGAAGAGTGTGATGAATAATTTCATATTGAACAACTATGTGTATTCATGCTTTCTAAATATAAAATCCATTTGTGCAAGTTGATGATGGATTTTTATTTCTTGAATAAATCTCTAAAATATTTTTATTCCAAACTAGATACTTTCCTTAAGGAAGATTAATTTCAATAAAGGAGGTGCTGATAGTAATCTATACAAAAAATAAACTCAATAGGTTTCCTTTATTGTGATTATCTTTATTGAATACATAATATTAACTATGAAAAATAAAGATATATGTCAAAAATTTTAGTAAAAAGATGAAGAAATGTTTTTGAAATATCCATTCTAGGAGAAATGAAATAATTTAATGGAATAAAAATATCTCAAAATAAGAAATACAATTTCTTTTCCCAACAGAAGTATGCTGAGGAACCACAGAAAAAGTTTAGTATGGAAGATTCAAAGCCTTATTTTATACCCATTTCAGTGGGAATGAAGTTATCAAAATATGGGAAAAGAAAAGTGTTTTAACCTAAAGTGTTTAGAAATTTTGTTGTATTATTGTTATATATAATGTCTTCAAGGAAATATATAGTATATATTGTTACATTGTGTGAATAATATCAATGTTCTCCAAAAAAATCTCATATTATGGATGGAAAAAATAATTAACATATATATCAATCACACAATTGATTTCAGAATAAAATATGACAGATAGGGAAATATTGATCTTTTAGGTTTCATTTATCTATATTGGATAGGTCATGTTGATGACAAGAGATCAATATCTAGTGTAGTTTTCTTATTGAGAGAAATTTGTGTGAGTTGGAATAATAATAAGAAACATTTAGCAACACCCATCACTACTGAAGTTGATTATTGTTCATCCACTCAAGTTATAACACAACTAATGTAGATGAAGGCACAATAAGAAGATTAAATAGTTGATGTGAAGTTTCCCCTTCTCTTGGGGTTTGATAATAAATGTTCAATAAATATAACAAAAAATCCAGTAAAACATTACAATTCTAAAACACATTAATATTAAGTATCACTTCATCAAATGGAATGTGGAAAGAAATAAACTCAAGCTAGAGTATATTCATACAATGTAGATAATTACTGATATCTTTACTAAACCATTATTTAAGGAAACATTTTATATACTAAGGTTAATAATGGGATTAAAATATCACTCTATTAAGGATAAGTTATTTGATATCCACCCCCACTATCATATTTTATTTGGATAGTTTTTTCAAATGGGTAGATAAGTTTTAACATAAATATATCAATTGGTATGTACATTATTTTTTAAGGAAAATAATATCTTAATATAGAGTTTCTAAAAAGGGTTATGGTGGTATTTCGACATGGGTGACATGTTTTAAGTATTTTTTGAATTGGATACAAGATATTTTTTTACATTTTGAGTGTAAAAAATGAAATAATTTGTTTTTGAAGTTTTTAAGAAGAGCTTATTAAATCAATCCTAAAGGAAAAAAAATGTATTATTGTTCTATGGTT
The DNA here is from genome assembly GCA_963277665.1 of Viscum album. NCBI lineage: Eukaryota > Viridiplantae > Streptophyta > Magnoliopsida > Santalales > Viscaceae > Viscum > Viscum album. The sequence continues at coordinate 155,217,863 of OY728145.1, forward strand.
ATTGTTTTCTATAATGATTTCACTCAAGTTGGATTAGAATTATTGGATAAGTGACTGATTTTTTGAGTTGAAAATTTTTAGAAATTTATATCCCTTAGTAGCCAACAAAATCCAAAAGGGGGTATTATTGAGTCCAAGAGGTTTTTGAGGTGTTTCAAAGAAGTTATTTGTAATGTAAAGAGGTTTTTCTTTATGTTTTTTATTTTTTTTGTTCGTCGTAAAGCACTTAACATTATTGAGAACATAAATAACTTAATTTTGTAGAGTTATAAATTTAAATGGATATATTCCAATGGCTTGATGATATCAGACAATGTCCATCAGTCTAAAGACATTGGTCAGTGTGTGGTGTAGAATTATTATAATAGGAATATTATAAGTTTAATTGGAAAAGTGTTTGGTGAAGGTTAAAAAAAGAAATGATTTTTTATACTAAATTTTGAAACATTGTGATTTTTAAAACATCTCATGATCAAATATTTTTTTAAAAATAGTATTTTTAGGTACATTTATATAATTTTAATATTATAATCTTTGATTGAAGTTAATCGGACCGACTTTATCATCCAAAGGTTCATCTTAGAAAAGAACTATATTTGACTTTTATGAATTTATGGAGTCACGTTAGAATAAATTATAATCATTCAGACTTTTATGAAGTCTTATAATCATAGAAAGAATGTTTATTATATTGAGGTTGTTGCTAAAGAATATTAGTTTAGAAAATGAGGTGTACAAAGTCTACCAGATAAACTTTTACAAAGATCATGATATGAAAAAATTAAGTTAGAGTTTATGAATTTAATACAATAATACTTTTATAAGTTCATTGCAAAAAAAGGATGGGCTAACATTTATCATATGGGGAATCTCAAAGTCAACAGATCAAGTTCACCAGAAGAAAAAATTTCAAAGTCATCAAACAGAGAAATGATTAAGGAATATAGGGATATAAGGGTGTTTGATGAATATCTATAAATCCCTCAGAAACATTTTATTGAATTAAGTTCATCATATATAAATTTCCAAGAAAATGAAATGATCAAAGGTCTCTAGATCAAGCTATCAAATGAAGGAAGTGTCTGGAGCACGAATTATAAAATTTCCTTATGAATTTTTGAATGAAAATTGGTTGTTGTTTCATCTATCAGAATAATATTATAAAGGTTTACCAAATAGATGATTCATAAATAGTTATGAAATTTTTATAAATTTATTAAATTTTATGATTTTGATATAGAAGTATAAATCCATAGTAATCACAAAGAAAAACAATTCATGATTCTTACCAATATATAAGGAGGGTTTAAAGGATATAGTTGATCTTGGGACATAAGGAAAGTTATTAAACTTTATAAGGATTTAAGGAGGTCAAAATTTTAAATTGTTTGAGTGATATGTTCAAATTTGATCTTGATATTTGAATTTGAAATTCAGGACACACCGTATGTTTTCAAAGAAATTTTTACAATATAAATGGCGTTATTACCCTAAATAAAAGTTTTAAATCTGTGGTAGATAAGTGAAGTAAAGCCGATCTAAAGATATCGTCAAATTAAAAGTTAATAGAGGAATTAGTTAGATAGATACTAGACATAGATTCTTATCAGTTATAATAAGATAAATGGTGTGAGAATGTGATCGATCAATGGGTTGAAGAATCATCAAAAAAATAATGTTTTGATGTGATTAGATGAAAAATCCATCATAGTGGTATAATTTTATATATGGTACTGGATGGAGTATACTAGATGGATCTATTGGAAAAAATTATTGGATGAACTTCTACCATATGGAAGAATGTTTTTTCGAGCTGTTTTGTAAGAAATTGAAGTGGAAGAAAAAGTAATTACAATAAGTTTAAAGAAATTAGAGAATCATAGTTACAACATATCAAGACTATTGGTTAAGGTACTTAAATTTTCCATAAAACATTGTTATATATCTTATTTTTACATGTTTAACATGTAATGTTGATTGAATATAGTGCTAGGAAAGTGAATGATATTCAATAATTGTTATAACCACTAAAAAGATTATTTTCTAGTAGGTTTCTTCCTTGGATTAATTTAAAGACCTAACAAGTAATTGCTAATCTTATAGAGTAGTGAACCCTTTAAATTTAGATTTTCATCTCGTTGTTCTTTTTTGATGTTTTCTAGTAGATTTGATTCTCACTAATAATAGGTGAAGGTTACTTTTTACGTAAGAAAACATAAAAATAAAAGATCAATGATTCACCCCCACCCCATCTAACTGATCACACAAATCCTGATTTTTTCTTTAAAAACATACCATGGATGGAGTATTGTTTACTAATTTGGAACCATGAATGACAAAACCATGTCATGTTTTAGTTGAGTATATTATTTTTAAGCTCTGTGGTTTGAATATTTCAAAATATATAAATGAATAATATCTCTTAATTTATTTCTACAAGTACATGAAATAAATTTCATAGAGCTGGGAAAGTATCATAATTCAGAAAGTTCTATATCTCATGATCAATAGATATAGATAATTACATATAGAATTATTATATTCTTGGTGGAATTATAGTTATTTTTTGTTATTAGATAGTTAAACCACGTAGATATTTTTTCAGAATGCTGTTATTTATCAAAGTATTTCAATAAATATTTTTTAGAGAGTTTTAGGTAAGGAAGACTCGTTTTTTAGTTTTTTCTTACAAGTATATCTTAAAAAATTATTTTTTGATGGTTTTGTTCATCATTATTAATAATATTGAATTGAATTTATTTTCCGAATTTATTTTAAAAAAAATATATTCAATAATTCATTAATAATATTACTTTGATAATATGATTACCACATAAATGATTTAAGATCATTAAATTAGGGGTGTCTAAGAAATAAAGAGAAAATGGATTGGAATATATATTTATTATGATTTTTTTGAAACATGTAATTTTGATTGAGAATCGTCAAGAAAGTAATTTTTAATTTAATTCCTTGGTGATTATTTGAAAAAAAAAAGTTGTTAAGGATGGATATACAATAGGGTTGAGTGGATTAAAGGGTGAAAATAAATTTTTTTTGATATTTTACAAATAAAGTTAAACTATAATGAATTTATTTTCATTTAATTATTTTATCAAGAGAGTTATGATAATTTAAATAGATTTGGTAAATTTTATCATACTAAAGTATGTTTGAAAGGGTCAATTTAATTATAAATTAAAGGGATAGTGTATTTTTATATATAAAGAATTCATTGATATAGTTTTTTAGTTTTTTTACTCTTTAAAATTAATTATTTCAAATGATTTCAATTTCATAAGTTAAATTGTGATTTTTAAAAAGATTATGTTTAGTGCTGAAATTGGTAAGAAAAAACCATTATATGGATTATTTTTTCTAATGGGATTGGAATAAAACTCTATTTATACTATGCCATAATTGTTTTAGTTTCCGTGAATAATAATAGTAAATTATTAAATTTATCCACTGTGTGAATTAATGATTCTTCAATGGTTGATAGAGAAGTACTGAGACTGAAACAACCATTATTGTGATAGTGTAAAACACTTGGGTATTCTTACCCACATAATTGTGAAGATGAATAAAGAAACCAACAAAAATCTCAAAGGAATTATGTTATGATGTTTTGTCCCATATTGTGGGATCTTGATGAAGGAAATGACCTCTATTAAAGTTTGGTGAGTGATTCTCTTTAATACAGGTGAAGTTTGAACATAAAACGGTGAAGGCTTTAGTGTAATTTAAAGTGTGGTGGTGGTAACCACGTAGAAGAATTCTTATTGTTTTTAAAATTAGTTTTTCAATTCAATATTATATATAACATGGTAATAATTTTTTTGACCTAAAGTACTATAAAAGAAATTTATTCATATAATGGTGAAAAAAACTATTTCAACAAATCCCTAAATCCATAAATTGGAAAACTATTTCACAATTTAAGGATTTTTTGATTTTTTAGGAGTAGAATGGTTGGATATATCCTAAGAACACACCTTTTGTATAATTTTTATGAAGAAGGCATTGACTCATTCAGCGCCTTCTATGAGAATTTATCAAATAAGGTGATGTTCAAGATTTTTATTTCTTTATAAAACTCTCATAAGAGGTACTGAACAACTTTTTTTGTTTTTTATATATATAAATATATATATATATAATTAAAAACTATTTAATTATTTTTCTATTCTCTATTACTTTAAAAAAATTATTCTGAAATTATTACATAAAATTCCATCAAAGATAACATTTTATAAGACTGTGGTCCTTGGAAAAAATTTTAATTTTTTGATGTGGGATTCATACACCACTTTTACATCATTTAATGAATACTATATTATTTATAAAAAAATTAATGTTAAAAATTGATTAATGATAAAATATTTTTAATAAATAATAATTATTTCATTTTTAAATAAATATTAAGTAATAAATACATAATAATGAATACTAATAATTTCATTATTATGGTAAAAATTATAATAAATAATAATAAAAACTCTTTTATATATTATTATTAATAATATAATTAAAAATGGAAAACAAATATTATTAATTTATAATACTTAGAAATAATCAGAGAGGAGGGATTTCATGTACTAAATAATTTCTAATATCGAATATAAAAAATATTTAATAATATAATTAATTTTATATTTTAAAATATTTTGAAATAATTTGATATTTTAAGAAATATTGTTCTTTATCATGTAAAGTTTTTTTTTGTTTAGTATATTTGTGAATAATAATGATGATGATGATGTATATAATTTCATTTAATACTATTCTTTTTTGATGAAATTATTTAAATATAAAAATAAAACTAATAATTTTATTAAAAATATATTTTTTTATTTAGTGAAATAATTAATAATTTCTTTTTTTATTAACTAAATTAGAAAAATATTATTATTTAATATTTTTTATTAAATAATAATTTTTTGCGTCTGAAAAGTTGAACATGGATAACAAAGACATGATAATAAAGTCCTGATTATAAGAAATTAATGATAATGAAGTCATTATAAAAAGTCCTTATAATAAATAATGATAAGAAAATCGTTATAATAATGTCTTTATAAAAATTCCTTTATATTATTAATGAAGTCATGATAATTATCTTTTATTGCAGTCATGAAAATAATAATAATGTTATTATTTATGAATAATAATAACAATAACAATATAAGTTTTAATAATGATATAAGAAATCATATTATTATTAAATATTATTAATTATTAATTATTTTATTATTATTATTATTATTATGTTTCATACTAATAATATTAATAATTTTGACTTTACATTCTAATAGACACTGATTACTAATTAATAATATAACATTAATAGTTGTGACGTTAATAGTATTAATAATATAATTAATAATAATTACTATTATTTTCATCAATAAATAGAAAATATTAATTATTTTTTATTATTTATTTATTTTATAGTTTTTTTATTTTTTTCAAATTTTCTTATTAATACATAATATTTTTTATTTATTATTTTTTTGAAATTGTTTTCATTTTAAATTATTTAATATGTCTTTTGTGAATTTTCTAAATTTCATTTATAATCTAATTATAATTTATTTGTTTTAAGCTTTCAAAGTTATCTAATGGTTTTAATTATTAAATGTTATGTTTCAAAATAAAATTGTTTTGTATTGTGAGAACCCGGTTCTTATTTTTGAGGTACGGGTTTCTTTTTTTCTATTTTCCTTAAGTGTTTTTTAGAAAATACGGAAAAGGGGGGAAAATCCTAAATTTTGGGACTACACGTCGTGTACTTTTCCACACACCGTGTACTTTGGATGTGTGGGATGAGTATAAAGGGTGTGTAGCCTTGTTGGCGACTAAGGGTGTAAAAACTGACTACACATCGTGTAGTGGTCCTTTACACATCGTGTAGTCAGTCGGCAGATGAAACATCAAGGTGGTGGGATCAGCTGCCAGCTGGGTGACAGTACATGCCGTGTAGTCGAAAATAGACGTCATGTACTCATGTCGATGGATGAACAGTTTGGCAGTGCTGCCAGAGGAATAGTTAAATGAGGGGAGTACACGCCGTGTAGTCAAAAGTACATGTTGTGTACTTTGTTTTTTTTTCTTAAAATGGGAAGTAGCTAACCTTGTTCATAGGATTGGCTTAAAACCAGATGGGATATCGGGAGAGGATGGCCAAATCTTCGTGGATCTCCAGATCAAGCGTTGGGAATCCGTTTCCGCTTCCGTCAATCACGTTGGAATTGTACGGGTAATCCCTCCCATCTCCTTGTGTAGTTCTTTCCAATTATTCCTCTAATGGAAGTTATTTGAGGTTGAATGAGAATTATTTTACCTTTTATCTATGACTTTCTTGGGTGTTTTAGAAGGCGTCGTTTGGGTATACCGTTCTTGGGTGTTTAAGGTAGGTGTCTTGGTGTTTAATTTCCAACTGATGTGTGTTTTGCGTACCATTGTGATACGCGCCCATGAATGGGGTGTCATATGGCCGAGGCCTTGTTGAATTAAATACCTAAAATTGTATAGGTAATTTAAATGAGATAATAAACTGCTGTTTGGGATCACCACTTGGATCCAGGACCACCCTGGGGGTGCGTTCATCTGTTTAGTCGTTTGGCTAGGATACCTAAGGGTAATCCTTTATAATAATGAGTATAGAATTACCTTGAGAGGAATTTCATGTGTATTGCTTGTTTACATGTTGGGCATGGCCCAGTAACTTATTTATCCTGTGGGAAATGTACTACTTAGCCTGTGGGAAACTTCTTCCGTTCCTCTGGGTAGTTGATTTTGTGCATGTGGGCGACACCTCGTACGCCTGTGGGAAATATTCGATATACCTATGGTCAAATCCCTATGTTTGGATTCTCTTTACCTGAGGGTAAGGGTTTACGCATCTGAGGACACTGGATGTTTTTCTTAGAATGTTCACTGTGGTGATATCTTTAAATTGAATGTTAAAAAAGAATAATAAAATAGAAATATAACTGGTAAAGTTAGTTACTTTTGAGTACTGCTTAGTTTATTACATTTTACTTCTACACATTGTTGTTGCATCTTTTCACATAGTTGGTAACGGTCCTTTGGTGGGTGCCTATTGGGATTTATTTCTCACACCCTGTTTGGGTCATGTCTTAGGCCCAAACAAATTAGGTTTCTGCAGGTGTGGATAAGGGCAAGGGTCCCTATATAGGTACTTGATTTTTGCTGGGAAGTAGGGGAGCATGGGACCGAGCTTGGCTCGTGATGCCGCTGGCTATTCTATTTTTCTTTTCTGTAATTGTACTTTAGTTGTATTGTATTGCAGTGTAACATGTTTTGGCTATTTTATAGAATAGTGGCATGTTGCATTTTCATATATATATGACTGCCGGTTTCCTTGTTATAATCAGTTATCCATTAATGATATATATATTGTTTACCGCCTCTTCTTGTTGTATGCTATTTTTTTTCTATTTCGCTGTGCTACACTTTGACAAATGAGGGCATAGTTTCCCCACTATCAGACCTAGTCCCTCGCTACTAGACGGCAGCCTCTGGCGTTTGGGGAAATGTGCTTGAGGTCACGTGGTGAACCAGGTTCGGGGTACCCATGGAGTGATACCCGGAACAGGGAAATTACAAAGTGTTATCAGAGGCTGGTTCTTTTATTTGACTTACTATTTGGAGACTTAGTTAGGGATAGGATGAGAACGGTAGTTGGTAATAAGCTGTGCCCAGGCTTAGTTAACCCGTGTATAGGGAAAATCCAATTTACCTCGTGTTGTAATTTTTATGCTTTTGCAATTTTACAGTTGAATTGATTTTCACCGAAGGGTGACACACTTGTGATTGTGCGGTTTATATTTCATTTATGGGTTCTATTTAGTTGCAACCTGATGAGATGAGGGTATTCCATCTCATGCATCATTTAGGCACATGCTATAAATCGCATGCCATGCACATTTTCCATGTCATGTAGGTGCATTAGATCTTTCATGTTGTTATGATAGATGTTGTGCTAGTAAAAGAATGCAGTTGTGATAGCTTCTTGGATAGATACCTGCTGTTTGATAGGGTATTATTGTGTGAGTCTGTTTATATAATGGATGCCAAACTTTGGTTTTTGGGGAGTATGGGCCCTCATTGACCGAAATTTGGTGGATCATTGGCTGTTTGTCTGGTTATAACACATATAAGATGACAAACTTTGATTCGCGGGGAGTATGGGCCCTCATGGATAGAAATTTAGAACTTAGGTGTTGTTTTTCAGTTTTTTATGGGTTTCAGAGAAGTTTCTGAGGCATACTGTCTGGAAACCCATTATAAACGCCACGTAGTACCTTAAACACGCCATGTATGTCCTTTTGTTCGGGAAGAAAAGAAAAAAAAATTAGTACACACCATTTTGTCTCTTCCCGTGTCATAGACCATGTGGGTGGGGACACGAGGAAGGGAAGTGCTTGGGGAAAACACGTCGTGTACTGTAAGTACACGCTGTATAGTATTGACCCGGAGTCCGACCATGTAACTAACAACACGGACAGGGGAGACAGTAGTATATACACGTCATTTCCACTGTGGAAACATGCCGTGTAGTCTGACCTGGGATCTGGCCGTGTGACTAACAACACAGGTCGGTGTAATCCTTTCGTTTACACTCCGTGTGTGTATGAAACACGCTGTGTAGTGTGAGCCGTGTAACCAACCGTGTAACTAACAACACGGGTTAGCTAAGCTCATCTAGTACACGTCGTGTACCTATGGGACACGTCGTGTGGTTTTGTCCGAGGATAGACCGTGTGGACTTAACCATGTGGCTGGGAAGATGGAGTGGTGTACATGCCGTGTGCGGGTGTAACACGTCGTGTAGTATCAAGCCGAGTAGTCAGCCGTGTCAAAAACGACATGGGCAGTTGGAAAATTACACCATACACGTCGTGTAGAGTATATACATGCCTTGTAGTTTTGTTTAATGGGAACCGTGTGGCTTGGCCGTGTAGAAGGACTCGGGCAGGGGATGAAAAGTCAGGTACACATTGTGTAGTCAGTATAAATGCCATGTAAGTCTTATTGTGCAATTTTGAATGTCTTCTTCCTCCTATTCCCCTTTTTGGGTTCCTTTATTTTCAGACTGTGAGAATCTTGATCTAAGGTGTGTGTTTGACCTTGTAGTGTAATTCCGCCGAGACGATCACACATTGTTCGCCAGGAGAGCGGAAAAAAGTATACTCCGGAGATGGTGGGACATAGGCTGCCTCTTGATCCTTTAGCAGAGCCAAATGCAGCGCCAGCCGTAATACCGGACACAGGTGTGGAGGTGTTGTTCCGCGAAGGCCTTATGCGATTTATGCAGACCTTTCAAGGAGCATCACCGGTTGGCACATCTATGGTCGAGCTAACACATATCTTTTAGCAGCAGCATCTGCCTACGTTTTCAAAGGACGGCAGACCACAAGCTGTGGAGTCTTTTCTGGGGTCGATGCAGACTATTTTCTAGCACCTAGAGACGCCTCCAAGGCGGAGGGTCAAGCTCGTGACTTATATGCAGTATGATTCCACCAAGAGGCGGTGGGATGCTACCACCCAGTCAGAGCATCACAGACACATGGCGTGGGAAGATTTCCAGACATCCTTCTATGAATTCTTCTTCCCAGAGACACTGAGGGCAGATCGAGCTTGAGAGTTCATTAATCTACAGCAGGAAGATATGTCGGTGATGGATTATTCAGCTAGCTTTACCGAGCTTCAGCGTTTTGCACCCGTTCTGGTGAGCGATGAGACGCTGAGAGTCAGACGCTTTGTGGATGGTCTTTGATATGACATCTGAGCACTGTGAATGTTTTCAGGTTGCCTTCAGTACATGATATTATGAACCAGGTGATGATTACATAGAGGAACCTGCGGGAAGCTAGTGGTGTGGGCTAGGGCGGTTCAGCACCAGTTTCTGGCACTATTTCTACTGGAAAGAGGAAGAGACGGATGGACTTCTCTTATTTTTGAGGTACGGGTTTCTTCCTTTATCTTTTCCTTAAGTGTTTTTGAGAAAATAAGGAAAAGGGGGGAAAATCCTAAATTTTGGGATTACACGCCGTGTAATTTTCCACACGTCGTGTACTTGGGCTGTGTTGGATGAGTACACAGGGTGTCTAGCCTTTTTGGTGACTAAGGGTGTAAAAATCGACTACACACCGTGTAGTGGTCCTTTACACACCGTGTAGTCATTCGGCAGATGAAACAGTAAGGCGGTGGGAGAAACCGCCAGCTGGGTGACAGTACACTCTATGTAGTTGGGAATACATGTTGTGTACTCATGTCGATGGATGAACAGTTTGGCGGTGTCGCCAGAGGAACAGTTAAATGAGGGGAGTATACACCGTGTAGTCAAAATTACACACCGTGTACTTTGTTTTTTTGCTTAAAATGGGCAGTAGCCAACCCTGTTTATAGAATTGGCTTAGAACCAGATGGGGGCTCGGGAGAGGACGGTCGAACCTTCGTGGATCTCTAGATCGAGTGTCGAGAATCCATTTCCACTTCCTTCAATCACATTGGAACCGCACGGGTAAGCCCTCCCATCTCCTTGTGTAGTTCTTTCCAATTATTCCTCTAATGGAAGTTATTTGAGGTTGAATGAGAATTAATTTACCTCAGATCTAAGACGTTCTTGGAAGTTTCAGAAGGCATTGTTCGGGTATACCGTAATTGGGTGTTTAAGGTAGCTGGCTTGGTGTTTAATTTCCAACTGATGTGCATTTTGTGTACCGTTGTGATACGTGCCCATGAATGGGGTGTCGTATGGCTGAGGCCTTGTTGAATTAAATACCTATAATTGTATAGGTAATTTAAATGTGATAATAAATTGTTGTTAGGGATCACCGCTTGGATCCAGGACCACCCCGGGGGTGCGTTCCTCTGTTTAGCCATTTGGCCAGGATACCCAAGGGTAAGCCTTTATAATAATGATTATAGAATTTCCTTGAGAGGAATTTCATGTGTATTGCTTGTTTACATGTTTGGAATGTCCCGATTACTTATTTATCATGTGGGAAATGTACAAATTAGCATGTGGGCAACTTCTTTCGTGCTTGTGGGCAGTTGATTTTGTGCCTGTGGGTGACACCTCGTACTCTTGGGGTAATATTCGATATGCCTGTGGGAAGATCTTTGTGTTTAGATTCTCTTTACCTGAGGGTAAGGGGTTACGCGTCTGAGGACACTGGCTATTTTACTTAGAATGTTCACTGTGGTGATATCTTTAAATTGAATGTTAAAAAGAATAATAAAATTGCAATATAACTGGTAAAGTTAGTTACTTTTGAGTACTGCTTATTTTATTGCATTTTACTACTACACACTATTGTTGCATCTTTTCACATAGTTAGGCACGGGCCTTTGGTGGGTGCCTACTGGGATTTATTTCTCACACCCTATTTGGGTCATGTCTTCGGCCCAAACAGATTATATTTCTGCAGGTGTGGTTATGGGAAAGGGTCCCTATACTAGTACTTGATTGTTGCTGATAAGTAGGGGAGCATGGGATCGAGCTTATCTCGCGATGCCACTGGTTGTTCTGTTTTGATTTTCTGTACTTATACTTCAGTTTTATTGTATTGTAGTGTAATATGTTTTGGCTGTTTTATAGAATAGTTTCATGTTGCATTTTCATATATATATGACTACTGGTTTCCTTGTTATAATCATTTATCCATTTCCGATATATATATTTTTTACCACCTCCTCTTGTTGTATGCTATTTTTTTCTATTCCACTGTGCTACACTTTGACAAATGAGGGAATAGTTTCCCCACTATCAAACCTAGGCCCTTGCTGCTAGTCGGCAGCCTCTAGCGTTTGGGGAAATATGCTTGAGGTCACGTGGAGAACCGGGTTCGGGGCACCCATGGAGTGGTACCCGGAACCAGGACGTTACATGTATCATCTATGTTATTGTTAATTTATTATTTTGATAAAATTATTTTCATTTTTAATTATTTTATATGTGTTTAGCCGATGCTTTAAATTTCATTTTGATTGTATATATGTTTTATTTTTTATAATATTTCAAAGTCTCTAACTTAAAACACAAAAGAATAATTCTGTTTAAATTATGTAACTTTTATAGCTTATAAAATATAATTTATAAGTATAATTTAAATAAAACATAAAACATAGACAAAAAATTTAAAAAAAATAGTTTAAAATAAAAATAATTTCATAAATATAATACCCCAAAATTAATTTTCATAACACAAACTATAATAATTAAAACCTAAAAAAAATTACACTTCAAAAAAATTAGGTGCCTAAAATATAGTATAAATTAAATCAGATGAAATTTAAAATGCTGATTGAAAAATTAGAAAAAAAATTAAAAATATAAGGAATTACAAAAAAATAAACAAAAAGTTAATTTACATAAAGAAGTTATGTGAAAAAAAATTCAAGTACAAATTTATATTTTGGAACAATAATATTTCATGCCATGGAAATTAATTTTCATTATTTTTTAGGAAATTTTTTTTTCAACTATATTTTATATGTTTAATTGGGGTGTAAAATTTCATTTATATTGTATTTATAATTTATAGGCTTTCAAAGTCACCTATATGAAATATTATAATATTTCACGTATGTGATTATTTAGGCCTATAGATTAAAAATATGAATACAATTTAAATTAAATTTTTTGTACTCTAAACATATAAAAAATAATTCAAAATAAAAAAATTTCATAAATATAATAAATTAAAAATAATTTATACAACATAAACTTTTTTAATTAAAAAATAACATTTAGACATCAAAAAATTTATGCGCATAAAATATAGTATAAATAACATCTAAATTAAATTTAAAATATTGATTACAAAAAAAATAATTGAAAATAAAAGAAATGTAAAAAAACATAATATTAATTTACACACAGAAACGTTATCTGCACACTTTTTTTTACAAGTACAAATGTTTTGTTTTGGAACAAAAATATTTTGTGTTAATGAAATTATTTTTACTTAATTTTTTTATTAAATTATTTTTATTTTAAATTAAATTTTTATATGTTTATTCAGTGTGTCTAAGTTCATTTAGATTATATTTATACTTTATAATTTATCATCTTTCAATGTCACTTACATGAAACATTATTATATTTTAATTAGGTTATTTTGAAGGCTTTTATATTAAAATTATAAATACAATAAAAATAAATTTTTTAACACTGAATAAATATATAAAAATTGATGAAAATAAAAAAACTTAATAAATTTAATAAAAATAGTGATTTACATAATACAAACATTATTGATGAAAAACATAAGAGTTAAATTTGAAAAAAACCTATGTGAATTAAATATAGTATAAATAACATCTAAATGAAAATTAAAATGCTAATTGTACAAATATAAATTAATTGAAAATAAAAGGAATTCCAAAAAATAATAAAAAATGTAAATTAATTTACACAAAAATTTTAGCTGCAAAAAATAATTACTAATACAAATGTTATATTTTGACACAATAATATTTTGTTTTATTGAAATTATTTTTCATTAATTGTTTTGATGATTATTATATTTTCAATTTTTTATTTGATTAGTCAGTGTGTAAAATTTCATTTAGATTATAATTATACTTTATAATTTATTGGAATTCAAAGTCACCTACTTGAAACATTCCTATATTTCAAGTAGGTTCTTTTGAAGGTTTACAAAATTATAAATGAAATATAAATGAAATTTGGAAAACCGCCTAAAAATATAAAATAAGAATATAAATAAAAAATAATTTCATAAATATAATAAAAAACAAATATTCATGAATCAAACTTTATTATTCAAAAAAATAAAATTTACATTTTAAAAAGGTAGGGGCATAATTTTTATTAATGTTTTTGTTATTAATTAAATTATAATAGAGTATTGTTAATTATTTTATTATTATTATATATTATTAATTATACTAATAATTAATACTAATTATATTATTGAATATTTTCAATAATTACAATAATAACAATAAATAATGATGTACAAAATATAATTATTAATGTAAATAATAAAGTAGTTGATAATATAATAGAAAATAAATTTTAATAAAATTATTAATACAGAAAATATAATTAATAATAATAATAATTTTTTAATTCAAATTATTTTATATAATAATAATAATAATATTTAATACACTATTATACAACAGTATTATCATCATCTTTGTCATTTTTATTATTCATAAATATAATAAAAAACTAATTTACGTGACACAAAATATTATTTCCTAGTAATAATAATCATTAAATATTTTGATCTCTGAAATTAGTTAAATTATTATTTCAACTTTTTATATTCAATATTAAAAAAAATCTGCATTTTAAATTGAACCTCCCCTACTGTTTGTAAGAAATAAATATTATTAATAATTATATTGTCATTATTAATAACTTTATTATTCATATCATTTAAAAAAATACTAGTTATATTTTTAACAATATTAATGACATCATTTGTAATCATTAATATGACTTCATTTGTTACCTATTCCATTATTAAATAATAACTATTTATTAAAAATATTCTATGATAAATAAATTATTATAATTAATGTGTTATTATAAATAATATATTATTCATTAAATAGAGAAAATTGGTGTATAAATCCCACATTAAAAACTAAGAAATGAAGTCGAGTAACACACCATTATTAAAGGGGAGGTTGAGTGGGATTTTATATAATATTTTTAGAATAATATTATTAATGTAATACTGAATATAAAAATAATTAAATACTTTTTAATTTTATATTTTTAATTTTCTTTATATAGATATATATATAAAAAACAAGAAAAACATAAAATTTGAAAAAAAAAATATAAGGGTGGGGTTTTTTTGGGACAATGCCTCCTTTAAAAAATTTCTGAAGAAGACATTTTATAGGATAGAAACTTCTTAATAGATATTATAAAGAAGGCGTTGCCTCAGATAGTGCCTTCTTTAAAGCATATCTAAAGAAGGTTCTTTAGTAGATAACATCTTCTTTATAATTTTTCTAAAGGAGGAAATGTATCAGATAGCACCCACCCTTTATTTCAAGCCCCTTGGTTTCCAACCGTAGATTGGGAAATAGTTTCCCATTTTAATTATTTTTGATTTTTTTAAATTTTATGTTTTATAGAAAATTAATCTTATTGTAAAGTAAAATATAAAATATCTATGGTGGTTACCACTTTTTCATGGTTTCAAAATATCCACAAAAATATACAATCCAAATATATTTTATATTAATGCCAATATTTTAGTCTATACATGGTATATCCATTAAAATTTATTTCTATATATCTCAATTGTTCTTGTGACATAGTCATTGAATGGTGGTGAGGAAGTGTTCTCTGATGATCAGCTAGTCATTCCAAATCATGCAAGGCCACTGTATGATTCTGAATGGATATATATAAAATAGGTATTAGTTTTTCTACCTCATGAGTTTCCCAAGTATCTAACTTTGAAAAAAGGGGATACTTTTGAGATATAGATCCAGTTTTAGGCCAAAGTATATCTTATAATCAACTCTAACAACTACATGCCTAAACAAATTATTTATATTTCCACTTCACTAACACATGAACCGGGATTTTATAATTTTCTGTCGTCTTCTCTAATTGATTTAAAACTTCTTCTTTATTTTAATTTCATTTCCTCTCTATTTTCCCAATACACTATAAAACTGTCCTTATTTGTTTTTATTCAAACAAACCACATGCTAATTTTTTTAGTTTGTAGTTATTTTGAGTTTTTATAAATTTCTAAATATGTTTTACCTTTAGGATTTAATGATGTCTTATGGGCGATCAGCCAAAGGATTCTATCATAATGGTATCCATAAAATGTTGTGAGATATAACCATTATCAATTACATTCTCACATCTTTATATGGGTATGGATTTATTATTTTTATACTTTCCATTCAAGTAAACAATTTATGAGATTAAGTTGAGTGTACCCCAAATGATATAAAACATGAAAAATAAATTAGGAATGAAACATGTGGATCTTCACACCCTCTTGTTTAATTTATAGTGGATATGTTATAAATACATTCATTATTATGTCATGAATGATTCAAAAATATTGATGCAATTCTAATTTTTATAAAATTACATAGTGAAAGATCAATTCAGAAGCATACTTATGAGTTTTATCACCACTTGTGATATGTTTTCTAAAAAAATCATATATATGTACTTCCCAAAATTTATTATGGTTAGTTTAGTAAATGAAATATAAAATTTAATCTAACAAAAGGGAGATTCTGTTTTCATGTCTTATTTTTGATTTAAGGACATGTTGAGGAAAATCCCACAACTCAGACTCAGTCTTTGGATTAAAGTCCAAAAAAAGTGTTTTGGTGTATAGACAATGTAATGAGTCTAATTGATACTTTCATGGGTATAGGATTAATACTTAAAACTATAAAAGTAGAACACGGCCATATCTATTTGATATATCAAAATAATATCCTTTATCAATTTTATTAAGGACTATCCATAAGTTTAATTCAACAAGGCATTCCACTGATTTGGTGTTGACTATTAAAATATTATTTAAAATGATAAATATTAAATTTCATTTAGAAATTATAATATGTTAAAAAATAATTAAATATCAATTATAATATGTATGATACTAAAAACAATTTCCAAATTTTTTTAATATCAATTATTTTTTAATCATGTTCTTGACCTCATTTATAGTAATAACTAATAATTGAAACCCTTATAGATTAAAATTATTTTTTTTAAAATCATACATATACTCTTTTAGTATATTCAGCTGAGCCTATCTATCAATTTTATAACTTAATCCCTAAACAGTATATTTTGATAAACTCTCCATGCCATTGATTCTCGTTACTCATTCTTCAATTACCACCATCGACCTTCCTCTATCAAGGTAAAATTAATCTCCTGCATCACTCGTCTAAGAAACATTTCCCCATCATCAATGTCCCACCATTAGTGTTCCTTGTCCACCATAAAGTCATCACATCTTCATCCACTACAAATCCTCTATTATTCCTATTACAGGATTTAATTTAATGAATTAAATATATGTTTTTTGGAATTTTTTATAAATTATTTTTAAAATTAGATTATATAGTTATTAATGGAATATTGATACTAGAAGTGATATTTTTTTGATGATGATTTCTCTTCCATAGAAGATTTTAGTTTCATTTTTTCTGATTTTTTGAAATTTTAGATCTACATTACTTATTTATGAGTAATTAAGTAGCCTACTTGTTACAATGATGTTATTTTTATAAAATATTTGTTGTATTAGCTAAATAAAATTAAAAAATTAAAATTAATTTTTAGCGTTATGTTTGATTTTAAACTCATATATCATTTAGATTCAGAATATATATTTTTTAATTCCAAATAATATAATTTCTTTATTTATTTATTAGTTAATATAAATACTAAATAATAAATATTACTAGTTATATTACTGTTATATTTATGAAATATATAATATGTTTATAATAAGTTATATATGTGTGTGTGCATTCATATATCATATAAATGAAAAATAGATGTATGTATTATATTATAAATTATATTTGATCATAAAATATATATTTTTTTACAATACTATTGTATATATATGGACATTTAATAAGTTTATTAATATTTTAATATATATATATATATATGAATCAAAAATTAATGTTATTATTAATATTATTATTGTTAATATTAATATTATTTTTAACACCAACAATATGACTAATAGTATTGTTAATATTCTTAATATTTCTGAAAAAATTAGTGTTAATATTATTAATATTTTTTAATATTTTTTATATTTTTTCTATGTATAATATATTTTTAAAAAATTAAATATGTTTTTGTTATAATTTATATTAATATATTTCAATATTTTTATATTTTTATATTTATTTATATGTATATTTATATATTTATATTATCATATATCACATTTATTAATATATATATATATATATATTCTTTTATAATTTATATTTCACCATAAAAAATTTATATTTTCAAGATGGTAAATCACACACACACACACACACACACATATATATATATATATCTTATAGAGATGATATTTTCATTGTTTATGAGTATTTAAATGAATTTTTTCCCACTAATTATCCTTTTTAGGTGAAATAACATAATTTTTGGAATTTTTATGAGTTTTGAGCTAAATTGTAAAAAATCATGAATGATAAAAGTTTTATAGTTTATTATCACTTTGGTATTTTGGGTTTAAATTATTCAATACTTATCCAATTATTTAAATTATTTTTTGGTATAGTCCTTTTTCTAGTGGGATTTATTTCTTCCAATTATACAGTGTGCTGAATTAACCATTTTAAGTTCTAAATGAATCATTAAAAACTATAATATGAATGGTTAGATGGAATTGAACTACCTTCGATAAATAAGTCATAAACTAAGATACATACGTCAAAATAATTTGATTCAATATTGATAATAATGATAACTATATAGATAACATTCTCATTAAATATCATTGAAACATTTATGTATTAAGGTAGTTTATTAATGCATCAAATTGGATGAATCTGAAGAGACACTTCAGATAGAAAAGGTTCACTTCAATAATTAATGGTTAAATTTTTTTAAAATGGGTCCATATGTCATAAAACTTTTAAGGGAGAAAACCAAATAAAATTATAACAACTTTTATTAAGATTCCTTATCAAAATACGATGGTTTTCAAAAAAAATTCTCAAAATATTGAAGGACATAATCTAGAGGGAAATCCGCTACACTAATTTCCAATAAATTTTTTCCCAACTTCCATTACAAAGGAAGGCTGTAAAGAGAAAGTTTTCTAGAAAGGGAGGATATTTTCAACTAATGAATGTAATAATTCTATGTTGGTATTAAATTTAATTGGAAGAGGGCAGTGAATATATTAATGTATTTCCCTTTTCAGATTTAATATTATATATGAACTCTTTTCTTTTGAATTATTCTAGAAACAGTTTTCTTGATTGAAGGATGTATCTTTATTACTTTTTGAAAATTTATTCTATTTTACCTATATTTTTTACAATATTATTACTATATAATAATTTTATTACTATTTAAATTTCTTGGTATGAAGTCTCCCCATTCAGCATATAAAGTTCAATTTTTTAGGGTTTCTCATAAGTTTTGGGCAATTGAATCACTTTAAAAAAAAGATAAAACCCCATGCTTACGTCTCAATATAGTTTCATTGTAATTTAGGTGTATACATTATGGTCTTGAATTATTAATTGGTTAATTCAATTGGAAAACATTTATATACAATGATGAAGGGAGTGTTTGAGGATTGAACCCTATCCACTACTAAAATATTTAGTTTGTCTTTTTAAATCAATCTTTCTTATGATTTATAATATCTAAATTTAATTTCTTATCTTAATATGATTTTTTTATTTAAATTTATTTAAATACTTTTAAAATACCCACTTCTAAAATTAGTTTTAACAAAAAAAATAACAATGTAGCAGTTTTATAACTTAGTTTGAAACCTCCAAACAAGACAAACTCATGTTCACCATTGTTCTATATTTTAAATTTGGAAATTATTGATTAGGGTTTAATTAAAAAGCCTTATAATCAACTAGATTAATTATTGGTTCATTAGGATATGTTTTTATATTTTATTTTTAAATTTATATGAATTTAAATACTAATTCAGATTATTTAAAAAAACAAAAGAAATATATTTTCACCGTGACTACTCTTATGTTTCTTCTGATTATCAATATTTTTAGAAATCTAGTAATGAAAAATTTAAAATCTCAATACTAAAAAAATATTTCATGATCCAAAAACAATATTTCATGGTACAAAGAAATATTTAATTCTTCAATACAATGATTTCCTGATTTATGAAGTAATAAAATAACTTGAAATTATTTTCACTAATTTAAAAGTTTTTATAGATTTTATAACATTAAAATGAAATAAAAATTAAAATTTTATCCCACCTAATTTTGATATTGAAAAAAAATGGATTAGTAGAGAGTTGAATTGGACCTTTATTTTTCATTTTTTGATTCAAAGGAGACCACTAACCAAGACTTATCTGTAGAATTAAATGTTGTAAATAAAAACATTTTAGAAAATTATTGAAATGAATTTGTTGAGAATAAAATTTAAAGTGAACCCCTTGTTTTGAATATGAAAAATTATAACATTTGAATCAATATTTGGTTAAATGGGAATAAAACAATAGGCTATTCATTTTTTAAGATCATTTAAAGGAACCTGATCTGCTACCTAGTTTCATTAAAACTAATATCCAATCCCAAATAGTGATGTAAACCAATAAAACACATGAATAAGTATTAAATTTTTATCTATTTTTGTTATACTATTTTAGAAATAAATTTTTAAAGACAAATCACTAGGTATATTTTATTCCAACTACATTGGAGTGGACTAATTTTTCAGACAAAGAGTAAGTAAAGAATGGTTTTGAAGAATATGTTTAATTGAAAAGTATATTGGTACACATGAGTATAGTGGTATTGACCTATTTTTCAAATAATAATTAATTTTTCATTATTATATTATAGATGAACCGCATCCTAGATTGAAATTTTAACAAATTGTAGAGGTCATTTGTGTAGATAAAGTGTTTGAATGTTTCCATTATTTAATTCACCCCCCCCCCCACTATATCATTGTAATAATAATGATATAGAGAGAAACTTGAATAATATTTTTTTGAGATTAAATAAGTTTTTTTTTCCTAAAAAATATTAGATAAATTTTATTTCAATGTTTTTTAGAAAGAAACCACACCCACCTTCAGATTGGGGATGACCAGCTGGAACTACCTAAGGGTAGAAAAATCCAAAAACTCACTTGGGGGGGTCAAAACATGTATTTTTCCATTATCATTATTTTATTTTTTTCCTTTCTTTTATTTAAATAAAAATATGATTCTTTGTTTTTTAATTTTTATTAACTTTCCAATTTCTGGTTTTTAAGTGGATAACTCTAGGATGTTGCATTATAAAAAAACAAGTATTTTTCTTTCCATAACACTTGTTTTTTAGATGTCATATCTTCTTTATTTTCACATCTCATATAAACTATGTAAAATGATTAAATCATAAAATATAATTATATATAATGAATATCCTTTCTTAGAATAGTTTCTTGTGCATTTTTTTAGTATTTATGTTTTATGTTTTCTTATAAATGTATTGTTCTTTTTATTTAAAATTTTTTCTATCTTAATTAATCTTTTATATTTGTTGAAACTTTTGAGATTCAATTTAATTACCATTTTGAATTGAAACCATTTATCAATAAAAATAACCAACTTGAAATATGGAACTTAACTTAAATTAATATTGAAATTCATTTTGTTCTAGATTTAAATTGTGAAAATTCTTGAAAAGACCATCAAATTATGAATTACATTCCATGAATGATTTATATTTTTAAAAATAAAATGTATTTGAGGTATCTAATATACTTTTACATCTTATTCATAATAACCCCACTTTTTATTAAACCAAATATTTCTTTTTTAACTAGAATTTTCCATGTTTCTGGTAAAACCTAGGAAATTTATAAAACATGTTTTCAAAGTAATAGAGGAAATTAATTTGTGATTTAAAGTGCCTTTTAAAAACATTAAATCTCTTTATTTGGACTACCTTTTTCATTTTTACCTTATGATCCCTTATTAACCATGAAATACCTATTTATTTAGCTGTATTAGAAGAGAGTTTCCCAATGAAACATGTTCATTAAGTACATTTCAGGATTTTTGTAAAACATAAGTGTTTGGGAGATTATTAATGACTTGATATATCATGTTGCGATACTTTAGGTTGAGAAAAATAAATGTTTTTTGAGATAATTTTTTACATTTAATGTTTTCTTTTATGTATATTTCAAGAAAAAGTCATTTTTTCAGTAGTTTTCAAAAAAATATTATCTAGATATTTTATTAAAAAATATAAAAATTTTGGAAGAAATTTTTACACCATTATTGAAAAATTATATAAGGTTTAGGGTATTCATGAAATAACTTTTTATTTTATTTAGAATCTTATTTTATCCCAAGATTAAATACAATAAGGTCATGCTTGAGTGAAAACTAAAATACTGCAATCTCACTTTAATAAAGATCCAAGCTATCTCTTTCTACCACAAAATGTTTGAAATTTTAAACCCACAAACCTTAAAACCTTATAATAACCCTTTCCAATTCCTCAATATGGACACATTTCTTAACTCAATTAGGTGGATATTTTTAAATGTTATAATCTTATAGTGACCATATCAGCAATTTGGATAAGGAAAACGTTTTTTAAAATTAACATCATGTGGTGAGAGGAAAATAGGTAAGGTACAAACCATTATGCATGAATGAATAAAATAAATTGGAATGGAATTAATGAACATAATATAGGGTTTTAAAATTAATCTATTGAAGAAACCTGATAAGTTAAGTACCATAATTTTATGCTTTTTGAATTTCATTGACATATGTTTTGAGTTTTTCATAGGTAATTTATTTTGAGTACTCAATTTTCTATGTGTATAAGTTTTAAGTGTGAATTAATTGATAGATATTATATGTTAATTATTTTTTATATGTATTTTAAGATTCTATCCTCAATAATTTTACGTTTTTAGAAGAAATTAGAATATTTTTTTATAATTTTTATGAGTTTTGAGTTAAATTGTAAAAATTTACTAATTTTAAAATTTTAATAGTTTTTTATCACTTTTTTTTAAATAAAATTTTCAATATTTATCCAATTTTAAAGAAAATTCTATATCCCTTTGGCTCGTAATATTTATATCTACCAACTAAAAAGTGATGAATCAGCCATTTTTTGGAAAAAATATATCATTCAAAACTAAAAGATAAATGGTCAAACAAAATTAACATACCTTAATTATATATGTCATAACCCAATATATAGACCTGCATATTTGGTGACTCTTTCTGAAAAATAAATAGTACATAAAACCAATCACTTTATTAAATACCATGGATAAATTCCCTCATTAAAAAATTTTATTAATGAGATAAATTAGAGTTAAATAAAGAGACACTTATGCCCAAAAACTTTAAATTTAGAAATTTATAAATAAATTTTAAAATTTAAGTCACTATGGATATAAATTTTGAATATGGATATAAAAAACAAATCTAAAAAATATTTATTAGGACACCCTCTAAAAATTTGGTAGTTTTCTGGGATAAAAAGTCTCACTCTTTCTAGGGAAAGATTTTATAGGGAAATATTCCACACCCTTTTCCAAAAAATTTATGCCATAGTTCCATTTCAAATAATGTTTAGAAAGATAAAGTTGGAAAGAATTATATGATATATCAGAGACAAGTAGTTTTAATTAAGATAATCTTTCCATGTTGGGATAAACTCCAAGTGGTAGTGGGTAGTGAAGATCTAAAGGCATTTCCCTTTTGAGTTTTTCTCATAATTATAAACTATTTTCTTTTGAATTATTATAGAAGCTATTTTATTTATTGAAATAGGACACCTTATTTCTTTTTTACACATTAACCTATCCTTTTATAGATATTTTTTCAACTTAGGACAATCAAATAATTTTCTTGTTTAAATTTATTTGGGAGATGTCAACCCATTGGGCACAAGAAGTTCCATTAGTTATGGTTTCTCATAGGTTTTTGGGATATCTTATCACTTATATATGAGGATAAAAACCCATATTTAAGGTATTAATATTGTTTCTAGGAAATATTTGAGTATAATTTTATGTATTAATGTCTAAATTCTATAATTTTATTAGAGATCATTTGTAGACAATGGTGAATATAGGATACAAGAATTGAAGATTGTCCAGTTGTATTATCTTTAGTTTGTCATTTTTAATCCATCTTGTTTCATATTTATAATCTAAAACATTTTTTTCTAATCTTAATATGATTTTATTTTATTTCAATTTTCCTAACTCTTTTAAAATACCCATTTTTAACACAAACTTTACTAAAAACAAATTAACAATCTGATAGTTTAATAACTTTTTTTGCAACCTCCTTATGACAAAACATTATGGTAACCACTATGATATATTTCAAAAGGAAAAATTATTGATTTTATTTTCTTGAAAAATATCCTTCCATCAGTAAAAATATAAAAATATATTTAATTTTTTATTTATAAAATAATTAAAGAAAACTAAATATATATATGTTGTAAAAACAATACAAACATCACTTGTATATATAGTATTTGTTATTATTATTGTTGGTAGTGGTACCATTTTTTATTCTTTTTTTATTCTTTTTTTAAATTCATATTTTTCAAGTGTTTTAAAAAATTAAATTTTAATTTATAGTTACAAAATATAGTAACATATATTATTTATTAAATAGAATATATAGGTGATCTTGAATCATATTCAAATTACTATATGATGAACATATAATGAATTTGTAGAAGGGTTTGATGATTATTTAGAATTTTCCAAATGAAATTATTTAAACATTGACCAGTTTTACAATCGATTCATAAAGTATCTAAATATGATAACACTATGATCTAAAGAAATAAAATATATATTTAATTTTCAATGGTTTTATTCTTAGTTACAGTCCTTGTCTCTCTAATGGTGAAATAATATAGAATTACAAATCTAATGATGACGGATATTTTTAATATGATAATATTTATAAAATGGAATAGGTGATTCATGGAATTTAAGTAGAATAAATTGAGAAAATTGTAAATATTGGGTAATTATATGTTGATGCTAAAAAAACATTGTATCTGGTTTGGACCAAATTTACATAATTATAAATATTGTTAAAATTGTTTATATTGATAGCCAAGAATGAATATAGTTATATGAGTTATATTGAATTTATAATTCTATTGAGTGTCATACTTATATAATACAACAATCACCTTAATTTCAATTATAATGCAAAAAAGATATTTTATATAGTGTGGTTGGGGTATAAGAAGATACTTGCATTCTCCTATGATGGTGTGTTATATTTAACAGAATATAATTTTTTTTGAAGGTTTCCAAAATATGGGATATCACGATATAACTTGAAATAAATATATTATGATGATTTATAAATTATTCCAAGTAAAAAAAAACATCTTATGTAATTTTTATATCTTCCTATAAGTCCTCAGATGAAACATTTATTTTAAAATTCTAATTATAAAAAATAGTTTAAGATGGAGGGTAGATGGGAAAATATCTAATGTAAAATTAAATCATCCAATAGATTTCCCCAAATGAAAGAGAAATGGTCAAAAATTTATTATATTCTAAAATGATGTTCAAAATATTATACTTGGATTATGCATATATGGAATAAATCCATATCAAAGCCTCAATATCAAACATAGTTCATGGCCAATTCTGGAAGTAATAGATAATTTATCTTCAGAAATGTATATGAAGTGGGAATATACTATTTTAATTTTAATGTTTTCTAGACCAAAATATCTTGTAAATTGTATCAGTGTTTACTTTTCACCATCAATTGATGATTTAATAATCTTATTAAAGGTAGGTATCAATGAGTCTAGTTCTTATAAAAAATAATATTCTTAATTATGTACAATTATTATTTTAAATATAAATGATTTTTCTGGATAAAGTGTTTGTGGGAATTAAACTTGTCCAATTTATAAAGAACTAACTTCATGTTATCAACTAAAAATGGGAAAAAACCAGTATAAATGGGTCATCAAATGTTTTTATTAATAGATAACTCTTATTCAAGAGTAAAAAAATAATTAAATACCTCACAAGAAGTTTTATAACTCCAAATATTTTTTCATCCAATCAGTATTTGATAGGGTGAAAAACATTTATATTAAATTTAAAAATAAAAAACATATTTGGTAATAATGGAAATATATGGAAGAAATTATCAATCATTTATGAGCATGTATATTGAGATATATTTAAATCTATTATCATACTGATGTGATAAATGTTGAGATGAATATAAATATGAGTTTTATTAGAATAATGTATGATATTAAAAAAAGATGATGGTTGGTTTGAATTGAATATTGGATATACTATCAATGGTAATATGCATTGAGTTGGCTCCCACTCCAAAATTAAAATGAATATACTTTCTTCAATACTTTCATACATCATCAAATAGAGAGAGAGAAAAATTTAGTGCCCACATGGTATCAAGGAACCTTAGGTTTATTCTTTAAATGTGACAAAAAATCATTATAATATTTGAAGTTAATGTGTGTGAAATTTCTGGATTTTAATGTCATGATGAAACAACTAGTACTAGTTACATTATATTGAATACTTCCTATTTATATCATAATTTATATCAAAAATCATTGTTATTTTTTTCAATTTCATTCATAGAAAATTAGTGGATTCTAAATTTATTAAACAATTTAAATAGTGTAGAAGTTGATAAACATTTTCCATTAGAAATATACTTTCTCAGTTTTTTCATATATAATGTTTCATTTAAAGTTTCTTTGGTTTCATTAAATAAATATTTTTAGAATTTTACACCTATATTTAATGTATCCTTTTAAATTTAATATGAGGATGTTGAAGGAGTATATTAAGAATCAACATTGACCAGAATCCTCTATCTTCAAATAATGTATTTTTTATGAGGTGGTTTAGTTCTGTAAAATATTTTTATCAGCAATAGAGTGTGTTGGTTTTCTTATAAGTCACCATGATATATTTGGTGTTGGGGGAAGGGGATCTACATATTAAAAAAATCTATGACATGTGAGAAAAATTTATAACAAAATTGTACATATTTAATAACACATATTAGGTTTAGTTATATATAAAATTACATAATAATAAATTAAGATAACATTATCTAAAAAATAAATAGATTTTGATATTTAATTATATTGAAAACATTTTAACCATGGTTTAAGGAAAATGTGACTAGTGATTTAGCCATGTCAAAAATATAGGCCAAGTTAGACGGAGAACCATGTTTAAATTTGATAACATGGTATAAGTATGAAATTATTAGATATACATTTTATACTATAGACCAAGAAAACATAAGTTCATTTTATAATATTAGGGTATTATTATTAACTAAAGAGATTAATTTTTCATGTTCATGTGACAAAAAAACCAATATATATATCAATTGCGTATTATGTAGTGATTAAAGATATATGGGAGATTTAATACATGCAATTTTTTGTTCTTGTGTACAAGTGTAAATGTATTTCCAATAACACTATTGTTAAGCATAATGAATAAGGAATGATACTAATATATCTGAATATATTGAGATATATAGATGTTCCATTTATAATGGGAATATTTGAAAAAAAATATTCTAAGTTATTGATCCATCAAATGATAAATGTCCTATCCTTTCTTGAGGAAAAATAGTATTTTTGACAAAAATATTCACGGTAATTATGACTTTTGTGGGATCACTACTTCCATGATAAAATTATTAGAGGATACCAATCACTATAGAAAAGAACTATTTCATTCTCTATAGAAAAGATATAAAGAATGAATATTGAAAATAATATATCTGTAATATTCTAATGGTACAAATATGATATACTTATTTCCAAATTATCATTTTAAATTTTGAAAAATATCAAATATTTTGTTTTTATAAATAATGTTATGTAAGTTAACTATTTTAAAAAATATGGTAAATTTGGAATGTAATACTCAAAAATTCAATACATTCAAAGAGTAATTTTATTTTTATATTTATATAATTTTTAATACTACCTAAGATTTGTTTTATATTATCTATATTATTTCACAACTTAGTAATGTTATTAAAATTTATATTTTCATTTAATTTAACTATTTCAACAAATTTGATAAAAGTTTTGTTTAAATTTATTTTCATTATATTATTTTCAATTTTATTTATTTTTTTATGTAGAATTAAAATTTATATTTATTTAATGTCATTTTGGGCTAAATGTTTTGTTAATTTCATATATAGAAACGTTTTTATCAAATTGTTGCGTCATCATGGTTTTCTAGAAAAGATCCTCCAAATTATAATACTGATCAACTTCCTCATAAAACTATGTAGGAGTCGCGTACTTCTATAGTGTAATAGAAGGCTTCCAGGGTAGTTAAATATATTATCTCACACTTACTTTGATTATCACATTCTCATAGAAATGACCAAGGTACGCCTATTAGTTTTGATGGTAACAATGATCATTTTTATAGAAATATGAAACAATTTAAAAATGTTATGAATTTATAATATTGAGAAAAAACAAACATTTTACATTTTAATTAAAGGAATCTAAAATAGATTTCATGAGATCCATTATGGGATGCATAATGGTAAAGTCATTTATTATTATTTTTATTTATCATAACACTTATCTAAAAAAATTAGATTTTTTTTTCTTATCACATTCATATGAAATTTGATTTACCTAATGTAAAACAAGTTAAGAGTCTATGATTATCTTTTTTTTCATAGATATGGAGATATTTTAAATCAACATTAACTTCATATTTCATTTTTTGGGTATGAGAAAAATCCATGTAAACATTATAGTTTTTTAGATAAAGATATATAGAAAGAATTTATTTAAATAAAATAAAAGGAATCGTTTTTTTTTTATTTCAATGATAACAATGTCTAGTGAATTTTGGTATAAATTAATATTAAAAAATCTAATTAATTTTTTTCATAAATAATAGTAATTTACATTTCATTAAAAGAACTAGGTAATGAATGTATACCATTATACTTTATCAAATGGAGAGTAAGTATAAAATATTGTTGAAGAGTTTGATAAATTAAGATCTGAGTCATAAGCATCTTCCAAGATTTCCCCACTTCCACAACTCTCTAAAAAAAATTTAAAGGGTCCAAATGATGAAAAATAGTAAATATATTAATTAAAAGTTGAATTTAGAAGTTACTATAATTGTACGATGTAATTTATTATATATATTGACACATTAAATTTTTTAAGAGTAATACAATATTCAGATTTTCTTTATAGGATTCCCTTCTAAAGTATATCACATAAGGTAAATTCATATTTAAGGGTTAGAAAGAAAACATAGAGAATATATTAGGAATGAATAAATGCTCATATCACATATAAGGATGTGAGGTGGGTGTATCTTTCAAAAACAAATATTGGTCATCTTAGTACTTCTTTAAGGGATAAAGTATACAAGGGAAAAATAGATTCTTTAAAATCATATGTTCAAGATCCGGGTGAGTTGATGTAGGATAGTAATAGATCATCTATGAATTCAATTATTATTTATATGAAAATACACTTTCAACCATTATATCCAACTGATTCACCTCTCTTACATTTTATCATCAACTCTGAGTCTTCTTAGAGGATCCCCAACATTATATTATAGCATATGGGATCAAATATTATGTTAAGTATACCTTACATCATTAGAATGTGAAGTTAAATTAGCTAAGGGTGATTATATATTATATTAAAAATTCATTTGATAGTGTTTCATACCAATTAATTATGTTGATACATTTAGATATAATGTCAATAATTAATTACTTTATCCATCTAAACCTGTATGGAAACAAACCATTGAGGTATGAAAATATTATAGTTTTTATATTATATTTTTTTAAAATTTATTTTAATATTTATATATATATATATTCTTAGAAATACTTAAGAGTTTAATGTGTTTTGTAGAAAACAAAAACAATATTTTAACACATCAGATACTACTTCTCAGGTATCTTAAGGATATTCTAAATTATCATCATATTCATATTTGTTGGAAAATACGTATGAACTATCACTGAGTACTATAATTTATACACATTATAATATAATAATATTTCATAATAATGCTATCATAGAACATGTAGTTTTAGTTTTTTTTTACATTAAAGTGATGCAAGTATTCTCCATGTAAGAAAATGATCATATTTCATTTCGATTTATCAATTAAATTTAAATTATAAATTTTTTTATTTTTGATTATGTATCTTCATAAAATATATATTCAATATCTAATGACATTAGTGTATGGATTTATAGAACCACAAATTTTTTCTACAATAATGAGGACTTCACATGATCGTGAAACAATCAAATCTGTTTCTCGAAGGTTTCTAAATAAATCAATTAAGTTTTAAATGTTTCATTTTTTTAGAGGTGTGAAAATATATTTTATTATAGTGTACTAATTCATTAAACTATTAACAATGTTACAAATTACATTAAAAAATTTATATCACTTTCCATTGTATGTTGTGTGTTTTCTATCTATAATAAATCACTACTTAATAGTATGATCCATATATATTAACATGTGATACATTATTAATAAACTATTAGAGGTGTAATTTTTTTGATTTAAATGTTTATATATTATTTTAATGTTTTATTATATTTTATAGTTTTTATTATATTAAAATATTTCAAAGAATAACTACACCAAGTTTTCATAAAAAAAGAAAATAAAAAACATATATGTTCATGTAAAGGTGAAATATTTTATAAATATTTTAGTTTAGTAACTACTTAGAATGATATTTTTAATTTAATTCTTATTCTAAAACTATAGTTTCATCATCAACATTGAAGTTTAAAATGTTATAATTATATGGTAAAATTTATGTATTAAAAAATAAAAACTGGAATAATTTTCTCTTTTGACAAGTTTAACTTTTATAATAATTTTTCCATTTATTTAATGTATCCTTATATTGTGATTAAATGTTAAATAGTTTATTTATATTTCACAATTTTTTATGACTCTAATCCAAAGAGTCCAAATGATAAAAATAATCTACATAAATTATAGGGTCTTTCACAAAACGTTTTTTATATATTTTTATAATGAAGTCATATTTTTTGGGTAGCCCAACCTAGATAAAGGGACAAGGGGCTTCTATGGGTGGTCCAACCTGAAAAAAAACCAACACCCATAAACACTTAACAAACTAACCCATAACAAGTACTAAATCCCAAAAATAATTTGTTGGAATGAGGCAAGTGAGTATAGTATAAAGAAAGTACCCTAAAGAGTGAGGGAAGTGGTATTTAGTGGTCAATCACAAAGCCCCATGTCTCCACCTTAAGACCTTTTGATGTGATATTGAGGATGTCAAAGCATCTTTAATCAACTCCATTGAACATTTCCTTTTGTTATCAAAAAAATTCATCATTATTGTTATCACACCACCCACATAGAAACTTCTATCGCACTGTAAACACACCATATCCATGACTGGAAGATTACCATCCACTATCAACACCCCCAACACAAGAACCAAATTATACTAGTACATAGGATTCTCTTGATAAAGGATGCTACCATGGGGTCTTAAAAACTAAAGACCGGTGATCCTTATGAGTGAAAAAAGATAAAATACATAATCAAATATATTTTATGATAGCACAATAGCGAGGCTAATAATTTATGGAATAACTGGATGTTGGGAAAATGAAATCACAATTAAAATAACCATGAAATCTTGGAACTAAAATAGTTAAAGAAAATTCCAAATAAAACCAAAACATGGACCCTAATAAAATTGAGGAAAACTATAAAACTATAACGAAATAAAAAATTAAATGGAAAAGGGATTTATAAACAAACTAGTGACATTAATTTGAACACTGTAGAAAATATGATGATCTGCTTTAGATGTAACATCAAGGTTGGGAACCCAACACCATCACCAAAAACTCTAGTCTTAGAAGACCCATGGTGTGTGGGGATTTTTTTGTGGATATAGAGTAAATATTTTATCACCTAAGAATACAATGTACTGAAACCCTATGGTTGATATCTTGATGAGGCTTTTCACACACACTAAATTTTATATTATCACTTTTATACTATAATTAAGATACTTATAAAGTATGTACTAACATAAAATTAGTGGTTTTTGAAGATGAAATAGTTATAAATATATAAATTTAAATAAGAATTCAAAGGATAGAAAATGAAAAAATAAATTTAGTGGTAAATGGTAGGATATTATATGAATTTTAAATGGAGTCATCATCATTATTTAAATAACTATCAATATTCTACTCGGTGTGGCATGACACATCCCCTTTAAAATTGTAATTACCTCACACTGAGACCAATTCTTGTGGGTAAATACTCTTCTTAATCTGGATATGAGACCTCTTTACTAACTATTACTATCTAATACATACTTAACTATATATATGAATCAAATAGAGAAGGAAATGAATGTTGATGAATAGGAAGAAGAAATTAGATGGTAGAAAATATGTGGTGACCACTCACAAAAATTAATTTAACCATCATCAAAATTATTAAAATAAAATAATTGGTTACATAAAAGTTCAAGAAATTAATAAATCACCATTATTTACCTTTAAAAAATATTGACGTTATTTCTACATTTTCATGGATATGGAAAATTATGGTGGGATAAAAAAGGTGGAAATAAAATAGAACAGAATAAGATGAAAAAACTAACATATATTATAAATATGTATGACTATTACATTAAAAAAATCAAAATATCCCATTAAAATGGTATTCATTTTTTAAATTAAAGGGATGTATATTTTTATAGGCTAGAGGGTGGTTATTTTAATCTCAAACAATTATCCTCTAAAAGTTAAATCCCTTTTAGCTATGTAAATTGTTGAATATTATAAAGTGTTATTCTTGAAATTTATTCTGATATGTCTTGTGAATAAACTATACAAAAATTAGCTTCCTTTCAAACATTTATCCAAATTTATTATTTTTTACTTTGTAAAATATTTATGGATTAAGGTATTATTTATCTTCATCCTCTCTGAAGCATTCATAGGTTTCCTTAGTGATAAAATTTTTCATTGATATTTATTGTGCACATGAACCTCAGAATATTCTATAAATTACAACTATATCCACCACATTTATAGTTTTTTAACATGATATATGCCTCATTTATTTATTAGTGCTTAAATATGTCCAAAAAAATTATTTCCAAGTTACATGAATTATTTGGGAATCATAATGTTTGAATCGACTCTTGGTCCAATTGGGATAATTTAATGCATAAACACATCGCATAATAATAAAAGAATTTTTCAATTTAAATGATGATGAAAAATTATATCATTAAAATGTATAATTGATAAAAAACTATTAAAAATCAATAATTATTCTATTTTCACAATTAATCCCAATTCACTAATACAATATTAAAATGAGACATTTACCCTTAAAATATCTATTAGGTGGGATTATAAACTTTTACTTATTGTATAAAATGTATGAAAATACCAGATTCATTATTCCCTCACACTTAAACATTTTACTTCCATCCAATCTAATTAAATTCTCAAATAAAAAAATTATCCTTCCTAGGTATAAACAAAAAACCGGAAAATAAGAGAAAACAATATTTATTCATCATTGAAAGTATCATGTCACCTTTACAAGTACAATTCATTATCCCACTTTAATTTAAGAAAAAATTCAATTTCAATGTCTGTAAATAAATGTAATTTAGTGGATTTAACAATTTAATGAGTGGCACTATCACACATTCCTCTTTAACAAGCTCCTCAAACTGAATATCTATTTAAAATTCCCTTGATACATCCAAAATGAAATCCCTATAATTCAATTTTCACTTTATTAATTGGATGTTTAATATTCCCCTGACCAATATCTGTTCATTTTTTAGGCACCACATATTTGTTTTTGGTTTTTTGATAATAATAATTATTAGTATTTTTTTATATTTTTTGTTTTTTAATTTGTTTTTGTAGTTCCTAATATCTTATAAATACATGTGGTATCTCCATTGAAATTTTACTCCTATTCCAAAGGACTTTTATGAATTAAAAAATTATTTTAGATAGATCTCTAAGTTGTTCTTTGTCACAATGTACATGCCACTAAAGAAAGAGTTCAAAATTAATGTTTCTCTATATTATAATCCTAATTCCTCTAAATTTTATTCCCTTAAAAATCCTCTGACCAATGATATAAAAAACTTTTTGTAGAAGTAGTAAAATTACTTACTCCACAATTATATAGATTCAATAACTTCAAGATTCATGAAATCCTAAAAAACATTATGTTATTTTAACTATATAAGACAAAATTTAAAGCTCAAATTTATAACCTAAAAAATGACAAAAAAATATAAAAATATAAAACAAAGCATGAAATATTTTGAATAAAATGAAAAAAAGGAAACGCATACATTTTTTAAAAAAACAAGCTAACAACCTCCCTACACATAAGATTTAACACCCTTCCATTTAAACTCAAACAAAATTTATAAAGATACTATTAGAAAAAGAAAAGGGATGGAAAGATACAACTTGACATTATTTTACAATGGAATCCATGAGTTAATCACTTTGTTATAACCACTAGAAACCTAAAAAATGAAAAATAAAGAAAAGATATTGGGAAAAGAGGACATATTTTGGGTCCCCCCCCCCCAGAAGTACTTGGATTTTACTACCCCTAGTCATATAGTTTCAATGGGTTATTATAAATTTGACACTCAATGTGAATTTTTTGATTTAAACCACCACATGATCATTATTCCAATTTTATTAACTTAATAATTATTTATAGAAACCCAAGGATAGAGTAATTCAGCTACATCATCTTAACAATTAGGTATAACTTTAATATTTGTGGAAGGAAAATGCAGTATGTCCCCTTCTTTTACTTCAAAAATAATTTATATGGTGTCTTCTTCAACATCATATAGAGACTTCCCATTTAATGTTGTTATAGAAAATTTAGTGAATGGAATTTTTGTTAAAATAATGAATTTAATTTAATTAAATAAATAATAATAAATGTAAAAATATTCCCTTTCATGTAAATTATATTGAATCATGATCACTTCAGATAAGGCCACCAGTAAATCGATCCAAAATGGTCATCTTCTTCTTCATAATCATCCAAAGGCACACATATATCAGCCAAACATTAAAAATTACAAAAATGGGAGGTAATACTCAATTCAGTAACAATAATATTAGAAATAAAAGAGTTTACTAAAATATTATCTCCCTTAATTAGTTCATCTTTTAATTCCTATTATTTTATTAGTGTCTCTTAGATTTTTATTATTATGGATATAGGTGGGTAGTCAATATCCTTTGTATTTTCTTCAAATTAAACCAATTTTTGGAGTATTCTTCCAAAGATAAGGAGTAGTAGAGAGGTATTAAATCTTCATTTTCCAATATGAGAATATCATGTACCTTTTTATCTTCTATAAATTCTTACTAGTATTTTTTTCAAATCATTTTAATCTCCCACAATTGCATAATTTTTCATGTTTTCATAAAAACCATCCTATATAAATGGTAGAAAGTTGATGAATAGATCGTGTAACACCCCAAGGTTTTTAAAATAAATGCATTTTATAATCTATCCATTAAACACAACTTTTCCTATATTATGTTTTGAATTTCAAAAAATGTTCATCTAGAGTTGTGATCAATTACTCATTTGGAGTATGATAGAACAAACTTGTTTTTTATGAATAGTAACATACCCATATGAATAGTAATAATGATAGTAATATGAATAGTAATATGACCCTTATGAATAGTAAATAATGATATTGTTTTATTTTCTTAAGGTAATAAGATAATGAGATCTTAATTAATTTTTTAATGTGATATAAAACTAATTATACCTTTAAAATTGTTATTTTTTGAATTTACTAGGATTTTATTGAAAAATTAAATTCATAATATTTAGAAATTATTTTTGAAAAAAGGAGTTCACTTTTTAATTCTAAACATCAAAAAATGGTAGAGGTGAATTTTTGGGATTTTTTAAAAATTCTTGATTTTTTTATGAATAGTAAAATACAATAAAATACCGTATATACAAATTATCAGTTAAAAAAATATTTATGACATCATAAGTGATGTAATACCACTTATTTTGAACTAAAATTCACTTATTACTGTTATGGGTCACATGAACCAACATTATTTATTGTCTTGAGGGAATTAATAAAATATTGAATAAAATATTCAAAATTTACCACTCTCCTCCACTATAAAAATCTCTCACCACTCCCTCTTTTCTTAACTATTATAAGCCTTTAATATCCTAAAATTTATGTCCAAATTCCCTTCCCTATTCACCCCCCATGATCAGGAATCTCTTTGTCTTTCCAAAAGACCAAAATCCCTACCCTTAAGGAGGTTCTCAAGGAAGTTATTTCAAGAGGTAAATCACCCTTCTTTTTCATTTAATTTCATTGGAAATTATCTCATTTTGTTATTTTAAACTTACCTCCTCTATCCAAATGACCATGATAAATCCATCATAATCTATATATGAGAATTATTTCATGTTAATTTAATAGCCATCATCAATATTCTTACTCCCTCCCTTTTATTTTATAAACAAAATCGACGTCCATGACTTTCCAATTTATAACCTTCATGGACGACGAAGTTTTGTTCTTAAATATCTCCTTCATTACTGGTCATGAAACCATTTTTATGGTTGAAATAGAATATAATATATTTATTATAACCTAATTAATATTCAAGAACCAATATATGTACATATTATTAATTTTTATGACAAAACTAGTTCATAATAATCCAAATACTACCAAATAATAGAAGTGGTTGTCATCTAATGATTCATCCTCATTACATGTAACCAAATGATATAAATGACCATTAAAAATTATGAATTTTCCTAAATAATATTTAATTTCAAGTCTGGATAATTATAACCATTCCATGTGGACTTCATTACTTAAAAACAAGTGAACCGATTATGAAAATCAAGAAAACACACACTGTGGAACAACAGAATTCAATATTATAACTTTTCAATGAGAAAATAAATGAACTAAACATAATTATTATAAACTAAGTAAATTTATATTAGATTATGAAATAATTTATTAATAAGTATAATTTTATATTCCAGGAGCATAATTTCAAGAGCAGAACACGTTCAGATTTAAGGAAAGGGTTTTTCACCCGAACATCCATTTTCATTCGGGTTACTTACATTGTCGAATTACCTCAATGAAATTCTTATGTATTATTATTTACTCTTTGTAAATTTTGTTTTAGTATTATATATATGTACACCAACCAGAATCCTTCCCTATTTTATAGATATTTACATGTTTTAAACAAAACTTTCAAAACTGTTCCCAAAATACAAGTCTGATTCAAGGGAATATCTCAAATTATTATCTATTTTCAAGGGCACGCTATAATTTGTTTTTGGAAACCATTATCTTTCCAAAATAAATAATCTTATTATTAAAATACTCTATTACTTCACTTATGTTTTCATACAATGATATTTCGAAAAGAAATCTTCTTTTAAAAATAAAGATTGTTTGTCTCAAGAATTGCTTAATGATTTTATAAGAGTATTTTCATCCGATTCAACAATCTTGTTGATTCTTACGTATTATTGGGTTTAATAATTTATGGTTTCATATAGAATATTTTAATGAATGGTTTATGACTAATTTTATTTTGGATGATATATACTAAAACCATTCACCATATTTCTCGGAATGGTTAGTGTTTTATGTTCAATGATTGGGGAAAGTTAGTTACATTTCATATGATAAGTTCAATATGAATATATATGTTGTTTATGTTTATCCCCTCTCATATGAAGAATTAATTATACTTATTATATGATATTTGGGGCCTACTATAGCTCCATGATGCATAGGTAGGTCTCATGAAGAAATTAGATGTGGAATTTTTCGAGGCCTTCTCAATGTGATATATGGTTTTGGATGAGGCCTTAATCATTTTTAGACGTCTTGGACAAGGCCTTAACAAAATGTTTCATTATGCCTGTCATATTCACTTCCCTCATTTTGAAGGGAGTAATTGAAAGTTTATTTAGTTATTCGACTAGTAGAATACCCATGATTATGTTTTATTATGGCATTATTTACTCAGCTCATATTCCTGCCATATGTGTTCAAGTTTAATATTTTTAAAGGCATGTGTTTTCAATTATTCACCATGTATTATGTTTATGCTATATTAAACTGTATTTCTTACCCTTAATGAGCATTTTATCTCACCCCTTTTTTATGTTTCATTTTTTTAGGATATGAAGAAGTAAATTATGAATTACTTGCAAGCATAATCTAGGAGGCATGGATGTTTCTAACGGAATAAATTAGTGTTGTATTTCCATTCATGATATAAAGTTAAACTTATATTTGTATCTTGTTCCCAATACTACTAATACTTGGTCCTTTGTGATATATATTCCTTGTTTATCTACCAATGAAATCAAATAAGGCACCAACTCCATGCAACTGGGGTCGGGTCTATATAATTTTTATCAAAGGAATTTTAGTAGAAAACATGGAAACTAGACTTAGAAAATGTATATTAGGGAACAATCCCTAAGATATTCTTTGAGGATAAAAATACAATAACATCCTAGTATTTTGGTAAGGAATAGATAATGTGTATGTTTCTAATAGAATAAATTATTGTCGTATTTCCTTTCATGATGTAAAGTTGAACTTATATTTATATCTTATTTCCAATACTACTAAACTACTTGGTCCTTTGGGATATATATTCCATGTTTATATTCCAACGAAATCAAATAAGGCACCAGCTCTGGGCATCTGGGGTCAGGTCCTTTGAGATGTCGTATACCAACTTATTGGGATGATGTTGGTGAAAGAAAGCTCGTAGACCCAGAACTTGTTGAGAAAACAATAGAAATGGTGAAGATTATCCAAACTCGTATAAAAAAAGATCAATGTAGGAAAAAGAGATATTCTGATAACCAAATAAATGATTTGGAATTTCAAGAATGAGTTTATGTTTTCTTAATGGTATCTCCATGAAACGGTATTATGCAATTCGGTAAGAAGGGAAAATTAAGTCCTAGGTACATCGGACCTTTTGAAATTTTGAACTGAATTATAGTGGTAGCTTACTGTTTGGAAATTAGGCAATGTCTCTCCAAAGTTCACAATGTGTTCCACGTGTCAATGTTAAGAAAATACATGCCAGACCCAACATATTTACTCACCTATGAAGAAGTTTAAAATAATCCTAATAGGTCTTACTATGAAGTTCCCATTATGATTCTTAATACCAGAGAACAAGCATTGAGAAATCAAATGACTCGTCTGTTAAAGGTTCATTGGAGGAAACATAATATGGAGGAAGCAACATGGGGTCCTGAGGATCTTATGTTGAAGACATACCCAAATCTTTTTAGGTAACATTTTTTGAATTTTAAGGATGAAATTTTTTATAAGAAGGGGAGAATGTAACACTCCAAGGTTTTGAAAATAAATTCATTTTATAATATATTCATTAAACATAACATTGCCTCTATTATGTTTGGAATTTTGAAAAACAGACATCTAGATTTGTGATTATTAAGTCATTTGGAGTCTGATAGAAAAAACGTGTTCTTTTATGAATAGTAACATACCCTTATGAATAGTAATATGACCCTTATGAATAGTAAATAATGATATTATTTTATTTTCTAAAGGTAATAAGATAATTAGATCTTAATTAGTTTTTTAATGTGATATAAAACTAATTATACCTTTAAAATTGTTATTTTTCAAATTTACTATGATTTTATTTTAATATTAAATTAATAATATTTAGAAAATTATTTTTGAAAAATTGAGTTCATTTTTAAATTCTAAACGTCAAAAAATGGTGTGGGGTGAATTTTTTGGATTTTTCTGAAATTATTGAATTTTTTATAAATAGCGAAATACGGTAAAATACCGTATATACAAATTATCAGTTAAATATAGTATTTATGACATCATAAGTGATTTAATCCCATTTGGTTCGAACTCACATGCACTTATTACTATAAGGGGTCACATGAACCAACACTATTGATTTTATAGTGGGATTTAATAAAATATTGAATAAAATATTCATAATTTACCCCTCTCCTCCACTATAAAAACCCCTCACCACTACCTCTTCTCTTCACTCCTCTAAGCCTTGAAGATCCTAAATGTTCTACCCAAATACCATTTCTTAGTCACTCCCCACAACCAATAATCTCTTGGTATTTCCAAATGGCCAAAATCTCTTCCCTTAAGGAGGTTCTCAAGGAAGTTATTTCAAGAGGTAAATCACCCTTCTTATTCATTTAGTTTCATTTGAATTTATCTACTTTTGTTATCCTCTCTACACATCATCTGTCAAAATTACCCTTATAACTCCAGTATCATCTATATACTAGAATTATATCTTGTTAATCGAAGAACCATCATCAATATTCTTACTCCCTCCCTTTTATTTTATAAAATAAATCAACATCCATGATGTTACAATTTATCACCTTCATTGATGACAATGTTTCATTCTTCAATATCTTATTTATTAATATTAATGAAACAATTTTTAAGGTTAAACCAGACTATAATATATTTATTCTAACCTAATTAACATTCAGAAACCATTATATGTACATATTATTAATTTTTATGACAAAACTAGTTCATAATAATCCAAATACAGCCAAACAATCGAAGTCGTTGTCACCTAATGATTCATCCTCATTCCATGAAACAAAATGATATAAATTACCATTAACAATTATTTATTATCATAAATAATATTTAATTTAA
This sequence comes from Viscum album, assembly GCA_963277665.1. Lineage (NCBI taxonomy): Eukaryota > Viridiplantae > Streptophyta > Magnoliopsida > Santalales > Viscaceae > Viscum > Viscum album. The sequence goes on from OY728145.1 coordinate 155,258,518, forward strand.
ATTCTAGAGATTTACTTCCATTCCACATGAACTCCATTGCATAAAAACAAGTGAACCGATTATGAAAATCAAGAAAATAAACACTCTATAACAACAAAATTCGATATTATAACTTATCAATAATGAAATAAATGGACTAAAAATAATTATTATAAAATAAATAAATGTATATTATATTCTAAAATAAGTTTTTAATATGTATAATTTCATATTCAAGGAGCTTAAGTTCAAGATCGGAACATGTTCGGATTTAAGGTAAGGGTTTTCCACCCGAACTTCCATTTTCATTCGAGTTACTTTCATTGTCTAATTACCTCTGTGAAATTATTATGTATTATTATTTACTCATCCTAAATCATGTTTTAGTATTTTATATATTTACACCAACCATGTTACTTCCCTATTTTATGGATAGTAACATGTTTTAAAAGAAAATTTCAAAAAAAATCCAAAAATATAAGCCCGATTCAAGGGAATTCTTAAATTCTTATCTATTATCAAGTGAACTATATAATATATTTTTGGAAACCATTATCTTTATAATATAACTCATTTTATTATGAAAATACTATATTACTTTACTTTTATTTTTATACAATTATTTTTTCAAAATAACTCTTCTTTTCAAAATGAAGAGTGTTTATCTCAATAATTGCTTAAAGATCTTATAAGAGTATTTTCGTCTGATTCAACACTCTTGTTGATTATTTTGTATTATTGGTTTTAATAATTTATGATGTCATATAACATACTTAAATTAATTTTGTATTACTAATTTTATTATCAATGATATATCCTAAATCCATTAAACATATTACTCAAAATGGTTAGTGTTTTATTTTCAGTGATTGGGGAAAGTTAGTTGTATTTCATATAATAGTTTCAATATGAATGTACATGTTGTTTATGTTTATACCCACTCATATAAGGAATGAATTGGACTTATTATGTGATAGTTAGGGCCCGTTATATCCCCTTGATGCATCGGTAGGTCTCATGAGACAAATAGACATGGAATTGGCGGAGGCCTTTTCCAATGTGATATATGGTTTTGGTTGAGGACTTAATAATTTTTAAAAGTCTTGTATGAGGCCTTGAAAAAATGTTTCAGAATGTCCAGAATATTCACTTCCCTCATTTTGAAGCTAGTAATTGAAAGTTATTGTGATTATTTGACTAGTATAATACCCATTATAATGTTTTATAATGGCATTATTTACTCAGCTCATATTCCTACCACATGTGTTAAAGTTTATTATTTTTAATGGCATGTGTTTTCAATTATTGACCATGTATTATTTTTATGATGTCTTATTCTATATTTCTTACCCTTACGGAGCATTTGATCTCACCCCTTTCTTATGTTTCATTTTCCTAGGATATGAAGAAGTAAAATATGAATGACTTGCAAGCATAATCTAGGAGGCATGGATGTTTCAAACAGAATAAATTAGTGTTGTATTTCCTTTCATGATGTAAAATTGAACTTATCTTTGTATCTTGTTTCCAATACTACTAAAATACTTGGTCCTTTGGGACACATATTCTTTATTTATATTCCAATGAAATCAAATAAAGCATCGGGTCAAGGCAACAGGGGTCGGGTCCTTACAGATCGTTAACTAGTTCAATCACAAAAACATTGGGTTCTTTGACTATGAATATAGGTGGAAGAACCTTTACTTAATTTTATTGTTTATTTTATTATTTATCCTACCATAAATATTTGATCTCATTGCAAGAAGTGGAATTAATGTTAGTTTTTTATTCAGTTATTTCATCAATCAAAAGTTATCCTACAATATAATTTTTATTGAAAACTAAATAATAGTATCAATATAAGTCTAATAATTTGATTACTAATTGAAATAAACCATCTTATCTTATGAAATTAAAGATATTTAATTATTATTTTTCAATTTAGTTTTCAAAATTTATGATTTTGGTATATTTTTTGTGAAAAAATAGAATGTGTAAGCTCTTAGAATCCCAATAAATGGTTCAAAATTGACGTGCAAGGATTTTTTGCAGATACATGGTAAATATTTTTATTACTTATTAATGAATTATAGTGAAATCATGGGGTTAAGATCTAGATAAGGCCACTCACAAATATGGAATTTTATATTTTCACTATTAGACTCTAAAAAATATAGTTCTAAATTATATATAGTATTATAAATTTAAATTTATAAAATAAAAACTGATAAAAAAATATAAAAATAAACATTACATTGAAGGATAAGAAAAGGTAAAAGAAATTTAGTGATAAATGGTATCCTATTTTAGGGATTTCATAGTGAATCAATCATCATTTTTTAAATAACTCTCAATATTCTACTCAAGGTGGTTTTTCACACCACACCCTTATATTAGAGTTGTAATTATTTTACATAGATACCTCAAAATGTGGGTTAATACTCTTTATAAATCTTTCTAGCATACCTCTTCATCGTTCTTCACTATCTAAGAAATACTACATCATATGCGTGACTCAAATAATGTAGGGAAAGAATATTGTTGAATGAGAAGAAGAACTTAAATGATAAAAAATAGAGGTTACCATTAACCATAATCTAATTAATATCCACTATAATTATAATAATTTAATAAATATAGACATTAAAAAGAAAGAACACAATAAACCACCACTATTTTTCTTCATACAAATTTTGAAGTTAATTCTTCATTTTCAAGGAGATAAAAAATTACAGAGTGATAAAACAATAGTAAATTAAATTGAAAAGATAGTGAAGAAAAAAAATATATATTAGAAATATTACTTACTATTACATAAATAAAAATAAAAATTACCCACTAAAATGGATATTTTTTCAAAGGAAATGGAAGTACATTTTATAAGAAAGAGGGGTGGCTATTTTTATCTCTAAAAATTATACTCTAAAAATTGTATCACTTTTGGATAAGTCAATGAATTAATATTGGTAGGTTGAATAATTTAATTTTTTTCTTACATTTCTTCCACAACCAACCTCAAAATATCATCTTACTTTTAAATGTGTAGTCGAAGTAAGGAAATTTTTACTTTGGTTAATATTTCTAGATGATGATATTGTTCATCTTTCTTCACTTTGTTTCATGCATTTTCTACCTTAATGAAATATTTTTTCCTTGATATTTAATTTTCATGCACTCCTAAGAGTATTATATCTATAATAAATTTAATCACATCAGTTGGATTTTTTTAGCTTGAGATATACCTCATTTATTAAAGAGTGGTAAAATCTATCCTCCAAAAGAGTTTTCAAGTATCATGAATTATTTCACCATCATAAATAATGAATCATCACTTATACCTATAAAGAGAATTGAAACCTAATACACATGTAATCCTATAAGAATATTATTTCTCAATTTAGATCCGTATGGAAACTTTTATTCCCAAAATATCAAAATAATAAAAATCATTTAAAAATCTATAATTTTTTCATTTTCACAATTAAATTCAAATTACTAATAAAACATTAAATTGTGAAAATTAACTACAAAATAACCATTTGGTAGGATTAAAATTAGTTAATTATTTTATAAAATTTATGAAAATATGATCATTATCTAACCACAAAACAAATAATCGTTAATACCGAGAGAGTGAAATAAGAAATGTCAGAGGAACTTCCCTAAATGGGTAAGAGGTGGGAAACCTATAATGTCCATAAAAATGTTGCTAGAGGGAACACCATCACAGAAACCATAGTAAACTTAAATAATAAATTATAGAGTTACTAGATACTATTGGTGGATGATGAGTAATAGGAGAGAATTTGTATATAGGGCTCCCAAAAGAGACAATGATGAGGCATTGGCATAGTTGGGGAATTAGGGCTAAGGAGAACTATCAGGAGGTGAAAGAGGAGGTTCATTATGGAAGAAGTGGAAACCCTATACTTCCAATATATATCTCTCCTTGAGAGTTATGTCATCCCTGCACTAGATATCTCGCATTATAGGATTATTATTTCATAAGTTTGATTCATTTTTGGTACATTATTGTAACATCCCAAGTAAGTAATGAATAATAGATATTTTTATATATGTCTATTAATGAATTAGATAGTGTTTTAGAGGCTTAAAATGAAAATAAATCCAATCTTAAGCATGGAATACACTAATATTTCTAAAAGATTGTTTTACTGTCTTTTGATGGCAAAACATTTTTGAATCTATATTTTGACAATTTTATAAGCTATGTTTGTCAAAATAAACTTATTAATTATGATTGGGACATTGAATTTTATATTGGATAAATTTTTGGTATTTTTCAGACAATGTTCATTTTTTAATGAATAGTGAATAATACTGCATTTTACATCAAAACTGCTTTTTAATCTAATTTATTTATATGATTAGATTATCTTTTTAATTGGTTTTTAAGTGAAATTAGAATATATTTTTACCATTTTATCCAATGATGGTCATTGGAATCAACTTCACTTTGAAATTGGACTTAAACTGGTATCAATCTTTTGATACTTATTGTTTCATAAAAACATGCTATTTGTCATCACAGCGGGAATTAATTAATAAATTAATTAATGTGACTTATATGTTTTGAATTTTGTAAAATAGACTAAATTTTTGAATTTGGAATATCAAATATAGCTTAGGGTGAATTTTTGGTATTTTTCTGAAAAACTTCAATTTTTGATGAATAGTGAAACCACTAAGTGGTACTTATAAAAACTGATTTTTCGTTTAAATGAAGTTTTGCCATCATTGTGTTTTGAATTTCAAAAATAGGACATACATGGTTGTCATTAAGAATTAAAATGTGGTTCAATGGGATTAAAATAATTTTTTGTGAATAGTAACTTATTAAGTTCTTAATCGCGATTAGTGGTAATTAGTGTATTTTAAGGTAAAAATAATGCTTTAATAAACTGAGATGAGCTTGAAACATGTCCTAGCATCATTGGTTGTGTCATGGCCGACCAAGACAAGCCATGGGTCAACTTGGGGACCCCATGGAGCCACTTTGGTTGGGAAATGACATAAATAACTTTTTATTTAATGTTAAAGTAAAAATGACACAAACATGAGTTATTTTACTAAAACAATTTTTACATGTGGTTATACAAGTCATAGTTTTGACTATAAATATTCATTAGAAATCTAAAAAGATTTCCTACATCATAGTATTTTTTTATAATTTTTAGACATTATATAAATTAAATTATTTATGACATCATGATGATGCAGCGATGACCTCATTATTTAACGATTTAAATAAAATGGAAAGATAATGTAATATCTAAGACCTAAACATGTCCAAAACCTATTGGATGAGTAGATTTCTAACCCTTATCACCTTATCCTCGAATTATATCAATGTGGGACCTTTTGAATCCTAAAATCTTTTTAAAATAAAGTAACTTATCTTTACTTTCCAAAAGTGCCCCTCCTCTCCTCTTATAAAAGGCCCCCACCTCTACCTCATTTCACACACTCCCCAAGACTTTGGCTCGGCCATCCCCTGCCCATTTACTCTCTCCACATCCCTATCCTCATCCTATAGGATTCCCTTTGGGCAGAATCCTTTCAAAGGAAGCCTTTAGGCTCAAATCAAAAGGAGTTACACTTTTAAAGGTAATTCATTCTCTCATGTTCATTTGTTTTATTTTACTTCTCCAACCCCCTAAACTCTTTTTATTTACTTCTTTTGTAACAACACCAATATCTTCAATATACTAGGATGTTGTTATAAGATTTATTCGAGCTACACTCTCACACAACTACATCAAATGGTTAAAGAACATACGGTTTCCGTGGATGGTGAAATCCTGCATCCCGAAACGATGATTGTTCAATACTCATTTAACACCTTCAAAGGTGGCCATTATGATGTCACTATTTTTATATATGATATATAATATGTTTATTATTTCCTTAAGCTTCTGTATTTTTCATTTATGGCATACCATTATTGTTTCCATTATGGGTAAACACGATATCTTCATTTTAGGAAGTGCGGACTACCGCCCCCTGAAAGTGATTTGATTCGTTAATACCATATGTGGGATGTGTAAAGGATAAAGTTAATGATATTATATATGTTATTATACTGTAATTATAATATACTCTTATATCATTATGATTCCATTCCAGAAAATACGAAATAGAAATGGAAGTAGCGTTCATGCGTACATACGGCTTACCGTCTCCATGAATGGTGCATTTCATTTCTTACCTCTAAATGTGATGTAATATTATAAATACATGTATATTATGAATATATATGATATATATGTTATCCAAATCATTAATATCTTTCTTGATATAACGAACCTTTGACCAAATTAACAACATGTAAGTGTAAGAAGTCTATTTTTGACTTAACAACCAAATACCGACAAAATGAACATTATTAACTTAAATAATTACATGATGTTCATAACATGGTATAAAAGGAATAATGAACTTGAAAAAGGTTCTTAAGAAAGTAAAGATTAACTCAATTTTATTATTCAGGAGATTAAAGAACGGTCAGGTCAAGTCGGATACGAGGTATGGGACTTCGTCTCAATCTCCTTTCATTGAGGCATATTTTATTTTATACACAACCTTCTTTTATACGGTGTATAAACCCCTTTGACTTTTACGTTTATTCAAAAGAAATATTTTTTATACGAAGCGTTTACTAAACGACAAAAGGTAATGTTTTTGTCGTACGTATGTGGTGACAACGACTTCTCCGCCGCCGTGACCATTATTTGTGTTTCGGCTTCCTCTACAAGCCATACCTTCTTTTTAAAAGAAAAATAAATACCATGTTTTAATTTTCTTTTATTTTGGTATTGAAAATGGTTTTCATAATGTTTTTATATCAATGTGTTTTATTGATATCTTGTGATTGAAAGGTGGAAATTTTATGTTTCCTTTATGCATGTTTTATGTGATACGATTATGTTGAGGTTCTTGGGCATTATTATGAAGACGGGTGGTTCCGTGATAAACTAAGGGTGGGTGAGCCCGATATAGCTCTCCAATGCATTGGGTAACGCGAAGGAGTGAAATGTTAAGGTTTCTCCGAAGAGATTTAGGGAATATACTGTGATGGGTATTCCAAACGTAACCAAGAGGGTTACTCCCTACGTAAGAATGTTATGAATGCCTCAAGTTACCTTTATGTCTTATGATTTCTATGATTTGTTCCTGATTTTATGAGGTATGTTAAAGTGCCTATGTTTTATGGGTAAATTATGATTTCATTCTTATGAATATATGAACTCATGTTTCCTTTCCTTGTTTTTTTATATAACCCATACTGAGCTTTTTATGCTCATCCCAAGTTTTTTTGAAATGTTTTTCACAGGTCACGGGAAAGGTACATGATAAGATGATAGTGTCAAGGAAGTGTCAAGAAAGAATCCATGTTTTATTTTCAATATGTTTCCGTTGATGGGAAAAAGAATACTATCTTTTATTGTAACCACTTTGTTTATATGTGGAATGTAATGCAAGTTTTATGATCTAATTCTCTAAAACTCTAAACCCGAAAAGATCCTCAATGTGTAATCTTGTCATAACTCAAGATTAAGTAAGGTATAAGGCTGGGGCCTTATAGTTGGTATCAGAGGTCGGTTTAGACAACTTTAGGAGTTAGAAAAGTGTTAAATTATAATATGATTGAAATGATATAGAATTTACAGATTACCATGTTGCTTCACCTATGGTATTTTTGTGTTAAGAATGGTTTTTCATAGAGGAAACAGATCAACTTTTATGGAAAGGCATACAGGGGGAAATGACCTTTCAAATTAGTATCTTGAGATGGTCAGAATCAGAACTAAATAGTTTGTTGCAGTGATGGCTCAGTTGACTCAGGTGAAAAATGTTGTTTGTTTTCATCAATGATATTTTGGTGTTTTCTAAAAGTAAAGAGGAGCATGAAAGTCATTTAAGGGTTATCTTGAAAACCTTAAAAGAAAAGAAATTGTATGGGAAATTCAGAAAGTGTGAGTTTTGGTTGCAACAAATTTCTTTCCTTGGTCACATTGTTTCTAAATATGGGATAACTGTTGATCCTGTAAAAACAAAAGTTGTGGAAGACTGTCCAAGACCCACAAATGTAACTGAGATTCGTAGCTTCCTTGGTTTGGAAGGCTATTACCGAAGGTTTGTTAGAAATTTTTCACGGTTATCTAGTCCAATGACTAAGCTAACTCGAAAGGGTGTTAAGTTTATCTGGACAAAAGAATGTGATGATTGTTTTCAGGAATTGAAAAGAAGATTGGTGAATGCTCCAGTTTTGGCAATACCATCCAGGAATGGTGAGTTTGTTATCTATAGTGATGCTTCATTGAAAGGACTTGGTTGCATCCTAACGCAGGATGATCAGGTAATTGCTTATGCTTCACGACAGTTGAAAACTCATGAGATAAATTACCCTACACATGATTTGGAATTAGCTGCTGTTGTTTTTGATTTAAAAATTTAGAGGCATCATTTGTATGGAGTAAAGTGTGAAATATATACTGATCACAAAAGTTTAAAGTATATATTCACTCAGAAAGAGTTGAACATGAGACAAAGGATATGGCTAGAATTAATCAAGGATTATGATTGTACAATTCATTACCATCCAGGAAAATCAAATAAAGTGGTTGATGCTTTGAGTCAAAAAAGTAATGATTCATTAGCAATGTTGCGTTTGGAACGTGATCCTTTGGTTAAGGATTTGATGAACTTTGGCATAGAAGTTGTTGGTGCAGGAAGTTCTTCTGTTTTGTTTCAGGTATCAGTGAGATCATCTCTATCAGATAGAATCAAGCAAGCACAGAAGCAAGACAGTGAGTTGCAGAAAAAGGTAGAGCTGGTTCAGAAAGGTAAGTTTCCTGAATTCAACATTGATAATGATTTCGTTTTGAGATTTGGTAAGAGATTGTGTGTGCCTTGTGATTCATAGTTGAAGAGAGATTTGTTATGTGAAGCTCATAGTTCTCCGTTTTCAGTTCATCCTGGCAGTACTAAGATGTATAGAGATCTTCGAGAGTATTACTGGTGGGATGGAATGAAAAGAGATATTGCTGATTTTACTGTAAAGTGTTTGACTTGTCAATAGGTTAAAGCAGAGCGACAGTTACCGAAAGGGATGCTTAAGCCTTTACCAGTGCCAGAGTGGAAATGGGAGAATATATCCATGGACTTTGTTGTGGGATTACCGAAGACATCTCGAGGTACTAATTCAATCTAGGTTATTGTAGATCGCTTGACTAAATCTGCTCATTTCCTTGCTATACGAGATACTTTTTCCCTAGATCAACTTTCCCATTTGTATCTTAAAGAGATAGTCAGGTTACATGGAGTTCCTCCCTCCATTGTATATGATCGTGATCCCAAGTTCACTTCTAACTTTTGGAAAGGCATTCAGAAGTCATTGGGTACTGAATTAAATTTTAGTACATCTTTTCATCCTCAATCAGATGGGCAGTCAGAACGAACAATTCAGACATTGGAGGATATGCTACGTTCTTGTTCTATGGATTATCAGGGAAGTTGGGACCAACATCTTTCTTTGGTTGAATTTTCATATAATAACAGTTTTCATTCCAGTATACAGTTGGCACCATTTCAGGCATTATTTGGGAAGTGGTGTCGAACTCCAGCTTTCTGGGATGAAGTGGGTGAAAGGAAGTTGATGGGACCAGAATTGGTAGAAGAGATGGCAGAAAAAGTTCAGCTGATTCAGAAGCACATGAGAACAGCTCAGAGCAGGCAGAAGAGTTATGCGGATAACCGGAGGAAGGATCTATCTTTCGAGGTAGGTGATCATGTTTTTCTCAAAGTCTCACCATGGAAAAGTGTGATGCGATTTGGTAAGAAAGGAAAGCTGAGTCCAAGGTTCATTGGACCATATAAAATTCTGGAGAGAGTTGGATCAGTTGCATATCGAGTGGCTTTACCTCTGATTTTATCTCAGGTACACAATGTTTTTCACGTTTTGATGTTGAGAAAGTATATTCCAGATCCATTTCATGTTTTGAGTTCAGAGGAAGTTCAGCTGGAAAAGAACCTATCTTATGAGGAACAACCAGTCCAGATTCTTGACCACAGGGAGCAAGTGTTACGAAAAAAGGTGATTAATCAGGTAAAGGTTTTGTGGAAAAACCACATGATGGAAGAGGCAACATGGGAATCTGAAAATTCAATGAGGGATAAGTACCCCCATTTATTTGATAAGTAAATAAATTGCGGGGACGCAATTTTCTAAAGGGGGGAAGTATGTAACATACCAAGTAAGTAATGAATAATAGATATTTTTATATATGTCTATTAGTGAATTAGATAGTGTTTTAGAGGCTTAAAATGAAAATAAATCCAATCTTAAGCATGGAATACACTAATATTTTTAAAAGATTGTTTTACTGCCTTTTGATGGCAAACCATTTTTGAATCTATCTTTTGACAATTTTATAAGCTATGTTTGTAAAAATAAACTTATTCATTATTATTGGGACATTGAATTTTACATTTGATAAATTTTTGGTATTTTTCAGACAATGTTCATTTTTTAATGAATAGTGAAAAATACTGCATTTTACATCAAAACTGCTTTTTAATCTAATTTATTTATATGATTATATTATCTTTTAAATTGGTTTTGAAGTGAAATTAGAATATATTTTTACCATTTTATCCAATGATGGTCATTGGAATCAATTTCACTTTGAAATTGGACTTAAACTGGTATCAATCTTTTGATACTTATTGTTTCATAAAAACACGCTATTTGTCATGACAGCGGGAATTAATTATTAAATTAATTAATGTGACTTATATGTTTTGAATTTTGTAAAATAGATTTCATTTTTGAATTCGGAATATCAAATATAGCTTAGGGTGAATTTTTGGTATTTTTCTGAAAAACTTCAATTTTTGATGAATAGTGAAACCACTAAGTGGTACTTATAAAAACTGATTTTTCGTTTAAATGAAATTTTTCCATCATTGTGTTTTAAATTTCAAAAATCCGACATACATGGTTGTCATTAAGAAGTAAAATGTGGTTCAATGGGATTAAAATAATTTTTTGGTGAATAGTAACTTATTAAGTTCTTAATCGCGATTAGTGGTAATTAGTGTAGTTTAAGGTAAACATAATGCTTTAATAAAATGAGATGAGCTTGACACATGTCCTAGCATCATTGGTTGTGTCATGGCCGATCAAGAGAAGCCATGGGTCAACTTGGGGACCCCATGGAGCCACTTTGGTTGGGAAATGACATAAATAACTTTTTATTTAATGTTAAAGTAAAAATGACACAAACATGAGTTATTTTACTAAAACAATTTTTACAAGGGGTTATACAAGTCATATTTTTTACTATAAATATTCATTAGAAATCTAAAAAGATTTCATACATCATAGTATTTTTTTTATAATTTTTAGACATTAAATAAATTAAATTATTTATGACATCATGATGATGCAGCGATGACCTCATTATTTAAAGATTTAAATAAAATGGAAAGATAATGTAATATCTAAGACCTACACATGTCCAAAACCTATTAGATTAGTGGATTTAGAACCCTTATCACCTTATCCTTGAATTATATCAATGTAGGACCTTTTGAATCCGAAACTCTTTTTAAAATAAAGTAACTTATCTTTACTTTCCAAAAGTGACCCTCCTCTCCTCTTATAAAAGGCCCCCACCTCTACCTCATTTCACACACTCCCCAAGCCTTTGGCTCAGCCATCCCCTGCCCATTTACTCTCTCCACATCCCTCTCATAATCTTAGAGGATTCCCTTTGGGAATAATCCTTTCAAAGGAATCCTTTAGGATCAAATCAAAAGGAGTTACACTTTTAAAGGTAATTCATTCTCTCATGTTCATTTGTTTTATTTTGCTTCTCCAACCCCCTAAACTCTTTTTATTTACTTCTTTTGTAACAACACAAGTATATTAAATATACTAGGATGTTGTTATAAGATTTATTCGAGCTAAACTCTCACACAACTACATCAAATGGTTAAAGAACATACGGTTTCCGTGGATGGTGAAATTCTGCCTCCCGAAACAATGATTGTTCAATACTCATTTAACACCTTCAAAGGTGGCCATTATGATGTCACTATTTTTATATATGATATATAATATTTTTATTCTTTCCTTAATCTTCTGTATTTTTCATTTATGTCATACCATTATTGTTTCCATTATGGGTAAACACGATATCTTCATTTTAGGAAGTGCGGACTACTGCCCCCTGAAAGTGATTTGATTCGTTAATACCATATGTGGGATGTGTAAAGGATAAAGTTAATGATATTATATATGTTATTATACTTTAATTATAATATACTCTTATATCATTATGATTCCATTTCAGAAAATACGAAATAGAAATGGAAGTAGCGTTCATGCGTACGTACGGCTTACCGTCTCCATGAACGGTGCATTTCATTTCTTACCTCTAAATGTGATGTAATATTATAAATACATGTATATGATGAATATATATGATATATATGTTATCCAAATTATTAATATCATTCTGGATATAATGAACCTTTGACCAAATTAACAACATGTAAGTGTAAGAAGTCTATTTTTGACTTAAGAACCAAATACCGACAAAATGAACATTATTAACTTAAATGATTACATGATGTTCATAACATGGTATAAAAGGAATAATGAACTTGAAAAAGGTTCTTAAGCAAGTAAAGATTAACTCAAGTTTATTATTCAGGAGATTAAAGAACGGTCGGGTCAAGTCGGATACGAGGTATGGGACTTCGTCTCAATCTCCTTTCATTGAGGCATATTTTATTTTATACACAACCTTCTTTTATACGGTGTATAAACCCCTTTGACTTTTACGTTTATTCAAAAGGAATCTTTTTTATACGAAGCGTTTACTAAACGACAAAAGGGAATGTTTTTGTCGTACCTATGCGGCGACAACGACTTCTCCGCCGCCGTGACCATTATTTGAGTTTCGGCTTCCTCTAAAAGTCATACCTTCTTTTTAAAAGAAAAATAAATACCATGTTTTAATTTTCTTTTATTTTGGTATTGAAAATGGTTTTCATAATGTTTTTATATCAATGTGTTTTATTGATATCTTGTGATTGAAAGGTGGAAATGTTATGTTTCCTTTATGCATGTTTTATGTGATACGATTATGTTGAGGTTCTTGGGCATTATTATGAAGACGGGTGGTTCTGTGATAAACTAAGGGTGGGTGAGCCCGATATAGCTCTCTAATGCATTGGGTAACGCGAAGGAGTGAAACGTTAAGGTTTCTCCGAAGAGATTTAGGGAATATACTGTGATGGGTATTCCAAACGTAACCAAGAGGGTTACTCCCTACGTAAGAATGTTATGAATGCCTCAAGTTACCTTTATGTCTTATGATTTCTATGATTTGTTCATGATTTTATGAGGTATGTTAAAGTTCCTATGTTTTATGGGTAAATTATGATTTCATTCTTATGAATATATGAACTCATGTTTCCTTTCCTTGTTTTTTTTATATAACCCATACTGAGCTTTTTATGCTCATCCCAAGTTTTTTTGAAATGTTTTTCACAGGTCACAGGAAAGGTACATGATAAGATGATAGTGTCAAGGAAGTGTCAAGAAAGAATCCATGTTTTATTTTCAATATGTTTCCATTGATGGGAAAAAGAATACTATCTTTTATTGTAACCACTTTGTTTATATGTGGAATGTAATGCAAGTTTTATGATCTAATTCTCTAAAACTCTAAACCCGAAAAGATCCTCAATGTGTAATCTTGTCATAACTCAAGATTAAGTAAGGTATAAGGCTGGGGCCTTATAATTATTTTATATAATTAATATTTTATTTATGAAATTAAAATTAATTATTTTTATGAAAAATTTCTGATAAAAATTAGGTAACATTTAATTTTACATGTATATTAATATTATTTTTTTTACTATAAATTTGTACTACTGTTTATTGTTATTCAGGTTTTAGTATTGTTTTTTTTTTTCATAAAAAATATGTATGAAAATCCTTTTTTACATCGGTTATTTTAAAAAATTGATATAAAAAATTATTAAATTTATTATTTAAAATAAATTGTAACAAAATTTGAAATATATAGTATAATTGTTATAGGTACCACTATGAAATATATACTTTTGTTCCAATTCATAAAAACCTATGTCAAATAATCGATATTTTTTATTTATTGGCAGGTTTAAAATGTATCTCATAAAAATAATAGGCATTGAAACCCATTTTAAATTTTATATATAATCCCTAGTTTAAAAAAAATTATTTATAACATCGCATGTAGATACATATTATTATAACTGACATTAAAATGCGGAAAAAAACATAAAAACCTCATTTATGCACTAGAGTGTCCATCTAAAATCATATTTAAGGAAAATCAATATTATTCAAATAGATGATGTTATTCCTCCTAAACACAATATTTTCTTATAATCCTACGTTAAATTTTGGTTGAATATGATTTTCCTGGATTCTAAGATTTTATAGAGGATAATTAACTATTAGATTTTAATTATATGACTTATTTCCAACTTAAAAAACATTGAAATTATTACCACTATAGGAATAGGGAAAATCCAAATCCAAATCATGGATTAAATTAGAAAAAAAAAGTATTCAAAACATTAACCATAAATAAACTCCACCAACATATAATTATCATCCATAATTATTGATAAAATTTCAACATTTTATAAAACCACGAAAGAATCAATTTTATTAACCTCTACAGTAGTTCCAACCAATGCAACATGGGGGGAAATTCTATATTGAAGACATTATAAAAAATAAAATTTTATAAATATGTCATAATATAATAAATTAATATAATTATATTATATGTAAGAAATATTCTCTCTATAATTCATAACAGAATATAAGAAAAATTTCAAGCACTTTATTGGAAAAATTAAATGGTTCGGTACTAGGTAACATAAAAAATTACTTGAAAGTTTAAATTAGGTGTAACTCTCCCTAGAGGGATTATACTATAAGAAATCAATCCAAATGATAATTAGAATGAATTTTAAAATAAATTAGGATAAAATTTTTAACAATGGGTGTAGGAGAAAGAAAAAAATTATAAGTTAAAAAAATAAGTGGAAACTCTGAAGAAATATATTGATCTAGATCGATATAATCCCCCTATAATATTCCAAGAGTATATGAGACAATAATGAATAAAAAATAAATATTTTTTTATATTATCAAAAATATTCAAATTAGCATACCCTTCAATGAATAAATCTCTCAAATTTCATTACACGAAAAAATATTATATTGATATTTTGTACCATATTAGAAATTTTTGTGTCTCAACGTAAATTCTTTATATGAGAATAAATAATATATGGTGAAAATAAAAAATCTAATAAATCATAGTGACTTGGGAATATTCTTTATCCCATGCACAATTAGATCATGCGTGTTTTTCAGATACTTTGATATATTGGAGAAAGCATTAATTTGATTCCATTAATTTTTTAAAATTATGTGATAGAACAAACCAAAACTAATATGAGTTTCAGTATAACTAATTGATAACCTCATGAAATACCACCTTATAATTCATTAATATGAACTTTTCAAGGTGATAATTTTTATTTTCCATGTTTTATATTTTATTTTTGGGATGAAATAATAATGATATGTTCTTATCATATTTAAGAGAGATTTTTTTGACTTGGTAAAGGTGTTTAACAATTTTATCCATGATAGAATTATATTTAGAGTTAGTGATGGTAAAGTAACCTTATTTCTTATAAAATAATTCATAGATGGAGTAGATGTTAAGTACTAAAATTATATATTTACCACCAAAGATGATTAAAATTCAAAGTTTTCAACCCATGAGGAAGTTAAAACCAAGATAGAATTTATTGATAATTTAGTGGGTAATAAATAAATAAAAATTTATATGGATCATTAACATTAATTAAAACATATTCAATAGATATAAAACTGTTCATGGGACACATACCAAGATTTGATCAATTCCATTACCAAGAAACTAATAATTGTGCTTAAAAAACTCTCACATACATTGATGTTTTCATTTTTAGAGAATATGAAATTTAAATTGATAATTTATAAAGTTGTTAGAGTATTATGAATAGAAACTATATAAAATATCAAGGAATAAAAAAAGTGACATATTTTTTTATTTTTAACATCATGTGAATTAAACTAAAAAGAGATAAATACAAACCATCAATTTTAATAAAGACATACATTCTTTATGAAAAAAAATATAAGAAAGTTAGTTTTAAAATTATATGAGGCATAGATTATTTTTTTTATTTAAAATATTAAATAGATCAACCGACATCAAGATTTTCTAAACAATGGAATAATGACAATGACTAAGAAACAATACATTGAATAAACCCTAATAGGATTAGTCATTGTATATATAGTGTTTGTGTATTATCATAAGATAAATAAATCCACAATAGAATAGACACTTTACGCTCCCACTAATGGATCAAATGTATGAGTGAATGGTCAATCATGAGTTTTATTGAATTATAAATAGGTATAGAAATTTTAATTAAAAAATAGTGTATCTAGTGGACCAATATAAAATAAAATTTACTTTTCTATAAGGGATGTTTTCCAATCAATGTATGTAATTTGGTACATATAATGAATCAATGAAATTTAAATGATGTATATAATGTATATTTCTTGATAAGGAAAAATAATTTCTAGAAAAAGTTATTGAATATTTATCTCTATATAGAAAATCATTTTACATATTCCTTTATAATTTTGTCTTCATACTTCAATGGTTCTAAGATATGTTCCTTATGTAGAATTGTTAAAAGCATAATTTAATAGTTAAATTATGGTTTTTACTTAGACTAAGGATATCAAATAAATTAATTGAGGATGAACGTCATAAAGAAACTTTTGATAACATAGTTTCATAATACTACCACGGTAAAGGGGATTTATTTCTTTCTAGGAAATTATTCTTTTACTATTTATTTCTCAAATATGTTTTCATAATATCTCATCTAAATACTCACCTACTATTAAAATAACTTCAATTTAGTTTTGATAACTCAAATAAGTAGTCCTTGTTTTCTCTCTAAAGAATTTTTTTTTACATCTCAAATTAAGATATCTCCAAATTAAAAGAAAATTTTTGACACTATTTTTTATACTAGAAACTATGATATGGAATAATATTTAGGTTAGAAAGTTGATAAAATGTTTTAATAAATATATTACTTTCATATAAAAAAATTATTCAAGAATAAACCATATTTTAGGTTAAATGGGAACCTTGATATTTAATTTTCACATTATTCAAATCCCAAATAATTTATACTAACATGGAGAAGGAACTATTGGCATTGTTATTTTCATTGGATATTTGGAAAACATATCTCTCCAATATACAAATAAATATGGATCAGGATAATTTGATATAATTGTTAAATAATAAGGATACAACTCCACATATGATATGATGGATTTTATTGTTATAACAGTATGTGATTGTTTCCAAAGATAACAATGTCGCAACAAATGTGGTGTCTCATCACTTTTGAAGGTTGAAATTGAATAATTTTTATAAAGAATAATACATTGATATTGATAGTATCCCTTGATACCATTGATTCTTATATATTTTTTCAACCCTCTAAACCCAAGACCGTAATAAATTAATCATATCAATTTTTCAATCCATTTTTACAATCCCAATATATATAATTTATATACCCATTAAACCAAGATGTTATTTCAACAAATTTTGGTAGGCGTGGATTTTATAAAAAATTTATTCTAACCAGGATTCTCTCTATTACATTGTTATATTCCTTATCATGGTTTTCATGTTATCCCATTAAAACCATGATGTAATTTTCAACATTTTAATTAATTTTTTTATATATTAACACCAAATGTTTTTCTAATATTACCATGGTACCTAAAAATGTTGTAATTTCCCTATAAAAACATTTTCCCTTAATAAACCAGAACCATGACTTATAAAATTATCATTTAACCTTAAATAATGGTGTATACGTTGTTTTTAATTTTCAATGCAGATCCCGAGCCCATAATGTGGGTGTGGAAATCTCTTTGTTGTTTTAATCACTATCAAAAAACTACATGGACATTTCAAAAAAACCATATCATGTTTTTAATGAAAAAAATCATGAATCAAAACTATTTAAATGATGAAGGTGATAAAACCACAACAAGTTTTCTCCTCAGGTTTTAAATAATTTTAAATCTAAAATTTTAATTTAAAACTCCATTCCAATTTTAATCCTAATCTCTCATCAGTCATTCATCTTACTCAATCGAAAAATCCATAACTAACCCTAAATTAAAAAAAATCTATAATATTTTACATCATTAACCTTAGTTTCACATTTTCACAGGTATACACCCATAATTTTCTCCAAACATTCACCATATCATTTTTTTGAAACCCATATCCCCTATTAAAACCTTATTATACTATAACTCCCCAACTTTGGTCTCCCAATTCTGGTGGGATATTTATCACACGGTAATTGAATTACATGATATTAAATACCCAAGTTCAAGGATCAATAGACCTTTAGAGACGAGATAAAAAACATTATATCACAGTATCTCATATTACATCATTTGTGTATAGATCATTACACCTTAATGTTATCTAAATATAAGATCATACATAATATTCCACTTTATTTCCTATAGAAATTGTGAAAAAAGTAAATGGTGAGCACCTACACACTATAAGGGATAGTATATAGTAGAAACTAATATGGAATAATAATGGAATAAGAAATATTGGGAGAATAGATAAAAAATGATTCCATGTCAATGAATACATATCAAACATAATCTAAGGGTAAAAAATAAATAGATATTCACAATTAAAATTTTAAATGATATAAAATTATGGAAATGATGAGAATTCATAATTCCAGGGATCATAAATATACTATTGAGGCATTGTGCCATGATATCATATATAAAGTCTAAGGATTCTCCCAATACCCGACCTAATTTGTCTCATGATACATACCAGTTCAGTGAGGGGATATATAATTTTAGAACACACCCATAAATTAAAATTATAATTAATTCCACTATATAATAAAATATTATAGGAAATACATTGAATAATAATTAATAATTATCAAATTATAAATGTCACTACTCATCCCCCGGGGCCCATGTCGTGACTACCCCAAGCTCACCTTCCATAGTCCAGGGGCTGGCGACTAGCACCGAAAAGGCATATCCCTAAAACCGGGAAGGTATTACCTCAAAACATGTAAAATCACACAAACCAAGCACATACAAAAATAAAAGCACAAGATAAGCTATATAGTAAACATGGTTTGTACAGTAAGTAAAGGGGTCCAGAATACAAGCCTAGCTGGAAAGTACAAGTAAAACTGAAAACAGCTCCTATGAACACCCGCCAAGGATCCTACCTAAAGGATAGGTACAGCTCTCATATGGTCGTCTCTGCGGATCCTCTCATCTAATGTCCACCTCCCAGCAGCCTCTAGTCTAGGTACCCTCAACCTCGGTCAGCGTTGTCCGTCGTCTGCACAAGACAGAACAAGGTGTAGGCGAAGCCCATACAGGGGTGAGTATAACGATACTCAGTAGGGACCCCAAGACCCCCTAAGGTCTCCCAGAATCCCCAAAGGATAAACCACAAAGCATGAAAACAACAGTCAACCCTACTTTGGTATATGATCGTACATATACCTAAGTTATCAGGTATACCAATCTCTTTCACGAGGAAACACAAGGCCCAACTCTTTAGCCTAAAGCTCAACTGTTCCACGAAGGAAAGAATACCATGATCGTAACACCAAAAAGGTAAGTACCACAAAGGTAACACCACACAGAAGAATACCACAAACATATCACCAAGAAGGTAAGTACCAAAAAGGTAACCACACAGAATAATACCACTAAGGTATCACCATGAAGGTAAGTACCACAAACGTAAAGACTCACCTCACATCAGGTATAATTTAAGTACGGAAGTAGAGATGATTAGCTATATTTCTAGATCATCTTACTTTGTCGAGAAGCTCTACTGTTGACCCACACAGGATCGATGATGACCCACACAGGATCTTGAGATAACCCACATAGGATCGGTATGTGCTGACCCACACAGGATCGCTGAGCGCTGACCCACAGAGGATCGGTATACGCTGACCCACACAGGATCGCTGATATGCGCTGACCCACACAGGATCGCAGAGCATTGACCAACATAGGAAAGGCAAGTACTAACCCGCATAGGATTACTGAGCACTGATCAACATAGGATATAAAGATTCTTTAAGTACATCCAGCCTCAAGGTTCACACAATAAACATAATTGATTCTAGGAGGTTCCACTCCTCAACCCATCGGTCGATTATTCAACTTCCACAAAGTCCCACGAAGAAGTATCTAAAAGGTCTGCCACATCATAAGGGACCCAACGTAACTGACGGCGCATCAATCGGACACCCAGACTGTAAGTTATTATCTTTTCGGTTCTAAGGGCCCGGTTAGATTCAGGTTCGATCCAACCTGACCATACTTCAACTTTATCCAAAACTCAAGTGGAGTATACTAAAAGGACTATATTGATCCAAGGATTCTAATGCCGCATATGGTTCGTCAAACGGATGCCCAGATCTCAAGATATGGTCACAAAGGCGTATCTGGGTTAAGATGGGCCCGGGTCCGGTCTGACCCAGTCGGACAAACCCGGCCCGGTCTGGGTCCAGCCCGCTGGGTCGTGGTCCATCACAGCCCGCGAAGGGGGCGGCCTGCGGTGCAGCCCATGATCGGGTGGCCTGTCGTGGAGGGGTCTGCCCTAGCCGACACTTGGGGGGACACCCCCCCCCCCCCCCCCGGTTTTCCCGAATGGACTAATAGATCGTTCTGCTGGCACACAGGACCCACTGGAGTAGTCTTGCATAGCAGGATGTGGCCGGCTGGAATGGTCGACCCTCCCTTTCAGTGGCGCGGATGCGCGCCGCTCTTCCCGAAGTCGCCCGGTTGCCGGCCGCCTTGGTGCGTCGCCACGACCGCTGGGTCGTGGCCATCTCTTTTACCAGCTGCGCGGACGCACGTCGCCCCACCTTTACGTGACCAGTCAGTGTACTGGCCTTCGTGCTCCCCCATCATGGCCGACGGGCCGCAACCTTCTCTGGTGGCATGTTTGCGCCGTCGCCACCATCATGGCCGGCCAGAGTGTCAGCCTCCACCTTGTTCCTTGTCGGCATTGATCATCGTCCTCCTTTTCCATGAAGAACGTGTCAACAATGAAGATGTGGAGGGATAAGGCAGTCTTCGTTTGGTGTGTACCCTCCACGTTAGATCGGTAGCACGTGGCTTGTGGATAAAGATTTAATGTAAAGAAAAATAACAAAGAATATTCATAAAAACACCCCTACCTCGATCAGCTGTTGGTGGTGTCATGAGGAGGAAGATGATGATGGTGACGTTAGCGTTTGTTGCTCCCGTAAGACGCATTCAATCTGGGCTTCAGCATCGTCCATGTCGGAGGTTCGTTCTTCGTTGGAGGATCTCCTTCTGAGTTCTCTCAAGCTCTTCCCTTTTCCAAAGATCCCAAACTAAAAGGGTGAGTAGAAAAATTTAATTGAGTTAATATTATTAATTTAATTAAAGTTAACACATTAATTAAAATAAAGTTGGCCCATTTATTGGGGAAATTCCAAGGGTTAACTCACAGTAAAGGGGAGTTCAGGTGGTCCCCACCACCAAGTATTTAAAATAGAGGATTGAAGAATATAAAATAAAAGTTGTTTTTTTATTTTATTTTTATTCTTTTAACTCTCCCGTGAAAATTTTGAAAACTAACAGCCACCCTCGACCTACTGCGGTCAAGGTGATGGTCCCCTTAAGCGAATATTGGTGCTATGAGTTCAACGGTGTCCTTGGATTTCAATTCTGAGTACCGGTTAAAAAGTTACAAAATTTTGCTTGTGCATTTACTGAACGTACCTAAAAAAGTTCAGAAATTCATTTCGGGCACACTGGGTCTCGAAATCACGCACCGTTAATTTTCACGGACTCATAATAATTCCATATAATTAAAAAAATACATGGAAAAATCTAGGTCTTTACATTCTCCCCACCTCAGGACTTTGTATCCCTGGAATCTATAATAGAAACTAGGGAAACAAGTGGGGGTACCGAGCACGAATCTGAGCCTCCTGCTCCCATGTGCTCTCCTAGAGGTTCATGTGCTGCCAACGAACACGCACTTAAGGTATCGACCGTACACTAAGGACTCGCTCCTATAGATCCTCAATCTCCACTGGAACCTCCGAAAACGTCGCCCCATCGTCGATGTCCAGCTTTCCCCAATCAATGATGTGCAAAGGATCATGTATGTATCTCCTTATTTGGGGTACGTGGTAAACGTCATGCACCTGGTGAAACTGAGGGACAAGATCTAGGCGGTACGCTACCTCGCCAACTCTGCTGAGGATCGGAAAGGGTCCGATGAAACTCAGAGATAACTTGTTCCCCTGGCCAAATCTCCACAAACCTCATCGGGGTGAGACCCGTAGAAATACATGGTCATCATCCTCGAACTCGAGAGGTCTCCATCTCCGATCATCATACGTCTTTTTCTTGCTCTATGTAGTCTTCATCCGCTCCTATATGATTTGCACCTTCTCTATGGTAGCTCGTACCATCTCTGGTCCCATGAGTGTTGATTCCCTTGGGTCAGTCCAACATATAGGTGATCTGCAAGGTCACCCATACAATGCCTCAAATGGTGTCATACCTATAGGGGAGTGATAATTGTTGTTTTATTTGAACTCCACCAAGGGCAAGTGATCCTACCAGCTGTGGCCGGAATAAAGGATGCAAGCACGTAGTATATCCTCAAGAGTCTGAATGGTCTGCTCTATCTGACCATCCATCTGAGGATGGAAGGTGGTGATCAACTGAAGTTGTGTCCTGAATGCCTCCTGTAACCCCTTCCATAGCTAAGAATTAAAATGTGCATCATGATCGGAAACAATAATAGATGAAAACCCATGAATCCACACAATCTTCTGTACATAAAGGATTAAAAATCCCTCTACTAGTCCCTGCTCTCTGATAGATAGGAAGTGTGCCGACTTGGTGAGTCGGTCAATGATCACCCAGATGGAATCATGCCCCTTGGATGTGCGTGGAAGTCCTGTCATGAAGTCCATGGAAATTTCATCCCACTTCCATTCTGGCACCTCAGGTGGATAAACTAAGCCTTCTAGATCCTAGTTCTCTTCCTTAACTTACTGAAAAGTGAGGCACCGATAAATAAACTCTACCACTACATTCTTCATTCTCAGCCACCAGTGCAGATGCCGAAGGTCCTGGTACATCTTCACCACTGATGGATATACCACTAGAGGGGACGTATGTACCTCCCTCAACACTTCATCCCTAAGTTCCATCAGTACCATATTACACCCTTTGAAGAGGATGACATGCTCCCCACCTTCAGAAAATCCATCAGGTGCTTGTCCTATGGATATATGAGCACGTCGAGCCTCGCAGTCAGTGTCTCCAAGTTGTGCCTCCCTGACTCGCTGAAGGAGTGGGGGAGTGACTATCAGAGACTGAAGGTAAGCTACTCCATCTCGATCCACATAGGATATTTTCAAAGTGAATAGCTACTTGGTCACCTCACTCAGCAATTGTATACCAGATCTCCTGCTGAGGGCATCTGATACTACGTTCCCCTTCCCGGGAGTATAGACTATCTCAAAATCATAGTCCTGGATAAACTCAAGCCAATGACATTGTCTCAGGTTCAGGTCCTTCTGAGAGAAGATATACCTGAAACTCTTGTGATCATAGTAGACTGTAAACGTTTTCCCATCATTTAATGTTGCCACATCTTCAAGGCGGTGACCACTGCTGCTATGATAGGCATGCTCTTCCTATGTATCTGAATATATCAAGATGTCATCAATGAAGACTACTACAAAGTGGTCTACATTTGGCTGGAAAAACCTATTCATGAGTCCCATGAACACTTCTGGGGTATTGGTCACACCGAATGGCATAACCAAGAACTCATAGTGGTCATACCAAAATATGAAGGTCATCTTCTTCACATCCTCATCTCATACCCTAAGCTGGTGATAGCTTGATCTGAGGTCTATCTTCGAAAACCATCGTGCTCCCTTCAGCTGATCAAAAATATCGATAATCCTTGAGAGTGGGTACTTGTTCTTCATAGTCACCAAGTTCAGGAACCGATAGTCTACACAGAGTCTCAAACTATCATCCGCCTTCTTGGCGAACAAAATTAGGGATGCCCAAGGAGAAACATTGGACCTAATGAATCCCTTTCTCTACAAGTCCTCTAGATGTACTCATAGCTCTCGAAGCTCCGCGGGCGACATCTGATATGATGGTGTAGATACTACTGACATCTTGGGGTAAAAGTCGATATAAAATTACACCTCTCTACAAGGAGGTAGACCCGGAACATTATCAGGGAAAACATCAACGTATTGTTCTAACACTACAAGATAGATCAAACTCTCAACTTCAACCACTCTGAGGGTAAGGCCAACCAACTGATGTGTGATCGGCTGCACCATCCTCTGGGTAATTCCATCATGTGCTGCAAAGGTTCCATTCTCACGAGTGAAGGAAAACTTGGTACCATCCTCGTGGACACACCATACATTGTGCCTAATACAGTAAATCTGAGCATGGACTATAGATAACCAATCCATACCCAAGATGATGTGGTATGGCCTCGATGCTGCTACTAGAAGATCCCAGCTGAAGCTCTCACCTCCTAGAGTAATCTCGCACTACCGGTACCAGTGTGTAATCGTCGAATCTACTCCTGTTGGAGTCTCTAGCCATAAGGATCGAGCCAACGGCTCCATCGGAATCTTTAAGCTCCGAACGAGGGTCATGGAAATGAAAGAGTGAATAGAACCTGTATTTATAAGTATTATATCTAATGTAAAGTAGACATAGATCGTACCTCATATCATCTCCGGAGCACCGTGGTCATAGGCCTCAACTGCCTGGAGCTGAGCTCGCCCATGTCCACCTACTCTCTTTGGTTGGGGTGGACCACATGGAGGTGGTGGCGGTAGAACCTCGAATCGCTACCCACCGCCTATTTCACAGCCTACTCCTCTGCCATGTCAGCCTGCCCGAGGACCTCCTCGATCGAATCTTTGCCTCTACCAAGGTTGTCCCTAGACCATCTTCTGGTCATCCGTACAGCAGGTCGGGCAGTCATGAGCCATGTAACCCTGCCCACCGCACGAGTAAAACTGTATGTTCCTCGCCTATCCTACTCTATATCGAGAGCCCCACACCACCGACCCTTTATCCAGTGGTCTTCCACCTGTAGGTCTGGTCCTCTTGGACCTCTGTGACATCTTTCTGCTGTCAGCTGTAGATGTCTATGCTACATAGTGTCTGGTGGTGGGTCTCGTTTCCAGTGACTGCTCAGCAAGGAAGCTCTCCACTAAGAGTGCTTGCTCTAACACCCCCGTCTACGTCAGGATGCTGAGAGAAATCATCAAAGATATAATCTCCCATCCGATCCTCTGGTCGAAGGTTCAGTCCATGAATAAAGGGTCTCGTACCAATTCTGTGGTGTAGTGTGAGAGGGCAGTGAACCTCACTGAATATTAAGCCATGGTCATGCTACCCTGCTGCAAGTGGAGAATATCTTGTATACGCACTGAGCGTGGGGTTTCTGGGATGAAATTTTCTATAAAAAAATCTCCCGTAGTCCACCCAGATGAGTGTCATCTCATCCTGAACTTGGATCATCAAGCTCTACCAAATGCCCATTGTCGGCTGAAGAAGTATTTCGGAAAGGATCACCATGAGATCAGCTGGTGTCCCTACCAGTCGAAAAACTCTAACCACGGCCTCTAGCCATTCCTCAGCCACCTGTGGATCTGTCTTGCCCCGGAACCATGGTGGCCTATGGCGCTGGAACTCATGCAATGTGTTTAAGTGACGTGAACCCTTTTCTGCTGAGGTTGGTGGCATCAACTGCCCCATGAGTAGTGGTGCTACGGGCACACTACCCGATGGAACAACTGTCGTAAGGGGGGCCTGCATCGAAGCCTCATCGCTCGGTGGGTTTTCATCGCATACTCTACATGAAACCCTGGTTGGTTGTCTGTGTGGAGGCATCCTGAAAAGAAACACATGCGCCATAGTCATTAAGTTATACCTGTTAAGCTGACTTAAAGTGATCAAAGGGAAAAAAATTCAAAAAAAATACACACGCAATCCGTGTTTTCGTACACTGAGTCAGAAATTAGAAGTCAGGGTTCTAATATATGGATACGTCAACCGCCGCACCAACACTAGATTCCCCAAACTGAAAACCCATACTCATCACACTTAGCACTCTTTCCACACAGAAAAGGTCAGATTCCTAGTTCTTCGGTAGAATTAACTCCTCTTATACCAATTTTTCATTACCCGTCCCTCGGGGCCCATGCTGTGACTACCCCAAGTCATCCTTCCATTGGCCAGGGGCTGGTGACTAGCACCAGAATGTCATATCTCTAAAACTGGGAAGGCATTGCCTCTAAAACTATAAACACACACAAACCAAGCACACAGCAGGATAAAATCACAAGATAAACTATATAGTAAATAGGGTATGTACAATAAGTAAAGGGGTCCAGAATACAATCTCAACTAGAAAGTACAAGTAAAACTGAAAACAGAACTTGTAAACACCCGCCAAAGATCCTACCTGAAGGGTAGGTACAAATATCATACAATCATCTCTATATATCATCTCATCTAATGTCCACCACCGAGAAGCCTCCAGTTCTGGTACCCTTGACCTCGATCAATGTTGTCTGTCATCTGCACAAGACACAACATGGGGTGGGTGATGCCTGTGCAGGGGTGAGTATAACGATACTCAGTAGGGACCCCGAGACCCCTTAAGGTCTCTCAGAATCCAAAAAGGATAAACCACAAAGCATGAAGACAACATTCAAAACTACTTAGTTATATTTACATACATATACCTATGTTATCAAGTATACCCATCTCTTTCACGAGGAAACACAAGGTCTAACTCTTTATCCAAAAGCTCAACTGGTCCATGAAGGGAAGAATAGAACGAAGGTAACACCACAAAGGTAAGTGTCACAAAGGTAATGCCACATAGAAGAATACTACAAAGGTATCACCATGTAGGTAAGTAACGCAATGGTAACCACAAAGAAGAATACCACTAAGGTATCACCATGAAGGTAAGTACAACAAAGGTAAAGACTCAGCTCACACCAGGTATAACTTAAGTACATAAGTAGAGATTATTAGTTGTATTGATAGATCATATTACTTCATCGAGAAGCTCTATTTTTGACCCACACTACATTGATGATGACCGACACATGATCTGATTATGACCCACATAGGATCTGGAGATGACCCACACAGGATCGGTATGTGCTGACCCACACAGGATCGCTAAGCGCTGACCCACACAGGATTGGTGTGAACTGACTCACACAGGATCGCTGAGCGCAGACCCATAGTGGATCAGTATGTGCTGACCCACATAGAATCACTGAGTGCAGACCCACACAGGATTATCATGTGCTGACCCACACAGGATCGATGGGCACTGACCCACATAGGATCTGAAGATTCTTCAAGTACATCGAGCCACATGGTTCCCGCACTAAGCATGCCTGATTCCGGGAGGTTCTTATAATAAATCCATCAGTTGATTCTTCAACTATGACAACGTCCCAATAAGAAGTTTCCAAAATATCTACCACATTATAAGGGACCCAATGCAACTGATTGCGCGTCAAGCAGACGCACGGTCTGTAAGTTATTACCATTTCCGATCTGAGGGCTCGGTTGGATTCGGGTTCGATCCAACCTAAACGTACATAAACTTTATCCAAAACTCAAGTGGATTATACCAAAAGAATTTTCTCGATCCAAGGATTCTGGTTTCATGGACAGTTCGTCAAACAGATGCCTGAATCTCACGATATGGCCACAAAGGCGTATCTGGGTCTCGTTGGGCTCGGGTCCGGTCCGACACGGTCGGACTGACCCGGCCCCACCCGGCCTGGGCTGGGACGTAGCAGGCTCAGCCCATGAGGTCGTGGTCTAGCTTGGACCGTGAAGAGGGTGGCCCGTCCCATCCCATGGTGTAGCCCGCGATCGGGTGGCCCACTGTGGCGTGGTCCGCCCTAGCCGACGCCTGGGGGGAGCCCCCCCCCCCCCCCCCCCCCCCCCGCACAGTGCGACATGGCCAGTCGAAACGGCCGGCCCTCTCTTCCTACGGTGTAGATGTGCGCCACTCTTCCCGCATCTGGACGGTTGTTGGACGCCTTGGTGAGCCGCCGCAGCCAATAGGTCATGGCCTTCTCTTCTATCGGCAGCGCGGAAGCGTGCCATCCCGCCTTCACGTGGTCGGACGGCGTGCCAGCCACCCTGATCCTCTGCCATGGCCGACGGGCCGCAGCCTTCTCTGTAAGTGCGATTGTTCCACCGCCTTGTGCCTTACTGGCATCGGTCTCCATCCTCCTTTGCCGTGAAGAATGCGTCCACAATGAATATGCAGAGGGATCGAGCCGTGTTTGTTTGCCTCGTACCCTCTGCGTTAGAACGGTAGCATGTGGCTCAAGGAGGAAGATTCATCATAAAGAAAAATAACGAAGAATAATCATAAACACACCCCTACCTCGATCGTTTGTTAGAGGTGTCGTGAGGAGGAAGATGATGATGGTGACGTCGGCATTTATTTCTCCCACAAGACGCTTCGGATCCGGGCTTGAGTGTCGTCCACATCGGAGGTTTTTTCTTCGTTGGATGGTCTCCTTCCAAGTTCTCCTAAGCTCTCCCCTTTGCCAATGATCCCCAACCAAAAGGGTGAGGATCCAAATTAAATTTATTTAAGATTATTAATTCAATTAATGTTGGCACATTAATTAAAATAAATTTGGCACATTAATTAGGGGAATTCCAAGGTTAACTCACATTAAAGGGGAGTTCTAATGGTCACCACAACCAAGTATTTAAAATGGAGGTTTCAAGAAAATAAAATAAAATTTTTTGTTTTATTTTATTTTTATTCTTTTAACTCTCCCATGAAAATATAGAAAACTAACTTCCACCCTCGACCTACTATGGTCGAGGTGAAGGTCTCCTTAAGCGAATATCGGCACTGGGAGTTCAACATTGTCCTCATATTTTAGGAACAGTAGTAAAGATTATTAGATGTAACTACTCAATAATCTTACCCTATTAAAAGTCATTCCCACAAAGGATTCTAAATCATTATCAGACCCACAGAGGATCCTATTACATCGTCAGACCCACACAGGACCTTAGTACCTCGTCAGACCCACACAGGATCCTAGTACATCGTCAGACCCACCCAGGATCCTATTACATCGTCATTACATCGTCAGACCAACACAGAATCCTAATACATCCTCAGTACCTCTTCAGACCCACACAGGATCCTAGTACGTCGGTACGTCATCAGACCCACACAGGATCCTAGTACATCGTTAGTACGTTGTCAGACCCATAGAGGATCCTAGTACATCGTCATTACATCGTCAGACCCACACAGGATCCTAGTACATCGCCAGTACCTCTTCAGACCCACACAGGATCCTAGTACATCTCCAGTACGTTGTCAAACCCACACCAGATCTTATTACATCATCAGTACATTGTTAGACCCATAGAGGATCTTAGTACATCGTCAGTACGTCGTCACAGCCAGCTACAGGATTCCCGCACTAAGCTTGCTCCTCTCCGGGAGGGTCCGCTCCTCAAGATACTGGTCAATAATCCAACTCCCAAAAATTCCCAAGAATAAGTATCTAAAAGCTCTATCATGTCATAGGGGTTTCAATGC
This sequence comes from Viscum album, assembly GCA_963277665.1. Lineage (NCBI taxonomy): Eukaryota > Viridiplantae > Streptophyta > Magnoliopsida > Santalales > Viscaceae > Viscum > Viscum album. Next base: position 155,288,454 of record OY728145.1, read on the forward strand.
AACAGACGATGCATCAAACGGATACTCGGTCTGTAAGTTATTAGTCTTTTAGTCCCGAGGGCCCGATTGGATTCGTGCTCGATCCAACCCGATCATTCCCCAAATTTATCCAAATTTCCATTGGGTTATACCAAAGGTACTTTCTCACTTGAAGGTTTTCAGCGCCTCAGACGGTGCGTCAAACGGACACTCGGTGCCAAATTTATGGCCAAAAGAGCGGAAATGGGTCGAAGATGGTCCGGGTCCGATCCGACCCGCCCCACTGGGTCTGGCCCGTCCCGTGTTGGGCGGCTCGGCCTGGTGGCAGGGGGCTGCAGTGCGGTGTGGGGGCCGCGGGGGGGGCACGAAGGTCGGGGTACGGCACGGGGGGCAGCGGGGCGGCGCGCCGCGGCGCGCGGCAGCGTGGGGTCAGTGTAACACCCAGACCCCTCTAGACCAGAGTCAGTGCATTACTTGTGATATTGGCATGGTTAGAAGGAATGAAAATCCCAAAGGAACGGACAGTTTAGTAGTCTTGAAGAAACTAGATACATAGATGTAACACAAATTACATTGAAAAAGGTTACAAGATACAACACATAACAAAACTAAAAACTGCAACCACACGAACTCAATAAAAGACCTTCTCTTCATCACCAGTTGAAGGTAAACAATGAAAGCGGTGAGTTAAAACTCTCAGTAAGGGTTAAAAATAGCGGAAGCATGAGTACAATAATAAGTGTATCATAATCAATATGGAATAGTGAATAAATGAATATCTAATGTCATTAATAAACTGAAAATGAAACTGCATCCATAGATTTTGTCATAGTGAAAACCTCATGGATAATAATAATAATTGATAATGAATAAAGAGAATGCTTATTAATTGGAAGTCATATATCTAGAACATGAAACCATAATACCATTTAAACGGTTTAGATCTATGGGTAGAAACCCATCTGATTCTTGGAAATAAACTCGAAGGGTTTGTCGCCAACTAATTTGTCTCATGAGACCTACCGATGCATCGAGGGGATATAGTGGGCCCCACCCACCACTGCATGTCCAAATATTTCTTTATACATTGATTAAATACAAGATCAATATAACTTTTCAATATCTGTATAGAGTAGATTATACGGATTCATCAAAATTTCCATAATTAAAAAAACTTTTCAAATAAACACCATATATAAAATGGTATACGGTTTAGAAAAAAAACATATCCATGGCATGAGATTATGGATATCTAATATAAATAAAATTTCAAATGAAAATTGATCTCAAATGGGAAGTAGGTACACCACATAAGGATTATTAGGTGCACAATACAAAGTTAGTCACAACGAAAAGGTAGTTGAGACGATGTCCCTTACCACAATGTAATCAGTCGAATCATATGACCAGAACTTAATGAACATCAAATTAAACATTGAATAACATGAATATAAATAGAATAATGTTATTATATATCAAAGTTAAGTACACATATACCACATACAAGGAATAAGTGGCGAACAATGAAAATCTCACAAAAATGAATGTGAGATGAGAAACCCCTTACCTTTTTGCTCGAGTGTGTTCTTAGTTTGTTTTAATGACCTAAATAATCAAATTTAGATTCATTAATTAATAATTCTAGAACCTCCAATACATGTAATTGATTTAGTATAACCTTATTAGGTTAATTCATGGCCCTTTTAATGGGTTTCAGAGGTTCAATTTTATTGTCTTGGAAGCATTTTCTTCCTTGGTTTTCTTGATTCGTTTACTTGCTCTCATGAATGGAAGTTCATTTGAAAAGTGGATAAATATCCAGAGTTGTTAATATATATTATTAGTGACATTAAAGAGATATAAATTATCTTATAATGATTATAGGTTATATACTTGAGGATGAATCATTAGTTAAAAGTTTTTTGATAAATGCTTGGATTTAGCTTGGCAGTTTTGTATACAATGAACTCATTTTGTATTATTATTCCATATTATGAGTGTGTAAATATTATAGAACATTAATGAGATGAAATAAATATATTATTATTTGTTTCAACCATTAAAATTGTTTCATGACCAGTAATTAAGGATAAAGTTAAGAACAAAAATCCGTCATCTACAAAGGTTATAAATTGGAACCTCATGGACGTTGATTTCACATATAAAAATAAAAAAGGGGAGTAAGAATATTGATGATGGTTATTCCATTAACATGATATAATTCCAGTATATTTATGATACTGTAGTTTATCATGATCATTTGGATAGAGTAGGTGAGAAGATAAAAAAGAAAAGAGATGATCTTGAAAATAAAAGAAAAGTTGAGAGATCCCTTATGAAAATTTGGCAGCCTAACAGCGTCGCTTAAAATTTCATAAAATCAAATGATGAGAACAAAAGGGTATCTCATTATATTGAAATAAAAAGTACAGTAATAATAATCAATAAAATAAAACTCCAACATATGAGAAATGAATTTTAAATAGCTAACATAAAAGAAGTGTCGACTTAAAGAAGAGAATGAAGGATTCCCTTACCTTGAGAATAACTCCTAGATCTTGAAGGATGGGATCTTGGGGGCATAGGGACACCTTGGGAGGACTCCTAGAGAGGTAAAACCACCAGATCTTTAAGGATGATGGATTTTTAATGAAATAAAACGAATGGATGAGTGGGTATTTATAGAAAAAGAGATGTATTTTTTTAATAATTTTAAAGGGACACCTCATTAGTAGTTTTTTCCAAACCATGGCATGGTATTTTCCCATGGTTTTAGCCACTTAGGACACCTCATGTCATAAGTTACTATACAAAAATCGACCATACTTTTATATTTAATTATTTCATCATTATGATGTCATTAAACTACCAAAAAGTCAAAACTGTATTTTTACTATTCATGAAAAATTCATGTATTTTAGAAAAATTCAAAAAAATTACCCTAACCATTTTTTGACGTGTATAATTCAAAAATGAACTCCATTTTTTGAAAATAATTTTCTAAGTATTTTTAATTTAATTTATAAATAAATTCATAATTAATTCGAAAAATAACAATCTTAAAGGTGCAATTAGTTTTATTTCTCATTGAAAAACTAATTAAGATCTCATTATCTTATTTCCTTAAGAAAATAAAATAATATTATTATTTAATATTTATAAGGGTCATATTACTATTCATATTACTATTCATAAGGGTATGTTACTATTCACCAAAAATCAAGTTTGTTCTATCAGACTCCAAATGAACTACTGATCACAACCCTAGAAGACCATTTTTCGAAATTCAAAACATAGGAGTGGAAATTTTATATTTAATGGATTTGTCTTGACTATCTCCTAAATAACCTAGTGTTGTTTCAAAGAAACACAATGATGAATAGAATGTATTTAATATAATAATGCCATAAAATGTTTGGGGTGTTATATTATTCCATCCTTCAAAAATTTCTTCCTCAAAATTTTATGTATAAAGCCCACCAAAAAGATATGAGTGGTTCTTCTTCATGAAATCCTCTAGTTCCCATGTTTCTTCCTCCATATTCTGGTTTCTCCAAAGAACCTTTACTAGATGAGTGATGTGGCTTTATTTTTACATAGTTTTGCCACATCTTTTTACTTAATTTTTAATGATTTAATTAATTATTTAATCACTTTTTACTAAATAAATATACTTTTGTATTTTTATAACTAATTTTGTTAATTAATCATTTTTTATAATTAATTATATATTTTTAGTCATCAAAATAACAATTTTAATCTTACAAAACTTATTTACTTTAATTATGACTTATTTAGTTTGGTTAATTTAAATCTACTTGACTTTTTAATAAGTTATTATTATTTTTAAACAATTATTAAATCAATGTAATTCTGTTTAATTAAGTTAGTCTTTATTTTAATATTTTATTTTTTTATTTTAGTTATATTAGAATAGGTTAGCAATTTTAATTAATGTGTTTTGTCATTCTTCTTATTATTTAATTAAATAATTTGTGTTTTTAATTAAATTAATTAGTTTGCCTTTAATTTTATGTATTCAATTAGATAATTAATTAATTAATTAAGAGTTTTTTAACATTAATTATATTATTTTATGTGTGAATATTGATTATTAATTCATTTTTATTTGGTTTTAGTCTACCGGTGAGGTAGACTATGACTTTCGATAACCTACTAGGTCACCGATGCTTTTCATTTTTATTCACTGCTTCTTTGTAATTAACTTGTTTAGTTATTTTAATTTTAGTCTTTTATTAATTTAGTTTAACAATTATTCAGTTTATAATTTAAGTGTTTTCAATTAATTATTTTAATGATTTAAGTTTAATAAAAATCTTGTTTTAAATTAATGGTGTTTAGTTTTCTTTTTAATTAATTATTTTCAATCTTTATATTTGTTTTGTTTAAGCTTTAATTTTTAGTTCTAAATATTTTTCAAAGGTCACCATCAGTTTCTATTTATCTTGTAATGATGACCTTTCATTTTTTTTAACGGTAACTTTATTTTATGCCCTATCGGTAACCTTCATTTTAGCATATCGATGACATTTTTGTTTTATTTGTAACGGTAGCCCCTTAATTTTTATTTTCTATTGGTAACCCATAATTTCTTTACTGTACCGGTAACCATTTGACCCTCACTTTCCCTGCCTCTCAACCTCACCGATACTCTTTCCACACCGATACTCTTTCCTCACTGATATCTTTACCTCACCGTTACCACCCCTTTTTGCCCTTTTCTGACTTCACCGTTATACTCCATCTCACAATTTCTTTATCCTCACTGATAGCCCGATGTCCGTCGTTGAAGGTGGAGCAAACCTATGTTGTCGATCTAGAGGAGTAACCGCCTACAGCTACTGCGATTGGAGGTGCCGCCGTGGTTCACAAGAAAAATTCTCCCTGTGGCGTCGCTGCTACTGAAGAAGAGCTCAAGCCGCTGGTGGGAGTCTGCCACTATCAATGATGAAGAAGTGAGGCCCTCCGCTTGATGTTGAGTTGAGTGGAAGTCTGTTGTTGGTTTTGAGATCTTGAAACCTGTTACTTCTGAACAGTTGCCGCAAGTTGGAGCAGAACCCATCACAGTATCTGGATCTGCGACTGAGCCACCGCATCTGATGGAGCTCGCATCCGTTGTGTTTTCTTGCAGAAGGAACTATGGATTTGTCGCTTTGGAGGGGAGCCGAGGTCGATGCCACTGAAGTTGGAGGCCGAGTTGAAGAGACGCAGCTAGCTGGAACGAGATCCGTCGTTGTGCATTGTTGAAGTTGAGGAGCTGAACCATCGCTCTACTATTTAGGAGGTCGAGCTGGTGCTGAAGGAGGCTATTACGTCGTTGCTATGAAGAGAGCTCGAGCAGGCTTGCCGCCTTGAAGGCGCTACGCCGGACCTGCTGCACAAAACCGCCGAAGCCTCCCCCTGTGCATCGAACTTGGGGGAGGAAGAGAAAAAAAATAAAATAATAATAAAAATAATAATAAAAGTAAAGTAAAACAAAAAAAGTCTTAAACTTAAAGTTAAAGTTAACTTTAGTTAGTCAAATAAATATAATATATTTTGTAAAGGTTGTCGTTTAAAAAAATATCAATAAATAGATAAATTTTAAATTAAAATATAAAACGAAATTAATAATAAATTTTAATAATAAATTAATATTCTATTAATAGTATAAATATATAATAATTATAAATAAACTATAAAATATAATTATTAATTTAAAAATATTTAAAACTTAAGTATTAAATTTAATTATTAAATTAAAATTAACAAATTAATGAATTAATCTAGAAATTTAATTTCTTAAATAGTATTAATAAAAGTATTAATACAATTTAATTTGTTAAATTTTTAATTACTTCTTTACTTATGATGTTAATTTTTAATAACTTAGTTAAAAATGATAAAATTAATAACTTAGTAATTATATCTATAAACATAATTTAAATTAATAACTTTTTAATAAAATTTTGATTTATCATAGTATTATTAAGTAAATAATTTTATAAATAATTTAAAATTAAATAATAATTATCAATTAACTCTGTTAACTTTCAACGAGTAATATAACACTTAACTTAAAAAATAACTATTTTTCTTTGCGTTCTCATTTATTTACTTTTCTATTCTATTTTATTTTTTCAGGTTAATTCGAGAGACAATTTTACATCTAGGTGCATGTAACTAACTCAGCGGACGTTAGTTACAAGGGAAAAACTCGCATGATGTGTCAGTCACGAAAAAACGCACGTGTGCGGTGCTCTCATGAAGGACATTCCTATTCAATGGAAATTAAGCAGCGACATGCAGCTTATGACAGCAGGATACTTAAAGCAGAACAAGAAGCAGAAATGAAAAAAAAAACATACATTCATTCAACGAACACACGATACTTGGAGCAGAGCAGGAACCATGAAGGTGAATTCTGGAGAAACCCTCGGAGAACCATCCTTTGGAGATCCGAGGTCCAGAAGCAGTAATTCATGCGATCAGAGGGAGTTTTCTTCCTCTATTTCCTTTCAATTATTTTCATTTGAAATTGTATGATCTTGATATACATATTAAATAATGGTGTCTAGCTAAAATTCTAGTTCGAGGAGATTTCTTGATCTATTGGTGATCATTTTAATCCTTTTAATTAAACATATCTTCTCTTATTAGGAGAAAAAATTTAAACCGATAGACTAGAGTAATCCCTGAGTGTTCTTTTCTATTTGACTTTTATTAGCACTTTATTTTCCTTGTTACATCTTACTTTCAGTTTTTCTCTGTTTTAGTATCGGTTAAAACAAACTTACGAGAGATGTGTGGTTTTACTTATATTTTATAAAAACATAAAAAAAATATTAAAAGATAAAAAAATTTAGAAAAACCACTCCGCTGCTGACAACAGTGGAGTATTCCATGTTTTTAGAAGATTAGTGGTCAAATAGTCTTCCCTGTGGGTTTGACCCTGCTTGCCACATATACAGTATTTAGTAAAAATATAAATTTTAAACTTTGACCGACTTCAACGACAGCACATGTCAAGTTTTTGGTGTCGTTGCTGGGGAAGGCATGAGCCATTTCTCTAAAAATACATTTTAAAAAACACATATATAAAAATATTTATAAAAAAATTGAAAATTTTAAAAAAATTTAAAAAAACTGTGTCACTTCTTACTGAATTGTTTATATTAAGTAGTGTCTGTTACTGTTGTTTTCATGAGAACAAGACACTCTGCTGTTAGATTAGAGCCACTGAACCTTGAAATAGATAAACATCTCACTGCTCTAAGAAAGAAGAACAAAATTAAAATGGAAAATCCAGATAATAGAGTTCCTAATAATAACTTTTAATATCAACCATAACTCTTAGAAGAAAATGAGAGACCTCGGATGAGGGAGTTTCAACTTCCCCATGTGTCTAGTAACCCATCTTCAATTAGGCTTAGTCCTAGAGCTTGAAATTATGAGCTGAAACAATCTCACATTTCACTACTTCCTGCATTCAATGGGCTCTCTAATGAGGACTCTTTAGCCTTCATTAGAGATTTCTACAACACTGTGCAACAACTTCTTTTATTAGGACTCACTGAAAATGAGCTAAGGATGAGAGTTTTTTCCTTTTTCCTTAAAGGGAATTCTAGGAATTGGTTTTTAAGTTTAGATGAATTTTTTTTTTGAGAATTGTGATCAAGTTTAAAACTCATTCATTATTAAATTTTATCCCCAAAGATTAAAAGGAGAACTGAGAACTAAGATCGCTAGTTTTTACCAAGAGGATGGAGAATCTTTTCATGAAGCTTGGGATAGATTTAGGGAACTTCTTAGGTAGTGTCCTCATCATCAACTCCCATCACACCTTCTCATGTATAACTTCTATGAAGGGTTGTCCTCCTCTAGTCAGAATTTAGTGGATCAAGCTGCTGGGAGTAGTTACAATGATAAAAAAGATGATGAGTTGAGGAAAATTTTTAACAATCTAGAGAGTGAATAGGAGTGCTAACACTAGTTCAATGAATGAAACCCAAGCTCAACTAGCTGAAATAACCAACCAAATTCAAACTTTAATGAACCAGAATTCAAAACAAACTGTAAATAAAATTGAAAATCATAATCAGTACCAGTCACTAAGGAAACAGTGCACTCAGTGTGGTATTTTTGGGAACTCTGAAAATTTTTGTCCTCATGCAGATTTAACTGCCCAACAACCTGAAACCTTAAACTTTGTTAATTATGGTCCAAGGATGCCTCAAAAAGAAGATCCATTCTCAAACAATTACAATCAAGGCTATAGGAACCATCCAAATCTATCATGGAAGGATCAAGGAATTATTAAGAAACCAACTTCCCCTAATTATCAGAACCAACCAAGACCAAACTTTCAAAATCAACAAAGGGGGAGTCTTCAAACACTAAAGGAAATAATGATAATCAAATGTCTTCTAAACTGGATCAAATATTGAATAAAATTAATTCACAAGAGGAAAAGTACATGGATCAATTTAATAAACATCCAAACCAATAAGAGTCAGAAAAAATGCAAAATGATGTGAGAATGAAAAATATGGAAACATAGCTAGGCTAATTAGCTAAAGATTTGACTTCTAGGGATAAAGGTAGGTTGTCTAGTACAAATGAACTTAACCCTGGGGAGAATATCATGGATTTTGTAACTAGGAGTGGGCTGAATACTCAAGCTGTTGTTGAAAAAGAAATTTAAAATACCCAAAATGAAATTCTGGTTCAATCTAGAAATAAAAATCTGCTTTGCACACATGCTGGAAATTCACAAAAAAGTCTTGAAAATGATCTAAATCTGAATTTGTCTCCTGAAACTCAAGCTGAAACTTCTTCTAAAAATTAAAAGAATAAAGGAAAAGAAAAATTTGAGGAATATTTGAGGGATATACCCACTGTTCTGAAACAATTTTCCCCACCCATCCCTTTCTCTGAGAAGCTGAAACCTCAAAGTAACACCAGGGCTGAACTTCTTCAATTCCTTGGTCTCCTTTCTAAACTTCATGTGAACATCCCATTTATCTAATATTTAATTCAAATCCTATCATATCTGAAATCTTTAATGAAAATTATTTCAAAAAAAAAGACCCTTGAAGAATTTTCTACCTACAGTCTCATTGAAGAGTGCAGTGCTGTTATTCAATGAAAAATCCCACCAAAACTGAAAGACCCTGGTAGCTTTGTCATCCCTTGCACATTTGGAAATTCTTGTCAGCTCAACTGTTTGTGCGATCTAGGTGCTGGCATTAATCTGCTCCCATACTCACTGTTTCAACAGTTGAGGCTGGGTGATATTCAACCCACCACGGTCATTCTCTAGTTGGTTGATAGATCTTTCACTCATCATGTGGTAAGGGTAGATGATTTACTAGTTGGAGTTGGGAAGTTGTTTCTACCTGCTGACATTCTTTTTTTATATATGGAGTGTGATCAAGAGTTACCTATCATCTTGGGTAGGCCTTTCTTGGCCACAGGTGGTGCTGTTATAGATGTCTCTAAGGGTCAATTAATTTTCAAAATTTTTGAACAAGAAGAAGAGTTCAATGTGTTTAAAAATACTGAAGGACCAACTTATTCTAAAAACTGTTCAAAAATTGAGTTCCTTGAAGTTGAATGTCTTATAAAAATCAAGTTGAACACATTGAAAAATCTGAAAATCAATCCTCTACTGAAGAAAACAATTTTGAATTTGAAAATCCTGTGGAATTTGTTTTAGAAGTTGAAAATTCTACTATAACAACCAATCTGGAAAATCTTTCAGATCTGGACAACTGTCCAGTTTCTGTTGTAGGAGAGTACTCTATTTCAGAACTTAGGAGCTTTCTGAGTGAATTTGAGGGTGTTTCTGTTAGCACCAACACTTCTGAGAACTTTGATATTGATGATGAAGAAATTTTGAGACAACTTTATGATTCTGATTTCATTGTGATGTTAAATTCTGATATGGAAAGTCTGAATAGCATACTACCCACACTGGACAGCAACATTGTTGTTGCTAAATATGAACATGAAATTGAAAATCTTTCATCATTTAATACTCATTACAAGAAATATGTTGAAGATCTTGGACCTCCCAGGCCTAAGAGTCTTCCTTCTAGTGTAGAACCACCTGATCTTGAACTAAAACCCATCCCTGCTCATCTTAAATATTCTTTTTTGGGTGATAACTCCACTTTTCCTGTAATAATTTCTGCTGAACTGAATGAAAATCAAGAACAAATATTGTTTAATGTCTTGAAAAAGTTTAAATCTGCCATAGGCTGGACAATAGCTGATATCAAGGGTATTAGTCCCTCATTTTGTATGCACAAGATTCCTATGGAACCTGATCATAAGCCTAGGGTAGAGTGTCAAAGAATATTAAATCCAAAAATGAAACAATTTGTGAGAGAGGAAGTGATTAAACTGTTGGATACTGGAATGATATATCCCATTTCTGATAGTGCTTGGGTCAGCCCTGTCTAGGTTGTCCCCAAGAAGGTAGGTTTCACTGTAGTTAAAAATGAAAATAATGAAGAAGTCCAAGTTAGAAAAGCCATAAAATAGAGAGTCTGTATTGATTATAGGAATCTGAATATAGCCACTAGGAAGGACCATTTTCCAATGCCCTTTTTGGATCAAATACTTGAGAGGCTTGGTAGACATGAATTTTTCTGTTTTTTGGATGGGTATTCTACTTACAACCAGATTCCTGTTGATCCAAAGGATCTGAAAAAGACCACTTTCACATGCCTCTTTAGAACATTTTCCTACAGGCGGATTCCCTTTGGGTTTTGTGGAGCTCTAGCCACCTTTTAGAGGTGTATGATGGCTATCTTTTAAGATATGATTGAGAGAATCATTGAGGTTTTCATGGATGACTTTTCCATTGTGGGTAGTACATTTGATACTTGTCTTGGAAATCTTGAGTTAGTCTTAGAGAGATGCATTGAAACCAACCTTGTTCTTAATTGGGATAAATGTCAATTCATGGTCAAAGAAGGTATTTTTCTTGGTTATAAAGTGTCTAAGAGGTGTCTAGAAGTTGATACTGCTAAGATTGATGTTATTAAAAAACTGCCACCTCCTGTAAATGTTAAGGGTGTTATAAGTTTTCTAGGGCATGTCGGTTTCTACCGAAGATTCATAAAAGATTTCTCTAAAATAACTAAGCCCGTGTATTCTTTGTTGGTCAAGGATGCACCTTTCAATTTTGATGAAAACTGTTTAAAATCATTTACTCTTCTTAAGGAGAAACTCACTACATCACCTATCATCACTGACCTGACTGGAAACGACCTTTCGAGATTATGTGTGATTCTAGTGATATGGATGTAGGTGTTGTCCTTGGATAGAGGAGGGATAGGAAGTTACATGTGGTGTATTATTCTAGTATACTGATAGATGATACCCAAAATAATTATACCACCACTAAAAAAGAGATGTTAGTTGTTGTGTTTGATCTGGAAAATTTTAGACGGTATCTGTTAGGTTCTAAAGTCATCATTTTCACTGATCATTCTGCTTTAAAGTATTTTCTGTCTAAAAAAGAAACTAAACCCAGGCTGATTAGATGTATCTTGTTGCTATAAGAGTTTGATTTAGAAATTATGGATAAGCAAGGAGCTGAAAATTTAGTTACTGACCACCTTTCTAGGATTTCTATTACTCAATCTGAATCTAAAATTCTAGGGAGATAAATTATTCCTTTACTGATGAAAAGATGCTTACTGTCTCAGTCAGGCAATCTTCTTGGTTTGCGGATTTTTCCAACTTCCTGGTATCAGGTGTCTTTCCCAAACATTTTTCCAATAATCAAAGGAAGAAATTCATTTCTGAACTGAAATATTATCTTTGGGATGATCCCTTGTTGTTTAGGAGGTGTGCTGATGGTATTCTTAGGAGGTGTGTGCCTGAGGAAGAGATGATGCCTATCTTAGAAAGTTTTCATTCTTTACCTTGGGGAGGTCAACATGGTGGTGAAAGAACCGCTCAAAAAGTTCTACAATCTGGTTTTTATTGTCCTACACTCTTTAAGGATGCTAGAAACATTGTGGTTGGGTGTGACAGGTGTCAGAGGCTATGTAATGTTGGTTGAAAGCAGAAGTTACCCCAAAAAGTAATTTTGGAAGTTGAAATTTTTGATGTATGGGGTTTAGATTTCATGGGTCCATTTTCATCATCTCATGGGAATGAGTATATTCTTGTTTTTTTTACTATGTTTTGAAATGGGTTGAGGCAGTGGCTCTGCTTAACAATCAAGTAAACAATGTAATTAAATTGGTTAATAAGAATATCTTTACAAGATTTGGAGTCCCAAGAGTTTTTATCACTGATAATGGAACACACTTTAATAATTATAAGTTTAAATCTTTGATGGAGAAATATGGTTGTGTTCATAAAACTGGTACTCCTTATCATCCATAGTCCATTGGACAGGTGGAAATTTCAAACAGGGAACTAAAACAAATTCTTGAGAAAACTGTGTCAAATTTTATAAAGGACTGGTCTCTTAAATTGGATGAAGACTTATGGGAATATAGAACTGCTTTTAAGACCCCAATAGGTATGTCTCCTTATAGGCTGTTGTTGGGGAAATGTTGTCATTTACCTGTGGAGTTGCAACATAAGTCATATTGGGCAGTTAAGGCTCTAAATTTTGATTTTAAGAGTGCTGGTGAGAGTAGATTACTTGAATTTAGTGAACCTTATGAGATTAGAAGATAGAGTTATGATAATTCAAGAATTTATAAAGAGAGGACTAAAATTTTTCATGATTCTTTCATTAAAACCAAAGAATTCAAACCTGGACAGAAGGTCCTCCTCTTTAATTCAAGACTCAAACTCTTTCTTGGAAAGCTGAAGTCCAAGTGGTCTGGACCGTTTACTGTTGTGAGAGTGCTGAAAAATGGAGCTTTGGAAATTGTAAGCGAAGATAATAAACCCATGTTAGTTAATGGGAAAAGAGTGAAACTTTATTTTGAGGGGCAGCCAAAGGGCTTGGCTGCCTTCACTGTTCTTGAAAGTTGATCCTGAATAAAGTCTGGCTAAAGACTGTAAACTTAGCACTGCATGGGAGGCAACCCATGGTTCTTGTTTAGTTCTTTTCTTAGTTTCATTATATATTTTTTGAATAAGTTGATGTTATGATCTTTTTTAGTGAACTTTTTTGATCTTGCTCACTCCTCGTTCCTGTTTCAGGATCATAAAGTGTGATTCTCATTGTGTTAGTGAAGGAGTGGAATTCCCATACTGGAGGGAAATTAAAAAATATATTTAGGGAAGTACTCAATTCATAATTTCTGCATTTAATTTTTCTGCTCCTATTGACTTCAAGGATAAAATCTACTACATGTTTTTCTTTAAAAAAATTCTGCTTGTATGAAAAATTCTGCAACATATTTTCTGAAAATCTGCTGAATATATTGCATAAAAAACTTCTGCTACATGTCACTGTGTTGTTCATAAATTTTTCATGTGCCTCCTTGCTGAAAAATTGAATTTCAATGTTATTAAAATCTTTTCACTGCTTGAAACTTAGTGTGGGGGTACATGATTCTAGTCTTTTAAATCTAATTAATGTTGGGGTGTTTAGCATGAACTTTTTTTTCTTTATTTAATATCTAACTGAATAAATTCTGCTAAACTTTCTTACACCCAATTAATTGGGAACCCACACCTTATATTTCACTGGACATATATGTCAATGCATACACTTGGATATGAACCTGCTGATTATTTATTCATTGTGGAAAACAATATCTTTGAATTTCATTGAGACCCTTTTTACATGTCATTAATCTGCTTAATTGAAAATCTGTTTTGAACTTTAATTGATTAATTGTTTTTCTCTAGATTTAGAAGACAACTTTGGGGAAAAAGTTGGGTTTTAAGTGTGGGGGGTCAATTTTTTACTGTGTTAAAGTGTTCTTAATTGGAAACCCATCAATTCCCACTACAATTTAAAATTTTTGTAAAAATTGGATAATTTTCTTCAAAATTATTGCATAATTTTAGCCTTTTCATTGTACTCAATTGGGTATTTCCTTAGGAAAAGTTCCTTGCTGGTAGTTAAGAACTGCTTAGAACCTAATATTGATGATAATGGATGATTACTGAGTGATCTTACTTAGTTATTTGATGGAAATTTGTGATTAGGAACTTTTTTTGAAAGTGATATGGGTACCCTTTTAATGGAGTTATGATCATAACCTTTGGAATTGGAAGTTGATTCTGATTCTAGGGACCTCTTTCATCTTTTAATTATTAAAAGTAATTTCTTTAATGAGCCAATGTAAATTATTTTTTATATAAATCTTTTGAAACTGAAGTAATTTGGGCATCTGGGATCCCATGGTGAGTCTCTAAGACCCTGGATGTTGGGTGTGTTTTTTGTTTACTAAAAGCCCTCTATTCACTTTGAATAAGTGCATATTGCATAGTGCTTAGCACAATGATACATGGCTTGGGAATAAATAAATAAAGTGTCCAGGGTCAAAAATGATCTCATTAAGGTGAGGATAATGATGAACACCAAATGAAGAAGGGATCAATTGGTTTATATGGGAGTCATTTAGATTGTATCATTGAGGTGATTCACAAAAAGATTAATTATTTTTAGAACCTAGGTGAAAAAGTCAGAGTACAAAGTCCCTTGGTTAAGGTCTTAATTCCATTGATATTTAATCTCATGTCACTCTTGAAATTAGAACCTGATATTGAATTGAGGTAAGTCATTAAGTTGTTTTACATATGAGGCATGACATCTTCTTTGATGGATGGTCTTTCTGTTCTTAATTACCATTGAGTATTTGTAATAGGCAAGATTCATATGAGTAAATCATTTTCTTAAAGCTTGTTGTTATGTTTTGTCCTCTGTTTTTGAGTGTTGGACATGTTACAGTGTGATCTTAATCATAAATACATTTTACAATTTTTCAAAAAAATAAAACATGATATTGTTTGAGGAAAAACAATGCTTAAGTGTGGGGGAATTTGATGTGGCTCTATTTTTACATAGTTTTTTCATATCTTTTTACTTAATTTTTAATAATTCAATTAATTATTTAATCACTTTTTAATAAATAAATGTACTTTTGTATTTTTATAATTAATTTTTTTAATTAATCATTTTTTATAATTAATTATGTATTTTCAGTCATAAAAATACCAATTTTAATCTTACTAAACTAATTTACTTTAATTATGACTTATTTAGTTTGGTTAATTTAAATCTGCTTGAATTTTTAATAAGTTATTATTATTTTTTAAAATAATTGTTAAATCAACGTAATTCTTTTTAATTAAGTTAGTATTTATTTTAATTTTTTAATTTTTTTATTTTAGTTACATTAGAATGGGTTAGCAATGTTAATTAATGTGTTTTGTCATTCTGCTTATTATTTAAGTAAATAATTTGTGTTTTTAATTAAATTAATTAGTTCGCCTTTAATTGTAGGTATTCAATTAGTTAATTAATTAATTAATTAAGAGTTTTTTAACATTAATTATATTATTTTATGTATGCAGATTGATTATTAATTCATTTTTATTTGGTTTTAGTCTACCGGTGAGGTAGACTATGACTTTTGGTAACCTACTTGGTCACCGAAGCTTTTCATTTTTATTCTATGCTTCTTTGTAATTAACTTGTTTAGTTATTTTAATTTTAGTATTTTATTAATTTAGTTTAACAATTATTCAGTTTATAATTTAAGTGTTTTCATTTAATTATTTTAATGCTTTTAAGTTTAGTACAAATCTTATTTTAAATTAATGGTGTTTCGTTTTCTTTTTAATTAATTATTTTCAATCGTTATATTTGTTTTGTTTAAGTTTTAATTTTTAGTTCTAAATATTTTGCAAAGGTCACAGTTAGTTTCTATTTATCTTGTAAAAGTGACCTTTCATTTTGTTTAATGGTAACTTTATTTTATACCCTACCGGTAACCTTCATTTTATCATACTGGTGACCTTTTTTGTTTTATTTGTAACGGTATCCCCTTAATTTTTATTTTCTATCTGTAACCCATAATTTCTTTAATGTACCAGTAACCATTTGACCCTCACTTTCCCTACCTCTCAACCTCACCAATACATTTTCCTCACTGATACTCTTTCCTCACCGATATCTTTACCTCACCGTTAGAACCCCTTTTTTTCCTTTTCCAATGTCACTGTTATACTCCCTCTCACTGTTCCTTTATCCTCACTGATAGCCGCTTGAAGGTGGAGCAAACCTATGTTGTCGATCTGGAGTAGTAACCGCCTATAGCTGCTGCGATTGGAGGTGCTGTCGTGGTCCGCAAGCAGAAGTCCCCCTATGGCATCGCAGCTTCTGAAGAAGAGCTCAAGCCACTGGTGGGAGTCTGCCGCTACCGAAAACGAAGCAGGGAGGCCCGCTGCTTGATGTTGAGCCGAGTGGAAGTCTGCCGCTGGTTTTGAGAGCTTGAAACCTATTGCTTCTGAACAGTCGCCGCAAGTTGGAGCAGAACCCATCACGGTATCTGGATCTGCGACCGAGACACCGCGCCCAATGGAGCTCGCATCCGTTGTGGTTTCTTGCGGAAGAAACTGTGGCTTTATCACTTTGGAGGGGAGCCAAGGTCAACGCCACTAAAGCGGGAGGCCGAGTTGAAGAGACGCAGCTAGCTGGACTGAGAGCCGCCACTATGCACTGTTGGAGTTGAGGAGCTGAACCATCGCACTGCTGTTCGGGAGGTCGATCCGGTGCTGAAGGAGGCCGATATGCCGCTGCTGTGAAGAGAGGCCGAGCAGGATTTCCGCCTTGAAGGCGCTACGCCAAAACTGCTGCACAAAACCGCCGAAGCCTCCCCCTGTGCACCAAACATGGGGGAGGAAGAGAAGATAAAAAAATAAAAAAATAATAAAACTAAAGTAAAACAAAAAAAGTCTTAAAGTTAAAGTTAAAGTTAACTTTAGTTAGTCAAATGAATATAATATATTTTGTAAAGGTTATCGTTTAAAACAAATATCAATAAATAGATAAATTATAAATTAAAATATAAAACTAAATTAATAATAAATGTTAATAATAAAATAATATTCTGTTAATAGTATAAATATATAATAAATATAAATAAACTATAAAATATACTTATTAATTTAAAAATATTTAAAACTTAAGTATTAAGTTTAATTATTAAATTAAAATAAACTAATTAATGAATTAATCTAGCAATTTAATTTCATAGATAGTAAAAATAAAAGTATTAATACAATCTAATTTGTTAAATTTTTAATTACTTATTTACTTATAATGTTAATTTTTAATAACATAGTTAAAAATGATAAAATTAATAACTTAGTAATTATATCTATAAACATAATTTAAATTAATAACTTTTTAATAAACGTATGATTTATCATAGTATTATTAAGTGAATAATTTTATAAATAATTTAAAAGTGAATAATAATTATCAATTAACTCTTTTAACTTTCGACGAGTAATATAACACTTAACTTAAAAAAGAACTATTTTTCTTTGCGTTCTCATTTATTTACTTTTCTATTCTATTTTATTTTTTTAGGTTCATTCAAGAGACAATTTTATGTCCAGGTGCATGTAACTAACTCAGCGGAAGTTAGTTACAAGGGCAAAACTCGCACGACGTTCCAGTCACAAAAAACCCACATGTGTGGTGCTCTCATGAAGGACATTCCTAGTCGGTGGAAATTGAGTAGTGACATGCAGCTTATGACAGCACGATACTTAAAGCAGAGCAAGCAGCAGAAATGAAAAAAAAACATACATTTTTTCAATGAACACATGAGACTTAGAGCAGAGCAAGAACCTTAGAGGCGAATTCTGGAGCAACCCTCGGAGAACCATCCTTTGGAGATCCGAGGTCTAGAAGAAGTAATTCATGCGATCAGAGGGAGTTCTCTTCCTCTTTTTTCCTTTCAACTCTTTTTCCTTTGAAATTGTATGATCTTGATATACATATTAAAGAATGATTTCTAGCTAAAATTCTAGTTCGGGGAGAGTTCTTGATCTATTGGTGATCATTCTCATCCTTTTCATTAAACATGTCTTCTGTGATTAGAATTGATCGGCGATATCAATTCTAATTACACATTTATGTTGCGTACCACAAACACTGAATTTTTCAAAACTCTGTAATCATTCGGGGAGTTTGATTATGGATTCATCTTTTAAGTAATCAACTCATAATGAAAACTTTAGTACTTATGGTGAGTTTGTACTATTTTCCTTTTAAATCATCTTTCTGAAGTTGTACTTTATTTGGAGTGACGAACTCTAAGTTATACAATTTCTGCAACTTAATTCCTGGTGAGGGAAGAAAGTCACCTATATGCAGTGGTACAATGCAGTACTTTTACATGATTAGGAGAAACAATTTAAACCAGTAGACTAGAGTAATCCCCGAGTGTTATTTTATGTTTGACTTTTATTAGCAATTTATTTTCCTTGTTACATATTACTTTTAGTTGTTCTCTATTTTAGTATAGGTTAGAACAAACTTATGAGAGATGTGTGGTTTTACTTACAGTTTATAAAAACATAAAAAAATATTAAAAGATAAAACATATTTAGAAAAACCACTCCGCTTCTGACAATAGTGGATTTTTCCAAGTTTTTAGAAGATTAGTGGACAAATATCCTTCCTTGTGGGTTCGACCCTACTTGCCACATATACAGTAGTTAGTAAGAATATAAATTTTAAACTTTTACTGACATCAATGACAATACAGGTCAACGAGTTGTTAGATTTCTCAATTCCAGCTCTCTTGTGTCAAGAATCCTAATAGGCTTTTCACAGTATGATAAATCATGTTCCAGTTCCATTTCTTCATATGTGAGTACATGCGTTGGGTCTGACATGTACTTTTTTAACAATGATACGTGGAACACATCATAAAATCTGGAGAGATTTGGCGGCATCACTAAACGGTAAGCTACAACTTCGATTCTTCCAAAATTTTCAAATGGTCCAATGTACCTGGGGCTCAGTTTCCCTTTCTTACCGAACCTTAAGACACCCTTCCATGGAGATACTTTCAGAAATATATGATCTCCCACTTGAAATTTCAAGTCCTTTCTCTGGTTGTCATCATAAATCTTCGGCCTACTTTGGGTTGCTTTAATATGGGCCTGTATTTTCTTCACCTTTGTCATGGTATCTTCAATAAGTTCTAGACCTATAAGTTTCCTCTCACCAACTTCATCCCAACAAGTTGGATTTCGACATCTCTTTCCATATAATGCTTCATACGGAGTCATCTGAATACTAGAATGGAAACTATTATTGTATGAAAATTCCACCAAAGGCAAGTATTAATCCCATGTACCTTGGAAGTCAAGAGAACATGACCTCGACATATTTTTTAGAGTTTGAATAGTCCTTTCAGATTGTCCGTTAGTTTGGGGGTGATATGCGATACTCATATGAAGCTCAGTATTCAAAGCCTTCTGGAGACTTTTCAAGAATTTTGATGTAAACCAGGGATCTCAATCAGAGACAATTGATAGAGGTGCACCATGAAGTCTCACAACTTCATTAATATAAAGACTTTCCAGGTGCTCAAGTAGTAAATCATCTCTTATTGGAAGGAAATGTTCTATTTTAGTGAGACGATCAACAATTACCTATATTGCATCATTCCTTCTTGGTGTCCTCGGTAATCCAGTGACAAAATACATCGTAATGTTATCCCACTTCCACATAGGAATAGATAGAGGTCGCATCGCTCCTTTGGAATGTTGTCTCCCAGCCTTCACTTATTAACAAACTAGACACCTTGACACGTAGTCAGCAATTTATCGCTTCATATTATCCCACCAAAAATATTCCTTCAGGTCTTTATACATCTTGGTGCTACCTAGGTGTATAGAGAAATTAGATCTATGAGCATTGTATAATAGTCCCCTTTTTAGCTCAGGTACTGATGGAACGCATAACCTCTTCCCAAACATCAGAACACTTTCTTCATACACGAAGTCAGCTAGTCTCCCATCCTTAACTGCATTAATTTTCTTGTACAGATTCTCATCATCAGATTGAGAAATTTTTATCTTCTCTAGTAAATATGGTTTAGAAATAATTTGAAATAGGAGTGATTTTTCCCCTTCCTTAACAATTCCCACATCTAACTTTAGTATATCCATGAACATAGGATCTCTTTCAATCCTCATTTGAGTCAGAAGGCCATGATCTTTCCTGCTTAATGCATCTGCCACCTTATTCAACTTTCATGGGTGGTTGTAGATTGAACAATCGTAATCCTTGAGTAACATGATCCATCTTCTTTGCCTCATGTTGAGTTATTTTTTTGTGAAAATATGTTTCAAACTCTTGTGTTCCGTAAAAATCTCACATCTCTCTCCGTAGAGATAATGCCTCCATATTTTCATAGCAAAGATTACAGCTTCTAACTTAAGATCATGAGTTGGATAATTTTTCTCATGAGTCTTCAACTGTCTTGATGCATAAGCAATAACTTTATCGTTTTGCATAAGGATGCAACCCAGTCCATTCTTTGACTCATCGCTATATATTATAAATCCATCACTTCCAGATGGAAGAGTCAAAATTGGATCATTGACCAATATTATTTTCAATTCATCGAAGTATTCTGTACATTCTTTTTTCCACACAAACTTAACTCATTCACGTGTGAGCTTGGTTAGCGGATTAGCCAGTCAGGCAAAATTCTGAACAAAACATTGATAATAACCTTCTAAGACAATAAAAAGGTGTACCTCAGTTATGTTTTTTGGCATGGTCAAATCTTGTATTGTCTTTTTCTTCACAGGATTAGCTAGGATTCCATCCTTAGAGACAATATGGCCCAGAAAAGAAACTGACTGAAGCCATAATTCCCACAATCTAAACTTCCCATATAATTTATTTCATCTAAGAGTTCTCAAAATAACCCGTAATTTATTCTCATGGTCTTCATAGATTTTTTAGTATACGAGGATATCATCAAAGAATACCACAACAAAGTTATCAAGATATTCCTTGAAAACTCTATTCATTAAATCCATGAAAACAAAGGGTGCATTTGTCAGTCCAAAAGGCATCACTGTAAACTCGTAATGCCCATACCTAGTCTGAAATGATGTCTTAAGAATATCTTCCTTCTTCACACGCAACTGATGATATACGGATCAAAGGTCAATCTTCGAAAAGTATTGAGCTACATGAAGTTGGTAAAATAAATCATCAATCTGAGGCATAGGATACTTATTGTTTATTGTAATACCATTGATTTCTCTATAATCAATGCAAAGCCTCATGGATCCATCTTTCTTCTTGACAAAGAGGACAGGGGATCCCCATGGAGAAACACTAGGTCAAATAAATCCTTTTTTACTCAAATACTCTAGTTTTTTCTTTAGCTCTACTAATTCCACAATGGACATTCTATAGGGAGTCTTTGATATAGGTCTTTCATCAGTAATTAAATCAATAGAGAACTCAACTTCCCGCTCTGGAGGATGTCCAGGTAAATCCTCTGTAAATACATCAATGTACTCTTTCACTATGTGCACATCTTCAATTTGAAGATTTCTTTCCTCTCCCATAGATATTTATTTATCTTCAAATAGTACCTTAGGTATTTGTTCCCTACTATACATTTCCTAATCTATTTTCCAAGTTTCCTACTAAACTTCTTCTGATACCAACTATAACACCCCGACCCCTATAGATCGGAGTCGGTGCATTACTTTTGATATTGGCATGGTTAGAAGGAATGAAAATCCCCAAGGAACAAAAATATTAGTAGTATTGAAGAAACTAGATACATATATGTAACACAAATTACATTGAAAAAGGTTACAAGATACAATATAAAACAAAACTAAAAACTGTAACCACGCGAACTTAGTAAAAGACCTTCTCTTCATCACCTATTGAAGGTAAACAATGAAAGGGGTGAGTTCAAACGCTTAGTAAGGTTTAAAAATATCAGAATCATGAGTACAATAATAAGTGAATCATAATCAATCTGACATAATCAATATGGCATAGTGAATAAATGAATATCTAATTCCATTAATAAACTGAAAATGAAACTTCATCCATAGATTTTTTCATAGTGAAAACCTCATGGATAATAATAATAACTGATAATGAATAAAGATAATGCTTATTAATTGGACGTCATGTATCTAGCACATGAAACCATAATACCGTTAAAACGGTTTAGTTTTGTGGGCAAAAACCCGTCTGATTTTTGGAAACAAACTTGAAGGGTTTATCGCCAACTAATTTCTCTCATGAGACCTACAAATGCATCGAGGGGCTATAGCGGGCCCCACCCGCCACTTCATGTCCAAATAATTCTTTATACATTTATTCAATATAATATCAATATTCCTTTTCAATATCTGTATAGAGTAGAGTATACGGATTCATCAAAATTTCCATAATTAAAATAACTTTCCAAATAAACAACGTATGTAAAATGGTATACGGTTTAGAAAACAAACATATCCATGGAATGAGATTATGGATATTTAATATAAATACAATTTCAAATGAAAAGTGATCTCAAATGGGTAGTAGGTACACCACATAAGTATTATTAGGTGCACAATACAAAGTTAGTCACAACGAAAAGGTAGTTGAGACGAAGTCCCATACCACAATGTAATCAGTCGAATCATATGACCAGAACTTAATGAACATAAAATGAAAAATTAAATAACATGAATATAAATAGAATCATGTTATTATATATCAAAGGGCCATACAAATATACCAAATTCAAGGAATAAGTGGCCAACAATGAAAATCTCACAGAAATGAATGTGAGATGAGAAACCCCATACATTTTTGCTCGAGTGTGTTCTTCGTTTGTTTTAATGACCTGAATAATCAAATTTAGATTAATCAATTAATAATTAAAAAACCTCCTATACATGTAATTTATTTATTATAACCTTATTAGATTCATTCATGTCCCTTTTAATGGGTTTAAGAGGTTCAATTTTATTGTTTTGGAAGCATTTTCTTCCTTGGTTTTCATGATTCGTTTACTTGCTCTCATGAATGGAAGTTCATTTGAAAAGTGGAAAAATATCCAAAGTTGTTAATATATATTATTAGTGAAATTAAATAGATATAAATGATCTTATAATGATTATAGGTTATATACTTGAGGATGAATCATTAGTTAAAAGTTGTTTGATAAACGCTTGGATTTAGCTTGGCAGTTTTGTATACAATGAACTCGTTTTGTATTATTATTCCATATTATGAGTGTGTAAAGATTACAGAACATTAATGAGATTAAATACATATATTATGATTTGTTTCAACCATTAAAATGGTTTCATTTCCAGTAATGAAGGAGAAAGTGAAGAACAAAACTCTGTCATCCACAAAGGTTATAAATTGGAACCTCAAGGACGTTGATTTCACTTATAAAAATTAAATGGGGGAGTAAGAATATTGATGATGGTTATTCCATTAACATGATATAATTATAGTATATATATTATACTGGAGTTTTTCATAGTCATTTGTACATAGGAGGTGAGAAGAGAAAAATAAAAGAGATGATCTTGAAAATAAAAGAACAGTTGAGAGATCTCTTATGAAAATTTGGCAGCCTAACGGCGTCGCTTAAAATTTCATAAAATCAAATGATGAGAACAAAAGGGTATCTTAACATATTGAAATCAAAATTATAGTAATAATAATAAATAAAATCAAACACCAACATATGATAAACGAATTTCAAATAGCTAACATAAAAGAAGTGTCGACTTAAAGAAGAGAATGAAGGATTCCCTTACCTTGTAGAATAACTCCTAGATCTTAAAGGATGGGACCTTGGGGGCTTAGGGACACCTTTGGAGGACTCCTATAGAGGTAAAACCACCATAGATTCATGTATTAGGGATTTGGAATGAAAGAAAACGAATGGATGAGTGGGTATTTATAGAAAAAGACAGGTAATTTTTTAATAATTTCAAAGGGACACCTCATTAGTGGTTTTTGCCAAACCATGGGCTTGCACATGGTATTTGCCCATGGTTTTAGCCAATTAGGACACCTCATGTAATAAGTTACTATAAACAAGTCTATCATACTTTTATATTTAATTATTGCATCATTATGATCTCATTAAACTACCGAAAACTCAAAACTGTATTTTTACTATTCATGAAAAATTCATGTATTTTAGAAAAATCCCAAAAAATTACCCTAACCATTTTTCGATGTGCAGAATTCAAAAATGAACTCCATTTTTTTAAAATAATTTTATAAGTATTTTTAATTTAATTTATAAATAAAGTCATAGTTAATTCGAAAAATAACAATCTTAAAGGTGCAATTAGTTTTATTTCTCATTGAAAAATTAATTAAGATATCATTATCTTATTTCCTTAAGAAAATAAAATAATAATATTATTTACTATTCATAATTTTCATATTACTATTCATAAGGGTATGTTACTATTCACCAAAAATCAAGTTTGTTCTATACAAATCCAAATGACTTACTGATCACAACCCTAGATGACCATTTTTCGAAATTCAAAACATAGAAGTGGAAAATTTATATTTAATGGCTAGGTTTTGACTATCTCCTAAATAAACTTGCATTGTTTCAAAGGAACACACCAATTAATATAATATATTTAATATAAGCACTCCATAAAATTTTTGGGGTGTTATATTTAGGCTCGGTAGTCCCCACCTCCATAACACACATGTGGGATATTTTAGTTCAGGTGGTCCCCACCTCTATAACATCCACATGGGAGGTTTCAACAAATAAAAATGTTAAACATTTTTATTTTATTTTATTCTTACACGAAAAACACAAAAACTAACTTTCACCCTCGACCAATTGTCGTCGAGTTGAAAGTCTCCTTAAGCGGATACTGGTGCTACAAGTTCAACGGTGCCCTCAGATTTCAATTCTGAGAACCAGTTCAAAAGTTACAAAACCTACCTTCTTGTTTAATGAACGTACCCAAAAAAACTTCATAAATTCATTCTGGGCACTCCGGCCTCAGAATCACGTGCCGTAAATTTTTTCAGACTCATAAAATTCCCATATAATTAAAGAAAATTAAATGGAGATTCTGGGTCTTTACATTCTCCCCACCTCAGGGATTTGCATTCCCAAAAGCCACATCACAAAACTAGGAAAGCAAGTGGGGGTACTGAGCACGAATCTGAGCCTCCCGCTCCCATGTGCCTTCCTAGAGGTTCTCATGCTGCCAGAGAATGCTCACCAGAGGTATCGACCACCCACGAAGGACTTGCTCCTATCGATCCTTAGTCTCTATTGGAACCTTCGTAAAATTTTCCCCATCGTCGACGTCCAACTCGTTGTGGTCGATGATGTGAGAAGGTTCGTTCACGTATCTACTCAGGTGGGATACATGGAAGACGTCGTGCACTCGGTGCAACTAAGGGGGAAGTGCTAAGTGGTAATCCACCTCTCCAACTCTGCTGAGGACCTAGAAGGGTCCAATGAACCTCAGATATAACTTGTTGCCTCAGCCAAATCTCCATAAACCTCATCGGGGTGAGACCTGTAGAAAGACATGGTATCCATCCTCAAACTCCAGAGGTCTCCATATCCTATCAGCATAAGACTTCATCTAGCTCTATGTAGTCTTCATCCGCTCCTAGATGGTCTGAACTTTCTCTATGGTAGCCCTTACCATCTCTGGTCCCACGAGTGCTGACTCCCCTAGGTCAGTCCAGCACAAATGTGATCTACAAGGTTGTTTGTACAATGCCTCAAAAGGTGTCATCCCAATGGTGGAGTGATAGCTGTTGTTGTACGCAAACTCTACCAAGGGAAAGTGATCCTCCTAGCTGCGATCAAAGTCAAGGACGCAAGGACGTAACATGTCCTCGAGGGTATGAATGGTCCGCTCAGTCTGGCCATCCATCTAAGGATGGAAGGGGGTGCTCAAACGAAGCTCAGTCTCGAAAGCCTCTTACAACCCCTTCAATATCCAGGAAGTGAAATGTGTATCACAATCGGAGACAATCATCGAGGGTACTCCATGTAGCCGCACAATCTCATACACATAGAGGCGTCCCAATCTCTCTACTGAACCATGCTCTCTGATTGGTAGGAAGTATGCTGACATGGAGAGTTGGTCGATGATCACCAAGATAGAATCATGACCTCTGGATGTATATGGAAGTATTATCACGAATTCCATGGATATCCCATCCCAATTCCACTCTGGGACCTCTAAAGGCTAAACCAAACCGGCTGGTACCTAATGCTCTACCTTAACTTGCTGAAAAGTGAGGCACCGAGAGACAAACTCTGCTACTGCTTTATTCATTCCCGGCCACCAGTGCTATCATTGTAGATCCTGGTACATCTCCCCCACTCTTGGATGTACCTCTAGAGGGGATGTGTGGAACTCCCTCAAGACTTCCTCCCTAAGCGACATTGGTACCATGGTACATCCTCTGAAGAGAATGATATTCTCCCCACCTTCAGAAAATCCATTAGGTGCATGTTCTGTGGAAACCTGGGCATGTCGAGCCTCACAGTCAGTGTCCCCACACTGTGCCTCCCTTACTCGCTGAAGAAGTAGGGGAGTGACTATAAGAGACAGAAGAAAAGTTTCTCCATCCCGATCCACAAAGGATATCTGCAAAGTGGCCAGCTACTCTGTCGCCTCACCTAACAATTGTATACCAGATCTCTTGCTGATTGAATCTGCTACAAAATTCTCATTCCCAATAGTATAGACTATCTCAAAGTCATAGTCCTGGAGGAACTCAAGCCAACGTCACTGTCTCCAGTTCATGTCCTTCTGAGAGAAGATATACCCAAGACTCTTGTGATCAAAGTACACTATAAAACGCTTTCCCATCAAGTAATATCACCACATCTTCAAGGTGAAGACCACTATTGCTAACTCCATATCATGGTTAGTGTAGTTCTACTCATGTTGTCACATCTTTTGAGAACTATATATGATCACTGCTCCCTCCGACATCAGGACACATCCAAGCCCGGTCCCTGATGCATCACAGTAGACTACATACCCTATGCCCTCCTCTAGTAGCCTCAAGATGGGGAAACTAGTCAGCCTCTGCCTCAACTCCTGAAAACTCTGCTGGCATCTCTCTGACCAAACGAAGGGTTTCCACTTCTTCTTTAATGCTGATAGAGGTGCTGCAACTCTGGAGAAATCTGGCACAAATATTTGGTAGTATCCTGCCAAACCCAGGAAACTCCGTATAAGGACTCAGCCTTAAACCTTGCTTAATATTGAATTAAATGAATAATTCACATTGATGATATTTTCAGGTTTATAGTTTTAGAGAGTTAGTCCATAACTATTACATCTCAAAACATTAAAAAGTAGACACTTCTACACAGTTTCCATTTTTTTTACAAAACTTGAACTCTTAAAAAAAAGATTCATGTCTAGTTCCATGTTTAAGATAGCAAGACTTTTCCTTTATCCCATCCTTGACCCTATTCCACATTATGTCATGTGAAAAACATTTCAAAAACTTGGGATGAGCATAAAAAGCTCAATAAGGGATACACAAAGAAGGAAAACTGTTAGTTTTTCAAAACAATAAGTAAACCATGAATACTTTAACATAAGTAATACTTTTCACCTTTATGAAGTAGTAAATACTCTTCACTGAATAAAAGATAATTACATACCATTTTTGTAACCAAAAGATTACCATAAAACCCATATAAAGAACACAAAACGTATAAAGGTAACTTGGGACATAATCATACTTAAATGGAATAACCATACGGTCAACTTCCACACATATCACTAAATGGAATAGCCATACGGCCGACTTCCATACCCAATGAATTGGAGGTTATAACGTAACCACCCGTCCTGGTATTCACGGCACCACCCATCAAATGTCCAAGTACCGATATAAAATCATAACACATACAAAAAATATAAAGGAAAGAAAACATTTCCACATTTCAATCACAATATATCACTTAAATATATTGACATAACAAATCCATTTTCAAAACCATTTTCAATACCAAAAATACGTAAAAGAGTATAAGGTATTTATTTTCTTTTAAAAACAGTATGGCTTGTTGAGGAATCCAAAGATCGAATAATACCCACGGTGACGGAAAAGGTCGTTGTCACCGCGTACATTAAATTGAACATTATTTTTGTCGTTTAGTAAAACACTTCGTAGAAAAATATTCCTTTTGAATAAAAGTAAAAGTCAAACAGGTTTATACACCGTATAAAAGAAAGTTGTGTATAAAATAAAATATGCCTCAATGAAAGGAGATTGATATGAAGTCTCTTACCTTGTGTTCGACTTGACTCGGTCGTTCTTTAATATCCTGAATAATAAACTAAAGTTAATTTATATTTGATTAAGAACTTTTTTCAAGTTTATTATTCCTTTTATATCACTTATTACCATGTTATAAACATTATGTAATCATTTAAGTTAATAACTTTCGTTTTTTCGATATTTGGAACTTGAGTAAAAAATGAACACCTTATATTTACAAGTTGTCCATGTGGTCAATAGTCCATTATATATAGTATTATATTCATTATTTAGATATCATATATATCATATATATCCATTATATACATGTATTTATAATATTACATAACATTTAGAGGTAATAAATGAAATGCACCGTTCATAGAGACGGTAAGCCGTACATACGCATGAACGCTACTTTCATTTCTATTTCTTATTTTAATGGAAATAAAACATAATGATACATAATTATATTATAATTCTAGTATAATATCATATATAATATCATTAACAGTATCGTTTATACATCCCACATAAGGCATTAATGAGTCACATCACTTTAAGGGGGCGGTAGTCAGCACTTCCTCAAATGAGATTATCGTATTTACCCACCATGGAAACCATAAAGGCTTGATATAATTGGGAAGTACAGAAGAATAATGAAATCATAAACATAATATATATCATATATAAATACAGTTACATCATAATGGCCACCATGAGAGGCGGTAATATGTAATTGGACAATCATTGTTTCGTGAGGCGTTAGTTTTCCATCCACAGAAACATTATGTTCTTCATCCATTAGATTGAGGTGTGTGTAAGTGTAGTTAGAATCCTTCTTATAAAAACATTCTAGTATATTGAGGATACTGGTGTTGTTACAAAATAAAGAAATAATAATATTTTATGGGTTGTAGAAGTAAAATAAATGAAAATAATTTAAGAGAAATCGTTACCTTTAATTCGGGTAACTCATTTGGTTTGAACCAAATGGACTTCTGTAAGTACCTTCTACCTAAAGTAAGGATTCTAGGGGGATTAGAGGTATGTTGAGAGCTTAATTGGGCAGAGGTTGGATGATCCAAATGGCTTGAGAGGTGTGAGGAATTGGTTAGAAGTGGTTTCCTTTTATAAGGGAGAGGAGGGGCTCTTTAGGAAAGTGTGAAAGTATTATTTTATAATATAATGATATTTGGTTTATAATGGTCCAAAAATCATTATAGTCGAATATAAGATGATTCATGGTCGAAATAAAATCATCCAATAATAATTGGACATGTTTTGGATAATATTTTAAGCATTATAATCTTATTTATTTAAATCATTTATTAATGAGGTAAACATTGTATCATTATTATGTCATAAATAATTTAATTTATTTGTTATCCAAAAATTATAAAAAAATACCATGATATAGGAAATATTTTTAGACTTCCAATGAATATTTATAGTCAAAAATATTCCATATATAACACCATATAAAAATTAATTACTAAAATATTTTAGTTTATGTCTATTTTGCCTTTACATTAAATTAATTAGTCTAAATTGTCATTATCACTCCCAAGTGGCTCAAAGGGGTCCCAAAATCAACCCAAAGATGCCCATGGTCGTTAATGACTCAACCAATATGTTTTGGACAAGTGTTAAGGTAATTTTGAATTATTATAATATTCTTTTAACCTTGAATTACCTTATTTACCTTTAACCGCGGTAAATAAGTCAAAAGTTACTATTCACCAAAAAATATTTTCATCTTAATGAACCAAATTTTACTTCTTAATAACAACCATGTATGTCGTATTTTTGAAATTTAATTCACAGAAGTGGTAAAATTCCATTTAAATGAAAAAGTCCGTTTTTTAACTACCACTAAGTGGTGTCACTATTCATCAAAAATTGAAGTTTTTCAGGAAAAATACCAAAACATTCATCCTAAGCATTATTTGATATTCCAAATTCAAAATTGATGTCTATTTTTCCAAATTCAAAACATAGAAATGGAATTAATTAATTTAAAAATTGATTCTCATTGTTAAAATAAACAGCGTGTTTTTAAGAAACAATAACTATCAAAAGATTTATACTTGTTTATGTCCAATTTCAAAGTGAAATTAATTCCAATGACCAAAATTGGATTAAATGGTAAAAATATATTTCAATTTCACTTTAAAACCAACTAAAAAGATAATCTAACCATATAAATAAATTAGATTAAAAGGCACTTTTGAATTAAAATACAGTTTTTTCACTATTCATTAAAAAATAAACTTTATCAGAAAAATACCAAAAAATTACCCAAAGTAAAATTTGATGTTCCCATTCTAAAGAAGGATTATATTTGGTCAATTAAAATTTATTAAAGTGACCAAAACTATATTTAAAGAGGGTTCTCCATTAAAAGGCGGTAAATCAACATTTTAATGTAAATTATGCTTAAAATTAGATTCATTCATATTTTAAGCCTCTAACTTATTATTGGATAAATGTAAATACATTTAACAATAATGTATAATCATATTGTAGTTAGTTTCATTCATTCCCTCCAATACAATGGCTAGGAGTTAACTACAATTTAAAATAATAATATTATATTATTAGTTTGCACCGTAAGATTCCAAAGAAACTCGTTGTTGCGTATCGGGTACGCTATCGAATATAGCAACCAATTTAAAGTAAAATTAATATTTAATTCACAAATATTAATAAATATGAAATATGTCTTATTCTTTATTTACCTGGGATGTTACATCCTTCCCCCCTTTTGGGAATTGCATCCTCGCAATTTTTTATTCACTTATAAAAATAAGTGGGGGTATTTATCCCTCATAGCATTTTCAGATTCCCACGTTGCCTATTCAACCATATGGGTTTTCCACAAAACCTTTACCTGATGAATTAACTTATTCCACAACACATTCTCTCTATGTTCAATAATCTGGACTGGTTGTTCTTCATAAGAGAGATTCTCTTCCAACTGAACTACTTATGGGCTCAAAACATGAGATGGATATGGCATATAATTTCTCAACATCGAAACATGAAAAACATTGTGTACCTGGGATAAACATGGGGGTAAAGCCACTATGTATGCAACTAATCCAACTTTTTCCAAAATTTCATAAGGTCTAATGAACCTCGGACTCAACTTTCCCTTCTTACCAAAACGCATCACACTTTTCCATGGAGAAACTTTGAGAAAGACATAATCACCTACCTCAAAAGAAAGATCCTTCCTCAGGTTATCTGCATAACTTTTCTATCTGCTCTGAGCTGTTCTCATGTGCTTCTGAATCAACTGAACTCTCTCTGCCATCTCTTCTACCAATTCTGGTCCCATCAGCTTCCTTTCACCTATTTCATCCCAAAAAGCTGGAGTTCGACAATGCTTTCCATATAATGCCTCAAATGGAGCCATTTGTATACTGGAATGAAAATTGTTATTATATGAAAATTCAACCAAAGAAAGATGTTGGTCCCAACTTCCCTGGTAATCCATCGAGCAATCACATAACATATCCTCCAAGGTCTGAATTGTTCGTTCTGACTGCCCATCTGATTAAGGATGAAAAGTTGTACTAAAATTTAATTTAGTACCCAATGACTTCTGAAGGCCTTTCCAAAAGTTATAAGTGAACCTGGTATCCCGATCAGATACAATGGATAGGGGAACTCCATGAAACTTGACTATCTCTTTAATATATAACTGAGAAAGTTGATCTAGAGATAAAGTATCTCAAATAGGAAGGAAATGAGCATATTTAGTCAATAGATCAACTATAACCCATATTACATTATTACCTTGAGATGTCTTTGGTAATCCCACAATGAAGTCCATGGATATATTTTCCCATTTCCACTCTGGCACCAGTAAAGGCTGAAGCATTCCATTCGGTAACTGCCACTCTGCTTTAACTTGCTGACAAGTCAAACACTTCACAGTAAAATCAACAATATCTCTTTCCATTCCATCCCACCAGTAATACTCCCGAAGATCTCTGTATATCTTAGTACTTCTAGGATGAACTGAAAATGGGGAACTATGAGCTTCACATAATAACTCATTCTTCAACTGTGAATCACAAGGTACACATAATCTCTTTCCAAATCTCAAAACACAATCATTATAAATGTTAAATTCAGGAAACTTACCCTTCTGAACCAACTCTACCTTTTTCTACAACTCATTTTCTTCTTTCTACGCTTGCTTTATTCTGTCTGATAGAGATGATCTCACTAACACCTGAAACAAAACAGAATAATTTCCTGCACCAACAACTTCTATGCCAAAGTTCATCAAATCAAAAACCAAAGGATCTCATTCCAAACGTAGCATGGTTATTGAAGCATTACTTTTTTGAATCAAAGCATCATCCACTTTATTTACTTTTCCCGGATGGTAAAGAATCGTGCAATCATAATCCTTGATTAATTACAACCATATCCTCTGTCTCATGTTCAATTCTTTCTGAGTGAATATATACTTCAAACTTTTTTGATCAGTATATATTTCACACTTCACTCCATACAAATGATGCCTCCAAATTTTTAATGCAAACAAAACAACAGCTAATTCCAAATCATGTGTAGGGTAATTTAACTCATGAGGTTTCAACTGACGTGAAGCATAAGAAATTACCTGATCATTCTGCATTAGGACACATACCAGTCCTTTCAATGAAGCATCATTGTAGATAACAAACTCACCATTTCTGGAAGGCAGTGCCAAAACTGGAGCATTCACCAATCTTCTTTTCAATTCCTGAAAACAATCATCACATTCTTTTGTCCAGATGAACTTAATACCTTTTCGAGTTAACTTAGTCATTAGACTAGATAATCATGAAAAATTTTCAACAAACCTCCAGTAATAACCTGCCAAACCAATAAAACTACGAATCTCAGTTATATTTTTGGGTCTTGTACATTCTTCAACAACTTTGGTTTTAGCAGGATCAACAATTATGCCATTTTTTAAGACAATGTGTCCAAGGAATGAAGTTTGTTGTAACCAAAACTCACACTTGCTGAATTTCCCATAAAGTTTCTTTTCTTTTAATGTTTCCAAGACAGCCCTTAAATGAATTTCATATTTCTCTTGACTTTTGGAATAAACCAAAATATCATTAATGAACACAACCACAAACTTATCCAAGAACTCACAGAAAATTCTATTCATAAGATCCATGAATATAGCAGGTGCAGTGGTTAAACCAAAAGGCATAACTACAAATTCATAATGGTCATATCTAGTACGAAACGTGGTCTTCGGAATGTCTTATTCTTTTACTTTCAACTGATGGTACCCCGATCTCAAGTCAATCTTTGAAAAATACTAAGATCCCTAGAGATGATCAAACAAATCATCAATATGTGGCAAGGGATACTTATTCTTAATAGTGATGTTATTCAATGCTCTATAATCAAATAAAAGTCTCATTGAACCATCTTTCTTTTTAACAAACAAGACAGGTGCACCCCATGGTGATGTTCTAGGTCGAATGAAACCTTTATCTAATAACTCCTGCAATTTCTTCTTTAACTCTAAAAGTTCAATTTGAGTCATCCGATAAGGGGGTTTTGAAATTGGCTTAACATTAGGAACTAATTCAACTGTAAATTCAACATTCTGATCAGGTATAATACCAGGCAACTCATCAGGAAAAACGTCAAGGTAATCATTTACCACTGGTACATCATTAATCTGAATAGTTCCTTTGTTTTTGACAATATGTGCAAGGTAACATTCATTTCCATCTTTTACTAGTTTCTCAGCTACCTGATATGTTATCAAAATCAAGGGTTCATTTTTATATACAAACTGAAAATATTTCTTAAAAGAAACCACTTTAGCTCTGCAGTCAATCTTAGCATGATAAACAGAAAGCCAATACATGCCCAATATAACATCAAACTCTACTAAAGGAAAAACAATAAGGTTTGCAGGTATATTCTTTCTGCACACAAGAACAAGGATGTTCTTATGTTTTCTTTTTGTCTCAACATTTTCTCCAGGTGTTTTTACCATAAGTTCTGTATTCATATCTTGAGATGGAATTCCAAATTTACTAGAAAACTTCTTTGAAATGAAAGAGTGTGTAGACCCTGAATCAAACAACACATTGGAATAATCTGAATAAACAAACAGTGTACCTGATACTACTTCGTTTGATGGCCCAACATCTGCTGAAGTAGTTGCAAAGGATTTCACCACCCCTTTCTGCTTGTATTCTGGATGCTTTCCCTCAGTTGAGTTCTTCTCTGGACACTCGTTTTCATAATGACCCATTTCATTACACTTAAAAAATCTTACCGATGGTTTTTCATTCCTTGATTGATCATCTTCCTTACAGTTACGAGCAATATGACCAGACTTACCTCACCAAAATCACTTTCCCGAATTTGATAAACATTCTCTGGGATGCTTTTTACCACACTTCTCACAAGATGGATATTTAGTTTTTTTACCTCTAGGCTTATTTGATGAATTCTTCCCCTTTGCCTACCAACTGGACCTCTTATTCTGTTGTTTGTCAAAGAACACTTGATCATCGGCAAACTCCATTTCCACCTTCCCCGCACATCAAATAATTTTTTCATAACTTTTTAACTCACGTGAGGATAACACTCTTCAATATCGTGGCTTTAGTCCTGAGTAAAATTGATTTATCTTAATATCAAGATCTCTGATGAAATTTGGTGCATACCTTTCCAGTCGAGTGAACTTTGCTTCATAAGCAGCCACTGAGTCATCCTCCTACCTCAATTCTAGGAATTGTTTCTCCATCCTAAGACGAACCACCTTAGGAAAATATTTCTCAAGAAACATACCTTTGAATTATTCCCAAACAAGAGAATCAATCTCATCACTATCCCTGATATTTTTCACCATCGACCACCACTGATCAGCTTCACCTTCAAAACGGTAAACATCGAGACTAACCTTTTGATGTTCTGAACAACCCATGACATCAAAAATCTTTTCCAGTGATTTAATCCACCCTTCAGCTAGCACAAGGTCAGATGATCCCCTGAATGATGGGGGATGTTGCCTCATGAAATGATCCACAACTGACATGTTCCTCTATGGTATATCTGTCTGATCTCGTGCATGAATACCACCGTCATTTATTGCTTGAGTCAATTGTGCCATCACTGAAACAAACTGTTCTTTTCTGATTCCGACCATCTCAGGTTGCTGATTTGGAAGGTTGTCTTCCTCCTGATGTCGTCCCAACATAGCTTCCATGTTTCCTCTGCGTAAAACCAGTCTGAACATAGAAATATCTCAGGTTAAGCAACATGGTAATCTGTAAATTCTCTATGATTTCAATATTAACATAAATTACTTTAGGGACATTAATTTAACAATACCATAACTCCTAAAGTTATCTAAACTGGCCTCTGATACCAACTATAAGTACATGGCCTTAAACCTTGCTTAATATTGAATTAAATGAATAATTCACTTTGAGGATCCTTTCAGGTTTAGAGTTTTAGAGAGTTAGGCCATAACTATTATATCTCAAAAGATTACAAAGTATACACTTCTACATAGTTTCCATTTTTTTTACAAAACATGAACTCTTAAAAAAATAGTCATGTCTAGTTCCATGTTTAAGACAACAATACTTTTCCTTGATCCCATCTTTGACCCTATTCCACTTTATGTCCTGTGAAAAACATTTCCAAAAACTTGGGATTAGCATAAAAATCTCAGTAAGGGATACACAAAGAAGGAAAAATGTTAGTTTTTTAAAACAATAAGTAAACCATGAATACTTTAACATAAGTAATAATTTTCACCTTTATGAAGTAGTAAATACTCTTCACTGAATAAAAGATCATTACATACCATTTTTGTAACCAAAAGATTACCATAAGACCCATATAAAGAACACATAACGTATAAAGGTAACTTGGGACATAATCATACTTAAATAGAATAACTATACAGTCGACTTCCACACATATCACTAAATGGAATATCCATACGGCCGAATTCCATACCCAATGCATTGGAGGTTATAACGTAACCACCTGTCCTGGTATTCACGGCATCACCCGTCATTTGGTTTATCACCTAACCACCCGTCAAATGTCCAAGTACCAATATAAAATCATAACACATACAACAAATATAAAGGAAAGAAAACATTTCCACATTTCAATCATAATATACCACTTAAATATATTAACATAACAAATCCATTTTCAAAACCATTTTCAATACCAAAAATACGTAAAAGAGTATAAGGTATTTATTTTCTTTTAAAAACATTACGGCTTGTTGAGGAAGCCAAAGATCAAATAATACTCGCAGCGGTGGAAAAGGTTGTTGTCACCGCGTACGTTAAAAGGAACATTATTTTTGTCGTTTAGTAAAACACTTCATAGAAAAATATTCCTTTTGAATAAAAGTAAAATTCAAACGTGTTTATACACCGTATAAAAGAAAGTTATGTATAAAAGAAAATATGCCTCAATAAAATGAGATTGAGACGAAGTCCCTTACCTCGTGTCCGACTTGACTCGATCGTTCTTTAATATCCTGAATAATAAACTAAAGTTACTTTATACTTTATTAAGAACCTTTTTCAAGTTTATTATTCCTTTTATATCACTTATTACCATGTTATAAACATTATGTAATCATTTAAGTTAATAACTTTCGTTTTGTCGATATTTGGAACTTGAGTAAAAAATGAACACCTTATATTTACAAGTTGTCCATGTGGTCAATAGTCCATTATATCCAGAATGATATTCATGATTTATATATCATATATATCCAGTATATACATCTATTTATAATATTACATAACATTTAGAGGTAATAAATGAAATGCACCGTTCATGGATACGGTAAGCTGTACGTACGCATGAACGCTACTTTCATTTCTATTTCTTATTTTAATGGAAATAAAACATAATTATACATAAGTATATTATAATTCTAGTATAATATCATATATAATATCATTAACACTATCCTTTATACATCCCACATAAGGCATTAACGAGTCACATCACTTTAAGGGGGCGGTAGTTCGCACTTCCTC
Organism: Viscum album; assembly: GCA_963277665.1. Taxonomy (NCBI): domain Eukaryota; kingdom Viridiplantae; phylum Streptophyta; class Magnoliopsida; order Santalales; family Viscaceae; genus Viscum; species Viscum album. Next base: position 155,325,753 of record OY728145.1, read on the forward strand.
AAATGAGATTATCGTATTTACCCATTATGGAAACCATAAATGCTTGATATAATTTGGAAGTACAGAAGCATAATGAAATAATAAAAATAATATATATCATATATAAATACATTTCCATAATAATGGCCACCATGAGAGGTGGTAATATGTAATTGAACAATCATCATTTCGTGAGGCGTTAGTTTGTCATCCATAGAAACATTATGTTCTTCATCCATTAGAGGGAGGTGTGTGTAAGTGTAGTTCTAATCCTCCTTATAACAACATTATAGTATATTTAGGATACTGGTGTTATTAAAAAAGAAATAAATAAAAAGGTTTTAGGGGTTTTAGAAGTAAAATAAATGAAAATAATTTAAGAGAAACAGTTACCTTTAATTTGTGTAACTCCTTTGGTTTGAACCAAATGGACTTCTTGAAGTGCCTTCTGCCTAAAGTAAGGCTTCTAGGGGAATAAGAGGGATGTTGGGAGCTTAATTGGGTAGATTTTGGACGAGCCAAGTGGATTTAAAGGTGTGAGGAATTGGTTATAAGTGGTCTCCTTTTATAAGGGAGGGGAGGGGCTCTTTAGGAAAGTGTGAAAGTATTATTTTATAATATAATGATATTCAGTTTCTAATAGTCCAAAATCATTATAGTCAAATATAAGATGAGTCATGGTCGAAATAAAATCATACAATCATAATTGGACATGTTTTGGATAATATTTTAAGCATTATAATCTTATTTATTTAAATCATTTATTAATGAGGTAAACACTGCATCATTATTATGTCATAAATAATTTAATTTATTTGTTGTCTAAAAATTATAAAACAAATACCATGATATAGGAAATATTTTTAGATTTCCAATGAATATTTATAGTAAAAAATATTCCTTATATAACACCATATAAAAATTAATTACTAAAATATTTTAGTTTATGTTTATTTTTCCTTTACATTAAATTAATTAGTCTAAATTGTCATTATCACTCCCAAGTGGCTCAAAGGGGACCCAAAATCGACCCAAAGATTCCCATGGTCATTAATGACTCAACCAATAAGGTTTGGACAAGTGTTAAGGTAATTTTGAATTATTATAATATTCTTTTAACCTTGATTTACCTTATTTACCTTTAACCGCAGTAAATAAAAGTCAAAAGTTACTATTCACCAAAAATTATTTTCATCTTAATGAACCACATTTTACTTCTTGATAACAACCATGTATATTGGATTTTTGAAATTCAATTCACAGAAGTGGTGAAATTTCATTTAAATGAAAAAGTCAGGTTTTTAACTACCACTAAGTGGTGTCACTATTCATCAAAAATTGAAGTTTTTCAGAAAAATACAAAAAAATCAGCCTAAGCATTATTTGATATTCTGAATTAAAAATTGATGTCTATTTTTTCAAATTCAAAATATAGAAGTGGCATTAATTAATTTATAAATTAATTCCCGTTGTTAAAACAAATAGCGTGTTTTTAAGAAACAATAACTATCAAAAGATTGATACTTGTTTATGTCCAATTTCAAAGTGAAATTAATTCCAATGACCAACATTGGATTAAATGGTAAAAATATATTTCAATTTCACTTTAAAACCAACTAAAAAGATAATCTAACCATATAAATAAATTATATTAAAAGGCACTTTTGAATTAAAATACAATATTTTTCACTATTCATTAAAAAATGAACTTTATCAGAAAAATACCAAAAAATTACCCAAAGTAAAATTTGATGTCCCCATTCTAAAGAAGGATTATATTTGGTCAATTACAACGTATTAAAGTGACCAAAACTATATTTAAATAGGGTTCTCCATTAAAAGGTGGTAAATCGGCCTTTTAATGTAAATTGTGCTTAAAATTAGATTCATTCATATTTTAAGCCTCTAAATTATTATTGGATAAATGTAAATACATTTAAAAATCATGTATAATCATATTGTAGATAGTTTCATTCATTCCCTACAATACAACAGCTAAGAGTTAACTACAATTTAAAATAATAATATTATATTATTAGTTTGCAACGTAAGATTCCAAAGAAACCCGTTGTTGCATATCGGGTACGCTATCGAACATAGAAAACCCTTTAAAGTAAAATTAATATTTAATTCACAAATATTAATAAATATGAAATATGTCTTATTCTTCATTTACCTGGGATGTTACACTCTGTATCTCTGTCACACTCCTGGGTGGCTCCCAAGAAAGTACAGCCTCAATCTTCACTAGATCCACTGCAACTCCAGCCATCAAGATGACATGTCCTAGGAAGTGAACCTATCTGATCTAGAACTCACACTTCGAGAGCTTAATATAAGCTGGTTCTCTTGGAGTGTATCCAGAACTATTTGCAAATAATAGGCATGCTCTTCCTCAATAGCTGAGTAGATCAGAATGTCATCAATGAAGACCACCACAAAGTGATCAAGGTATGGCTAAAATATCTCATTCATGAGTCCCGTGAACACTGCTGGAGTGTTAGTTACGCCGAATAGCATAACTAAGAACTCGTAATGGCCATACCGACATCTGAAAGTTGTCTTCTGCACATCCTCATCTCACACTCTGAGTTGGTGATAGCCTGATCTGAGGTCTATCTTCGAGAACCACTGTGATCCCTTCAACTGATCAAAGAGTTCGTCAATCCTCAGGAGTGGGTACATGTTCTTCATGGTCACCTGGTTTAGAAGCCGATAGTCGACACAAAGTCTCAAGCTCCCATTCGCCTTCTTGGCGAACAAAATCGGGGCTTCCCAAGGGGAAACACTGGGCTGAATGAACCCTTTCCCCTGTAATTCCTCCATCTATACCTGCATCTCATGAAGCTCCGCAGGAGCCATCCGATACACTGGTGTAGATATCAGTGCCATCCTGGGGTACAATTCAATGTAAAAGTCCACCTATCTGTGAAGAGGTAGACCCAAAACATCATAAGGGAAGACATTCGCGTACTGGTCCACCACTACATGATATCTCAGGCTATCCACATCAACCACTCTGAGGGTAAGGCTATCCAACTGATGAGTGATCGGCTGCACTCTCCTTTGGGTAAGTCTATCCTGTGCTGCAAAGGCTCCCTTCTCACCGGTGAAGGTAAACCTGGTCCCATCCATGCGGACACACCAAAATTTGCGCCTAATACAGTCAATCAGAGCATGGACTATAGATAACCAGTCCATACCCAAGATGATGTCTTAAGGCCTCAATGCCGCTACTAGGAGATCCCATCTGAAGCTCTTGCCTCCTAGATTAAGCTCACACTGCTGGTACCACTGTGTAATCATCGAATTCGCTCCCGTAGGAGTCTCTAGCCGTAAGGATCGAGCCAATGGATCAGTCGAAATCTCTGAGCTCTGAACGAGGGTAGTGGAAATAAAAGAATGACTGGAACCTGTGTCTATAAGTACTACAGATAAGGTGGAGTAGACACAGATCGTACCTCATATCATCTCTGGAGCGCCGTGATCATAGGCCTCTGCTGTCTGGAGCTGAGCTCACCCCTGTCATCCTGCTCCCTATGGTCGGGGTGGACCTCCTAATGGTGGTGGCGGTAACATCTTGAATCATAGCCCACTGCCAGTTGCACGGCCAGCTCCTCTACCACATCCGTCTGCTCCCTACGGACCTCCTCGATCGAACCCGCTACCACAAAACTGGGCAACGCAAGCGCCTGCCTTTATCAGCGCTAACAGAAAAGCGCTGATAAAGTGGTGGGCCTTTATTAGTGCTAAAAAGCGCTGATAAAGGACCCCTTTATCAGCACTTTAAATATCCCTTTATCAGCACTTTTATTAGCACTTATAAATGTTACATTTATCAGTGTTTTTCTTAGCGCTGATAATATTTATTGTATACATTAAATAAAAAACACATGTTATAACAATATATATATATATATATAATTAAATAATTATAATATTAATACTCAATATATTTATTAGATTTATTAATTCATTATATATTTATTAGATTTATTAATTCATTATATATTTATTAGATTTATTAATTCATTATACTTATAAGATTTATTAATTCATTATATTTATTATATTTATTAATTCATTATATTTATTAGATTTATTAATTCATTATATTTAATATATATATTTATTATATTTTCTTTATATTTAATGTATTTGTTTTATTTATAAATATATAATGCGTTCTAATATATATTTATAATTGAAATTATTGAATATGTGTGTGTTTTCCAATGAATTGGGGTCAATGAATATCATACATGCGTGTATATATATGTGTTTTCCAATGAATATATCATACATGCGTATATATATGTGCATATTGAATAATGTTCATTTATAGATTATAATTCATTATGTTACCCATATAATATATATGTTATAAAAAATGTACACTTATAATTAAAATTAAATTATATTTAAAAAATAAATATATATTTTATTATATTTTCAATGATATATATATATAAATATACCTTTCAAATAATTTTATAAGTATAAATAGAGATGTATATATATTTAGAGTAAAATAAATATATAATAATATAAAGAAACTCTTAAATTGATACATTTATCAGCACTTTTATTAGCGCTGATAAACTACGTATTTATCAGCGCTAAAGAACCGTTGATAAAGTCTTACCTTTATCAGCGCTACAAAAGCGCTGATAATGGTGGTATTTATCAGCGCTTTTCATTTTAGCGCTGATAAATATACCCTTTATCAGTGCTTTTTTACTAGCGCTGATAAAGTTCCACATGGGATTTATAAAATCCAACGAGTCCTCTTCCTCCTCCCCGCACCCTGTCAAGCTTTCACGGAATCCCTCCTCTGTGTCACTTCCTCCTCTCCGCCGCTGCCGCCGCCTCCTTCTCCTCCTCCTCCGCTGTGGCCGCCGCCTCCTCCTCCTTCGGCGCCTACTTCTCCTCCTCCACCGCGGCTTCACCTCTTCCTCCTCCTCCTGCGTCGCCGCCTCCTCTCTGTCGCTGCTCTTCATCCTCCTCCACCTCCACCATGGCCTCCTCCTCCTCCTCCTCCACCGGCACCTCCTCCTCCTCCTCCTTCGCCTACTCCGCTGCCTCCTCTCCACCGCGGCTCCTCCTGCTCCTCCACCACTATGGCCTCGTCCTCCTCCTCCTCCTCCTCCACTGCCTCTACTGCCTCCGAGCTGCCTCTAAGCTGCCTTTGTTGCCTCCGCTGGCTCTGTGCTGCCTCCACGCTACCTCTGGTGCCTCTACTGTCGACGCCTCCTTCTCCTCCGCCACTGGGTCCTCCTCCTTAAGGTGAGTAAAATTGAATTTGCATGAATTAATTATGTTTTCATTTATTATCAATATTGAGATTAATTATTATTTGGCGTGATTCTTGTGTGTGATGCTTGTGTGTGTGACACATGTATACGTGGTTGGTTACTTGTTTGATCTTGATTAGCTCTCCCCACTTATGGTGGGTTTACTTGTGAATTGATATTTTTGAGTGGGTTTTGGTGCCTTTTATGTTTTTGGTTCATTGTGTGAACCCTTGTGGTTAATTATAATTCCCCTTGTGTTTATTTAATTAGAATTTTTTGTATTATTTTGGCCTCCATAAGAGAACTATTGGATGTAGGCATATTCATATGTGCACAGGGTGAAAATACGGATTGGTACACAAATGATAATGGCTTTATAAAATGATGCTCACTTTAAACCCTGGATTTAAAAACAAATTCCCTCCTTTCCTCCTTATTTTCCTTACCCCTCCTCCTTTCAAATGGTTCTTATAAAACCCCAATGTTTCAAAAATGGATCCATGGTTCCCAAATTTCAAATTTAGTTTCAAATGTGTTCCCTAAATCTAGGTATGTTTGGCTTCTTGAGGTGTGGTTTGGTTTCTAAATGGCATAAAGTCCCGTTTGGAATCTTCAGAGCTTACATGGTGTTTTCCCCTTGGTTTTGAAAATGGAATTTGATTTGTAAATTTTAAAGATCTATTGGTGTTTTGTGGTGTTTTGGAAATTGGTTTTGAAACTCATTTGATGTATAGGCCCGGTTGGCACTTGTGTTTTTTTGGTTTATATCGTGCTTGTGATGGACTCTTCATTCTCTGATATACTACTATAATGGAGCATCAATGTTGGTTGTTTACTATGGAGGTACACCATATGTCGGCAGGTGAGTCTAAACCTAGTAATTCTAGGGATTTCTTCTAGGTGTGTTTAGGTAATTATAATGATTACCTATCTATATGTTCTTCTTTATTTTTCTACACTTTGGTTATCTAGTTTTCTAGTATTTTTCTACTTTTATTGTTTCAATTAATTTCATCATGGCTCTTTGATCACATTGTTTGGATTCTTATATTGAATTTTGAATTCATTTTTTAAACTATATATCTATTTTAAAAAGGGAAGTCGTGATTTGTTTTGAAAATGGATTTTCTAAAAAATATGTGTTGGTTCTTTAAATGTTAAAAACATATTTTATAAATGTATTTCAAACTAGTGTTTTTGTATTATTTCAGGAAAGGTAATGTATGGATTTTGGGGTTCTTACCTACTAAGTTGTTTTATGCTCACACCCTACTTGTGACACTCGGCATTAGTAGACCCAAGTTATTTTTAGGTTTGGGTTTCTTGTTTAGGTTTCCTTTAAAGCAGGTTGGTCTTATAGTTAGTGGTAACCCAATGGTCATGAGGATATCGGGTTGGGTTCTGATTTATTCTATCTCTGTTTTTAGTTTATTTTTTGTTCAGTTGACACTGTATATGGATCAAGTTTATGTATTCTTTATGTTCTATTCTTATGGATCCTCATGGTTTTGTTGTGTGCTCTATTTGGTTTATATATATCCCCATTTCTATATCTCACATCATATTATCATACCATGACTCTTATATATCCTTAAGAGGGTGTTCCTCATCATACGTGATATATAAAACTATATGATCCATCTTCTTTAGGCCTAAGACTCTAATAAAATAACTTTATAAAACCTAACTAGGCTATAAAAAACTCATACCAAACCTAATCCTTTCATAAACACAACTACTCCATGGAGACATAATCTCTGGATGATCACAAAATCACAAACATTCAATAGAACCCTCACTCTATCTCTTGGTGGATCAAAAACACCCTATTTATTTACCTTGGTTGCTCTTGATTTTTATCCCGTTCACTGGAACACATATACTCATGCATGGATGCACAATCATACATAAATTGGAACATGGTTTTGTATTATAGGGTCCACCTACATCAAAAAATAGAGTAACCCCCTCACCAAGATCAACTCATCTTCAACCAAGACTATACATGCCTTATCTAATCTTGTACCAATTATTGAGACCCAATCTCAAGGCACAATTCCCAAATAATTAATTATAGAAAGTTATAATTAATTATTCACCTTAATATCATTAGGAATAATATTTTAAAAACTCACTGGGAAACACAACACCACCTAAACCACACAAAACGTGGTGCGTTCATCATACAAGGATAACCTCTAGCCAATACAATCAAAATCTACATCATCTGAATTGATTTGAAGATGATATAGTGAAATCATCACACAAATCCTAGTTAAAATCATCCCAAATCATAGGGAAATAAAGGATAATAATAATGGAGGATGTATGAGGGAAAAACTCACTAACATTCTATAAAAAACTCCCAAGAACCACCCCTCATCATGGGGGATCGAAGAGAGGAATAGATTGGATGAATCCTAAGAACCACCCAAGATTTGCTATTAATGAGCACGCCCCCCACCATTTTTGAAGTATCTAGTTTTTTATCTAAATTATACTCATATTCCTTCTCCCCTAACCTATATACGCATCCTATGGATTTCAAATAGGATGAATATAAATAATGGATGAATGTCAATCAGTTGATAAAAGAGTATGGAGAAGGCGTGAAAGAGTTTATCAAGTTTGCAAAAGATCATGCATGTGACTCTTCTCAAATCCTTTGTTTGTGTTTATGTTGTTGTTATTCAAAACAAATTAGTCCAAAGGAGTTGGAAGAACACTTGATCTGTCATGGAATAGATCAGAGTTATACATGTTGGAATAAACACAGGGAAACAATGAATGTAGGTAGTGACTAGGATGACACTGCGTTTTATGGATCATCTGATATGATTACAAACATGAACAATGAAGATGACTGTATGAAGGATGTGATTACAGATGTGAATGATGATGAAGATCATATTGAGGAAATGAAAAGGACCATCGAAGATGAATTTTGTGATTTCCCAAAATTGTTTGAGAAGTTAAAAAGTTGTGCAAAGATGCCATTGTATGCTAGTTGCACTAAATATACAGTATTGTCAGCCGTACTGAAGCTGTATAATTTGAAAGCAGACAACGGGTGGCGTGAGGCCAGTTTTACGAAACTACTTGCTCTCATGAATGACATGCTCCCAGAAGACAATGAGCTCCCGATCCGAACATACGATGCCAAACGAATGCTACGCTCGATGGGTATGATCTCTAAAAGAATACAGGCCTGCCCAAATGAGTGTATACTGTTTCGCAAGGACCACAAATCACTTAAAGAATGCCCAAAGTGTGGTGCTTCTCGATACAAGAAAGATGAATCCAGTCCTACTAAAGTTGTATGGTACTTTCCAATCATTCCAAGGTTTAGGCGCCTATATGGAAGTGAGGAGACTGAAGAACAATTAACATGGCATGCAGATACAAGAATTAAATATGGGATACTACGTCACCTGGCAGATTCTCCTCAGTGGAAGAGAATCGATCATGAGTATCCTGAATTTGGAAACGAGTTGAGAAACCTTCGTCTTGCGTTATCTACAGATGGAGTGAATCCTTTTGGTTTTCAAAGTAACAGTCATAGTACATGGTCGGTTATGTTGATAAATTATAACTTACCACCGTGGTTATGCATGAAACGAAAATACATCATGTTTTCTATGCTTATATCAGGACCAAAACAACCGAGTAATGATATTGATGTTTATTTAGATCCATTGATTGAAGATTTAAAATTATTGTGGGATTCAGGTGTTACATTTTATGATGCTTACATAAAGGAAGATTTCACTTTGAGTGACATGTTGTATGGGATGATAAATGACTTCCCTATTTAGAAACGAATGGGCAGCATACCTGATGGAAGAATGTAAACAAATAGGCCAATGAAGGTGAATTCCTAATACTTATGTTATCTTTAAATGGTCATTGATATCTCCCTTTTTTACACTTATTGAGCATCTATGATCTCCCTTTCTTATGTTTAATATCCTTATATTAGTGAATTCCTACTACTCAGTTTGAAATTGACATTAACTTTAGCAAACAACACAAGTGACATACGGAAAACCGAGCAAACGCATTCGGATTGTTTTGATACTTTAGGACAATGATCCATTAGTCATTTGTGATGTGTACGAATCAACCGTACCTAAATCTGATGCACAGTGTGACCGGCATGGCTAATAGTGTCTGATATCAGTTTGAAATTGAGATAAACTTTAGAAAACAACACAAGTGACATACAGAAAACTGAGCAAACACGTTCGGATTGTTTTGATACTTTAGGACAACGATCCATGAGTCATTTTTGACGTGTAAGAATCGACCGCACCTCAATATGATGCACGGTGTGACCGGCATGGCTAAACGTGTCTGATATCAGTTTCCAATTGAGATAAACTTTAGAAAACAACACAAGTGACATACGGAAATCTGAGAAAACACATTCGTATTGTTTTGATACTTTAGTAAAATTATCCATTAGTCATTTGTGATGTGTAATAATTGACCGCACCTCAATTCGATGCACGATGTGATCGGTATGGATAAAAGTGTCTGATATCAGTTTCAAATTGAGATAAACTTTAGAAAACAACACTAATGACATACGGAATATTGAGAAAATGCGTTCAGATTGTTTTGATACTTTAGGACAATGATCCATGAGTAATTTTTGACATGTATGAATTGACTGCACATTAATCCAAAGCACAGTGTGACCGGCATGGCTAAACGTGTCTGATATCAGTTTCCAATTGAGATAAACTTTAGAAAACAACACTACTGACATACGGAATACCAAGAAAATGCATCCGGATTGTTTTGATACTTTAGTAAAACGATCAATGATTCATTTTTGACATGTACGAATTGACCGCACCTCAATCTGACACACGGTGTGACCGGTATGGCTAAAAGTGTCTGATATCAGTTTCAAATTGAGATAAACTTTAGAAAAAAACACTACTGACATATAGAATACTGATAAAATGAATTCGGATTGTTTTAATACTTTAGGACAATGATCCATGAGTCATTTGTGACGTGTACAAATTGACCACACCTCAATATGACACACAGTGTGACCGGTATGGCTAAAAGTGTCTGATATCAGTTTCAAATTGAGATAAACTTTATAAAACAACACTACTGACATACGGAATACCGAGTAAATGTGTTCGGATTATTTTTATTGTTTAGTAAAACGATCCATGAGTCATTTTTGATGTTTACGAATCAACCGCACCTCAATCCAACGCACGGTGTGACCGGTATGGCTAAAAGTGTCTGATATCAGTTTGAAATTGACATAAACTTTAGAAAACAACACAAGTGACATACGGAAAACCAAGAAAACACATTCGGATTGTTTTGATAATTTAGGAAAACGATCCATGAGTCATTTGTGACATGTACGAATTGACCGCACCTCAATCCGACACACGGTGTGACCGGTATGGCTAAAAGTGTATGATATCAGTTTCAAATTGAGATAAACTTTCGAAAACAACAATACTAACATACGGAATACTGAGAAAACGCATTCATATTGTTTTAATACTTTAGGACAATGATCCATGAGTCATTTTTGACGTGTACGAATTGACCGCACCTCAATCCGACGCATGGTGTGACCGGTATGGCTAAAAGTGTTAGATATCAGTTTGAAATTGACATAAACTTTAGAAAACAACACAAGTGACATAAGAAAAACTGAGAAAACGTGTTCGGATTGTTTTGATACTTTAGGAAAATGATCCATGTGTCATTTTTGACATGTACGAATCGACCACACCTCAATCTGACGCACGGTGTGACCGGTATGGCTAAAAGTGTCTGATATCAGTTTCAAATTGAGATAAACTTTAGAAAACAACACTACTGACATACGAAATACTGAGCAAACACATTTGGATTGTTTTGATACTTTAGGAAAACAATCCATGAGTCATTTTTGATGTGTAAAATCGACCGCACCTCAATCCGACGCACGGTGTGACCGGTATGGCTAAAAGTGTCTGATATCAGTTTGAAACTGACATAAACTTCAGAAAACAACACAAGTGACATACGGCAAACTGAGAAAAATTGTTCGGATTGTTTTGATACTTTAGGTAAATGATCCATGAGTCATTTTTGATCTGTAAGAATTGACCACACCTCAATCCGACACACGGTGTGACCGGTATGGCTAAAAGTGTTTGATATCTGTTTCAAATTGAGATAAACTTTAGAAAACAACACTACTGACATACGGAATACCGAGAAAACGCATTTGGATTGTTTTGATACTTTAGGAAAATGATCCATGAGTCATTTTTGATGTGTAAAAATCAAACGCACCTCAATCCGATGCACGGTGTGACCAGTATGGCTAAAAGTGTCTGATATCAGTTTGAAATTGACATAAACTTTAGAAAACAACACAAGTGACAAACAGAAAACCAAGCAAACACATTCAGATTGTTTTGATACTTTAGTAAAATGATCCATGAGTCATTTGTGACGTGTAAAAATTGACCGCACCTCAATACGATGCATGGTGTGACCGGTATGGCTAAAAGTGTCTGATATCAGTTTCAAACTGAGATAAACTTTAGAAAACAACACTACTGACATACAGAATACCAAGAAAACGCATTCATATTATTTTGATACTTTAGGAAAACAATCCATGAGTCATTTTTGATGTGTACAAATCGACCGCACCTCAATCTGATGCACGGTGTGACCAGTATGTCTAAAAGTGTCTGATATCAGTTTGAAATTGACATAAACTTTAGAAAACAACACATGTGACATACGAAAAACCAAGAAAACACGTTCGGATTGTTTTGATACTTTAGGACAATGATCCATGATTCATTTTTTGACGTGTACGAATTGACCGCACCTTAATATGATGCACGGTGTGACCAATATGGTTAAAAGTGTCTGATATCAGTTTCAAATTGACATAAACTTTAGAAAACAACACTACTGACATACAGAATACCGAGCAAACGCGTTCAGATTGTTTTAAAACTTTAGAAAATAATCCATGAGTCATTTTTGACGTGTACGAATTGCCCGCACCTCAATCTGACACATGGTGTGACCGGTAAATCTTTTCATTAGATAAAGAATCAGTATTTATTAAATGAGATAAATCATCCAAAAACATATTGATTTTACATTATTCCCTTTCATTGTTATTATAATGAAAACATTTGAGTTTAAAATTTCATATTTTATTTTCACATTTCCATATTAATGTATTCTTTCATATTACTATTTTAATTTATTTCATTATTTCATTACTAACATAATATTTGTTTTCTTATATAGGTGAATTTTTTTTCCTCGAGTTCGGATGCTTTGTTCGGCAACAAATACTATGGACAACAATTTTTGAGAGCGGATCACGAATATCAAATGATTAAACATGAATGTTTGTAACTGTTGTTGAATAATTGTAATTGTAACCATGTAAAACAATGTTTGAAATGTATATAGCAGTGTGTGTTTTTGTATTCATGATGTTAAGTAAATGTATATACCGTTGTCTGTCAAAATATTGTGTGCGGTGCTATTTTGTGCAGGTGTGCATGTGCTACTTTGTGCAGGTATTCTGGTTTGTGTAGGTGTGCAGGTGTTCAGGTTCTGTTTTGCAGGTGCATGCGATGGTGCCTTTATCAGCGCTTTTTTGAGCGCTGATAAAGGACACCTTTAACAGCGCTAGAAGAGTGCTGATAAAGGACCCACTTTATCAGTTCTCTGAAAAGCACTGATAAAGGGGTTCCTTTATCAGCACTTTTTTTAGCGCAAATAAAGGTCGCCTATATGAGCGCTTTTCAGAGCGCTAATAAGGGACCCCCCCCCCCTTTATCTACACCAGCATTAACAACATTTTTCTAGCGCTGTTAATGTCAGTTTTTAGCGCTGATAAAAAGGACAAGTTGTAGTAGTGACCTTTATCTCTTCCTGGGCGGTCCCTCGAGCATCTGTTTATCATTCGTATGGCGGGTCGGGCAGTCATGAGCCATGTGACCCTACCTGCCGCATGTGAAACACTGCATATTCCTCGCAGGACTAGCTTTGTCTTTAGTACCCTGCACAACCGATCCTGAGTCATGCAGTCATCCACCAATTGGTCTATTCCTCTTGGACCTCTATGAAATCTATCTACTGCCGGATGCAGAAGACTCCACTACATGACGTTTGGTGGTGGGTCTCACTGCTGGAAACTGCTCAGTAAAAAAAACACTCCACTAAGAGGGCTCTCTCTAACACCCTCTCCTGCGTCGGGATGTTAAGAGAAATCATCGAAGCCCTAATCTCTTGCATGAGCCCCTGCTTTAAGGTTCATGCCCTAAATAATGGGTCCCACACCATATCAGTGGAGTAGCGTGAGATTTCAGTGAACCTCACTGAGTACTGAACCACAGTCATGCTGCTCTGCTGTAGATGAAGAATCTCATGTATGAGCACTGCGCGAACAGTCGCTGGGACAAACTCTGCCCGAAACAGGCTCTCGATGTCTGTCCAGAGAAGCATCACCTCATCGTGAACTTAGAGAATCAAGATCCACCATCTGCCTGCTGCTGCTTATAGAAGAATGGTGTCAAGGATCACCATGAGATCAGCTGGTGTCCCTAACAGTCGAAAAACTCTCACCACGGCCTCCAGCAAATCCTTAGCCACCTGTGGGTCCATCTCTCCCCTAAACCTAGGTGGCCTCTGGTACTAAAACTCGTGCAACGCGCTCAAGCGGCGTGAACCCTCTGCTGCTGGGGGTGGTGGCATCAGTGGCCCAATGGGTAATGTTACCGCTAGTGCCTCCGCTGGTGCCTCTACGGGAAGAGGGCCCTACACCAAGGACTCGTCGCTCGGTGGGCTATTAGTGCGTACTACATTTGGAACCCTAGCTGGATGTCTGTGTGGAGGCATCCTGAAAATAAATAGGTGTGCCACGGTCAATAATTTATACATGGTGAGCTGAATCAAAGAGTTCACAAAGAAGACTCTTGAAAACACACACACAATCAGTGTTTTCGTGCACTGAGTCAGAAATCAGAAGTCAGGGTCCTGGTGTATCAATACGTTGGTCGCCGCACCAACACTAGATTCCCTAAACTCAAAACCACACTCACTACACTTAACACTATTGTAGTTAAAAAGATCAGAGTCATATGTTCTATGGTAGAACCAACTCCTCTGATACCAATTTGTCATGACCCGTCCCCCAGGGCCCGTGCCGTGACTACCCCAAGCCCGCCTTCTATAGGCCAGGGGCTGACGACTAGCACCAAAAGGTGTATTCCCTAAAACCGGTAAGGCATTGGCTTTATAACCTGTAAACACACGCAACCAAGAACACAGTGAGATACGAAAAAAAGTAAAACTGTATAGCAAAAAAAGTGCTGAAAGTAAGAGGGGTCGGAATATAAGCCCAACAGTAAAGGTACAAGTACAACTAAAATACAATACAACTGAAGAAAGAGAAATATAGCTATTGGGTCCTCCTCCGAGGTTCCTACCTGAAGGGTAGGTATAGATCACCTCCTCAGCACTCCACGTCTGCCCGTCTCCTCTGCGTACTGACACGCTATCTGGTCCACCTACGGGCACCATCCGGTCCTGGTACCCTCATCCTCATTCAACGATGTCCGTCGTCTGCACCAAACACAACAAGGTACGGGCATAGCCCGTGCATGGGTGAGTATAACGATACTCAGTAGGGGCCCCGAGACCCTCAGGGTCTCACAAAATCCACAAAGGATAAACCACAAATCATGAAATCAACTGAAAACCCTACTTAGGTATATACCCATACATATACCTAAGTTATCAATTATGCCCATCTCAATCATGAGGAAACATAGAGTCCAACTCAAAATCCCAAGCTCAAATGTTCCACTAAGGAAGGAGTACCACAAAGGTAAGTACCACACAAGTATGCCACACAGAAGAATACCACCAAGGTATTACAACAAAGAGAACATACCACACAGGTATGGACTCAACTCACAACAGGTATATATTATGTACAGTAGTAAATATGATTAGATATAACTACTGAATCATCTTACTCTGTTAATAGGCAGACCCATGAAGGATCCTAAATCATCATCAGACCCACAGAGGATCGTAGTACATCCTCAGACCCACACAGGATCCTAGTACCTTGTAAGACCCACACAGGATCCTAGTACATCATCAGACCCACATAGGATCCTAGTACATTGTCAGACCAACACAGGATCCTAGTACATCGTCAGTACATCGTCAGACCCACATAGGATCCTAGTACATCGTCAGTACTTGGTCAGACCCACACAGGATCCTAGTACATATTCATTACATCGTCAAACCCACATAGGATCCTAGTACATCGTCAGTACATCATCAAACCCACTAAGGATCCTAGTACATTGTCAGTATGTCGTCAGACCCAGACAGAATCCTAGTACATTGTCAGTACATTGTCAGACCCACACAGGATTCTAGTACATCACCAGTACATCGTCAGACCCACAC
This sequence comes from Viscum album, assembly GCA_963277665.1. NCBI lineage: Eukaryota > Viridiplantae > Streptophyta > Magnoliopsida > Santalales > Viscaceae > Viscum > Viscum album. The sequence goes on from OY728145.1 coordinate 155,341,526, forward strand.
ATGATCCTAGTACATCGCCATTACGTTGTCAGACCCAAACAAGATCCTAGTACATCGTTAGTACGTCGTCATACACACATAGGATCCTAGTACATCATCAACACATCGTCACAACCAGCTACAGGATTCTCGCACTAAGCATGCTCGTCTCCGAGAGGGTCTGCTCCTCAAGCTATTGTTCAATACTCCAACTTACACAAAGTCACACAAAAAAGTATCTCAAAGGTCCGCCACATCATTGGTGTCTCAACGCAATTGACGGTGCATCAAACAGACACTCGCCCTGTAAGTTATTAGCATTTTAGTCCCAAGGGCCTGGTTGGATTCGTGCTCGATCCAACCCGACTGTTCCGCAACATTATCCAAATCTCCATTGGGTTATACCAAAGAGACCATCCCGCTCAAAGGTTTCCAGCATCGCATACGGTTCGTCAAACGAACACTCGGTGCCAAATTTATGGCCAAAAGAGCGGAAATTGGTCAAAGCTGGTCCAGGTCCGGTCCGACCCGGTCGGACCGACCTGGCCCGCTGGGTTCGGCATGGCCCACTGGGTCCGTCCCAGCTCACGTTGGGCGGAATGACCTGGTGGAAGGGCGGTCGCGGTGCAGTGCGGGGGCCGCGAGGCGACGCGAGGGCCGCAGTGCGGTGCGGGGGGTCGCGGGGCCACGGTGCGACGCGGGGGCAGCGGGGCGGCATGGGGAGCTGTGGTGTAGTGCGGCGGCCACGGGGTGGCGCACGTGGGTCGCGGGGAGGCAGTGCGGGGCCATGTTGTGGCGCGGGGGGTCGTGGTGCGGCGCTGGAACTGTGAGGCGGTGCGGGGGCCACAAGGCGGCACGGGGGTCGTGAGGCGGCGTGAGGGCCGCACGGGGGAGAGGTGGCGAGGTGGCCACGTTGCGGCAGTCCTCCGTGGCTTACTGAATGTCCAGCCTTCCTCTCCGTGCAGCGCGGGGAGTCACGGTGCGGCACAGGGGCTGCGAGGTGGCGCGGGGGTCATCGCCTTTGTCACGGAGAACACAAAAAATAATCACAAGAATTGCAGAGAGGTCGGGATATGTTCGTTTGGCCTGCACTCTCCGCGTTAGAGCAATAGCAAGTGGCTATGATTCCTTCTTGAATTACGAAGAGTCATCAAGAACAGGTAAGGTGGAAAAATTCAAACAACCACCCTACCTCGAAGGATTGTTGACATCAAAGAGGAAGAAAGGACGGATTTTGGTTGGTCGTTGGTGAAGATTTCCCGCTTGGAGGTGGCACGTTCTTCATTAGAGAAGATGGTGAGTTCTTCGTCGAAGAAGATCTTTGTTTGGAGGTGTTCTTCGTTGGAGAGAATAATCCCCCAAAAGCTCTCCTCTTGCCAACCCTTTCTCTCATTTCCACCAAAATGTGAAATAGCCAACTTATTAATTTAAGTTTATCAAATTAAATTACTTCAGAACAAAAAGAAATTTGGCATAATTAAATGTTGACACATTTAATTAATTTCTTAGTTGGCTCAAACAAGTAATTGGGGAGTTCAAGGGGTTTCTCCAATTAAGTGGTTTCGGGTGGTCCCCACCTTTAGGAATTCAAAATGGGGGTTTTAGGATCGATGTTCCCCACCTCCATAACACACGTGTGGGAGGTTTTAGTTTAGGTGGTTCACACCTTTATAACATCCACATGGGAGGTTTCAACAAATAAAAATGTTAAACATTTTTATTTTATTTTATTCTTACACGAAAATCACAAAAACTAACTTTCACCCTTGACCAACTCTCGTCGAGGTGAAAGTCTCCTTAAGTGAATACTGGTGTTACGAGTTCAACGGTGTCCTCATATTTCAATTCTGAGCACCAGTTCAAAATATAAAAAAAACCAGCTCGTACGTTTACAGAATGTACCCAAAAAAAGTTCAGAAATTCATTCCGGGCACTCCGGGCCTCAGAATCACGCATCGTAAATTTTTTGTAGACTCGTAAAATTCCCATATAATTAAAAAAAATTACATGGAAATTAAGGGTATTTAAATTATCCGTTACAGTACCAAAATTGGATTAGTGGACCCACTAAATGATGGAGGATGCTGCCTCAAAAAAATTACTATGGTTTATCCTTATTGAGGGGTAACTTCTTACTTATTTCTATCAAAGTTATCATTTATACACTTTGTTAATTTCTTTTAAATATTGATAATTTTTTTATTTCCCACATTAACTCCATTATCCAGATTATTCAAACAATCCCCACATTGTCCTCAATTATTTTTTTTGTTTCAATTCCTTCTTCTTGTTGTCATTAACTTACAAATGACATAACTGAAATACTAATATTATAAACTACTATTGTATGAATCATAATTTATATATCATGTTTTAAATAAAAAAAATCATGTACATAGGATAACTTCTAATGGAATTTTAAAATAATTTGTATAATTTTGTAGATGTAAAAATTATTTTCTCTACATATGTTTATCTAAAACTATTTCCTAAGGTTTATTTTAAACTTTTATCTAACACCAACTGTAATTCCCACAACCTCAGACACCCAATTCCTACGGTTAATTGATTTTATAGTAATAAAATTACATGAGATCATATTATAATTATTAAGGTTTATTAGTCCTTAAGATACTAGATTCATAAAATTATATTATATCATCTTTTATTACATCATTTGATTACAAATTATCATTCCATAATCTTATCCATATATTGGATCATACATAATATTCATATTCATTTTGTAGACAAGTTGGAAGGTAATAGGTGAGCTCATATTTTCAGTAAGCGCTAGCGTATAGTGGAATATAAGTTAATATAAAAATGGCATAATCAATATTGTAGGAATACATTCACAAATTATGTCATGTGAATTAATAATTAATAATAAAATGATCCATTTAAGATAATGTAAATAAAAAATAACATAGGTAAAATTATATGATCATATAATGAAGAAAATTATAAGAATATATAATGTAAGACACCATAAAAATATCATTAAATCCTTATTCCGTGACATCATATATAAAGTGTAAGGATACTCATGTTACCATATCTTATTTGTCTCATGAGATATACCCGTGAAGTGAGGGGATATATAATTCTAGGCCCAACCCATAAAAAAAGTCCAGTGAATTCTATTATATAAAAAAGTGAAAAAAATACATAGAATAATCTTCAATGATGAATAACCTAGTAATACTTAGAATAATTTTCCAATGAACTTATCTTATATAATTTTCCCATATAGAATAAATAATTATTCAAGCAAGTCAATAACATTTTATGGTTAATGAATTAATAATAATATTGGATTAAATTCCCTTTAATTATATAAGGAATAATTAGGAATTCTCAATGTTAAAATAAGTACCTTTATTAAGTAGTAACATATGTGGAATTGTTGTTATCATGACATTATAACAATAATTTTGATCATTGTCCTTAGAAAACTGAATACATGTATTTGTAATGGTTTGAGACAAAATATTAAGGATAAATATCCTCTAAAATTATGAGTATGTAATCACACATTTTTATATGCATTAGGTATATAAAATTTCATTAAATATCAAGTTTGGTATGCATCGATAGAAAAGTTGAAATTATTAAAAAATTGAGTATAATCTACTTGGGATCCAATAGAGCATCCACTAACTACATATCCATAATAATTCCTTAGAAATTACATTAGAGACTCCTTAAGAGTGATATGGATAGAGAATTCAATTTTTGGGGGATTTTAAATGAGAAAATGGGTGGTTATTTACAGGGGTATCGAGCGTAATTCCATTAAATAGATTATTGAATATTTTATATTTTTCATCATCTCAAGTGCTCTACTACTCCCCATAATTTTCCATGAACTTCCCCAATGTTCCATTATAATAGGTACATCAAAATGTTGGAGAATTTCACTACCTTGATAAGTTTTTTCATTTTTATGTTTATATGATGTAAAATTTACTATATTTCACCATATTTCACCACATATTTTACTATTTTTAAAAATAAAAAATAAAAATACACACCCTTTAGATTATTGTTATGTCCTCATTACAAATATGAAATCCATTTTATAAAATTCATTATCTAATTATTTTAATTTTTACTTTTATATAAGTATGATGCAATTAATAAAAATGTAATATAAGAGTAAACACCATTTAATTATACAAATAATTTACACATTAATTCTACATAAACCCTAAATTAATAAGCCCGTATTACACTAAAATATTCACTAAGGATAATGTGTGAAATGGTGGTACTTTCAATGGTTGGTTTGGCCAAGATTGATCTTGTAGTGATTTATATTAACATTATCTTATACCATTGTATAATCCCCACAAACCTTAATTTTTGAATTTTTTTTCTTTATCTTGATCATGTGAGAACCCCAATGATGTTACCTCATTCTAATTCTCCAATCAATGTTATATGTAAGGGCTATTTTTACCAGTCAAATCCATGGTTTCCCCCATATAAAACAAATAACTCTTATCATTACCCTTAATTTATATTAAATCAAATGATAACTTTATAATTTCTATATCACTAACAATCATAATTCCCCAAGGTCATTTATAATTTCACATATAATAAATTGATTCACACCAATACGCTAAAAAAATTTAATTTTTCTCAATATGTAGATTTAGTTTCTTGTATTATTCTTTATCAATACTATATTTTTTTATACATGTTTTTTATTATAAAATATGAGTCATTAAAATTCCATATTATACTCACATTATTGATTTTTATCTAGTATCCAATCTTAACAATGGTGTTCTAAATAAATATGTATCACTGATTTATAATGAATCATTTTAAAAAAAACTTATTCTATTTCTTACTAGAATTTCTTGATATTTACATCAACCTGTATTAATATAATATAAACACATCATTCCTAAACTATGTCCCAAACCAATTCTATTTAACACTGAAAGATACCCTAAAAGATCTCCAATCATCGAAGGGTCACACTACCAACTCAGTAAGACCATAACCTCAATTATAGAAAGTGAAAATTATATTTAATAAACCAATAATTAAATTAACAATTTAATATTTCATGGCATAAAAATTCAAATTTGATAGGATGAATATTGATTTTGAACATACTAAGTCAAAATAACCCTAGAATGAATTTTTGAAATTTTCCTTTAGAATAATCATTTATGAATAATTGAAAATTTATTATTTAAATATTCCTCATTTTATTTATAATAATGTATTATAATATGATTAATTAACTATTTATTAACCATAAATTTTGTACTGATAAATATAAGTCAATTTGGAGGTAACGAGGGATATCTTTTTAGAAAAATATTTTTTAGAAAAATATTTTTTAGAAAAAGGCATAATGTCTTCCCATTTTAATTATTTAAAAAAATCATTAATGATGAAATGTTTAAATGAAATTTATAGATTATATATCTAAATATATTAATTTAAATAAATATAATGATGGTTATTTATAAATACTCAATCTTAGTATACATATACATTGCATAAAATTTATATAATACTTAAAACATTACACAAATAGACACTCAAAAACCATATTAGTTTAGTGCATTTGGAAACATTAAAACATCAACACTGGCACCTAGGTGAGATACGTTATCTCCCACTAGGTTCTTCTTGACTAAAACTCTTCTTATAAACATCATATTTAATAATATATTCATAACCTAGGGACTGAAACATTAAAAAAATGGGTGAGCTCAGATGCTCAGTAAGGGAATACAAGGTAGACATGTAAGAATAAACACAAGCATAGGTTTATGAGAATGTGATAAAAACAATTTAAGATTATACCATAAATATAAAATATCTTAAATATCAATCATAGTATAAATATTGACAATACATAAGACATGAATCATATGTAAATAAATAACATAATCCATGAAATCATAACATAAGAATAAAACATGGAATTCTGGAAAACATATAATTATATAATATGATTTCTATAATAGCCAAGGCATTTCAGAAAAGGCCATCATAGTAGTATGGGTTCACTTGGCATACCATCTTGGTAGTAATGGTTCACTCCCATGGACATGTTAGTAGGATGAGGTCACTCCTTGTACCATCTTGGTAGTCATGGATCATTCTCATGACTATCTTAGTAGTAAAGGTTCACTCCCAAGGTCATCTTAGTATATCTCTTAAGATATAAATATTTACCCTATGCATAATAGGGAGATATAAGTCTCACCTATCTCATAATTAAAACATGTATACATGTTCCGCAATATCATAATAAATCATATCAAAACCCATGAAATGAAATTGATGTTATAAACATGTAATCATATCTTAGCCTATGGAAAAGAGACCGGTTTCATAATCATTTAATCAAATCATAAACTGTGAAAATAAGAAATTTTCATAAGCATATAACCCATGAAAAAGAAAAAAAATGTAAACATCATTTAATAAAATTTAAACCATTCATAGAAAGAATATGAATGGAAACATTGAATCATTTCCCCAAAAATTCATGAGTAACACCAATGGATGTTATCTTTGATGAGAAATAATTTTGAAAGATCTTTTTAAAAAAATTCTTTAGGAAAATATAGTTTCTAATTTGAAAAATGATTATTAATACATAAAACCCTTTTAAAACCATTTTCCTTAAAATAAACATGGAAACTTATAAAGGAATAATTAAAAACATTTTGAAATACTTTTTCCTTTTAAAACTTTTAGAGGGGCTTGAAAACCATTTAAAAACAATTTTTCCTTTAGAACTTATAAAAGAATATTAAAAAACTTTTTAAACCCATTTCTTTGAAAATATATTTTAAAAAAAATTATTAAAAATTAACCTTTTATAACATGCAAAGGAAGCTTCAGGGAAAGGATGGATGGTAAATCCTTGCATGCCAAACATTCCTTTTTCACCATAAAAAGTTTATAAAAGTTCCTCGACCAGAAAATGACAAGAATAATCCTTTAAAGAAAACCTTTTTTAAGGTAAAACCAGGGTAAAATATTCTTTTAAAGATCATAGAATAATATTATAACAATCTTTGAAAACCTTTTAGAAAAAACATGGTTTTGAAGGAATATATATTTCTGACTGAAGAGAAAGTTAAGTTCGTATTTTCTTAAAAACATTTTATTAATTATCATATGTACCAAATAGTGTAAAATGGTAATAATACATGAAGAATTCAAGACTAAGCAAAGGAGAATAAAATTCACGAGTGTTCTTGAATGATGGATCATAATATTCCCTTAATTAATATGCGATCATAAAGAATCTCGATAAATAGTGAGATTGTTTCAATAAACTCTTACCACATAAAAAATTTGAATCATACTCCCCATGTAGGAAAATGAAATTACATGGAGATTTAAAATATCCTGAAAATAATTAGGTTCATATTATAAAATTTGAAATGAATTTTATACACCTTATATGAAAATATAGGTGTATAACATGGCATGTGTCTCAAAGAAGAAAAATTGAGACAAAATTACTTCACTGAATTGGTAACTTTGGAAACCTAAAACCCACGATAGAAATATTATAAAATGGTTATGTGAATACCCATATATTTAATTATAAGAGTCATATAATAAATTCACAGTCAATATATACACCACACGAAAGAAGTGGGCGGTGAATAAGTCATGTATCTCTTGGAAATAAAGAGTGAGATTAAAATTCTCTTACCTTATGTCTTGACTCTCTTCGTACTCATACAATATTCCTATATAATAAATGTTATTTTATTATGTATATTTTTTAGAATAATATTATTATATCTAATATCACATATGGTTTGATTATGACCTTATATTACTTGCTTGTTAACAATTCTATATTAAAGTTTCATTTCAGTTAATATTTTCTTTGTTCTTTGCGTGTGACTTAATTTGTTATATATTTGGTCCTTATACATATATCATGATTTAAAAAAATAAACAAATGATATAAATATAATTTATTTTCATTATACACATATTATAGTAATCTATATAACAAATAATTATAAAATGTAATACACCTTTTATGAAGACGGTAGGTTGTACGTATGCGTGAGCAATGTTTCCGTTTTATTGTTGTATTTGAAGAAAAAGAGTAAATGACATATAATTATATATATATATAATTACTGTAGTATCATTATTATATCATATATATCATATAATTTCACTAAAAACATCCTCAATACATTCCATGTAGTATGTGAGCGAATCACATCACTTTGAGGGGCGGTAGTCCACACTTTCTTAAACAAAATTATCCTATTTACACAAGAATCAAAGTATAAAGATATGTGAAGTAAAATAATTAAGGAATATTAATGAAATTATAAATATAATAAATATATAAAAATTTATTTTTAATCATAATTTCCACCATTAGAGGCTGTAAAGGAATAATGAACAATCGTTATTTTGTAAGGCAGTATTTCACCATACACATAAAACAGTATGTTTGTTAACCATTAAATGGAAGTGTGTGTGTATGTGTAGGTCAGACTATTAGCATAAAAAATATCAGTATATTGAGGATAATGGTTTTTTTGTATAATAATGGAATGAGGAGTGTATGGGATGGAGAATGAAAATAAGATAAAGGATCTTGAGGGAGGATGTTACCTCTTATTTGGGTAACTCTTTTTGATTTTCACCAAAGGACTTACATGGATTGATTTCTACCCAAAGAGAGGATTCAAGGAGAAAGGGATGGATTTTTAGGTTATATTTGGGCATACTTGGTCAAACATAAGTGTCTTGAGAGGTGTGTTAAAGTGGGAGGATAGGAACCCTTTTATAGTGGAGGGGGAGTGACACTCTTGTAAAATTTTGGAAAAGGGAACCCCTCACCCACGTATTTTTCATTTCATGTGGATCCAATGATAGTAAAAAGTATAGAAAAAAGAGTATAGGTACTAAATATGTCTATAAAATGGATTTTTTACAATTTTCTAGGTCATATTAGGATTTATGTTTATGTTTTAGTCTCTCGTTAAGTTTATTTTATCTTAATCATTGTAATTAATCTTAATTACCTTCACTAATATTTTTGTTAAAAAAATAAGTTGATCTTATTATAAATTATAAATTATTATAATTAAAAATATTGAATCCATTTTTCCAAATTCCAATCACATAAGTGGTAGAAATTAATTTAAATTTAATCCCGCTGACGAGATGACAAAGCAGGTGTTTAAAGTAAAAACATTTAAAATATTGGTAGTATTTTATAACCAATTTCTACATGAAATTGATTCCAATGGCCAAAACTGGATCAATTGTTAAGAATTTTATCTAAATAAACTTTAAAATAAATTCAAAATATAATTTAACCTTATAAATAAATTAGTTGGAAAAACAGTTTTTGAGTTACATTTTCGTATTTTTCACTATTTATTAAAAAATGAAACTTCATATAAAAATACCAAAAATTCACCCTAAACTAATTTTTATGATTATATTTAAATAATTAAGTTTATTTTGACATATAAATTTTATAAAAGTTCCAAAATTTAGATTTAATATAGGTTCACCATCAAAAGGCGGTAAAAGTACCTTAAAAAATATAGGTTTTATGTGTTAAATTGGGTTTGTTCTTATCTTATGTCTATCGAATCTATTGGATGAATATAAAATAGTTGATTGAATTTAATTTAATATATATATATATATTATTAATGTCACTCGCTAAATTTAATTAATTTAATTTATTAGGATAAAATGACTTTGTGAGCATAAAAATAGTTTTCTATAAAAATATTACATTTATATTCAATTGGTTCTTATATTCATTGTAACTAATGAATCCATTTTATATTTGGGTAGACTACAGGTTGTTATAAGTTAGTTAATATTATTCATATCTTTTAACTTAAAAGCTAGGTTAATTCTAAATATATTAAATAATAATGTTTTAATAATATATTGTTGTTTTCTAAAACTTGACCTCACATGTTACGTAGGTAGTCATGGAAAATAAATATTTTGTGTAACATAAGCTAACCTCATTGTTCCGTATAAAGAAATACAACCTTTATATTGGGTTTAGTAAATAATTAACTTGGGATTGCGTATAACGCAATCCAAACATAGTGCTTTAATATATATAAAATAACTATTTTTAGTGTTGTGTAGAATAAAAAATATCAAAAAGAATATATTAATTTGAAAAAAATAATTCAAAAAAACTTTGGGTGTTACTTTATTAGTCATATAGTTAATATAATATCATCTTATTCTTGACAAATGCGTTTCTGGAAAAATAGTTTATCAACACGTTTTATGCGTTTATTTTTAAATTGAATTCAATCACTTCTAGGAATTGAATTACATAAAATGGAATCCATATTTGAAATCATGGTAATTAATATTAGGTAACATGGTTGAATTAATTTTTTGTCATAATGAATAGAAAAAATAGTAAAAATTAATTATCACAGTTAAGATTAAAACATGTTTATTGGGGATTAATCTAAAACTATAGGGGGAAAATAACATGAACACTTTCTCAAACACCATTGGTTGGTTTTATTTTGACCCTATACTTTAATACTTTTAATACTATCCATTTGGGATCCATATTTCCAAGAAATAGAGATGAAATTATTGAAAACATTTGAAAAATTACAATTGTGTCACTCACCTCAATTATAAAAGGGTACATCCTCCCCTCACCTTTTCAAATCTACCAATCCATTTATATCATCAAAACCCTAAAAAATACCCCCCCCCTAAAATCATTATCCACGTTATATAGGTTCTTTTCTTCCCAAAATACCAACTCTAGGGTCCTTAATGAGATATCCAAGGGAGGTTCTTCTAAGAGAAGGTAATTGTCTTCACCTAGCTCACTATTTTTAATTCTTGTTTTACCACCTTCAATTATGTATTAAAATATAGAATATAAAAACACCAGTATCTACTATATAATAAAATGTTACTACATTTGTGGAATAATATTTATCAATCTCCTTCCCAATCAAATGGGAACCAAAACCATTGCTCGTGTCTACGGTGGACTACCACCTCATGAACCGATGTTAATTGTTTTCCATCACCGACAAACATGGATAGTCATAATAATGTAACCTATGATTATATATGGTACATATGACATAATATTGATTCAATAAATATAATATATCATCTACTTCCTTAGCCTTACACTCATTAATGAAATGATAGTGTCGCTCATGCATACATACAACCTATCATTTGTTGAAATAGTGGGTGCCCTAGACCCAACTATTCTGTGCTTTTGATTACCATATCGTGTATACAGTAAGCTATGCATGCTGTCATCTTACCATTATAGTGTAGACTTTTCTGCGTCCACTATTTAAATGGTAATGTCCAAAGATTAATTGTCGTATCGAAAGGTTATAGCAGTTCCCAAGCTATAATGAGAACCGCTAGATACTATGACAATAATCTTAAATATATGCTCTATGGTCTAGATACATCTTACTAATTGGACATAGTATATGTATGACCATCAGGTGATGGGGGCTCATAAGCATTGAGACTTCTTCTCATGAAGTTCGCACTTGGTGATCTCTAGCGGTGAGATCATGAGGACTGACCCGCCAATAGGAACACCACATGTTTCGGGTGTCATTGGATGTTCCTATCCACGATCATGTGTAATGGTCTCCCAACTTGAGATCATTACCAATGTATGTCATTTGATTGCGTACTTTGATGCAAGACGAAAACCCTGGCGATGAAGTCGTGGCGAGGTAGTTTGTGTTAGGTGTGTCATTGGTGGCATGGCATTGGTGGAATGGTCAATAAAGGATTTGTCGCTTCCAGGTTATGGAAGTAATATATCTTAGGCCATGTTGATATGGATGACAGTACCTTTATAAGACCATGGTCATGGCAGTCAAGGGTAAATCCGTCTAGTTAAATCAACAAACTATAAAGCAAGATAAGGGCGATGACATGTGAGTGCGTCCTCCTTTATGAGATACTACAGACAAAGAGATTATATTACGCAGTGCGTGTTCGTAGGTTGGTTGTCGCTGCTGTGACAATCCTTATTTCTTCAGGGGTCATGATGGATTGCTAGATTCCACTTTTGGTCTGTGAATACTATTCACTGCTGTCGAAATAAGGTCCTAGAGGGTCACACACAATAGCGTATTCAAGAATCTTCCATATTCAGTTGAATAGGAGTTTTGGACATTGTGGGCCCCGCCATAGGGGTTCGGGATTTGTCCAAAGTTAAACGATCACCAATGCAATAAATAAATTCATATTATTCGAGTTTAGAATAATAAGTATTGAATTTATTAAATGTATTTACGAGTTTTAAGTAAATACATGAAAAAATATTAATTGACGAATATTAAATCATTCAAGGTTCAATTAATATTTATGGGAGCGACGAGTCGAGTTAATGACTCAATTATTATCAAGTAATATATTTTAATATATTACAAGTAAATGATAATAATATTTATGACTCAGTTTAGTAGTTATAAATGGCGTTGATAGTGCGTTAAGTATTCGGGGTCGGCGAGGCGATACCGGGTATTTTAATTGAGCACTATAAATAGAAGAGTAGGGGCATTTGCCAAACACTATTCATAGAGATTCTCTCTCCTCTCCTCTCTCCCACACTCTAGAGAGAGATGCTCTAGATCCAAGGAGCTCAGATGGAGCTCTCTCTCGGGCATCACTAGCGATGCGATGCGGTGGTCGTTGGAGCGTCGAAGACATCGTCACAAATTTGCGCTAGCACCCGGATTACGATGGACGACGCTCCCATGGATTCCTTGAAGTGTGTGTGGATGATCTAGAGGAATTCGACTTCGGATTCTTCAAGCAGTGATCACCAACGACGAGCAGACGTCGTGCGCGGCTTCGTATTTAATCCAGGTATTTTACGGTTTAATTTTGTGCTTAAAACTCTTCACACGAGATCCTCGAATTTAATCGGACTGCTTTGCACCGACGTCGACAAGTTTACGTTGACCGTTGGTGGAATTTTTTTTTAAAACCCACCTGTTTGGGGCTTCTGTTGTATGTCTGGTTCCAACAAGTGGTATCAGAGGGAGCGTACGTTGATTTTAAGTCAAATAAAAATTAAATCTGCATTAAACATTATAGAGGGAGTTGATACGGTCCCAACGCCGCAGACGGAATCCGAATCGGATATCGGATGGCCAGTCTGCAGCCATCCGAAGTTTCGAATTCGGATTCGAGGTTGATTTCCGGTACGAAATAGTCACCGGAAAATCAATTTGGTTTTGATATTAATTTATTAAAATTAATTGTATTATTATTATAATAATAAAATTATTTGGTTTTATTATAATAATAATATTGATATCGTTATAATATTATTATTATTATTTTCCAAAGCTTAATATAGGCTTTGGAAAAAATATTTAAAGGGGAGAGAAAAGACTTCAAAGTAAGTCTTAGTCTCTAAATAAAAAAAACAAGGGTGACCTTGACCCAAGTGGGTCAAGTTTTAAAAAAAGAGTATAGGTGAATTTTTTTTTGAAGGGGGCATTCCAGCAGGACAAATAAAAACACAAAAACACAAAACAATAGGGTGGGGGCCGATCGGCCCCCCTGTTCACCGCGCAGAGGCCCTAACCACGGCCTCTTCGTCGCGCTGCAACAGGCCACCACCAGGGTCGCCTCCCTCTTCCGCCTTTACCCAGCCCCGGTGATCTCCTCTGCTGGTCCTACTCCCGCGGCGCATGGCCAGCCATAACCACCTCGGCTCAGGCCCTGGCGAACCAGCATGCGCCTCTCCCTCTTCTGGAATCGGCACCCTGCAGGCGCTGCCCCCTGGTACCCCCCATTGTTGCCTCTCCTTCCCGCGGATGCTCTAGGTGATGCGGCCACTTCGGACACCGCTCGTCCCTGTTGCATGCACCCCGTGTAGACCAGGGTCGTCGCGCTGTAGCTGTAACACACTCTCGCAGAAGCCCCCTTGCACCCCAGGCCATTCTCGTCGGATCTGTGGTTCTTCGCCACCCTGCTCCCGAAGCCCAGCTCCCGGCCACCTCGTCCGGTGGTCTTCCCGCAGTGCAGGCGCCCTCACCCGCAGTAGGCCAGCACCAAGGCCGCCAGTCGCGGCCATCCGCACCACCTCTGGGGCTGCCCGGTGCCCAGGCCGCATCACCGGCCTCTCCACCCTTGGCCTTCAGCCTCCGCCCTACCAGAGCCAGCAGCAGCCCTACCGGCCAGCTCCCCGCCGCTCCCAACAAGCCGCCTCCGGCTAGTACCCCGAACCCGGCGTGAGAAGAACCCCACCGAGGTCGGGATCTCCTCTGGTGAGGTACTCATTTGGTGCTCCACACTGCCAGACCGGCCCCAAAATGGGAATTCACGGGTCTGCTCAGCCCGAATTGGGCTTGGGCGGACCTGCCTGGCCCTGTTCAACCCCGCACGAGGTCGGCTCAACCCGGGATGGGCCTGTGCAGGTTCGCCCCGACCTGCACAGGCCCTGCCTGAGGTTTTAGGGGCTCGTGTATTTTATTTTAATCAAAAATAAATTAAAACAATTCATTTAATTACAGTTGATAATTAAATTAATTAGATATTAATTTTTGGTTGCTGCGGCGTAATTAATTAATTTGGAGATTAATTAAATTAATTAATTAATTTAATTTTTAGTTTTTTAAAATTAAATTAATTAATCAGGACCAAACGGTGTTAAAATTGAATTAAAAACAAGAGTGAAGTTTTTAATTCGATTAAATGACCTCAGAAATTATTTAATGCAAGTTTAATTTTATTCTGCATTTAGTTTATATATACGCGAGTTAAAGCGTATACTGGTCATGAGTCGTGGACCGACCAATGTATGTCTGGTGTTTATTTATTTTAATTTATTTATTTAATTATTGCATGGTTTGTAATAATTGTTTTAATTAAATAAAAGACGATTTGTGTGTCGTCTCAAGGGTCATTATATGTATAAGGGTCTGCGCGCCAATTCTTAGAGTTGCACTTTTTTACTCCCGAGACCCCCTCGCCTGCGTGTGTGTATTGTTGTATAATAACGAGTCGACAAATGACGCACTTCACGCCAAGTGACGGCGACACACTAGACATGAGTTGGATGCAATGGATGAGCAGACATTGCTATTCAAGTTGCAAGCCACGCGACTAAAGGTACTTACCCCTAGGGTTTTAGGTTGGTCCGTTATTCACTCAACGGATCAACCAATAGTACCGGCTCATGATCAGGTTTTTGTTTTATTTCTGCATGGTTTATTAGTTTTTTGCATGTGTAATTTATTGCATGATCACATAGTATAATAATAAACAAGAATGCAAGATAAAATGAACATGTGACGCGATGAAATTTCTATTTCTTGCACGGTCAGTTGTGAGTGTGATCACATAGTACGTGCTTATAAAAATAGAAAAGGATTTCTTTCGTCACACTAAAAATAATAAAACCCTCAAAGATATATTAAGTCTAAACAGCCTTCCATCATTCAAATTTGGACAAAACCAGCTGTTTGAGGTGTCAGTCATGCCTTAGTTGAGAGTGCCTCTTACTACTGGAGAGTCCTTATAAGAATGATGGGTCGACTTAACTAAAGTGCTAGTAAGGATTAGCCATAGCTAACTTGCTATCATTTTAGAGGCAAGCGTTGAGTAAATCAAATTTTGATTTTAAGAAGTTGGGACTTCATTCAACAGATCAAGGAACCGCAAGTTAAAGCGGTCGGCCAGCCAAAAGCCTACCTAGAACCCTCCAAGTAGTGGTGTATCGTTAGCTTGTAGACTATGAGGGGTGATTCCGGGATCCTTGTCACTAAAATACTCAAGAGACAGAGTATTTTGATTTTAGCACAGCTGGTTCCTAGAATCCTATAAAATAGTGGGAGACATTAAATAATTTAAGTAATTAATCAAAATTTCTAAACCGGTAATCTAGATAAAAGGCACTAATATGCTAAAATTCTTTTTCTAGAAAAATGGCAAGTTATACCACAATTTTAAACTGCGATAAATAATGGAAAAAGAAAATTTCCACACTGACACGAGTATCCATGAATAGTACAGGCGCGTGTGCATAGTACTATGATATAGGAAACTCAAGGTGTCAGTATCCCCAACACTGTTAAACTACCTCAAGAAGCGAGGGTGAAAATGCTTACAGGAGACTGATGTATAAAGCATATGATAGTTATATCATTATGCTTTCATCAATGTCCGGTGTCAGTTGCGGTCGCTACACCAGGACATAGATTATATAACATAAAGTCTCATCTCCGAGAAGTTTGCAAGGAGAGAGCGAAGCAATGATATGAATAAGGCTAAGTTTACATCGACATGTGTAAATTGAAAGATCGATCATGATCTTTAATTATCATTTTCACCACATTACTCAAGTATCATTTAAGTTACAAAACAAACAAGTATTAAGTAAACACTTCATTACCAATTTAGGTAAGGTTCGCCAAGTGAATAAGAATAAAATACAATTAAGCTTTAATTCTTATGGCAGATAAATTGAAAGACAATGTGAAATGGTCAAAGGCATTTAATGCCAATGACATATTCGTGACGTCCTTCAATTGATGAGGTATTAACATAGGTTATTTGCATTGCATATTATAAAATAATACTACGGAAGTTTAAAAGCAATAAACTGATTTAAAGAAGCAAGTTTCCACTTCTACATCAGGCACATTCATCAATGCAATGTTTCTCTTTTACTACTTGGGTATTAAATATAGTATGTTGGTAACATATGTGTATTCTAATACGATAAACAAGTTAGTATAGAAACCTTACTAGAAGTCAGGTGTATTCTCCAAGTGGCTATGAAAGGGTGATACCTAGGCCAGTGTTGAGGAGTACATGACTTCTTAACTTCCAAGCAAAAGATTTGTGTTGAACTGTTGTTGAGTATAACCACAAACATTAATCTCATGTGTCCTTGGATGCCAGGAGACATTCTTTCAGTTTCTAGAACGAATGTTGTTTTTGGTAAACTCAAACACTAGTTCAGTAATACATGAATCATAGGCAATTAGTGATGAATATAAATGTAAGACTTATACCCAGTTGTGACAGGATAATTCTATTTCAAGTAATACTAAAATGGATGTCATGAATATACCAAGTATGGTATTTAGGCTCAGCATAGCTAAATACTTTTGGTATTATCGATGTCTTTAGTTTGGACACAGGAGCCTTTATAAATAAAGGCACTTCACAAAGCTTTTGGAAATAGTTCAACAAGTAAGCGTGAACTATTCCAAGTATAAGTTAGAGGTATATATGCTTCATAAGATTCCTTTAATAAATTAAGGAATAATAAAGTGAAGTATTTGCATGGTCAGGATATATGAGTTGCTTCGGGTTGGGATACCGAAGAATATCTCGACCAAGCATTCATCAATCATGATACTGTAGTGTGGAGTAATTCCTAAACGCACATTACCTTATCGACATCATGACATTGGTGTTAATGAGGAGGACTGATGATCAAGTCTTACATATCAACATTGATCAATAAACATATAGTGTGGAGCAATTCCTAAATGCATAAGTTATACATCAAAATTTTGATGTAAGTAATATCAATGTTGTAACTAGCAGAAACTTCCATTATATTTCATGAAATGCTTTGCAAATAACAATGATATCCCACAACTATATGTCAACTATAATGACAAATGGATATCATACGAGTCATAGTATGATAGAAATCCATTATGTCATAAGGAAAAATGTTTGGATGCAAATAGTTTGTTCAGATACAAACAAACTTGCATCAAGAAAAAAACATTGTGCATCTAAGGTACTTATCCTAGTGATTGCTTTGGATATTACATAAATCCCTAAGGTAGAAAAGTTGTAGTCAAGTAAGGGACTACAAGTGCACAAAATAGTTGGCATAGGAACTAGTTCCACAAGCGCATGTGGAACAAAGTATGTTCAAGAGACACATACTGCGTAGGAAGGATAAAACCATGGTGATGGTTTTTATATTCACCACGGTCAGTGATCTATTATTCAATGTGAATAAAATTTCTTACAAGTAAGCAGTGTATGGAAATTAGCTAAAATTGATAAGATCAACTAAAATTCAATTAATGGATTCCATGTATCAAAGTGAGAAAGGGGCTATTATTTTGAATACTACGGTGGGTATTCAAGTGAGTTGATACATGGATGGTATGAGCTTAGTACCAATAAGGCTCGATTGGTTTCACCAAGTTGTTATGCCTAAATCCGTTATAATATTACTTATCATAGCTAATATCTATGATCAATTTATTTAGCATTGGATGTCATGACCACCAATTGTGAATGGTGTCTATACGACGCAACCAGAAAGGGATGGTCACAGCACAGAATGCTAATAAAGGTTGCAAGTTACTGAAATCTGGTTTAGGATTAAAGTAAGCAACATGATCATAGTATATACATTTAAAAAAAATGTTTTCCATGTGACTACCAGAGGTTAGTGGGAGCGCTAAGGTTTTCCAATAAGAAATATGTTCGGTAACATATGAAAACAGACATTGGTCTGACAGTTAGTTAAGACCAAAATGAAATTTACTCTCCAAAGATTGACTTAAAGTAGCAACCTAAGTTCTAGGGAATAGGATCTACTAAGGTAGATCTATAGGTTTCTTGGTCCTAGTCAATCGTACATATAGTGACATTGTATTGAAAAATACATGTTGGAACAATTCAAGAGATGAATTGTTGCCTATGCCACATGGCATAATCTCTCCATGTTGACATGTCCGTGACATGGGAAGAGATAAATGCGGTGAGTTGAAATCCATATGTCAGAGCGATGGATCAATCACGTATTCCATGATATGTACAAGAACTGATGTTTCCATGGTATATTTTATAATAGGCAAATATCAGTTGTATCCAGGAGCACTACAAGGTATGTAGTCAGAACTATCTAATTGTACTTCTGAAAGTACAAAAGATATGTACCTGGTAAGTGGAGAAGAAATGATACTAGTTTTCGGGGATAAAAAATAGTCTTCTATAGATCAAGATATATAGTATTGCAGTTAGGCTAAAGGCGATGAGCGAGTCAAGCTCATATCACCTAGTGGTGGCCATACCTACAAACCTGAGTACATTGCAGCTTCTAAGATATCTAAGAAGCAGTTAAATGCAATGATTTGTTCCAGTTCTTGGAATCGCACCTAGTGAGAAAAGTATTATCATAATCTAAATTATGACAGTCTTACTAGCCTAGATGTCATGTTATGACAATGGACAAAAAGGGATATACTCGGGATACCATCACTTGAGAAGTTTTACTCAATGATATGAGGTCGCTATAGCAGAATAGCCACGCGGTAGAACCGTGGCGGACCCAGTAGCTAAAGTCATTACTCAGCAGAAACATGATGTTCATCGTGAGAGTAGCTAACAAGTTTGGTTAGCAAGTTGGCTCTAGTGCAAGTGAGAGTGTTGAAATAGTGGGTGCCCTGGACCCAACTATTATGTGCTTTTGATTACCATATCGTGTATACAGTAAGCTATGCATGATGTCATCTTACCATTATAGTGTAGACTTTTCTGCGTCCACTATTTAAATGGTAATGTCCAAAGATTAATTGTTGTATCGAAAGGTTATAGCAGTTCTCAGGCTATAATGACAACCTCTAGATACAATGACATTAATCTTAAATATATGTTCTATGGTCTAGATACATCACACTAATTGGACATAGTAGATGTCTAACCATCAGGTGTTGAGGGCTCATAAGCATTGAGACTTCTTCTCATGAAGTTCGCACTTGGTGATCTCTAGCGGAAAGATCATGAGGACTGACCCGCCAATAGGAACACCACATGTTTCGGGTGTCATTGGATGTTCATATCTACGATCATGTGTAATGGTCTCCTGACTTGAGATCATTACCAGTATATTTCATTTGATTGCGTACTTTGATGCAAGACGAAAACCATGACGATGAAGTCATGGCGAGGTAGTTTGTGTCGGGTGCGTCATTGGTGGCATGACATTGGTTGAATGGTCAAGAAAGGATTTGTCGCTTTCGGGTTATGGAAGTAATATATCTCATGCCATGTTGATATGGATGACAGTACCTTTATAAGACCATGGTCATGGCAGTCAAGGGTAAATCTGTCCATTTAAATCAACAAACTATAAAGCAAGATAAGGGCGATGACACGTGAGTGCGTCCTGCTTTATGAGTCATTACAGACAAAGAGATTATATTACACAGTGCGTGTTCGTAGGTTGGTTGTCGCTGCTGTGACAATCCTTATTTTTCAGGGGCCATGATGGGTTGCTAGATCCCGCTCTTGGTCTGTGAATATTATTCATGGCTGTCGAAATAAGGGTCTAGAGGGTCACACAATAGCGTATTCAAGAATCTTCCTTATTCAGTTGAATATGAGTTTTGTACATGGTGGGCCCCACCATAGGGGTCCAGGATTTGTCCAAAGTTAAACGATCACCAATGCAATAAATAAATTCATATTATTCGAGTTTAGAATAATAAGTATTAAATTTATCAAATCTATTTACGAGTTTTAAGTAAATACATGAAAAAATATTAATTGACAAATATTAAATTATTCAAGGTTCAATTAATATTTATGGGAGCGACGAGTCGTGTTAATGACTCAATTATTATCACGTAATATATTTTAATATATTACAAGTAAATCATAATAATATTTATGACTCAGTTTAGTAGTCATAAATGTCGTTGATAGTACGTTAAGTATTCGGGGTCGACGAGGCGATACCGGGTATTTTAATTGAGCATTATAAATAGAAGAGGAGGGGCATTTGTCAGACACTATTCATGGAGCTTCTCTCCCCTCTCCTCTCTCCCACACTCTAGAGAGAGATGCTCTGGATCCAAGGAGCTCAGATGGAGCTCTCTCTCGGGCATCGCTAGCGATTCGATGCGGTGGTCGTTGGAGCGTCGAATGCATCATTGCAAATCCGCGCTAGCACCCGGATTACGACGAATGGCGCTCCCGCAGATTCCTTGAAGTGTGTGTGGACGATTTAGATGAATTCGACGTCGGATTCTTCAAGCAGCGATCGCCAACAACGAGCAGACGTCGTGCGCAGCTTTAGATTTAAACCAGGTATTTTACGATTTAATTTTGTGCTTAAAACTCTTCACACGAGATCCTCGAATTTAATCGGGCTGCTCTGCACCGACGTCGACAAGTTTACGTCGACCGTCAGTGAAAATTGTTTTTTAAAACCCACCTGTTTAGGGCTTCCGCTGCATGCCCGGTTCCAACATCATCTCCATGAAGTAATGTGATTAATTTCCCATGTTCAAGTTTTATGAACGATAATAAACATATATCTAAAGAAAAAATATGGTATTTATTACTTTATTATCATTTTTTATATGATGAAACTAAATCATATTCACAATAATCAGAAGTTCCATGAGAAAACATGCATAATAAAATGAAGCAGTTAACACCTTAAACAACAATAATAATGAAATATTATTAATGAATGTGTGAAAAGATGATATAGGAAGAAAATATATGATATTATAAATATTAATATGTTTCTATTATAAATTAATAATATTTTTAAAATCATTATACATGATTTTAAAGCACGTTCTACTCAAGGAAAGCATGAGGTAAGATAATTTCATCTCAATTTACACTTTATTGGGTGATATTTGTTATTATGAGCATATTCACTTTTAGGTTCTGTATATACTTACCCATTGATATTTTTAAAATGAATAAATAATTATTCATGAGGATTAATGTTTTACATAAACTTTATTATTTCAAGGGGTTTCAATTTAAAAGTTACCAAAGATGTAATAATTTATTTTACAATCCCCATTTTTAGGATTGCTCTAATATTCTCTCAAGAAATCCAATTTTATGTCCGTCTTAAATTCTTTATATTTTCTTATCATCTGGATATTTAAGGATTTTACATATTATCTTACAATATATCCACTCTTAATAACTTTAATCAAGTAAATAAATGTTTTAACAGACTTCTCTCTCTTAAATATATATTTTTAATGAACAGATGGTCATCACTTATCCCTATTAATTTTGTGGTAGTTAACTTTTTCATGAAACATTAACTTTCTTATGATCATTGTACACTACATTTCTCATAAATATGCACACTATTTGTATCATGGATATGATTATTTCCTAAACTGTATACCATTTTTTCATATAGTGTTCTATTTTGAAAGTTATTTGATTGACTGGGGGAAATCATGATAAATAAATATTCTTTAATAATTTTGGATTTTTATTGATAGGGAATATTGTCTATGATTTTAATTGATCATTAAATATATGAGGAATGAATTGGATATGCACTGATATGTGGGTCCCGATTATATATATCCTCATAATTCAGTGATGGGCCTCATGAGACGAATCAATTAGCCAAATTAAATGAGTTTTTTTGTGTATATATACCCATAGTTTTAAATTGTTTTGGATAAAGGTATTATGGTATATATATCATGATGTCTAAGATCATGATTTATAATATTAAGTTTTTCCTTCTTTGAGAATTTATTTTTTATTATCCATAATATTTTTGTATTGATAATATCCTTGGATGCATTTTGTGCTCAATTTATTGATTAAATGTCTTGTATTTTTAGTTATTTACATTTTCAAATTAATTATTCCCTATTTTCTCATGATATATTCCATTGTACATAACCCTTACTAAACATTTGATCTCGCCTTATTTGCTTCCTTTCCTTAGAATATGAAGAAGAATTCTTTGAATGAGTTTCAAGGATGGAGAACATTCACTTTTTTATGTTTTATATTTTATTCCTAATGTAAAATGAGTATCATGTATATATCTGGCTCTCCAACACTACTAAACAGATCATTCCTTTAGGATTTGAACCCTTGTATCTATGTCAATGTAATAAAGTAACCACTAGCTCTAAGTTACTAAACTTGGAGTCTTTATAGTTTGTATTCAATCAAGTTTAGTATAAACATTGTTAACCATATTTAGAAACTGCCAAATTAAAGTTTATTTTATTAAAATAGGGGACAAATAGAAATGTATTCAAGGGGTTCTAAAATAATGGAGGCCAATAACATCACCTATGGAAATGCTAACACCTCTCAGGGGAAGGTTGCCAATTCATGAGAAATATAGGTGAGGGAACTCTTGAGAGACCTTAGAGGACGGAAAATTAGACACCCAGTTACCTTTGTGCCATGTATGAAGCATATCCATCCCATTTGTGTTGAGTTTCTTTCATTTGAGGCTCAAATATATGATATAACATGGTGAGGAAGAGTGGCCTTCGAGAGATCTCCAAATAATCTTTGAGTCTACCTCGACAACTTCTATGGGAATGCGCTTTGAGTGGAATAAGGAAAGGCCTTGGTAAATGGCATTTGCTTCTGCTCCATGAGAGTAACTATTTCCAAAAAACCACTCAATTAAAATATCACTAAGCCTTCATAATCCTGCACAACTCCTCCCCCCCTTATAAACCCCTGACAACATGAGCCATCAACATTAAGTTTTAGACCAAAGATGGGAGGATTTCATCACACCTAGTTCTCTTGTGCAATGAGATGAGGTGAGATAGAGGAAGAGTCCCTATCCATGAATCCCTTAAGAGAGGGTGCCCTATCCAAATGTTTTAGGAGACTTCCCAGCTCCACAATGAGGCATTTTACCCTCATGACTAATGTAGTACCAGATGATGGGGGACTATTATGTCATACCTTATTTATAGCCTTCCGTAGACACCAGCAGCCCACAGAATGAAGGATTGTCTAGGATACCTCCTCTTTCATGTTAATGTCAACCCCTCTGAACCAAAGTAAAAGAAAGACATGGAAATCGTTGAAGGTTTATGTGAGTGATGAAACAGCAATGAAGTGGTCAATCACGCCTCACACCATGGTCACCCATTCATTGTGATAGAAGAGGGAACAATGTTTCCGTCCATATGTGTAGTGTAATAATAGAACATGGAGGCTAAGGTGACTCCCTTTATTCTGATTGTCGCATCAGTAGGAATCGCGTGGTTACCGATCCTCAAAATAAGGAAGATAAAACTGGCTGAAATCTCATTTCACTAGGGAGTGCTCCCCCAAACATCACCGATCTGATCCACATGAGACGCATTCTTGTAAGCTTTAAACAAGAAGAGTCTTGATGGGGAATTCATGAACTTACATTCATCAGCAATGTTTGCCAAATGGATTTCATCAAAGATCTTCTTCTGGGAAGGGTTCCGGATCACAGAAATAAAGGAGGGGTATAGGCTGGCCAAGGAGGAAGAAATCATCGATGTAGGGCAACCAGTGTAACCCAACACCTAGCCTACCCAACTGCATTCCCAAATTTTAATATTCCCAGACCCAAAAATCTACCTCGAGTGGTTTTGTAGCAGAGGTATTTTACATTGAAAGGAACACCAAAGAGGGGATACGCGACCTCATGTATTAGTCAAGGACACCCCATATTTCCCAATTATAAATATGCTCCAAATAGAATGACCTTAAATGGCCTAACATGCTAGTTTTCCTTGCAAACAATGCACTGCCTCTATCACATTCCTTCCGTTATTACCTTCGTACTCCACTGGTCTAGCTAATCTTTTCCATGATACCCAGTGGAATCTTCCCACCATCTGGCCAACCCAAATGAAAGGGAATAGTACATTATCAATCTCTTTTAAAATGGATTTTTGGTCCTTGAGCACCTAGAGGATGTGAATAGGTATCGAGGACAATACATTGTGGATTAAAGTAATTCTCCCCCCAAATGACAGAAAATGGTTTTTCCAGTTTAGTATGCGATTGGGGATTTTTTCAACCATTCCCTAAAAATAACTAATACGTACTCTTTTTAGGGGCCAGTGGTGCACCCAAATAGTCCAAAGGGAATTTCTTCCTATGAATTCCAAGAATGGACTCAATTCTCTATCTTTGTCTGTCTGTACATGAGGGGGAAATACATGGCTTTTTTCTCTATTGATGATTTCACCATTAAATCTAGAGTAATCCTCCATTGTGTTAAAAATTCACATATCTGAGGAGCTACATATGTTAGTAAATAAGGCCATGTCACCAGTGAAGAGTTTATGAGACACTCCACTGATGTTGTCTCAACAACAATAGGCCTGAGTAGAACCATGTTGCACCCTTGAAGTAATGAGTTTACTAATAGAATCTTAAACCATGATAAAAATAATATGGGATAGAAGGTCACCTTTCCATAGCCCCCTTGCATATTTAATAAATCCACATTGCTTGTCCATGAAAATAATAGAGAACAAGACCGAGCTATAGAAGCGAAAAAAGTAAATCAATTACCCATTATGAGAATCCCATGCACCTCGTTAAGGACAAAATTCCACTCTAGATGGTCACATGCCTTGTCCATGTCTACTTTAATAACGATTTTAGAGCCCACCACCTTCTTGTTAACATCATCAACCATCTCATGGGCTATCCCCATGGCTCATTGAATGGATCTTCCTTTCATAAACGCATATTGCTCATCAGAGACCCAATTCTGGATATGATGAGACATTCTTCTGTTGATAATGGAAGCTAAGACATTGTACGAGAAGTTACACATACTGATGGGTCTGAACTATTGGATATAGCAGGGCTCCTTCACTTTGGGAATTAAAACCATGGTGGTGGCACTAGAAAACTGAGGCATAGATCCTCCATGCAAGAAATCTTGGATGGATTCAACAATATATTTCTTGATAATAATTTATGAGTGAATATAGGAGGACCTTGGAAATTCATCAAGACGAGGAGAGATCTCCTGTTTGAGAGTTTTGGTGCTCTCCCAAACTTCCCCCTCATCAGGTATGCTCTCTATGAAACCATTGACATGTGAATCCACCACTTCCCGAGATAGACCTAAAGATATCAGCAACGCCACTAGTGTACCCATTATGCATATGCAGGTTAGAACTACATAAAAGTGAATTGAAATGACACACAATCATACCACCAATCCTTTCCCGGTCACCGGAGAGGGAACCGTCTTCCATTCTGATATTAGGAGCACTACCTCGCCGTTTCTCCTTCATAAAAGCATGGATGTACGCAGTGGTTTGATCCCATTCCTTAAGCTGAGTGGCGCTAGATTCCTCACGCAGTCTTCTTTCATGCTCAAGAAACATTTTGTGATACTGACTCTTTTTGTTGGTCAGGGAGGCAAAAGTGTCTTCATCCAAAGCCTCTTCTAGTCTAACCTCCACATGCTCAATATCAGATTTAATTGCATCCAGGTTGAGGTGAGCGGAGGAAATGGAGGTGGCCCAAGTATTAAGATCTTTTTTGAGACGTCATAGCTGGTTGTGAAAAGCAGTCCTGTGGCTACCATGAGCCGCCCTCTCCAATGAATCTTGCGCCATAGTGTGATACATGGGTTGTAGAGGCCAATGATTTGACAAAAAGAAACACCTTTCCCCATTCAATCTGACTTGTAGGTTGATCAGAAGAGGTGAGTGATCAGACACTACCCAAAACAAATGGGTAACCACAGTGTCAGGAAATATAGAGATGAATTAGAAATTGGCTATGCAGCGATCCAGCCTACACCACTTCCATCGACTCCCATTATGGTTAATTCAACAGGTACACTTTTCCCCGGAAAACCCCAGATCCAGCATACCCATTTGGGACATAAAGGATGGGAAGGAAACCCTGCCCCTTCAGGGGTAGAGATCCCCGCCCTTCTACTCTGATGCATCTGATATAGTGTTTAAGTTTCTTCCCACTAGCCAGGGTAGGTCACCGAGATTGAAGGAGTCTATATCTCTCCATAGATGGTCCCTTAACCTAGCGTCACATTTCGTGTAAACAAAAGAGAAGACACAAGTCACCTTATCGTCTTCGAGCGAGATCTGGTACACACTCCTTTGGAGCAATGAGGGTTAATACCTCTTCCACCACCAATTGGGAAGACGATATCCCGCATGTAGGGATCAAGGGAGGGCAAGGCGAGATTTCCTGCACATATGACAATAATCTTAACCTGTTCGACATCGACATAGGATGGGCCTTTGAATTAACCCTAGGGGAAGATGGGAAATGGGGAGAATCGGTACACGCCAACCCTTTCCCTTTAAAGTCCACCCTGGCCAGATGAGAGGATGTGATTGGAAGATGGCCTATTTTGTGTACAGGGGCTTTTTTTTTTTTTTAATGGGTGGTTTGAATATTTTGTTAAATGGGTCTCTTGAGCCCCACATGGTGTGGCGCTCAAGAGAGTTGAAACCGGAGCGCCACTTGAAGTGGCGCTCCACCAATTTGGCGGAAAAATATTTCAGCGCCACTTGAAGTGGCGCTGAAAGAAGATATAGAAACCGTGCAGCGCCACTTGAAGTGGCGCTGCTGGCTTCTTCCAAATCAATTCGGCGCCACTTGAAGTGGCGCCGAAACACCCCCAATCCTATAAATAGGACCCTCGCCCCACCCCATTCCTCACTTCCTACCTCGCCCCACCCTCATTCCTCACTTCCTATCCCTTCCTCTCTCTCTCTCTCTCTCTCAAACTTCTCTCTAAAAATATTTTTTGTTGCTCTGCGTTCTTCGGTTGCTCTGTCTGCGTAGCCTTGCCTCTTCGGTTGCTCTGCCTGTGTACCTACGTCGTCACAAATTTGAGGTAAATCTTTCTTTAAATTTATTTAATATTTTGATTTAATAATTTAGTTGTTTAATTTATAGAATTAGTATATAATATTTGTATTTTATAAATAGTATGGTTTTTTTAAATGTAATTAGATAATGAAATGATTAGTTAGTTAATTAATTAATCATAATTAGTTGATTAATCAATGATAATTAAGTTATTAATTAATCATAATTAGGTAATTAATTAATTGTAATTAGGTTATTAATTAATCATTATTAGCTAATTAATTAATCATAATTAGCTAATTAATTAATCATAATTACTTAATTAATGAATCATAATTAGTTAATTAATTCATTATAATTAGGTTATTAATTAATGGTAATTAGGTAATAAATAATCATCATTAGTTAATTAAATAATCATAATTAGTTAATTAAATAATCATAATTAGTTAATTAATGAATCATAATTAGTTAATTAATGAATCATAATTAGTTAATTAATGAATCATAATTAGTTAATTAATTAATCATAATTAGTTAATTAATTAATCATAATTAGTTAATTAAGTAATCATAATTAGGTAATTAATTAATCATAACTAGTTAATTAATTAATCATAATTAGGTTATTAATCCTAATTAGGTAATTAATTAATCATAATTAGGTTATTAATTAATCCTAATTAGGTAATTAATTAATCATAATTAGGTAATTAATTAATCATAATTAGGTACTTAATTAATCATAATTATGTAATTAATTAATCATAATTAGTTAATTACTTAATCATAATTAGGTAATTTGTTAATCATAATTAGGTAATTAGTTAATCATAATTGGGTAATTAGTTAATCATAATTAGGTTATTAATTAATCAATATTAGCTACTTAATTAATCATAATTAGCTACTTATTTAATCATAATTAGCTACTTATTTAATCATAATTAGCTACTTATTTAATCATAATTAGCTACTTATTTAATCATAATTAGGTACTTAATTAATCATAAATATGTAATTAATTAATCATAATTAGTTAATTAATTAATCATAATTAGGTAATTAGTTAATCATAATTAGGTAATTAGTTAATCATAATTAGGTAATTAGTTAATCATAATTTGGTTATTATTTAATCAATATTAGCTACTTAATTAATCATAATTAGCTACTTATTTAATAATAATTAGCTACATATTTAATCATAATTAGCTACTTATTTAATCATAATTAGGTACTTAATTAATCATAATTAGGTACTTAATTAATCATAATTATGTAATTAATTAATCATAATTAGTTAATTAATTAATCATAATTAGGTAATTAGTTAATCATAATTAGGTAATTAGTTAATCATAATTAGGTAATTAGTTAATCATAATTAGGTAATTAGTTAATCATAATTAGGTTATTAATTAATCAATATTAGCTACTTAATTAATCATAATTAGCTACTTATTTAATCATAATTAGCTACTTATTTAATCATAATTAGGTAATTAGTTAAACATAATTAGGTAATTAGTTAATCTAATTAGTTAATCATAATTAGGTAATTAGTTAATCATAATTAGGTAATTAGTTAATCATAATTAGGTAATTAGTTAACCATAATTAGGTAATTAGTTAATCATAATTAGGTAATTAGTTAATCATAATTAGGTAATTAGTTAATCATAATTAGGTAATTAGTTAATCATAATTAGGTAATTAGTTAATTATAATTAGGTAATTAGTTAATCATTAGGTAATTAGTTAATGATAATTAGTTAATTAGTTAATCATAATTAGGTAATTAGTTAACCATAATTAGGTAATTAGTTAACCATAATTAGGTAATTAGTTAATCTTAATTGTGTATTTACTTAATTATAATTAGTTAATTAATTAATCATAATTAGGTTATTAGCGAAGTAGTTATATTATTCAGCGAAGTAGTTATATTAATTAGCGAAATAGTTATATTAATTAGCGAAGTAGTTATATTAATTAGCCAAGTAGTAGTAAATTGCTTATGGAATATACCTTTGCATTACATTCTAGGTATGATAATGAATTTAGTTTCCAATCTACCTTGACCTCGGTTTGTAATTGAAGTTATGAACTTGAATTTAGTAGTTCAATATATTTTTTGCATATTAAGTGTTAGAGTTATCATGAAATGATTGCTCTCTTGAGTAAAGTATCCCCGGGTAGAGGGGCTTTGGGTCGGACCACCTACTTTCCTGGAGGCTTGCCTTGTCTAGGAAAGTGAATGGGGTTGGCTATCTGTCGCTCCGGGCTTACTCATGTGGAGACTTTCAATTTCATATAACTCTATGCTTTTTACATGACGTGTTCGTGTACCTCATGCATATAATGCATGTGGATATGTATAAATATATTTGACTTCTATTTTTGGGTAAGTAACACAAACTTGTGGGTTGTGTAAATAGTTACACATCAATATGGTTTGAACATATTGATTTGGTGGAGGGATTAGGATTCCAACCTAAATTACTAAAAGCATGCATACATAAATTGATTCTTTAATCAGATTTAATTAATAACAGTGGTTTCTTTTAGATAAAAAAGATGGTCGCCGCTTATATTTATTGCAACGGTCAAATAATTGAGACAGAACAAGGATGTAGTTATAGTATACATCCAGAAGCTGTTGTGATGCTTGGAGGATGTACTACTTTGGAAGTTGTGCAAAGGAAAATTCATCGGAGATTAAAACTGGCGAGGAATCAAGTGATAGAGTCCATCACATTCAGACATCTCCAATTTATAGATAGGTTTTGGCATGTGCCCTATCCGGTAAATGATGATGATGATTGGGAATATATACTTTCATTGGTTAAGTATATACCTGAGAATCAAATGATGGAGTTGTATGTCACTATAACTACAATGGAGGTTCCATCAGCATTGGAAGTTGACCCATCACAAAGTCATGAGACTATGTCATATGCTCCTTCACATCAGGACGTTCCATCAGCATCGGTAGTTGTTCCATCATTTCCATCAGCCACAGTTTCAATGGATAGTCCTCCACATACTTTAGATGCATTGGTTGATGAATTTGAGGATGATGACAATTTTGAACAAGATGAAGAGGAAGTTGAAGAAG
Source organism: Viscum album (assembly GCA_963277665.1). Taxonomy (NCBI): domain Eukaryota; kingdom Viridiplantae; phylum Streptophyta; class Magnoliopsida; order Santalales; family Viscaceae; genus Viscum; species Viscum album. Next base: position 155,372,268 of record OY728145.1, read on the forward strand.
AAGAAGAAGAGCATGCGGAAGATCAGTCTGTACCAACTCATGTGAGGTTCAACCGACCATTGAACCATCCTCCACTATTGGCTTCATGGTCGACTGAAGGCATGAATCGCTTGCCGGAATTTGATTATTCAGTTATTACTCCCAGTTCAGAATTTCCAGGAATCATTGGTGGCACAAATCGAGTGTCAGATAACGGTGTTCTGTATATTGGCAGAGAGTTTGAGAGCAAAGAAGCAATGAAAAATGTGATAAAAAAATATCACATTGAAAGACATTACTCATATGTTGTAGAAGAGTCAAAGAGATCTTATTATTTGATCTGTTGTGATAAATATGAATCGAACTGTCAAATGCGTTTGCGAGCTATTATTGATAACACTTTTCACAGTTGGCACATCACTAGATTTACTCCACACACTTGTGTGAACCCAAGCTTGGCACAAGAACACTCTTCATTAGATGTTGAGTTTGTTTCAACTATTATTGTTGAAATGATTAGAGCATGTCAAGACGTCCCTGTGGTTCTGGTCATTGAGCAAATCAAACAGCTTTTTGGGTATCAAATCTCTTACTGGAAGGCATGGGCAGCATGACAAAAGGCTATTGTGAAAGTGTATGGTGATTGGGATGACTCATATCGAGTTTTACCACAACTGTTGGAGCTTCTACACCACAATAATCAAATAGTCTATCGGTTACATACTGTTGAATATGTTAACCAACAGAACCAACTTGACCACTCAATGGTTGTGTTTGATAGATTATTTTGGACATTTTTACCATGTGTGGCGGCTTTTAGACATTGCAAGCAGTTCATACAAATTGATGGTACATTTCTGTATGGAAATTATACAGGAACTTTATTGATTGCCGCCACACAAGATGAAAATCGAGCCCCTCTGCCTATAACATTTGCAATTGTGGAGAAAGAGAACTTCTCATCATGGAGCTAGTTTCTGGCATGTCTCTGAGAGTTTGTTACGGATGCAGAAGGGATTTGTCTTATTTCTGATCGCCACCGTGCAATCAAGGAGGCGATACAGTCTGAGGGTCTTTTGTGGAGACCACCCTATACCCATCATCGATACTGTATTCGACACATTGCCAGCAATTTGCGAAAGAAGTTCAAGAATTAATCGATGAAAAAGGCAATCTTAAAAATTGGTATGAATATCCTTTTCTGTTAAAATGTTTTTGTCATAGTTATTTTCATAACTGTTCAGATGACTACTTGTATGATAGCATATGAGCCTCAACAACAAAGGATGGAGGAGCGTCTTCAAGATATCCACAGAGTGAATCCAGAAGTGTATGATTACATGATGCAAATTCCAAAGCAGAAATGGTCGTTGGCATATGATGATGGGAGGAGATATGGTCATATGACGACCAACATCGTAGAATGTATAAATGGAGTTTTCAAGGGAGTTAGAAAACTTCCTATCATAGGTAAATACGAATATTTGAATATATGTTACTCAGAAGAGCTACTATTATAATATAATATTTGTATGATGTCGTAAATCTAAATTTCAGGGTTGGTACAAGAGACATTCTATCGTAGTGTAAAGTACTTTCTGGAATTAGGAAAGCATGCTGAAGAGGGCTTGAACAGAGGAATGTGCTATGGACACCATTTCCAACGTGAGCTAGATACAATTCTTCAGGAGGCCACAACTTACCGTGTAACTGCATTTAATCGTCTAGAGCAATGATTTGAGGTCGCTGAGCCCGGTGATGCTGTGGCATGTAGCAATGGTCGTGTGCGAGTTGTTTTATTGGAGAAGCGTTACTGTGATTGTGGAAACTTTCAGGCACTGAGATATCCATGCGGCCATGTGATTGCTGCATGTGCTTACGTACACGTATCTTGGGAGCAGTTCGTTGATCCGGTTTATCGACTCGAGAGCATCAACTCCTGCTACAGTACTCCGTGGATGCCAATCGGGGAATATTAGAATTTTCGGCTGCCTGATGACACACCGACGCTTCTACCGAACAACAATAGACTTTGACCTAAAGGGAGGCCAAAGTCGACTCGTATTCGGAATGAGATGGATTGGCCTAGTGAACATCCAGCTGGACGATGGTGCAGCATATGCCGCCAGGAAGGTCATACGAAGACACGTTGCCCTAGACACATAGGGAAATCATCTAATGGTTAAAATGAATCATGCACTCTATCAGTTACTGTAAAACTTTGTACATGTAATTATTTTTATCATTTCACCATTTTTAATCATATTTGTTTTACTTGTAAATAGGGTAATTTTTGGAAAATGTACCACGATTTCACGTGACATTTTTTGTCGAACGATCAACATTACATGAGTAGCTTTAAACAAACAACACCAACTCAAAAAAAGGAATGTACCTGTATAAGAAAACAAAACCATTTTAACTATTAAATAAAAATGTCATCAGTTTTTTATAATGAAAGATGAACTTACAGTGACTACAAAACAAAAACGAGGAAACTCTGAACGTCTTCACCCCAACACCCCAACACGGGAGACAACAACTAACCCAATGTGTTTATGCTTCTTTCAAAATTATATGATAAATTTCATATATTACATGATAAAAGTCATAACTTACATGAAATTAATGTTTTATTGTTTGCACATTCAGATGGAGCAGCCACTTTTATCTGGCCAGGAGACGCACGTGTTGCGCGATGTGTTGGCGCAACGGCCTGTTAGACATATTCATGTTCGAAGAGCGCACCGTTTCCATCATGAGGCACCGCCGGCAGTTATTTGTCCATACCTTAGACGTGCAGGCTTTTATGGAGTCGCTATGTGTGACTTCAAGACCATCGACCATCATTTGATAGTTGCGTTGGTTGAGAGATGGCGGCCAGAGACACACACATTTCATCTCCCAGAGGGGGAGATAACTATTACATTAGAGGACGTCGCTTACATGCTGGGGTTACCTATCCATGGAGATGCAGTTACGGGGGCCAGTACTGGCGATTGGGTTGCAGTCATACAGTGACTGCTAGGCATTGACATCATCGGCGCACGGGGTGTCCTCCAGGGTTCGCGCTTGCGAATAAGGTGGCTTGATCAGCATTTCGACGTCATTCCTGATGATGCAGACAAGGAGACACTTCTTCAGCACACATGTGCATACATTTTGCGGTTGCTCAGAGGCATGTTGTGCATCGACTACTACACCACTTTGGTACACATGATGTACCTCCCATTACTTGAGGATCTGGATCAGACTGCTACATACAATTGGGGATCTGCTGTATTAGCACATCTGTACAGATCTCTCTGCACCAGTTGTCAGGCCGATTCACATCAGATTGCAGGTTGCATGGTGTTAGTACAGATGTGGGCCTGGGAGCGTTTTCCACGCATCGCTCCTCGAGTTGTCACACCGCTTGCACCGGAGCTACTTCAGGACTGTCCTCGGGGACGATGGTATGTCTACTTCATTACTTTCGGTTATTTAGTACTTTTGTTATTGTTTTTTATAAACTTACCGTAGGTTACTCTTTTTTCACCAGGTGGATTCAGTCTTAGAAATTTGCACATACTCCAAGACATAGTGTGCATAGCTTCCGACAGATATTCGACGCTATAGTGCCAGCTGATGTAAGTTAAACAGTAATTTTTTGTAGGAAAATTTGTTTTGTTATCACTATTTTAAGTTATTTCAATATAATCTCAGTAACATTGTCATGCTACTATATGACTTATTTTTTGAGTTTAAATTTCAGGTTTCATGGACTCCTTATACAGGTTATGTCTACGCATCACTTCCACTATACTGCACAGCTTTGGCTGGAGATCGTGCTGTAGTGGTGACACTCATTCACTTTCACATCATTGAGTGGCACCAGCCAAACCGGGTCATGTGCCAATTCGGTTTTATACAGCATATCCCCTTGGCACCACGACAGACTACCGAGTTACATTCGATTGTGCTTATAGGTAGACAGACGACAGACTGGCGACGACATCATGCATCTTATACCCAGCTTTGGGACAGGCGTGCCCGATTCAGTATCTTTCCATAGGGATATATCACATCACACTCTGATTTATCTGATCAGGGGGATTATGCACACTGGTATCGACGACACACCATCATGCACCATACACATCAGGGGATTGACATTCAACGATTGGTATGTTTACTAAGATTTATTAATTTTGTTTAACTCATTTTTGATATTAATTTGATTGTTATTTCATTTGCAGGCAGACACCATTGGTCAGCTTTCACATTACACACAGCCTCAGGAGCATGCATATATTATACGGGAGGTAGTTCATTGGGATGTGGTGGCTCTATTGGATCATCTCCGGTTGATACATGACAGTTTTTTTGATGAGGAGCCACAAATATATCCTGATCCATATCTTCAGGCAGAATCACCTGAGGATGACGATGTCCCTGCTATGCCTGCTGAGGAGGATGTACCACCACCGCCACCACCATCTGGACGACAGAGACGAGCACATCCGGAGGGGCAGAGGCGATGACATCGACATCCGAGAGTGGCTCCTGCAGATGTCGTCGCACCACAAAGAGACAATCCCGCCCAGCCGACTGATGATTTTTCACAGCAGGGAGACGCTTATATACCGCATATGGCATCTCCGCAGACTATTATGGACTTCGATCTGGGTGCAGTCACACAGCTTATGGCGGCCCCCTCTCCTCCCGATGAGACCTTCTTCAGTACCCCATTTCTACCATTTATAGGAGCTTCAGAGCCATATGTCACCCCATATGATTTTGGGGCATCCTCACATGATTTTGGGGCATCCTCACATGATTTTGGTCAGTCCTCTACACAACATCATGGGGAGGCACTAGAATCACTGGAAGAGGAGGAACCTGCAAAGAGGACACTGGAGCGACACAGATGTCAGACGTGGAGAGGACGTGACATTCAGACACCGCGTTGTGGTACCGGGGGGCATCGTCGTTGATGTTTTTAGATGTAATGTTTTATACATTAAAAAACTTATTCACTATGATAATTAATTTTTGTTTAAGTCAAATAACAAGAAAATCAAAAATATATTAAATACAAACTTATTTCAATTAACTATTAAATTATAAAGTACATGTACAATATAAACAAAATTTTTCACAGTGAATTAACCATTAATAATTAATAATTATAATGAAAAATAATAATTAATAATTATATTACTAACTAATTAATTATTGTATATCAAATAATAATGTTTTATAGACGTTCAAAGTCATATAGTTGAAACATTTTTAAGTTACAACTAGGTGGTTTTAAAAGCCTATAAAATATTTTCTGTCGACATTTTTTATGTAATTTTTTTATTTTCATCTATTTAGTATATGTTTAATCCACGTTTTAAGTTTCATTCATACTGGTCATATGGATTATGTTTTATAGACGTTCAAAGTCACATAGTTGAAACATTTTTAAGTTACAACTAGGTGGTTTTGAAAGCCTATAAAATATTTTCTGTCGACATTTTTTATGTAATTTTTTTATTTTCATCTATTTACTATATGTTTAATCCATGTTTTAAGTTTCATTCATACTGGTCATATGGATTATGTTTTATAGATGTTCAAAGTCACATAGTTGAAACATTTTTAAGTTACAACTAGGTGGTTTTGAAAGCCTATAAAATATTTTCTGTAGACATTTTTTACGTAATTTTTTTATTTTTATCTATTTAGTATATGTTTAATCCATGTTTTAAGTTTCATTCATACTGGTCATATGGATTATGTTTTATAGACGTTCAAAGTCACATAGTTGCAACATTTTTAAGTTTCAACTATGTGGTTTTGAAAGCCTATAAAATATTTTCTGTCGACATTTTTTACGTAATTTTTTTATTTTCATCTATTTAGTATATGTTTAATCCATGTTTAAAGTTTCATTCATATTGGTCATATGGATTATGTTTTATAGATGTTCAAAGTAACATAGTTGAAACATTTTTAAGTTTCAACTAGGTGGTTTTGAAAGCCTATAAAATATTTTCTGTCGACATTTTTTATGTTTTTTCCCATCTATTTATATATTTTTAATCAATGTTTTAAGTTTCATTCATATTGGTCATATAGATTATCTTTTATAGCGTTCAAAGTCACATAGTGGAAACATTTTTAAGTTACAACTAGGTGGTTTTGAAAGCCTATCAAATATTTTATATCGACATTTTTTACGTAATTTTTTTATTTTCATCTATTTAGTATATTTTTAATACATGTTTTAAGTTTCATTCATATTGGTAATTTAGATTATATTTTATAGGCTTTCAAAGTCACATACTTGAAACATTTTTAAGTTTCAAGTAGGTGGTATTGAAAGAAAATATGTTTAACAATATTTCAATTTTTTTTATAAATAATTACTTATAACTACGTAAATATATATATGTACAAATATATAATTATAAATATACAAGTATAACTATAATTACAATATAATTCTAAATATAATTATAAATATAATTCTCCACACACACACATACATACATACATATATATATATATTTATATATGAATAATAAATATATTTATAAATAAATTTTAAATATATATGTAACAATATTTTCATAATTATATATTTTAAATATACTCATATTCATATAATTATAAATATTTATATATAAAGATTAGTTTATAATTATATAATTACAAATATATTTTTTATTTAAAATATATATATAAATAGATTTATATTTATAAATATTTATTTTTAATTATATATATACATAATTATATTTATACACACACATATAATTATATATATACATAAATATAATTTCATTATTATATAATTATAAATATAATAATAATTAATTTATCATTTTTAAATACATATTTATAAGATCATTTTTAAAATTTTATTTATTTATTTTGAAATTATTTATTAAAAAGAGATGAGGTGGAAAAAAAATTAAAACAACAAAAAAAGAAAAGAAAACCATAAAAAACAGAAAAAGGGTGGAAAAGCGCCACTTGAAGTGGCGCTAGTCACCCGAATTGTTGAGCGCCGCTTGAAGTGGCGCTCAACAAACCCATATTCCTAAATATACTAAACCTAGACCCATTTAAATAAAAAAAACCCATCCCCCTAATTCAGCCTTGGAAGATCGATGTCTAGGGGCACAAGGGAAGCTTCGGGATGAAGGGAACCATCTCCGTGCATGTGGAAACCGAGGGAGATAACGCCTGCTAAGACGATGATGAAGAGGGAGGAGGATTGACTGAAATCAAATCCTGGAAGGAACCTCCCTCCTCTTTAGTCACCAAGTCCCCAAGAATTTCCAGAGGACACTCCTCAAAAGCTGAATAAGAAAAGAACTCTCTGACCGGGGGGTCGCCTGATGTACAGATGGCCGACAGGACACCTACCTTCTGCACTCTTGCAATAAATTCCCATGTAGGTGAGAGGTAGGGAAATATCATGGAAGGGAGGGATTGATCAAGGATTGGTTCTGTTCATCCAAAAGTTCAACTATGAGGATAAGCTGAGATGGAGGAGGAGAAGAAACATCCCTTGAAATATAGATCTGACTAGGTGAGGTGTCCAAAGTGCACAAGAACTCACCAAGTTTCCTAACTTTTCCAAGAAAGCTGAGTTGTAGAACGGGAAATGGAGGCCATGTATGTTCACCCACATGTGAATATAATACGTGGATTTGGTTTTTCCACAAATGTATCTAGGAGAAATAACATCAAAATGAGTTTTTTGATTATATATCAGCCATCATTCTATTGCATGGTGGTAGTTCCATTACAATGAACCTAGTTTGAAACTCATGGGGGATATGCGTTGGTTAACACAAATTTTCTTCATAGACCGTTATGAAGGATTTGTAAATATTTTTATGATGTAAATATATTTCCAAATAAACCAAGTTTATGACTCTGAGATTAAACACTCATAAATTTTTAATTTATGTAAGTGTTACACCAGATTCAGAATTATAAATTATGATTTAAAATTCATAATTTTATAATATAACCCAGTATATTCCATTATTTAGGAATGGTGTCTGTATGAAATAATGTTTTCAACACTCATGTTCAATATATAAATTTCCTTCTTGAGAAAACTTCTACAACTAGTGTTGGATCTGAAATGATCATAATTATATTAGGCAATACCACCCAAGTTATAATGAATAACGTTTCTTGAAAAGAGAAACCTGATGTTCCATAATGCTATAAACCTATATTGGACTATTTCATGTGACAAAATCCTCCATCATTTATTGGGACTACTAATCCAGTGGTATCTGAGTAATGGATTAAGACCCTGGACAAGAAATTTTGGTCCTTGGGATATAATGAAAATGAAATAGTTATACTGGTAGTATATTGTATTAAGGTAGATGTTGATCAATAATGGTTGTTTATCTATAATACTAGGAATGAAGATAAAATATCACACATAGAATGGATATCAATTAAAGTAACATTATTCGAAAAACATTCCCCTAGTGATCAACAAAATGAAATGAATAGAACATTCCTTATCTCAAAGAAAAATGATGAAGAAAGTGTTGTAGTGTATGGGGTTGCCTTTATAAGACTATCCAAGTATTCTATGGATTACATACACAATATGGAATTCAATATTGACTTTATTTTGAGAGATTAATCCAAGTCTTTGAAGGGAATTGGTTTATTAAACTTTTTCATTGTATAATCAAATAGTTTTACGTGTCATCAAAATAGAGGAGTTTTCTAGATCCTATATATTCAAGGGTAATCAAGATAAGAATAGATCTTCTGAACACCAATGAAAATTTAATTCATCAAAGAAGAATAAGAAAATGAATAAATTTCTATCATGTGAAATTTTTGGAAAGAAACATCATGTAAAATGCCTGAAGGGAATGGTAGTATGTTACAAATATGGTGATAAGGGCCATATGGATCATGAATATAAGGTAAATAAAGATACCACTACTTTCTAGTGACTCCAATGTAAATAATTTTACACTATTAAAACCAATGTCCATAGAGTAAAGATAATCTACCACAGAAGAGGTGAAGGGGAGAAGTTTAAGCTTATGTGGTCACTAAACCTGAGGATGAATTTCACAAAGATGTGGTTGGAGGTTATTTAATCATATCCTCAAATTTAGTTAATGATTAAATTTGATTCTGGATCCTCGCACTCTTTCATATATTTTATATTTTCTAATAAAATTAGATTTTTCCCTAGCACCTTAGAAATAGATTTGTAAGTCAAAACTTCTAGCGGAAATATCACTATAATAAAGACTTTCTAGGTAGTTCCCTTTATAACACATAAATGTTCTTTATTTATAGACTTTATTATTATACCTATGTTTGAATTTGATATAATCCCTAGTATCTACTAGATTTCAAAATATGAGGAAAAATTTTATACCAAGGAGAAGAAAATTATGAATCTTGATGAAGCTATTGAATCCCTTATATTTAGAGTGGATATTTAATCATCTATTTCATGTCTATATCAACCCCCAGTAACACTTATGAATGAGATTCTTGAGGGAGAATTCAAACACAATCTATGGGTAGAAAAAGTACTATTCAAAATTCAGGATGTACCTATTGTACATGAATTCATTGATATATTTCCTGAAGAATTACCCAGACATCAACCAGAGCATGAATTCAAGTTTTCCATCAATTTAATCCCTAATAAAAGATTCCATGTATAATGGGCATTATGTAATTAGTGGTTTCAAGAAAAAACAAGAGGATTTGTGTGATAAGGGATTTATTCACCCTAGTGTTTCAACTGGGGGATCTCATGTTATTTTCATTAAGAAGAATATGGATCCCTAAGGATATTCAACGATTATGGGGAAATAAATTCTATTATGATAAAGAACAAGTATCATACACCTTACATAAATATATTATTCGATCAACTTCACAGAGATCAATATTTTTCATAGATTGACCATCACTCTGGGTATCATCAATTGTTAGTAAAGAAGAAAGATATTTTGAAGATAACATTTCAAATTAGGTATGAACATTACACATTTATAGTAATTCTATTTGGATTGACTAATACACCATCTTTTTTATGGGTATAATGAACATGGTATTCAAGGAATATCTTGATAATTTCTTTCTGTTATTCATTTATTATGTCTTGGTGTATTCAAAAATATATGAGAACCATGATAATCACTTGTAGATCATTCTTGACACGCTTAGAGGAAAAGTGTTATATGGAAAATTTAGAGAGTGTGAATTTTGGCTTCAAGCAGATTATGTTCTTGGCTATATTTTCTCCATACAAGGAATCTTGACTAATCCTATAATGAAAAATACAGTCAAATAATGTCCTACACAAATGAAAAAAATGAGGTATGTAGTTTCATTGGTTTTCCATGTTACTATCAGTGATTCATTCAAATTTTTCTTGATTTTCTAACAAATTAACCAAGTTTACATGTAAATGGGTGAAGTTTACACATTCAAGGAATGTGAAGAATTTTTGGAATAATTGAAAAGGTGATTATTCAGTGTTCGTATTTTGAATCTTCCCTCATGAAATGATGGTTTTTAGAAATACAGTGATGCATTGAATAAGGGACTTGGTTGGGTAATTATGAAAAATTATAAAGTTATTTCCTATTAACTAGGACCCTATGTATTCACTAATATTGAGTAAAATTATATATTTATAAACCCTATATAAAATTAGTGGAGTCGTGAGTAGGGTTCAATATAAAGGTAAGGACTTTTGAAAAAGGTTTGTTGGGTGAGACCAAGTAAAAAAACAAATCAAAATAAAATATGATAATGCAACATAGATTTGAATGATGAAAGTAATAGTGGTGATGAAATCAGTGGAGAGAGAATAATTGGGAAGTAGTGGAACAATCAAAAGAACAAGAACAAGTACATAGATCACAAGAAAGAAAGAGTTATTCCATGGATGGAATAAAAGAATTCTATAGGCTGTTTTTTTTTTGTTTTTTTTGTCTTCATTCATTCATGGGTGTTACTAATTCTAGTGAATAGAGTTTGTTCAATTCCCTTGAATGGATAACCTATAAATGAATGGATACTTCAGTTTATCAACTGAAAAATCTAATAATCTACTCGATGAAAAAACAATAGAAAGATCATAAACAACTTATCATTTTTCAAACTGTGCAACCCCTGTATGGATTTCCCTCTTCTTAGATGGACTTCTAGATGAAAATTAGATACAAACCAACAAAACCAAAACATATATCACTAATTTTCAGAAGTTGAAGGAAAAATACAATTTGAAATATGAGAATAAGGTATTTTTTAGCCACACCTTACACTTTAATGATGAAAAAGTTCCTAAAAACTGAATATCAATACCAAAAATTTATTTAGATAAGAACAATAATAAACTATTTAAAAAAAATTAAAACCAAAATAATAATTCAAAAAAATTAATTAAATAAAAAAACTATAAATATATTGATGAGAGCTTCTAAAATTCCTCAAAAAACTATAGAAATCTTCCTCTTGCTCGCTTCAACCTCTTCGAACTTTTTTAACTCCGGTAAAGGATCCTCTTTTTTTATATTTTTATTTTTATATATATATAATTTACAAGTATTTTTTTCCTTTCATGGATGCTTAATGATTTATATTAAAACCTTTTCTAAACCAACCATGTATGCTCTACTAACTCCTCAGATTTCAATCCAAGTGATATTTCCTAGATGGATGACACACAGATTATTTTTAAGATCATTTATGGATAAATTTTATTATGTTCTATTAGAGTCACATGATGAGTTATTAGATTCTTAATTATTTCTTGTTTTTTTTCAATTGATCTTGGGCTTTGGTTATTTTGATTCAAAATTAGATAGTCTTAAAATAATTTAATAACTCAAACTCCTTCTCAACTCATCCTATCGTTGAGTTCTATGAATCATGTGTCAGAGGAGTTGTAGGACTAAGTAAGGTATCTTCTCGAGTGAAATTTATTATCTCAGACTCATAATTCATCTTTCTTATTATTTTACTATTTAAACTACACTGGTAGAGATCTTAATTTAATATACTCGATGATTGTGGGATGTGTGACCTGAAGCTTCAAAAGAGGGTGTTGAGGTTTGTTCTTCAGTAGTATATCAACTCGAATTACAATGAATCTATACTCAGCATTTTGGTTTCATAATAGGTGGTATCATCTTTGATTAGTTTAAATGATGGTTTCGACATCAAATTTGAATCTCTGGGGTTCTTTCTAGTACATGAACATCTTAAAAATAGAAACCCAACATCAACAGAGGTGGAATCATCATAGATATATTCAGTAACATTGGATCTCTCATGGGAAATTTCGTTTACTGGGATCTCCATAACTAATTGGGTGTAGGATAGTGACATTGGTTATCTTCCACTATAAGCTCAACTTAGTGTTGAGCTTCTATTTCCATATTTTCTTGGGAAATAACTACTATCTTTTTTATCAGGAATATTGACCATGGTCAAGGATAGAGAATATTATTCTCTTGTTTTTTGAATGGTAGGATTATCTAAAAATATTGTAGCCTTGTGATGGTTGATGTATCATTTTTTTTGTTTTTCCATTTTGAGGTTGAGGTCACCTGATTTTTTTTCTGGGGTCAATTGAAATATCCCACGGTCACTTGGGTTTGACTTGGTCAATCCATTTGAATATTAAATCTTTCCAATTTTCCATATAGTCAATTGGGTTAAAAACATAAATCCTTTAGTCTTCCAAATTTATATATTTTTTCTCTTAGTCATTCTAAATGGTCATGTGGTTGATTTGAATGGTCATGCAGTCGATGAATTAGTGCAATTTTGAACTCGCACTCACTTAAGTGTTCCTACGGTTAGTTGAACAACTCATGTGGTTACTTCACCCAGGGAATAATTGCTCCAACCCTTTTCTATATTTTTAAAATTGATCATAATATAACATATATTTTTCAATTAATCATCATTAATATCCATGATTTAGATTTATTAAAAAACATGAAATTGTTCATAAATGATATGTAAATTTACACTAATAACTTTACTCAATAAAGAACCAAAAAGATACATTACAATTACAATTATCAATGAATTATAAAATTCAACCAGATTTGTTCCATATTTAATTATGCTCCATTATAGGATGAATTTTACACTAAAAACAAATCTATTACACCAAAAAATATATGGAAAAGTTTGATCGTATGATGCCACATCGAACTACCCCACACCTAGATAATTCCACTCCCAAACAATTAAACTTATTCAATTTCTTTATTTACAAAATCTAATTGAAAATTGATGATCCTATCTAGGTTCAACAACATATTCCCTAATAAAATAAAATCATTGAATCATACATTGTGAAGAACACCATTCCTTCTATGGGAATTATTTACTCCACCTAATTTTAGAACTATCTCAAATTCCATTTTTAGGATTTCAGATGAGAGATACTTATTTAGAATTAAATCTATAAAAATAGGAAAAAACATCTTTCACTCTATCCTAGGATTCTCAAACCAAAGATCCACTTTAAATTTTTTTTATTACAAATCAAAATATTTCCATATAAATCAACTTTCCCCTTTTTCATTTGGGTTCAATATTCCCCTCACCTTAATGAGCTCATTTTTTACTCAATCAATTTATTTAAGTTTTTTACAACTATAAATTTATACACATAACTATGAAATACACTTATTGAATGTTTCTATTTTTATAGAAATGAACCCTTTTACATTAACTTAGTGACTTCCCAAGGGATCCCAATTTCCCATTTTACTCCAGATTCAAAGGAATTATATTATTCTCTATTAAGTTTTATTCCTAATGTATTCTCTTTCCCCAAGTCTAATTAGATAGTTTAAAGTTAAAAATCAATCCTCCTCAAGTTATAGTTCTAATTCTACAATAATATAACCTATCAAACTTCCTTTTCCTAGATTTCAAACAAAATATCTAAAATAGATTGGACAACATCACTCAAGAATCACTCATTCCACACAACTTCAAACTCTATGAAATACATCAAAACGGGCATGAAATATTTCCCTAGGAATGACTCATATGGTTCTTATTATCCTAGACTAACAAAATAAAAACTGTCATTAACATCCAAAAAATATTAAATTTACAAACATAGAGGTATTTTGAAACAAATATGGGGTTTTTTGATATGTACAGAATTGAAGCACAACTAAGGTATAGGGAAAGGCCCCTCTACCTCATACTTAAAACTCAACATTTTCCCTAATGTTAAATACAAATGTAGTATAAATTTTTTTATTCAAAACCAATTAAAAATTTACCAGTGAAAAGATTGATGAGGGGATTACATGAAACTTCATAAGAACCTTTCCACACATCCAAAAAGATTCCAAAAACATTATTCTTTTCTTAAAAAAAGATCATGTTTTTTATTATTGTACATAGAAAAAAGATTTTCAGAAATCTTTTCGAGTAGAAGAATGAGAAAATCACCATCCATAAAGATATTTCCTACTCCCACTAAAAATTCATCTACCATACAAAACGGGTGAGTAATGGACAAATATTCAAGTCGTAAAACAGAGATAGTGGGTTGTGAATATCCTAATATCAAGTTCTAGAACAAGGAAAATGGAATAAAATTAATTCTTTCATTAAAGTCACAAATTCAATTAAACAATTTATCTCTAACACTAAAGGTTCCATGGATTAAAAATCTTTCCAGATCTTGATGTTCGGTAGGTATCATATTATAAAACACAACACTAAAATCCTATGTGATATTATAATTCTAAAATTATTCTATGGTTTTCTTGATTGAATATATTTTCTTGATTGATTTTAGAAAATAATGGAATTGAATTAAATCCTAAAGGAAGAGAATATCAATGTTTAGTTTCTTTATAAGTTTTAGAAAATTGAATAGTTCAAATTCCTGATTTAACTATTTTATTCTCTATAGAAATGGAATCATTAGGGAGTAGCTCGTCACAATTGTAAGTATCACTTCTACTTCTTCATAAAGATTTTTATTTCCTTTATTGTCCTTTAATTTCAATTCTTTTTCTTATGGTTTTTTAGAATGAAAAACAAGCTTCACCAGACTTTCAGTGGGGCTGTTCAGATTTATATATTTTTTAGATTCTAGAGTTTGGATTTTAGTACCATTTAGGTTTTTATTTGGGGAAGATTAGGGAGATTTCGTAGCTTCTTGTAGATTTTGAAGACCACTCTTATTTGGGATTACTATGGAATTATACCTAGGATTTGGCTAAGTGGTGATGGGTAATTTACCATTATATCTACCTCCTACATTTCTAACTAACTTTTTAACTTGTAACTCTAGATTATTATTTTTTATAATAAAAATATTTTTTTAATTCTTGTTCATGAAACATACTAGTAAATTGTTGTAACATTACATTTTAATCTTCTTGGGAACTAGAAATTTCAGTTCGTGTATGAGGTTGAAAATTATTCCCAAGTTGTTGGAAATCAGTAGGAGTATCAGGTATAAGCATGCCATTATCTCTCCATGAATGATTGGGGTGGTTACAATAGCCTTTGTTTTAATTATTTGAAAATTGATAATCTTATGGATTAATTTTTAGATCATAACCATCAAAATTTTAAATCATAGGAGCTTCGGAAGTCATATAAATATTTGGACAATAAAACTATGAATAGTTGAACATGCCAAAGTGGTGATATTTCTCCCTGAGTTTGTGTCGAGTATTTTCAGTGTAAAATGAATCATCTTGAAATTAATATTCAAGAGTGGGTGTGGTTTTTTTCTAACAATGGTTCTCCTCTAGGAATATTTATGTTTGGAATTTTTTTCCAAGGTCTTGAATATCTATTTTAGCTCATCAGTAGTTTTATCATAGAAATCAACACTAAAGGACTGATCAATTAGTGTTTTATGGTATGGTGTGAGCCTATTATAGAATGTATCATGAGAAATTGTAGTGAACACTAGTTTTTGGGGCACAACATATGTATCCCATTGAATCTATCCCAATATTCATGGAATGAATCTCCATCATCTTGTAAAAACCTTATGATGTTGTGCCTAATATCTAAAATCATCCTCCTGAGGTAAAATTTCATGAAAAAAGTGTTTTATAAATATTCCCATGAATCAAAAATGTATTCATCCATTTTTGGAACCAAAATTTTCCATTTAATTTAGAAAAAATGGAAATACTTTCAATTTTAACTCTTCCTCGCTCAATCACCTAAGTGTATACTATTGTACTGTACCATAAAAATCCATGATAAAGTTTATTGAGTCTTGATTATAAAATCTATGCTATATAGGAAGCATAATTAAGTGGGATCTCTTAATATCATTTTTTCTAGACTTAGGGATTTTCTTAATGAATGATGGGTTGTTTGACATTGTAGTCACCTGAAACTCACTAAACCTGACTCTATCTTTTAGCTTATTACTAGGTTTTAGAATGTTAACATTTCTATATTGTTTGAAGTTTTCATTTCATTTTTTATTAGGATATTCTTAAATATTTTTTAGTGAAATATTCTTCTAGGTTTTTAAATAACTCAATTATTTTTTTGATTTCTGGAATGAAGCCCTCTTGGTTTTCATAGGATGACCTAGTTTTTATTCACACACTTTTTAACAGATTTTTTTTGTTGTTTTTTTATTTAATATTTTTTCTTGGTTCCATGTTCCCTTATCCTGCAATGATGCCAAAATTTGACTAGGATCCTAGGATATCACTAAGATTGATGAAAATTAAATATATATAAACCCTACTTAAAACTAGTGCAGTAATGAATAGGGTTCGGTCTGTAGGGAATGAATTCAAAAAAAGGTGAGTTGAGTGAGACCAGGTAAAAAAGAAAAGCAACAAAAACTACTAGAATAAAATAATGAGTGTAATAATGAGAGTAATGGTGGTTATAAAATCATTCAAGCAAGAAAATTTGGAAATCATGGGAATAATCAAAATCATAATAACAAATACATAGATCATAACCATGCATGAGGTAGTCCAAATATGGAGTAGAGGAATTTGATTGGATGGTTATTATTTGGTTGTTATATATATATATTTTTTAGTTTCTTTCATCATGCATAGGTGTTTATGGGTCTAGTGAAAATAGGTTAGTCCATTGTCTCAAATATCTAACATATAGATGAAAGGATCCTCTAGTTTCTCAACTTCAAAATCCACTAATCCACTCAATGAAGAATGACATATCAGAAACAACTTCTCAATTTTTTCTAATGTGATACCCTTGCATGGACTGTAATCATTTCACACCAACTTATAGATGATGAGTAAATAGAAACCAAAAAAACTGAAAGTGCCTACACTTATTTTTGGTATTTCAATTACACTTACTACTTGAAATATGATAAAATGGTATTTTCCAGCCACACCTAACGTTTGAATTAAGAAACAGTTTCTACTATCTCAACCTCATTCTCCTAAATTGATTTATCCAACAACCACAAAAAACTATTTCAATGAAGTTAATACTAAAATAGTAATTGAAATGCATCAAAACCAAATAATAAAATAATAATGAATAATCACTTGATGATAGATTCTAAACTTCTTAAAAAATGTGTAGAAATTTTACTCCTTCCCACTTCCAACTCCACAATCTTAGTCCACTCTAGTAGAGGATCTACTTTTCTTATCTTTTCATTTTCATATATAGATAAAGTCCAGATATATTTTCATTTCATACCTACTCCTTAGAAGGTATGAATAACTTTTCCAATCAACCTTCTACACCCTTTCGACTCCCCAAACTCAGATCCCAGTACGATTTCATAGAAGGCTACCATACAAATTATTTTGATGATATTTTGCGGATAAATTTTCCTCTAAACTACAAGAATCGCATGCTGTGTAATTGGACACTAAATTATTTCTCAGGTTTTTTCCAAGTATTATTGGGCATTGGTTATTGAACTTAAAAATAGGGCATGCTTCAAAGGCATCAACAAATAAAACTCATTATCATCTCATCCTTCTATAGAATTTATAGTGTCATGTTTTGGAGGTATTATAGGACTAGGAAGAGTATATTTTCAATTGATATTTCATAGATCAAACTAAAAATTCATTTTCCATGCGATTTGACTATTTAAACTGCACCGACATAGCACCAAATTTGGTGTTATTCATGATTATTGGAGGTGTAGCATTAAGAATCAATATTGGGTTTGGATGCAAGTTATTTAGTAGCAGCTTGACTTGTATTTCAGTGAATATATTCTTAGCCATTAGGGTTCTCAACATGCCTCATTAGCTTATATTAGTTTATATGTT
This sequence comes from Viscum album, assembly GCA_963277665.1. Lineage (NCBI taxonomy): Eukaryota > Viridiplantae > Streptophyta > Magnoliopsida > Santalales > Viscaceae > Viscum > Viscum album. The sequence goes on from OY728145.1 coordinate 155,390,555, forward strand.
TGGTTTTCCATCAAATTTGAATTTATGGGGTTCTATCTAGTTCATGGCCATCTTCAAAATATAAACCCTACATCAATAGAGGTATCATCATATTCTCTCTCTCTAGCACCAGTGGATATTGTATATTTATGATCGGTTGTTATCATTTATAGAACTGATTGGGTGGAAGAAAATGGTGTCAATTATCTTCCACTAAAATCTTGGATCAACATTGAGCTTTGGTTTATATATGTTCTTAGGAAATTACCATTGTGTGATTGATCGACCATTGACCATGATTAGGAATTGAGATTATTCTTCTATTATTTTTTGAATGGAAAGTGTCTCTGCCTAATATTGTAGCCTTATGACGGTTGATTTATCTTTTTGTTTCACTTTTCTTTTTTAAGGATTTGTACATCAGAAATTATATTCATGTAGTTAATTTCATAACTTCCACAATCACTTTGGCTTGACTCGGTCACTCCATTTGAACTTATGGTCATTCTCATTGGTCTTTTGGTCAATTGGGTTTACACAATCGATCCATTAGTTTTCAAAAAAATAGATTTCTTCTATAAGTCAATCTGAATGGCCATGCAGTTGATATGAATGGTCATGTGGTTGATTCATCAGTTCCATTTTAAACTCACAATCACTTAAGTGTTCCTGATGTTGATTGAACAAATATTTTGGTCTCATTACCATGGGAACATTCTCTCCAACTATTTTACATATTTTCACCATGGAATCTAATATAGAAAAAAATTAATTAATGATCATTCAAATCCTAGATTTATATTTTTTGAAAAACCATCAGGCAGTTCATAAATGATATTAAAATTTACACCAAGACCTTTAACCAATAAAGTACCAAAAAGAAAAATTTCTATTAAAATAATTAATGAATTAAAAAATTCAACCATATTTGTTTCAGATTGAAAGATTCTCCATTATAATATCAATATTAAATTAAAAAACAAATTATTCTAAAAAAATAGGTGTGGAAAATTGGGATAAAATTATGCCACATTGCCTATGCATCAAGGAAGATGATGACTCATGAATAGATCTATCTAATCCATGATCTTGAGTTCCTAGCTATAATATTTTCTTTCAATATATAGATACATTATCTCTATAGTGAAATATTTGAGATATACACAGACCATAAGAGACTAAAATACATATATTCACAACAATATCTCAATTTGAGGTAAAGGTGAAGGTGTGAATTACTCAAGGATTATGATTTCATAATACACTACCATCGAGAGAAGGTAAATATGGTAGTGTATGCATTGATACATAAAGATCAAGGAGTACATACCAAAATTTGGATTGATAGAGATTATACATTCATGGATCAAGTAAATATAGATATGGGAATTATTACATCACTGCTTTTTAAAATGACTAAAAACAATATATATATATATATATGAAAAGAAAAAATGTTCCCAATCTGATGGTGGGAATTTTTGGAAGAAAAATAAATCTATTAATGATGGGAATTTTGCATAAATATTTTGTGAAGATGGATTTCTGAAATCTGGAAAGAGGCTATGTGTTCTAGATATACCTGATTTAAAAATGTAAATAATGGTTGGTACTCATATTTTGAATTTATCTATACACCCCACTAACACTAATATATATATATATTTTAGGAAACATTTTTTGTGGGATGCCATGAAGTGTGAAATCTATTATTATGTATCAAGATGATAGGTTTTTCAATAGGTGTAGGCTGAGATAAAATATCCCGGGGTGTCACTAAGCCTCTGCCTTTTCTTATGTGGAAATGATATGACATCACTATGGACTTTGTAACTTGATCAACAAACAATCCTAGAAAGAATTATGTGACATGGGTTATTATTGATCGCTTAACCAAATTTTAATAATTACTTACTATAAGTGAATATTTACCTCTAGAGCACCTTGAAAAAATATTTATTAATAAAGATCTAAGAATACAGGGTGTTCCAAATTCAATTTTTTTAGATCATGATCCACTATTTACATCAAAATTATAGAAAATTATTTAGAAGGATCTTGATACTAAGATTAATTTGATCAACAACTACCATCCTCAAACTGACACACAATCAAGAAGGGCTATTAAAACTATAGAAACTATTTTGAGCTCATGTATAATTGACTTTAATGGTATGTGGTATTATTAATTACCTTTTTTATATATTGACTGAAAATTAACATTTTATTATCAAAAAACGTTTGAGGGAAAGTGAGAAACCATTTAGTTTATCCATGAATAAAACCATCAAAAGACATGACATAATCATTGAAATGAATTTTTATCCTATTGTAAAAAAATTTCCCTAAATAATTTCTAGGAGTGAGTACTTACCTATGTTCTTGGATCATTCCTTACAAAATATTTAAAGTGGTATTCAATCTCCCCCCGTGTTTAAATGTACTCCTCACAATTGATCTTCTCTTCATTGAATCCACTTATCAATATACAATAATTTTTATTAGTCCATGCACTCTTCTCATAAATGGTGTCCACCTGGATAACTCTTTCTATCATTCTGTCTACTTACTATTTTTTGGAATTGATAATAATATATTACTCCACCATAACCTCCCTTGAATGGGCTAGGAGATTTAGTGAATTCTTGTTATTCACATTATCTACCAATATCTCTCATTGTTGACCGTCTATAACACTCTTAGTCGTGTCCTTTCCCAAGAAAAAACTCTCTTCTTTAGTATTTCCCTGCACTTTATCAGAATCATAAATCATGCATTCCATCTATTTTGGTTTGATTTTTTTACTTGACCTGGTCTCCATCAGTTTCAGTAGGAATCAATAGTTCTTATTTCTTTTTTTTTTCTTTCCTTTAGTCCAATTTCATCTACTTTAATCTAGTATACTATTTTCCCCTATTCTCTATCGAGATATACATACCTTGTTTGTGTCTCCCTCCAATTTTTTTTAGAGGAGTGACAAAAAAATTCCTCTTCTGATGATGTTTCATAAGGTTCTTTCCCCCAAAATGTTGTTATATACCTATGTGAACCCTTCATAGTCCTGTGTCAGCCCATCAGGATCCAATCCTTCAATTGGTTTCTTATTGGGATGCTAATCTAGTTCTTCCTCATATTGGCTTAAGTCTTTAGAAAAACCAAATCAACTAGAGTACGCTGATTTTAAGATACCATAACCTTTTCCCCTTTATCTTACTCCATAAAAGTATTCAAATGGCTTCGTATGAATCATTATTTGGAAAGAGATTTCGCACTCCAACTTGTTGGGATGAAGTTGGTGAAAGGAAACATATAAGACTAAAACTTTTTAAGGAGACAACAACAAAGGTAAATACTATTCATTCTCATATTAAAGAATCTGAAAGTATAAAAAAGAGTTATATTTGTAATCAGAGGAAATATTCAGAAATTCAAGTGGGATATCACATTATCTTAAAAATATCTTCATATAAGGGTGTTATAATGTTCGGTAAGAAAGGGAAACTAAGCCCCAGGTATATCAAATATTTATATTTTCTATAAATAAGTATATTTTTTCTTATAATTTGGAACTTCCATAGATCCTCTCTAAAGTACATGATGTATTTCATATATCATTATTAAGGAAGTATATGTTAGACCTAACACATGTTCCCACCTCAAAATAAATTGAATTAGAACATGATCTATCTTACTATAAAGAGGGAATATAGAATCTTGAAAATATAAAGAAATTATTAATGAATTGGAACACTCTAATGATAAAGGTAATTTGGAAAAATCATAAACTATATGAAGAAACATGGGAAGCATAGGATGTTATGAATAAGAACGATCATGATTTTTTTAGAAAGTAATATCTATGAAAATTTAGAGGATGAAATTTTTGTAAGAGGGATGAATGTAACATATAAGCCCCAAATATAGTAAAAATATAAAACAATGAACATTTCATTATTTCATGGAACAAAAATTTTAATTTTATAGGATTACTATTGATTTTAAACTTACTAGTTTAAAATAAAACCAGAATTTAATTTTACAAATTTTGCCTTGGAAATAAACTTTTTGGAATAATTAAAAATATATTATTAAAATATTCTTATATTTTTTATAATATTTTACTAAAATATGTGGAACTAAAATTTTATTGACTTTCAATTTTATAGAGATAAAGATAAGATCATTTGTATGTAAAAAGGGATACTTTTCCGAAAACTATTTTAAAAAAGGCATAAAGTATTCCCATTTTAATTAGTAAAAATAATCCTTAATTATTAATGATTTAAATGAAATTTATATATTATATATTTATCTATATGAATGTAAATCCATATAATTATTATTATAAGTCATGTAGTTAATATAATATCATCGTATGCTTAAAAATGCATTTCCTGAAAACCCTTTTTTCGACACATTTTATAGGTTTATTTTATATTAAATTATACCACCTCTATGAATTTAATTTGATAAAATTTATTCCAAATTTTGAATCATTATAATTAATATCAGGTAATAAGGTCAACTTAATTTTTTTTCATAATGAAAAGTAAAAACTGTAAAAATTAGTTATCGTGATTAAGGTTAAAATAATTTTTTTGGGGGTTAATATAAACAGATAAGGGTAAAATTGAATTTAAAACTTGTTAAAACACCATTGTTTGGTTGAATTAATACCTTATCAATTTACGATTCGAATATGATCCATTTTTTGAGGCATATTGAAAATAAAGTTACATGACATTATTGAAAAACATTGAAGATTACAAGTGTTACATTCACCTCAATTATTAAAGGAAACCTCATCCCCTTACTTTTTCAAACCTATCAATCCATTGAAATCGAAAAAATACAGATTAAGCTCTCAAAAAAATTATTATAAACATTATATGGGTTATTTTATTCCCAACATATCAATCGTAGGGTTCTTAATTAGAGATCCAAAGGAGGTTATTCTAAGCAAAGGTAATTTTCTTCACCAAGCTCATTCTTTTTTACTTATTTTAACACCTTCAATTAAGTATTAACACTTACAATAAAAACATTGGTATCTCAAATATGTTGAGATTATGTTATGTCAATTTTATAATATTTATCCATCTTCTTCTTCATCAAATGGGAAACTAAACCATCGATCATTTGTATGGTGGACTACCACCTAGAGAACTTTTGTAATTTGTTTTCCATAATTAACTGATGTGTATAGTAATAATAATAGAACCAATGAATATATATGATATTTAGGAAATAATATTGATTCTATAAATTTAATATATCATCTAATCCCTAACCCTTTCACTCATTATGGAAATTATATTGTCGCTCGTGTGTGTGTTCGACGCTAACATCTCCAGGAAGTAAAAAAAATATGATATCTATAACTTTAATATAATTTTGGAGATAAGTTAACTAAATCCTATTCACAAAAACCAGTACTTCCATAAAAAAAAGGCATAAGAAAATGAAGCAGTTAATACCGGAAGCAATGGTAATAAAGAAATATTATTAATGAATGGATGAAAAGATGATAAAACAATATCATATATGATATTATAAATATAAATATTCTTATTTTGAAAATTAATAACATAGTTAAAACAATTATTCAAGAGGTTAAATCATGTTCAACAAAACAAAAGCATGAGGTAAGTGAATTTCGCCTTAATTTAGAATTTGTCGAGACATATTTGTTATTATGATCCTATTCAATTTTATGTGGTGTATATAATTCTTCTTTTACATGTTTTAAATGAATACCTAATTATTCATGATGATTAATGTTTCAATTAAATTTTATTTATTCAATGGGTTTCAATTTAAAATTTACCAAAGAGGTGTGAATTTATTTTCCAATCTCAATATTGGGGATTTCTCTTATTTTATTTAAATGAATCATATAACCCACCCTTATTAAACACCATATATTTTCTTATACTCTATATATTTATAGACTTTACATATTTTATTCAAACATTCCCTCTCTTTGGAAATTGAGTCAAGTAATGAAGTTTTTAAAATAAAAATTGATTTTATTTCCCTTTTAATCGAATATATTTTTCTTCAATGTCTATATTTAAAAAAAATATTATAAAGTAATTTTAATTACTAAAATTATATATTAAGGAAATTTTAATTTATCCATGAATTTTAAAATGGTATTAAATAAATATTTCTAATATTTTTTTAAAGGGTCTCTTTCGACATTCATTACAAAAAGACAAAAGGAATATTTTCTAACATATACAATGTTAACAGACTTCCCTACCAACATAAATATTTTAAAAAAATAGATTTTTATGAACATTCTAAATTTTTTTACAAAGAAAAAACTTTAATGAAATATTAATTTAATATTTAACATCAATTTTCATTATTTTTCAAAGTACGTGATCTTATTATAAAATCTATATTTCTAATGAACTGATGGTAATCTCTTATCCCTTGTTAATTTTGTGGTCTTTAGAATTCTCTTGAAACATTCACTTTATAATCATTATTATAAATTACATTTCAATTAAATATATATATTATTTTTATCATAGGTATGATTATTACCTAAATTGTATACCACTTTTACATAATGTATTTTATTATGAATGTTATTTGATTGATTTCATAAAATCTTAATAAATATGTATTACATACTCAATATGGACATTAATTAATAAGGAAGATGTTTTATGATTTTAATTGATAATTAAATACATGAGGAATGCATTGGACATGAAGTTATGGGTGATTCCTTTTGATAGATAACCCCTCAATGTATCGACGAGTCTCATGAGATAAATCTATTGGCTAGATTAAATAGGTTTTGGTTTATACCAACCCCTAGTTTTCAAGTTCCATGGATCAAGGTCTTTATGGTAAAGATTTCACGATGTTTGATATCGTGACATCCAATATTAAGAATTTCCTTCATTAAGAATTCAATTATTATTATCCATGATATTTGTGCATTGATATTATCCATGGATGAATTTTGTACTCAAGTTAGTGATTAAATGAAATTTGTTTTATGTTATTTGACTTTCCATATTGATTATTCATTATTTTATCATCATACATTAAATTTTACATAAACCTTAATAGGCATTTGATCTCACCCTTATTTTTTGTTTTCCTCAAGATATGGAGATGAATTCTTTGAATGAGTTTTAAGGGTGTTTAACATTCAATTTATTTTATGTTTTATATTCTATTACAAATATAAAATGGGTATCATGTACATATATGTCTCTCCAAGACTACTAAACCCATCAGTACTTCAAGATTAAAATCCCTGTATATATTCCAATTTAATAAAGTAACCACCATCTCTAGGTTAATGGAATTGAGGTGGATGAAAAATCCATTATAAATTAAATCTATATATGCTAACCAAGATCAAACCCACCTACAAATAAATGACCCTATACTAATATTTACTCTTTATATTAAGCCGAAAACCAACCTTATTCATCAACTAATTAACCTTATATCCCAGATTATCCTACACATTTTCTTTCACTAACCACGCAAATCAAGTACACTAATTCATCAAGTAAAAATCCATCTTTTATTACTACCTATTTTTAATTCAAGAAGGTTCACTAGAAAAATAAATTAAAACCACTTATACTACAGATGATAAAAAAATTGAACACTTCTCATCCGTAATATTTTATCATTAATTAGAAAATGGGTATTTTTTGGGGTACAACTAATGGAATTCCAATAGAAGAACATAGTTTACATAAAGTGTGAAACTTATATAGATTTTATCCTTTAATTTTTCAATTCATTTACTTATGGTCAATAAAATTTTAGTTATTAATTTTGGTGGTAGATCTTGAAAAAGAAACAAGATAAGTTTTGTGGTAAGTTCCATTTCTTATAATTAATAATTTTTTATCCTTAGAATATAAAATTTGCTATTTTATCTAAAAAACACACTAATTTTTCAATATAAAGGGAGTTAAAATGTTACCTTAAAGTTAATAATGATATAGAAAATCAAAAAATCTATAAACTAAAGTATTATTCCATGATAATCATTTATGAATCCATTACTACTTATTGTTTTACCAAAGGGGGTATATAAGGAGTGGATAAACATTTGTACATGTGTTCTTATCATTTAATTCTACATAGACTCCATGTAAACATGGAATAACAACTTATTTTATATTAATAAGTTGTGAAAAAAAATTATAAGGACATAATTTTAGGAACTCAATTCATCATAAGGACTCATAAAGCATTGAACTTATTTAACACTACAATACCACTTCACCTCCTTGTGTAAAATTTCAGTGAATTATATATAATCTTAATAAAATTAAGGTTGTTATAAAGGTGGGAATGATTTTTTTGGAATATAAACTGGGTCAAAACTATAATATCATGAGGAGAAATTTTATGCCCCTTATTAGATACATAAGAAAATCATTTTTTTCAATTTGTATATCTATGTAAAAGATACTAATGGGATGAGTCCAATGATTCATCTTTGACATTATTTTAGAAAATTTTGATTATATTCTAGTGATTCCAAATTATATTCTAAAATTAGTGATATTTATCTTATAGAAACCAGATATTGAGTTTCACATAATACCTATCCCCCCCACTTTCATGATAATGTGACTCCAAAGCATGAATTTTTTAATGAAATTGTCAACATGGTGGATCTATTATGACATTGTTTAACAAAAACATATATGGGTATACTATAAATTACACTCACTACTGTTGTACCCTCTAACGTTGTTACTACATAGGTAATACCATCCCCTTAACCTTTTAAAAAGGAAACTCTTATTTCCCCTCACAACCATTTGATGAGGTGGAATCTCAGGGAACTATAGAGATGCTTGGAAAATAAAAGGATAATCATGATTAAAAAAGGGGAAATAATAAGGTATAAAGAATAAAAAAAGAGTTGAAATTGAAAAAAAATAATTCGGAGGGAAATTTTACAAAATGTAGTCAAGCAAAAACATAAGAATAAGGTTATGGAAATTTCTCCCAATAGGTAATGAAAGCACACTGTGGAAATTCATAATCCCACTATTCAAACTATATCAATTTCCCTAACATTTAAAGTTTCTCCTAAGTGGGTTACATCCATTCTAATACTGACTCCACCTAATCCAGCAGCTTTAGAACCCATTTTTTTACTTCCATAGGTGATATCAGCCATCTTACTTTTCACAGCATCAAATACTCTATTTATAGAGACACCATAATGTATTACCAAAACAATGATCTCATTAAATCTAATATGATTCTATCTCATATTTTTATAATCCTATAAATTACATGGGTTTCCCCTACTCCTTAAGGGCAACTTACAATAGTCTCAGTTTCTAACCAACCTGCCCAAATCTAGCATACATGTATGGATTCCACTTATTATGAAAATTTGGATAGGGATTATACATAATTACATGAGGATATAAATAAATAAAATCATTATATTTCACTGGATGATAATGCTAAATATGGGATAGAGGAGGACTCATAGGCCGATCCAAAGAATATTTTTTGATTTTCTTATTCATTTTATTTTTAGTTTGGAATGTTTTCGGTGCCTTATAATTTATTTATATTTTGAATTTATTTTATTAAACTTACTAAGTTTTAATAAATAAATATAAAGGTATATTATTCTGATTAAATGGTATTGTTATTTAATTTTTATTGGTTTATTTGTTGTGAAATATGTTGATATATTCTTGAATTTACACCAAACTATTTGAATATTTTAAGAAAAATAAAACCTAATTTTAGGAAGGTAAAAAATCTAATTCCCTAAAAAACATATGATTTTTCATTCCTATTTAAATAAACCTATTATTTTTTTATTGAAATTGTAAATAATTTATAATCACTCTAAATTTAGACATAAATACTGAATACATTTTAAAATTTTATTTATGGGCTATAATAGTTTGGAATTTATATTTAAATTTTTTATTTTGACTCACTAATGGAGGAGACTTGTATCTTAGGAATATTTTCTTAACATGAAAAAAATTTAATGATCATTACAATATAGTTAATAGATAAGGTTGTCTTCTTTTGAAATTAATATGCTTTTCAATTTTTTGGGTTTAAACATTAAATACATGTTGATTTACTTTCACTTACTAATTTTAATTCTTCTAAATTAAAAAAAATCACTAATTATTTTCTATATAGGAAATTAGTGGATAACCAATAATAAATTCTCATCCCTTATAGATATTATAAACCCTATTGAAAAATTATTTCTCAAACCCTCTTACATGAGAGATTTTAATAATTTCTAAACTATCAGAACTTATTTTATATATTTTATAAAGCATGAGATTAAAATAACTTTAAAATTATTAAATATATTACAACTTTTTTATCCCTTTATACCATTGATACTACCCATACATTTCACACATCTTTAATCCTATAGAAACCCTATGTATCCAGTTTTGATAGCCACATTACAATCCATTTTTCCTTTCCTACTCAATATTTTTTTATTTTACATGATTTCATTGAGATAATAGATAGATAATGGAATGTTTTCCTATTTTTCACAAGAACAAGTTCTATTATAAATGGGGAAAATATGAGGAATGGTTAAAAAGTCATTTTCTATTGTAATAATATTGTATTTATCTTATTTAAAAAATATAAGAAAACATGGTGTAAAATGAAAAATTATTCACTGTTTTTATTGTATTGATTCGTGAATATATCATATAAAAATAATGTGAATTTAGTTAGATGACACTATTTCAATGTTATGCGAGTGAGGAATCTTAATTGAGTTTGAATTAAAAAATGTATTATAATTTAATAGGTAATCCTTTTATTCAATTATTTTTATGTTTTACTATAATATCTACTAACCCTTAATACTTAAGCACCTTTTCAAAAGTATTATTTATTAGTTTTATTTAATATATAATAAATGGATTAATATAAATAGTATATTTGTTTATAAAACATATATGTTGGACTCCTCATGTATTAATCATGTTTTAATGATCACAAATCTTATTTAACATAGTTAACTCCTATAAATCATATCCAATAATGTGTATTTATGTTTCAAGTTCTCTCATGATTTATAATGGATAAGCTCAATCCATTTCATGCATATCACTATTTAAGTTTGAATACAGTTATTTGCCTAAGTACAAGACACCATAAACCAAACACCGTAAACCAGACACTGTGAAGCCAGACACCATGAAGCCAGACACTGTAAACCAGACACCATAAACTAGAAAACGTAAATAAGACACTGTGAAGCAAGACACCATGAAGCAAGACACCGTGAAGCAAGACACCGTGAAGCAAGACACCGTGAAGCAAGACACCATGAATCCAGACACCATGAAGCCAGACACCGTAAACCAGACACCGTAAACAAGGCACCGTGAAGCCAGGCACCGTAAACCAGACACCGTAAACAAGGCACCATGAAGCAAGACCCCGTGAACAAGACACTGTAAATGGGACAATGTGAAACTTAGACACCATGATCAGTCTAGACACCGTGTGAAGGAGACACCGTTTTCATAACTTGCTATGAAACCATTTCTTAAACTATTTTTTTGTATTTCAATTTAATTTCTAACGGTCATATTTGATGCCTTTAATGCACTAACATAATTAATGTTTCTTTGTAGACATATCATCAGACAGTAAGAGGTACGAGGTGCAGAACACATGGAACCTATCGGCTAAAACCCATGCATTTCAAAGACAAAGAGCGAAGTGTGCTCAAGAACAATAGAGAGCGATACTGAATAAAAAAAGCCTGTGAACATGACCGTGAAGAACATATTGCAAGATTTTAAAGAGTAAGCATTGTCACATGAATGCAATCCAACTCTGCTAAAGAACATACAAAGTACATTGGAATCCAGAGAACATCTTCACATTATCAAAACTCGTGAAGAACACAATATGAATTGCGACACTATGTTTTTCAAACAACATCCAAAGAAGGATTCAGAGCTTCATCTACTTTAATCCAAAGAAGTCTAGAGATGCATTGACATCACACACGAGCATTCTAACCCCATATCTATATTCTTGATCGACTGCGATCATATTTTTATTTACATTATGAGCAGTGTATTCCCCTATCTGTTTTGACACACTCTGACTCCTGAGCTGAACTGGAGGATACTAAAATCCTTACACCAAACTCTTTATACTTTTGTTTACCCACGAAAACTGTGGAAGAGGTCCCTGTGTGGCCTGGTTATTATTTTGTTTACCCACAAAAACTGTGGAAGAGGTCCCTGTGTGACCTAGACAGTCTGTGTACTGTTGTTAACCCCGATCCAGGGTGTGGATCAAAGTTTATTTATATAAATTTCTTGGTGGCAGGTGATCACCGAGTGGAGTGGATTAGGTATCGACTTGAGACTGAACCACTTGTTTTATATCCACTGTGCTGTTTAAATTTAGTCTTCTCTGTTTTACTGCTCTATTGCATAATCCAAAAATCACTAATTTCACTTTGATAGTTAGTCTTGGAAAGAAGTTATAACTGGTTTGTCTTAGTAGGATAGCTTCAAAAGTAATATTAATAATATAAATTAAGATTACTGAGAATTAATCAATCTTCTAAGAAGCTGTTTAAAAAGTCAAACTCTTATAACAGTATAACCTTGATTAACTGGGATGTATCTATTTTTGGGGAAACCATTTCTTTTGAAAATAATATTCTTTTAACATAAATTTTTTATAGTTAATCAGTTCACCCCTCCCCTTTTGAGTAAACTACTCCGACCAACATTTGGAATCAAATGATTCTTTATTAGGAATCTGTCTAATCTTACTCAACTGTGATTGTAGTTGTACTTTAAAGATCTATAAATTTATGTTAATTCTAAATTTCTAGCTCTTTTAAAGTAATAAGTTAGTATGGATAATATATTGTATGGTTCTGCAACCAACAGACCACCATTCTTTAATGGAACCAACTATGCTCAAAGGAAAATTAAAATGAAAATGCATCTAGAGAGCATGTGTTTTGAAATTTGGTCATCCATTATAGATGAATACAAAATTCCTGTGACTGATATAATTACATGGGATGAACCTACCAAACTTGACTATAATAAAAATTGCAAAGCCATGAATACTTTGTACTATTCCTCAGGAGATGAAGAATTTAATAGGATTTCTGCTTGTAAAACAGCCCATGAAATTTGGGATACCTTTTCTGTCTCACATGAAGGCACATCTAGTGTAAGGGAAATGAGACTTAATACTTATACTATAAAATATGATAATTTTAAAATGAAACCTGATGAGCCTACTTCTGACACATATCTTAGGTTCAATGAGATTTTCAACACAATGATTTCTCTTGGAAGAGAAGTCACTGCCAAAGAACAGATCATGAGAATCCTTAGATGTCTACCTGACAGATGGAGGTGAACCTCTGTCTCTATTAGATAATCGTGCGACATCAGCAAGCTACCTGTAAAAAAAATCATTGGGAAACTGATGATGTATGAGGAAGAGTTGAAAGTCAACAAAGAAGAGGAGGATGAACCAAAGAGGAAATCTATAGCATTCAAGACCACCTCCTCGAAGCACAAAGACAAAGGGAAACTGGAAGCTTCTGTAGAAATTTCCACCACTGAACAATCATCACCTGACAGTGATGAGGAGATGGCTCAACTGGATAGAAGATTCAAACGATTTTACAAAAAGTATAACTTTTTCAGAAATCCTAACTTTAAGGGAAAGTACGATCTAAAAGGAAACTGGAAAAAGGACTGGAAAAGAAGTGACAAAACTGATGAAATTGTATGGTATGAATGTGAGTGCAAAGGATATATAAAGGCTGTCTATCCAAAGCCCAAGTATAAGAATAAATATGAGGACAAGGAAAAGAAGTAAAAAAAGGCAATGAAAGCATACTGGAGTTCCTATGAGGATAGCTCAAGCGACTCAAAGACATCACATGATGAACAGGCTAACAAAGCCAATTTGTGTTTTATGACAAACACATCTGAGGTAACACTAAACTCTTCTGTACATAATTCATACTATTCTGAAGAGGAAAGTGACTCTGAAAATATGACTAATGAAGAAATGTTTGAATACTGTAATATGCTTGAAGAGACATGCAATGAATTAAAAGATAAATATAAATCATTGAAGAAACAACATGCTCTCACTGTAAATGTTAAATCTGAACTTACTACTGAAAAGGAGAAAAATTCTCAACTGCTCAAAGAAAACAATGAATTAAAAATTTCTAATGAGCAATTAAAAAGTGACTTAGAAAATTTTACTAATGGGAAAATACCCTTACCCAAATTCTAGGAAAAAAATTTTCCCCTAAATAAAATATTGTCATTGGTTATCAACCCGGTAAAAGAAACCTTGATAGAATGAATTTTGTGTCAAAGTCTATGACATATAGTGTTGTTCCCAGTTTTGGACACAACTCAAATATCTCAAGTCATGATACATATTTTACTTTTTAAGTTTTTGTGGACCAAATACAGTTTATTTTTCAAACACTTTACATAATGCTTATAGGAAACCTATGAGACAAATATGGGTTCCTAAAGCACTTATTACTAATGTTACTGGACCCAAATGAGTATGGGTACCAAAATCTATCTTTGCTTGACCATTTTATAGGAAAGATGGCTAAAGAGCTCCGACAAAAATCTATGGTACTTAGACAGTGTATGTTCAAGGCACATGACAGGAGACTACTCATGCTTCAAGAACCTAATAAAAGTGGATGGAGGACATGTCACATTTAGTGAAAATTCCAAAGGGAAAATCATTGTCTTAGGCCAGATTGGTAACACTGATTTGATTTTAATTTCTAAAGTACTGTTTGTTAATGGCTTAAAATATAATTTGCTTAGTATCTCAAAGTTATGTGATGATGGATATCATGTTAAATTTGAAAATGATGTCTATAATGTCCTTAATTCTATAGATGAATTTGTATTTTATGCATCAAGGAATGAAAACATTTATTATGTTAATTTAGATTCCTTATATTCTCAAAATACTTCATGATTAAGTGTATTTCATAAAGAATCTTGGCTCTGGAATGGGAGACTATGACACTATAATATTCACTCCCTTAGAAAGATAACTAGAAAAGGTATATTAAAAGACTTACCCAAACTTGAGTTTTCACATGACAAAGTATGTAATCCCTATCAAAAGGGAAAACAACACAAAATATCTTTCAAAACAAAGAAATAATTTTCTACTTCTCAACCTCTCAAATTGGCTCACATGGATTTTTTTGGACCATCTAGAGTTTCTAGTTTAAATGGGAAGCACTATGTTTATGTTCTGGTAGATTATTTTTCTAGATATACCTGGACCTTCTTCATGGCTCACAAAAGTGAAGCCTACTATTATTTTACTAATTATGCCAAGTCTGTAGAAAATATTAGTGGACTTAAAATTAAATCTTTAAGAAGTGATCATGGTTATGAGTTTAAAAATTAAGAGTTTGAGTCCTTTTGCTCACAAAATGGTTATAGTCACAATTTCTCTGCCCCTAGAACACCTCATCATAATGGTGTTATAGAAAGAAGAAATAGAACCCTGCAAGAAATTGCGAGAACAATGCTTAGTGAATATGACTTACCTATTTACTTTTGGGCCGAAGCTGTTAATATAGCATGCTACATAATCAATAGAGTCTTGATTAGAACAATTCTCAAAAATACCCCATATGAACTCTGGAACAATAGGAAACCTAGGGTTAATTACTTTAGAGTTTTTGGTTTCAAAGTCTTTATTCTCAACACTAAGGATAATCTTGACAAATTTGCATCCAAAAGTGATGAAGGAATTTTCATAGGTTACTCAATATTAAGTAAAGATTATAGAGTATTCAATAAGAGAACTAAATGTATGTAAGAATCTATTCATATCAAGTTTGATGAAACAAATCCACATGAGCCTAGAACCATCCTAGAAAATCTTGAGGATGATGTATCAAATCTGAACATCAACTCAAAATCCTCAAAATCCTCTGTGAAAGAATCTGTGAAAACTTACAATTCTGAAAATTCCCCATAGTCGAGTCATAATGAACCTGAATCTATTGATGAACCTGAAATCACTAGTCCCTCTTTTTCTAAAAAGGTCAGAACCCTTAAAAACCATCCCTTAGATTCTGTTGTATGAGACTAAGAGAAAGGAACACAAACTAGAGATTCTCTTAGAAATCAGGTTGAACGTCAAGCCTTCTTGTCACAACTTGACCCTAAAAACATTGATGATGCCATCAATGATGAATTTTGGGTAATGGATATGCAAGAATAACTTAATTAGATTGAAAGAAACAAAGTTTGGAAACTTGTTGAAAGGCCCAAGGACACTTTCATCATAGGAACTAAATGGGTGTTTAGAAATAAGGTAGATGAAGCTGGAAATATAGTTAGGAACAAGGCTATATTAGTTACATAAGACTATAGTCAAGAAGAAGGAACTGACTATGAGGAGTCCTTTGATCCATTAGCCAGACTTGAAGCCATCAGAATTTTACTAGCCTATGCTGCACATCTGAATTTCAAACTATATCAAATGGATGTTAAGAGTGAATTCTTAAATGGGTATATAGCTGAGGATGTCTTTGTTGAACAACCCCCTGGATTTAAAAATCCTCATTTTCCCAATCATATTTTCAAACTATCAAAAGCTTTATGTGGTTTAAAGAAATCTCCAAGAGCTTGGTATGATAGACTGAGTACTTTTCTCATTTCCAAATGTTTTACAAAAAGAATAGCTAATCCTATCCTCTTTATAAAACTAATTTCTAATGATGTTTTAGTTGTTCAAATTTATGTAGATGATATTATTTTTGGATCTTCAAAAAATTCATTATGTATTGATTTTTCTAAAATGATGCAAAACGAATTTGAAATGAGTTTAATGGGTGAACTAAAATTCTTTCTTGGATTTCAAATCTTTCAAAATAATGATGGAATTATTTTAACTCAAAGTAAATACACTAGAGATATTCTAAAATGTTTTGGACTGGATAGCACTAAAAGTATTGAAACTCCCTTGAGTACCACCTGTAAGTTGGATCTTGATGAAGATGGAAAATCTGTTGATCAAACCACTTATAGAGGAATGATTGGAAGTTTACTCTACTTAATTGCTAGCCCTCCGGACATTATGTTTAGTGTGTATATGTGTGCTCATTTTCAAGCAAATCCTAAAGAATATCATTTAAATGTTATAAAGAGAATTTTTAAATACCTCAAGCATACACCCAATCTAGGACTGTTCTATCCTAAAGGACAATCATTTGAACTAGTTAGTTATTCTGATGCTGACTTCGGTGGCTGTAAGTTAGATAGAAAGAGAACCTCTGGAACAAGTCACCTTTTAGGCAAGTAACTAGTGTCATGGTGTAGTAAGAAACAAAATTCTGTTGCATTATCTACTGTAGAAGCTGAATACATAGCTATTGGCAGTTGTTGTGCACAAATTTTGTGGATGAAACACACATGACTAGATTATGGATATCAATTCAGACATGTACCAATAAATTGTGACAACAAAAGTGCTATTAACATCTCAAAAAATCCTTTTTCACATTCTAGGACAAAACATATTGATGTAAGACATCACTTTTTGAGAGATCATTATCAAAAAGGTGATATTAGCTTGGATTTTATTGGTACTGAATATCAACTTGCTGATATATTCACTAAACCATTAAATTCTGAGAGAATAGACTACATCATACATGATCTAGGCATGATAAATCTCAAATATCTATCTTACTTGTATTACTGTTCGACATTTTACTATGTTTTACTTTACTATTTCATGATTACGGTTTCTCAGTTTCTATATCTTATGTTTACGGTCTCACTGTTAGCACTTTGTACTTACGGTCTGACATTTACTGTCTCACCGTAACGTGCACTAAAAAGACCACTCACTGTCTCACCATAACGACCACTCACAGTCTCACCGTGAAAATTCTTTATGTTTTTCTTTAAACTCGTATCACAGTAATTATTATTTCACCTCTTTTATTTTCCCGCATTTTTATTTTTGTGACATTTGGCATTCTTAAATGATAAAACAAAAAGTTTTACTCGGTTATTCACTCGGGCTTTCTCCTATTCACTCGTTTCGAACCCTTTCAACCTTGCAACCCTCTCTCTCTCTCTCTCTCGAACCTTCAGTGGATGCCAAGAATGAAACGTCCATCATCATCCACACCTAAGAAGCGCAACCCGAAGAAGAAGAAGATTGCACCAAAGCTTACACCTGAAGGACCTTTAAATCCGAATCTGGTAAATCGTAGTGTTGTACATGAGAAAGAAATTTTCCCCGAATGGCTTCTATCTAGTAAATCTTTGGTCTTTCAAGTGTTAAAAGAACAAGTCTGGTTAGAGTGGTTCTCAAGGGAGAATATACCTATCTATCCTAGGTTAGTAGCTCAGTTCTACTAGTACATACAATTCTATTTTGATTCTGGTGAAATTTATGTTGTGAGGAGCTGGGTTAATGGCCAAAGATTCTCCTTCTCTTCAAGGTTATGGGTTTCATGCCTCAGGATACCTCATGAAGGTATATGTGAGGATTATCAGAGAGGACATCCACCTTCAACCGATTTCTTTGATCTAGAAGATGCTCTAAAAACCCTAACCGGAAATGGCAACAAGAGAGGGGCCATCGCTGCTAAACTAGATGGAGAAACAAGGTTTCTGTTTAAGTTTGTTCAAAATCTGGTTAGTCCAAGAAAAGGTGATTTTTCTGTGTTAAAATATCAAGATGTGTTTTTTATTTACCTTATGAAAAATGGACATAAGATCAACCCATGAAAGTACATCATTCACCATATGCGTGAGTTGATCAAAGTTACATCCATGTCCACTTATATGTTATACTATAGGATGATATCATCCATTATTTTTTGCAAAAGGCATGGTTGGTCCTAATGAAGAAGTGCTTATGGACTATGAGTACTGTCTTTCTAAAGCCACTATCAAGAGAATGAAGATAAACTAGAATCCTTGGAAAAAGGAATGGGTGGAAGAAAATGATAAGGTTTATGAGAAATTTAATCCTGTGGATTATCCATCAAGTCCGAAAGACATTTTTGATCCTGTATTGGAACCAGATGAACTTGTCGAGTATTCAGAAGAAGAGGAAGAAGAGGCTGAAGTACCACATAGGGAAGAAATTATTGTTGTAGAAGAAAGGACTATTGTTCCTCATGTTGTTCTTGAAGAAGAAGTTCCCTCCCCTAGAGACGATGTCAATCTAGAAGTCCAACCCGAGGCTAAAAAATAATCAGTTGTCACAGAATCTGAGAAGCAAGCCATGGAAGAGCCTACAGTAGAAGAACTCCCTATTGTGTAAGAAGCGAATATAGAGGAACTCTCTGTGGAAAAATCTATTCCTGAAATCATACCCTCTGCTGAAGAAAGTATAAAGTTTTCCTTTTAGATGGATAGACAAGAAATGAATGAGGAACTTAGCGCTGAGTCTATGGATTTAGACCAAGCTCCTAAGCCTCTCAGTCTTGAGAAGGAATCACCTATTGAGGGGGAGAAAACCCAAAATCTTAAGTCTGATGAAGCCTCACATCCAACCGAGTCAAGTCCCGTGGACACTCAGTACAAATTTCCTATCTTCTATGATGTGAATGAGTTTTAGTAGGTTATTTCAACCAGGATTGATCTTTCTTCCATATTTCAGTTGAAATCATTCACAAACTTTGCACCTGAGAAGGAACCTAAACCTGAACCTAAACCTATACCAATTCATATACCTGAACCTTTATCTGAACAACCTTCCTTTTTCAGTAAGGATGATCTGAAGGAATTTGGAGATACTCTCATATCTGGAGTTGAGAAACTTATGAACTCCCAACCTCATCTTGTGACAAATTTGAGTGAGATAGATGACTCACTATTGTTGGAAAAGATTATTTGGAAAATAAAACCTAAGATTCTCTATGAGATTCAAGAAGTACAAGTTGAAAATAAGCTACTCAGGAATGAAGTCACAACCCTGAGAAGCATGGTTGAAGAGATGGAGAAAGAGATGCATTTAAGATCAGATCCTGTTATTGATCCTATAACACCCACTGTTTCTCAAATTCCTCGAGATGTTGTGTCTCAAATTCAGCCTTATCTGACATACTTTGATGAAAAGGTTACAGAACGGCACATAAATATGTTGAAGGATATGAGAGATCTTGTGGTGAACCTTAATAAACTCACTGATGAGTACATTGGATGTCTTTAAAAGATACTAAATCAGCTCAAATATCTAACAATAGCCATCAAAGCTTCTAATACCTCTGGTTAATCCTCTACACCTTCCTTGGACAGTAATTTTCTCATATATATAGTCAAAGAAGAGCTTCATAATGTTTACAGTGGCTTTAATGTGGCTTCTTTATCTGAAGTTATCAATAATAGTGATAGAGTTCTTGACCTTTTACAAATTCACTCCAAGATTGCAAATGATGCCCAGTAGGAGATTTCTAAGAATGTAGACTTATATTTCAAACGAATTTTATCCAAGACTGATATGACCAACCAATTCAAATACCTTTTAGAGAATCTGTGAATTCCTCCTGTGAATCAAGCCTTCAAAACCCAAGTCCAGAAGCTAACCGAGTTTACCCGATTGTTGGACAAGTTTATGGAAAACAAAGATGACTTTGAAAAATCCATGCAGTATGGTGGAGAGATTATTGCAGACTTCATCAAACTCCTGAGACCTTATCTTTATGTCCAGAGTACATCAATTGTTTCTCCAGCAGCTGCACCTCTCAGACTTGGGCTGCCTACCTTCACCTCTTCCTTAACCTCAACTACCATGTCTGTTGGCCAAGCTCTCAGTCAGATCAGGCCTGTGATTCTTGATCAGCAACTACCTAGATCATCTACTACTCCTACCTTGGCTCCCTATGTCTTTCAAGGTCTCCCTTTACCCTCTTTATCTACCATGTCTCTGCCTTCTTCTACATCAACCACTACCCTATGTCTTTCTCTTCTGCTGTTGATAAAGGCAAAGAGAAGGCCAATACTTGAAGAAGACCAGTGCTTACTCCTTTTTATGGGAATGCCATTTTTTGTATTTCTACTTTATTTTGTAATAAACTATGTTTACTCTAATGGAATGTGCACTGTTTTCCCTCTCTTCTTTTAACTTTTTGATAATCCCAAAAGGGGGAGAAGTTTCTGCATAAAGTTTCTATATGTTATTTTCTCTATAGTTGCATCCAATTTACACTTTAACTGTACATGATTTGTGATCATCAAAAAGGGGGAGATTGTTGGACTCCTTATGTATTAATCATATTTTAATGATCATAAATCTTATTCAACATGGTTAACTCCTATAAATTATATCCAATCATGTTTATTTATGTTTCAATCTCTCTCATGATTTATAATGGTTAAGCTCAATCCATTTCATGCATATCACTGTTTAAGTCTGAATACAGTTATTTTCCTAAGTACAAGACACCATAAACCATACACCATAAACCAGACACCGTGAAGCCAGACACTGCAAAGCTAGACACCGGAAACCAGACACCATAAACCAGACACTGTAAACAAGACACCGTGAAGCAAGAAACCATGAAGCAAGACACCGTGAAGCAAGACATCGTGAAGCAAGACAAGCATGAAGCCAGACACCGTGAAGCCAGACACCGTAAACCAGACACTGTAAACAAGGCACCGTGAATCCAGACACCGTAAAATAGACACCGTAAACAAGGCACCATGAAGCAAGACACCGTGAACAAGACACCGTAAATGAGACACCGTGACACTCAGACACCATGATCAGTCTAGACATCGTGTGAAGGAGACACTGTTTTCATAACTTACTATGACCCCGTTTCTTAAACTATTTTGTCGTCTTTCAATTTAATTTCTAACGTTCATATTCTATTCCTTTAATGAATTGACATAATTAATGTTTCTTTGTAGACATATCATCAGACAGTACGAGGTACGAGGTGCAAAACACATGGAACCTGTCGGCTAAAACTCATGCATTTCAAAGATAAAGAGAAAAGTGTGCTCAAGAACAATAGAGAGAGATACTGAACAAAAAACAAGCCCTTGAGAACGACCACGAATAACATATTGCAAGATTTTTAAAAGGAATCATTGTCACATGCATGCAATCCAACTGTGCTGAAGAACATACGAAGTACACTGGAATCCAGAGAACATCTTCGCATTATCAAAACTTGTGAAGAACACAAGATGAATAGCGACACTATATTTTTCACACAACTTCCAAAGAAGGATTCAAAGCTTCATCTACTTCAATCCAAAGAAGTCCAGAGCTGCATTGACATCACAAAAGAGCATTCTAACCTCATCTCTATATTCTTGCTCGACTGCGATCATCATTTTATTTACATTATGAGCAGTGTGTGCCCCTATCTATTTTGACACACACCGACTCCTGAGATGAACTAGAGGATACTGAAATCCTTACACCAAACTCTTTATACTTTTGTTTACCCACAAAAACTATAGAAGAGGTCCATGTTTGACATGGATAGTCTGTGTACTGTAGTTAACCCCGATCTAGGGTGTAGATCAAAGTTTATTTATATAAATTGATTGGTGGTAGGTGATCACCAAGTGGAGTAGATTAGGTCTCTACTTGATACTGAACCACTTGTTTCATATTCATTGTGCTATTTAAATTTAGTCTTCTCTGTTTTACTGCTCTTTTTCATAATCCATAAATCACTCATTTCACTTTTATTGTTAGTCTTGGAAATAAGTTATAAATGGTTTGTCTTAGTAGGATAACTTAAAAAGTAATATTAATAATACAAATTAAGATTACTGAGAATTAATCAATCTTATAAGAAGCTATTTAAAAAGTCAAACTCTTATAACAGTATAACCTTGATTAACTAGGCTGTATCTATTTTTGGGGAAACCATTTCTTTTGAAAATAATATTCTTTTAACAGAAATTTTTTATAGTTACTCAATTCACCCCTCCCCTCTTGAGTAAACTACTCTGACCAACAATATATTTTATAGATTGGACATAACTCTAGTTGATTGATCTTGAGTGTGAGTAAAATAATATCAGATAACTTAAATCATATGAGAGAATTAATATTAATGATGAGTTGAAAGATGTGAGTAGAAGTAAAGAAATTTTAAAGAATTTAAGTCATTTATAAAGTGTGATTGAGTAGTCAAAAATATGTGTATATGTTAATTAAGATTCTTTTATTTATAATTGATTGTCTGTTATCATGATTGATATGAGTTTTCCCAATCAATAATGTTTCCATTGATATCATTATTACTGTGTTTTTGACAAGTTTAAGGAAATGTTAATGTCTAGGGATATTTGATATCTTATTTTGTATGTATGTTTTCAATGTAATTTTATTATCTAAATGGTATTATTCAGTATAATTTATGGTAATTTTTTTCAAAGGTAGATTTAATGATTTGAATAATTTAGAGAGAATTGAGACCTATGAAAGAAACTAAAGAAAATAACATCATAGTGACTTGGTCACCATATCATAGTTCTTGTTTAATAGTAACATTAAATAAAACCACTTGAAAACCATGGACAGGGCTATTCTAACTTAGGTGGAACCATTAGTGAACAAACCACACATTGTTTGAAAATAGTATTCCATTTTTAAAACCTTGTGATCAGAAGAATGAATATGATATAAATGAAGTCTTTATCCATATATTTATTTAAAAAGAGATACATAATTTATATAAAACTAGAAATATATTAGAAATCATGGAATGTCATATATAGAGAATTATTCATCACTTTATTTATTCCCTAGAAAAATAATTGTAGTTCTTAATATTTAGATATTTAAACCATATCATGGTTTAGTCCAACAAGTATTTATTTGTCTATTTCATTATATAAAAGTGATTTATATGGTTTTATGAATATATGTTTGTTTTTTGAGTTTAATCTATCATGTTTATCTTAAAAAGACTCTTTTGATTCTTTTATTCTTCATGTTTAGTGTTATTAAATTCCATTCATTAATTTTTTCAAGTTTTCTTTATATTACAGTCATTCATTTATTATTATTATTAATTTATTGAGATCTATCTCCATTCATAATGTAAGTTCATTCAAACACGATTTTCTAGCCACATAATAAGTATTAAGTCAAGAGAAGAATAATGGGTATCTAATTTCTTCTATAAAGTTTATTCATAAATAATAAATTTTTACATTTAATCATCTTGATAATTAATTAAAATTTTATTTCTCACTAATTATTTAGAAAAGATAATTATTCAGGGAAGATATTCAAGAATATTGGGATATATAAATTTAGAAAAATAATTTTGATTCATATTTTCCTCCAAAAAATTCTTTTAAAATATTAATGATGAGCATCATTTAAGCTAAAAAAAAAATTAAAAGAAAATAGATCTAAATAGTTGTACATATTTCTATTTATTTTGCTTTAAACTTCTTTATATAATATTAAATATTACTTCAATTATTTTAATTTAATTCCATGAATGATTTAGTTAGATTAGTTTAAGTACATTTAATTAATTTTATCATATTTTAATATTTTAATAATTTAAAATTGGACATCCTTGCAACCAATTTATTAAATGGATTTATAATTGAAGGGGATAAAATATTGTTATGCATAAACCATATTTGAAATGTATATTTCTGATTTATTAACGTTTTGATTCCATTTAACCCATTATTGTTTTGTTTTTTGAGTTTAGTTATGATATTTTAAAAGATTGATATTAGGAATAATAATTAGTAAGAAAAAATATCATTAGGATTATTGATTTCCCCCTTGGATATATCTCATACTTGATCTATACTACACAATTCTAGTTTTAGTTTTAGTAAAGAGTAATAAGAATTTATAACATTTTTATTCTGTGATAATTAACAATTACTTGGATGGATTCAATTATCCACAACTACTAAACTTATAATGAATTAACTCAAAATATAGGTTCTAATGCCATTTTGTAATAACCCTAACCCAAGACCCCAAAGGCTCTAGACCAAAGTCAGAATAAAATCCGGCCTTGATTGTCCTCCCAGAATTATATTAGATGTAAATTATTATTGAGTGAAAAAATAAACTATTGGGGAATTAATTTTCATTAGATACATAAACCAAAGAGAGGGAAAATTGTGTAATAATGTCAAAATATTTTAAAAAAAAGAAATATAAAATCACACAATATAAACTAATAGCTCATAAACTATAAAATCATGAGTTTAAACAAAGTAATCATTTAAAAAATTAAAAAAAGACTCAAGATCAAGATAATATCTTGTCTTACCATATATCCAACATGGATCTATAATCCACCGTTAATTAAGAACAACAAATTCATTTTTATAGAATTAAAACAAATAAAGTCAAAATGTTCACTGAAATAAAAATGAATGGGTGGGAAAAAAATTAGTAGAATCTCCCCCAAAGACACTAATATTACAATTTCATTATCTAGAATGATTTTTCTACTAAGGTGAAGCCTCACATGTCATTAATTGTGCTTCATGATCACAACTATTTTTTGACTGTCATTTGGGGTCTAAAAGTATCACTTTGGGAGTGATATATCCCTTTATTAATCATTATAATAAAATAAAAACTAATTATAGTAAATTAGGTACAAAAAACGGATTCCATAAGACATCTGTAAAACTCTAAAGTAATTCAAAAAAATCCTAGATTTCATATGAATAAATAATAAAAACAATAATATCCCAACATATATTAAAAATAAAATATAATTAAAATAACTCAAAATAAAATAAAATAAACTATCTATAAACACCTAAAAACTTCTATGGTATCATTACAATAATTCCTATACCATAATTTAATCGATGCATGGTCCCTACCAATATATACATTAAAACATGTATAATTTCATGTTTATGAGATATGAACATATAGGGTATGATAAATAAATATTAGTAGGATACCCTAAAATTGTTCAAACATATCTAGGTTTCTACCATACTCATCTATGTATAAATAAATGAATACCATACTTTGAAATAAGAAATAAAATTATAAGAGACTGTATCAAATTCTTTTTATACTACCTTAGCATAGAATATACCTACTTCAAATAATACTAGTAGAATCATAGAATGAATGCCATAATAATTTTTATCTAAACACATAGATCATGTAGTAACCCTGGTAGGAATAAAGAAAAATTCCATTATTACTAAAATCAAAGAATATCCAAACCCATGTCCAATATAACACCTCAATCATACATGATATATTTCTTTTTTAAATAATTCAATAGCTTGCGCTTCACACAACACTGAGTTCGAGCGCACCATGATCTATAAAACTAGTAGTTTAAAAAAGCAGTTGTGACTAGTATGAACCACATTATTAAATTTATAAATTTTATTTTTCAAAATATAATTCATTTTTAAATTTGGAAAATCAAAAATATCTTAGGGTGAAATTATGAAAATTTTCTGAAATGTTCCAATTTTGATGAATAGTGAAAAATATTGCATTGCTATTTAGAAACCGACTAATTAATTTAAATAGTTATTTTATTTTAAATTTATTTTAAAGTCATAATAGAAAAATAATACAAATATTAACCAAATTTAGGTCATTTGAATCATTTATATAATATAATTAGATATAAAAATTTATTAAACTTTTGAACGTCTCTTTTACCCACCTTCTACCCACATCTACAGGATTAGCATTAAACATAATTTGTCCACTTATATGAATTAAATTTTGAAAAAAGGACATACATGGTTTTAATAATTATAAAAAATGTGGTCTAGTAGGATAAAAATAATTTTTGTTGACTAATAACTTTTGAATTTTATTTACCACGGTTAAAGGTAAATAGGGTAATTAAAGGTAAAATAATATAATACTATTATAAAATTACTCTAAAAATTATCCTAATTTCATTTTATAAGTTTTTTTCGACCAAAATAAACCTTAGGTAGAAACTATTGATTTATTAAAGGAAGAATCAATTAAAATATATTAATAATATTAAAATAAATACAATTTGAAATATTTGATGACATAAATGAATTTTTGGGATGAAATTGAAATGTTAGGGATTATTTAATGCTGTTTTTTATAAGGAATAAATTATTTATGACTTTAAACAAATTCATGTATTAAATAGTTTCAAAATTGACATAAATGAGATTTTAAAATAAATACTATTTTATTAAATGATATAAAAGTAATAAAAATATATGATTCAAAAAAATAACTTAAATAGTGTTAAAAATTTCATAAATTATACAATTGAGGTTATTTAGTCATTTTATAGTAACAATATTAACCCGATAGTGTAAAAAGACAAGTAGCCATGGTAAGAGTTAAACTATTTAACTAAGGGTTAAAGCTAAAATATAAGGTAAATTTTGTGAGATAAAACTGTCTAAAAATAATTGTTTGAGAGTATTTAAACCCTTACTCATCTTAGTCTATAAATAAATAACTTTGAATTATTTGAAATCAAAAATCAACTTATATTAAATTAAGAGTTTTGGAAAATTGAAAAGTGACCCTCTCCTCTCTTATAAAAGGGAATCTATCCTTATATTT
Source organism: Viscum album (assembly GCA_963277665.1). NCBI lineage: Eukaryota > Viridiplantae > Streptophyta > Magnoliopsida > Santalales > Viscaceae > Viscum > Viscum album. The sequence continues at coordinate 155,418,158 of OY728145.1, forward strand.
TATTTACACCTATAAATCCATTTTTTAGTCCAAACACTACTCAATTATCCTCCCAACATCTCTCACTTCATCATATAGTCCATACTTTGGGTATAAATCCAACCTATGAATTCAGTTTTTTTTCAAATCAATAGGAAAAACTCGAAAAAAGGTTATTGTTTTATCAACACTTTCAAAGTTGTTTTCTTCTTCTAATTCCAAATCCTATGTTTTTTTCATACCAAATTAATAACTACTATATAATTTATATAATAATATTTTATTATGATTATTTTACATAAATATTCTTGTTTTATTCATCCTACAAATAATAATATCACCATGTGTGTGTACGTACGACTTACTGTCTCCACATCGTGGTGTAATTTGTTATTCAACACTACTTTTTTTGGATGAGTATAATGATGTGTATAATGGATATAAATAATGAATATTACATGATAATTATTATTTATAATTAATATACCATCCAATTCTATAAAATTTAGCCCTTAAGGGAATGATACCATCGCTCATGCGTACGTACAACCTACCGTCTCCACGACACAATGAGATTTATTATCCACGTTGACAATTCAAGAATGAATATAAAATTTAAAATATTAGTAAATATAATATTAATGAACTTAATATCACTATGTATATGAATTATATATATCCTATGAAAAATAAACTTGACTTACATGACAAAACATGCATAGGAAAATGAAGCAATTAGAACCCGAAATAATGGTTATACTGAAATATTATTAACAAAATGATTTAAGAGGATAATATATGATATCATAAATATGGATATGGTCCTAGTATTACTTAATAACATTCTTTAACAATTATAAAAGATGTTAAGATACCCACTATAAAAGTAAGGTAATGGTTAATTTTACAATCTCATTACTATCTGAGGTTGTTTATATGAAAGTATCTACTGAGACACATTTATAATCCATGTCCGTGTTTATTAAAAATGTATTTCAAAATATTATCGACAACTTTTTAAATTCATGTTTAACCATGTTTTAATTTTTATAAAAAAATTTGAAAGGAGACTTTATATTTTTTTTCCGAAAGAGGTATTTTAGGAACCTTTTTAGAAATTAAGGGAATAATGTTTTTTAACTTATAGAGAATCTATTTCCACCGTCATGAAACCTTAACATTTTAAAGATTAACTTACAATATTACAATATTATTTTGAAAATAAATGTTTTCTTTTATAATTTAAAACTTCTAAATGTTTTCAAAGTAAAAAGGGGATATTTTTCTCAAAGAGTTTTGATGATTTTATTAGACTATTTTCATCTATGTCAACATCCTTTGTTGGACTTTATGCTTAATTGAGAATGATTTATTATGATGTAATCTTCCACATTATATTAAATGTTTAATGATTTGTTTGAAATTGGATGTGCTATTTTTATACCATTAATGGTTTATAGTTAATTTATTAAAAGTTTGTATGCTAGTTTTAATACGAATGTTTATGTTGGTTATGTTTCTCCCTTTTCATACGAGGAATGCATTGTAATTAGTAAGTGAGGGGTTAGGGATCACTTAATGAAAGATCTATAGGTTGGGGACTGGTTAATGAAATACCCTCAAATCATCAGAAGTTCTCACAAGACAAACTAGTTTGGGTTTCTATTAACATCTTACTCATAAGTATGGTCTTGCCAAGAGGTCTTGATGGTGTGATTATGATGCCTGACATTATGAATTACCTCATTATGAGATTAGTTTATGATAATAAATGTTATTATTTGACTAAAATAATATTCATTTGAAAGTTTACAGGGAATTATTTGATTAATTATTTCCATATTATTCTCATGATTATATTTAAAAGGCTTATGTTTTAGTTTTATACCCTTCCTTAAAAGTTTATGCTAATTTATGATAGATTCATCTATATTGTTTACCCTTACTCAGAATCTGATCCCACTCCTTTCTTATGTTTCATTTTTTCCAGGATGTGAAGAGGTATATTCTGAATGACCTGCATGGATATTTTAAGGGATATGAGTGTTTTCAAAGGATATACTATGTTGTTTCTAATTTCAAGATATGTTGTAAAAATTATGTTTGTATCTAGTTTTTCAAAGTACAATAAACCGATCGGTCCTTCGACATTTGATTTTGTGTGATAATGATAATGTAATAAAATTATGCATCAGATTCAGATTCTTAGGTTGGGGAATTACAGTTGGTATCAATTGAAGTTTAATACAGACTTTGGAAACTAGATTTAGAAAAGACTTCAACTAGGGAGCACTGCCCTAATATAGACTTTGAGGATAAGTATAGTAGAAAATCCAAAATTTTTGGGTAATATAGAGATTATGTGGATATTACAAGAAATAAATCCATGTATAGATACTACAAATGGACATGGTTCTGTCACAGATGTTCCTAGGAGTAACAACTCTGACAAGGTGTTCCAGGCCTGACTCGGGATAACTTGATACATGACAACGGGCCTTACTACTTTCCTTGTTTAAAACTCATGGGGGATATGCTTAGAATAATTTAAATTTTCTATACAAACCATTATAAATGATTTGTGATTAAATATGTCCCCAAATAAACCATTTTTATGATTATGAGATTATATATGAATAAATTTCTCAATTTATGTTAAGTATTTTACTATTTGGGAATTATGTATTATGATTCACAACCTAATCTAGTGTATTCCATTGTTTAAAAATGGTTCCTACTGGAAGGAATGGAAACCATATTCATAAACTTAATCCATGTAGGGATTTCCCTCCTATAAAAGATAATGATAGTGGAGATGGTGATAAAACTAGTGTTGAACAAATTAAATACAAACTGGGATAGTTGAATATGGTTATGAATAATAACCTTACCCATATGGACCACCTGAATCCACAACATGTAGGATCAATGTTAGACCACTTCATGAGACAACACCCCCCAAATTTTAATGGGACTATAGATCCTTTTGTAGCTGAGCAGTGGATAGGTTCCTTATGTAAAATATTTCTTATGTTGGGGGTAACGAAAGGGAAAAACTTTTTATGGAAGTTTATAATCTCTTAGGAGAAACAGGTCCATAGTGGTCATTGATTCAAAACACTAAGAAGGATTAAGAAATAGAAAACAAAGAATAAAGTTAATTTAAAGAACTTTTCTTAGAAAAATACTTTCCTCAGGAACAATGAGCGTATGTGGAAAGGAAATTTCTTAGTCTGAGGGAAAAGGAGGATGAGAATGTTGCAAAGTATGAAGCTAACGTCCCAAGCTTAGCAAGGAATGATGTAGACTACATATGTAACCCAAGGAGTAATATTGATCGATTCTTTTATGAGTTAAAACCATTCCTCTAATGGGAAATGGTCTCACCATCATTCTCATCATATGAAGATATAATCTCATGTGCCCTCAAGGTAGAAAAGGAATTCTTTAAGTCTTGTGACTTTAAAGGAATGCAAGAGAAAAAAAGGGTCATTGAATACCCTGGAAAAGGAAGTAAGGGGAAGAACTAAAAGGCTAACATTACACCCTATAGTAAGTATGGGAAGAAACACCACAATAATTTCCTAAATATAATGATATTTTGTTACAAGTGTATAGAAAAAGGCAACAAAGATCATGATTACAAGGGGAATAAAGAAGATATCAATGTTAAATGCTAAAATTTTAATGAAATGAGACATTATGTAAATGATAGTCCTAATATTCAAGGAAATTTTCCCTTGAAAGGGCCAAGGGGGAATGGCTAGGCATATGTGATCACAGCTGCTGAAGTTTAAGATCCTATTGATGTGGTGGAAGGTACTTTAATTATCTCTTAAAATTTAGTTAAAGATTTATTCAATTATGGATCGTCACGTTTATTTATATCTTCCCAGTTTTATTCAAAAATTAGATATTTCCAATTCACCATGACAAGTGATTTTTTTGTCAAAACTCCTAGTAGAGACCTTATTGCAACAAAGATATGTCGATCAGATCCAATTATGGAATATAAATGTGGTATAATTTATGATTTTATTATCATACTGATGGTTTATTTTTATATAATCACCGGTATGGATTGGATTTAAAAATATTGTGCAAAAAATTATTACAAAAATAAGGAAGTTACAATCTGTAAGAAAGAAAGATAATCCCTTATCTTTAAAGAAAAATCTTAATCACCAGATTTTTAACAAAATTCACCCCCTGTAGCTTCACTAAATGATATTATTGGAGAGGAAGAGAAAATAACATCTAAGGATTAAGAAGGTAATATTAAAATTGAGTATATACCTATTTAAACGGAATATATTGATATTTTCTAGAATATTTATCTGGAAACCCCCCAGATAATTAAGATGAGTTTTCTATTCATTTAATCCCTAATGCAAGACCAATATCAAAGACTCCCTATAAAATGGATACAGTGGAATTAGTGGAGTTGAAGAAACAACTTGAAGAGTTGGGTAAAATTTTATTTATTATCCCTATTTTTTCTCTATGGGGAGATCCTATTATCTTTGTCAAGAAGAAAAATGGGTCCATGAGACTGTGTTTTGGTTATAGATAAATCAATGCTATTATAATAAAGAACAAGTATCCTCTACCTAGTATTAATGATTTATTTGATCAACATCAAAGAGATCAATTATTTTTTAAGATTGACCTTCACTATGGATGTCATAAATTATGTGTATAGAAGGAAGATATTCCAAAGACAACATTCCAAACCAGTTATAGACCTTACATGTTTACAGTAATTTCATTTGGATGGACTAATGCATCGTCATTTTTTATGGATCTCATGAACAGAGTGTTCAAGGAATATCATGATGATTTTTTGTGGTATTCATTAATGATATTATGATATATTCTAAAACCTATGAAGACCATGAGAACTAATTTCAAAATGTTCTGATGACTCTTAGAAGAAATGATCTCTATGATAAATTTAGAAAGTGTGAATTATGTCTTGAGGAAATTTATTTTCTTGGACATATTTTCTCAAAAGATAGAATCTTTGTTGATATTACAAAGAAAAATGCAATCCAGGAATGGCCAACACTGATAAGGATAACTAAGGTATGTAGTATTATTGGTTTAGTAGGTTACTATCAACATTTCATCCAGAATGTTTTCCGATTGGCTAACCTGTTAATCAAGCTCACATGAAAAGGGATTAAATTTGTTTGGAAAAAATAGAATGAATAATGTTTTGAAGAATTGAAGATAATATTAGTCAATGATCATATCTTTACTTTACCATCTATAAATTATGGGTTTTTGATTTATAGTGATGCATCAAGGAAAGGACTATGTTGTATTATTTGGTAGAATGATAGAGTTATTTCCTATGCATCAAGGAAATTAAAAATTAATGAACAAAACTACCCAACTCATGATCTTGTGTTAGCTGCTGTAATCTTTTCTCTGAATATATTGATACACTATCTCTATGGTGAAATATGTGAGATATATACTTATCAAAAGAGTTTGAAATATATTTTTTCACATAAATAACTCAACATGAGACAAAGGATGTGTCTTGAGCTACTCATGGATTATGATTTCACAATACACTACCACCCAATGAAATAAAATAAGGCGGTGGATGATTTGAGTAGGAAGGAATGTTGAGTTCTAAAAAAATGAGTGTTAAAAGGGATCTTATGTTTATGTATCTAGTAAAAATGGATATGAAAATTGCCTTGGAAGGGGAAACGTCACGACTTTTTCAAATGGTTTCCAAACCATCTTTATTATAAAAGATAAAATGTTCTCATTCTAATGATGGTGATCTTAAAAAGAAAATTAAAGCTATGAATGAAGGGAGATTGATTGAATTCATATATGAAGATGGAATTTTTAAATTTGGGAAGAGACTTTGTGTTAAATCTATACCTAATCTAAAAAGGTAATTATTGGATAATGTTCATAACACTGATTTCTCTATACACCCTAGTAACACTAAGATGTATAGAGATTTGAAGGAATATTTTTGGTTAGACAACATTAATAGGGAGGCTTCTGAATATGTGTCGGGATGTTTGGTTTTTCAAAAAGTGAAGGCTGGAAGACAAAATCCTAGAGTATTTATGTAACCTCTTCCTATACCTGTGTGGAAATGGGATGATATTATGATGGACTTTTTCATGAGGCTTCCAAAGACTCCCAAAAGAAATTATGTGATATGGGTTATTATTGATCATCTTACCAAGTCATCACATTTTATTGATATAAGAGAAGATTTAACACTTGAATGGTTAGAAATAATTTATATTAATGAAGTTTTAATACTTCATGGGGTACCACTATCAACCATTTCTGATCGTGATCCCCTATTTACATCAAAATTCTTGAAAAGTCTCCAGAAGTCACTAGATACTGAACTTTATTTGAGTACTGCCTACCACCCTCAAACTGATGGAAAATCAAAATTGACTATTAAAACTTTATAAGACATTTTGAGATCTTTCTCACTTAACTTTCAAGGTATGTGATATCAATATTTACCACTAGTATAATTTTCATATAACAACAGCTTCAATTCAAGTATTTGGATGTCTCCATATGAAGCATTATATGGAAAGAGATGTCATACACCAACTTGTTGGGATGATGTTGGTGAAGGAAAACTCATAGGAAGAAAACTTGTTGAGGAAAAAACGGAAAATGTGAAGATTATTCAAACTCATATCAAAGCATCTCAAAGTAGGAAAAATAGCTATGTCTATAAAAAAAGGAAGGATTTGTATTTTCTTGTGGGTGATCATGTTTTCTTGAAGGTATCTCCATGGAAGGGTGTTATAAGATTTGGTAAGAAGGGTAAGTTAAGTCCTTGGTAAATTGGAAAATTTTAAATTTTGGAACAAATTGGATTTGTAGCTTGCCATTTGGAAATGCTGCCATGTCTCTCCAAAGTTCATGATGTTTTCCACGTATCACTATTAAGGAAATACATGCCAGACCTGACACAAGTATTCCCCTATAAAGTTGTAGAACTAAAACTTGATCTATCTTATTGTGAAGAACCAATCAATATTCTTGATACTAGAGAACAAGTTTTGAGGAATTGAATGACTTGATTGTAAAAGGTTCTTTGGAGAAATCATAAAATGGAATAGGCGATGTGGGAACCTGAAGAACCTATGTTTAAGAACCACTTGATCCTTTTTTGGAAGTGATACTCTATAAATTTCGAGGAAATTTTTTTTGAAGGAGGGAATAATTTACCACCCCAAGCTTCCATGGTATGTTTCTTTTTAAATATTTCAATAGCTTGCATTACACACAACACCGAGTTCGAGCTCACCAAGATCTTTCAAACTAGCCATTTAAAAAGCAGTTATGAATAGTTTTAACCACACTATGAAATTAAAAAATTTTATTTTTCAAAATAGACTTTATTTTGGTATTCATAATATCATAATTACCTTATGGTGAAATTTTGGTAATTTTTTGAAAAGTGTCAATTTTTTATGAATAGTGAAAAATACTAAATTGTTCTTTAAAAACCAAATTTTTCATTTAAATAATAATTTTATATTAAATTTATTTTAAAGTAAAAATAAATAAATAATACGCATATTAACCAAATTTAGTTCATTGGAATCATTTTTATAATAAAATAAAATATAAAAATTTATTGATCTTTTGAACGTCTCTTTTACTCGCCTTCTAGCCACCTCTACAAGATAATCAATAAATGTATTTTTAGCACTTCTGTGAATTGAATATTAAAAAATTGAAATACATGGTTGTAATAAATATAAAAATTTTGGTCTAATGGGATCAAAATAATTTTTGGTGAATAGTAACTTTTCAATTTTTTTTTTTAAAAGGTTGGGGCCGAAGCCTCATTTTTATTAATAAAGCAAAGCAAAGACCTCTTTTAACTGGGTAGAGGGAGACCCATTACATAGCCCGAAGGCCCAGTGGGCTTGAAGCCCATTACATAGCCCTTAGGCCCAAATTTTTGGCCAAATTCCTATTCTGTGAATAGTAACCTGGCTGCTACAGTACCCGCTACAGTACCGCCACCGCTACAGTGCCCTGCCGCCGCTACAGTACCCGCCGATCAACAGTACCGCCGCTGCTACAGTACCCGCCGATAAATAAGGTAATTAAAGGTCAAAATAATATAATATTATTATAAAATTACCCTAACACTTATGATAATTTCAATTGATAATTTTTTTTGAAAAAAATATACATTAGAATAAAAATATAATCCTTTTATTTCCACTCGAGTTAGATTACAAAATTTATTATATTTTATTTAAAGAAGAATTAAAAATGTCACATTCAAATTTTAATAACTCTATAATTTTTAATATGAGGTTATATGAGTGTCATGGTAGACTATAGATAATATTTATAAATATATTATTTTTATCTAGATAATGGTAATTTATTTATAATTTTAGTAAAAAAATAATTAAATTAAACGATGACACAATGATGATGTAATAATTGATTTATTAAAGGAAGAATCAATTAAATGATATTAATAATATTAAAATAAATAAAATTTGAAATATTTCTTGTAATACACAAATTTTTTGGATCACATTTTCATGTTAGAGATTATTTTTTTTTGAATTAATAAATTTGTTTTGACTTTAAACAAAATTAAGTATTAAATAGTGTCGAAATTGACATAAATGAGATTTTAAAATAAAAACTATTTTATTAATTGATATAAAATTCATAAAAATATATGGTTAGACCAAATAACTTTAACGGAGTTAAATATATCATAAATGATCTAATTTGGGGTTCTTTTTTCATTCTATAGTAACTATATTAACCCTATGGTGTAAAAAATAAGTAGTCACGATAAGAGTCAAACTGTTCAACTAAGGGTTAAAGCTAAAAGATAAGTATATTTTTGTGACCTAAACTTGTCTAAAAACTTTAGTGATGAGTTTTTTTACCCATAATCATCTTTTTCTAGAAATAACTCACTCTAGGGATATTTGAAATAGAAAATCAATTTATATTAAATTAATAGTTCTGGAATTTCAAAAAGTGTCCCTCTTATCTCTTATAAAAAAGAACATATCCTTATCTTTTATTCACACCTCTAAAGACCTTTGGTTCAGCCAAACCTTGACCACTTCTCCTCAAAAAATCCCTTAGTTTATCCTATAGTCCATAATTTGGTCATAAATATAACCAAAGGAGTCATTTTGTTCAAATCAAAAGGAAACACCTGAAGAAAAGGTAATTGTTTTATCAACACTTTCAAAGTTCTTTTATTTTTCTACTTCATATTACTATGTTGTTTTCATACCAAAGAAAAAAATACATTATAATATATATATTGATATTTTATTATGATTATGGTACAACCATGTTCTTCTTTTATCCATCCAATGAATAACAATATCACTATGTGTGTATGCGTGCGTGCGGCTTACCGTCTCCATGTCGTGGTGTAATTTATTAATCAACACCTATTTTTTTGGATGGATATAATGATGATTATAATGGATATAAATAATTAATATGACATGATAATTATATTTTATAATTAATATACCATCGAATTCCAAATCATTTAACCATTAAGAGAATGATATCATCACTTGTGCGTACATACGACCTACTGTCTTTGCGATGTGATGTGATTCATTTTACATGTTAACCATTAAAGAATGATTATAAAATTTATAATTTGAGTAAATATAATATTTATGAAATTAATATAATTCTGTATATTAATTAAATATATCTTATGCATAAAAAAAATGGCTTTCACAACAAAACATGCAGAGGAAAACGAAATAGTTAACACCAGAAACAACGGTAACACTAAAATATTATTAACAAAATGATAAAATATGATCATATAAGATATCATAAATATATATATGGTCCTGTTATAAATTAATAACTTTATTTAAAAATTATATAGGAGGTTAATACACTCTCAATTAAAGGAAAGTACAAGGTTAGGGTTGATTATGCCATCTCATTACTATACACGGTTGTTTATACGTAAGTATATACTGAAACACATTTATCATCCATGTCCATATTTCTTAAAAATTTATTTTTAAATGTTATCAACAATTTTTCAAAGTTATTTTTACCCATGTTTTAATTTTTATAAAACTTTATGAAAGTAATATTTCCATCATTTTCCAAAAGAGTAACTTTATAACCCATTATGATAAATTAAGAAAAGAATGTTTTTTTAACTTATATGGCATGAGAGTATATTTGTGATAATGTTTTGAAGCTTCCCTTATAAGATTAAAAGGTTATTTAAAAAAAATATTATATAATTTTTCACCTTTTAAATGATTTCAAAGTAAAAAAGGTATATTTTTTCAAACATTTTATTGATTTTATTATATTATTTTCATCTATGTCAATATCCTTTGATGGATTTAATGATTAATTGAGGTGATTTATTGTGATTAAATATTACATATTTTATTGAAAATTTTATGATATTTTTTACTGTGGATGTGCTATTTTGATACCATTCATAGTTTATAGTTAAATTATTATCACTTTATATGCTAGTTTTAAAAAGAATGTTTATGTTGGTTATGTTTCACCCTTTTCATATGAGGAATAAATTGGAATTAGTAAGTGATGGGTTGGGGACCTCATAATTAAATCCCTATGGGTTGGGGACTGGTTAATGAAATCCCCTCGATGCATCAGTAGTTATCATGAGACAAACTATTTTGGGTTTCGGATAATGTCTTTCCTGTATGTATGGTCTTCGCATGAGGCCTTAACGGTGTAGTTATGATGTCCATCCTTATACATTCCATCATTATGGTATTTGTTAATGATAATACTTGTGATTATTCAACTAGTAGAATATCCATGTGAAAGTTTAAATGGAATTATTTGATTAATTATTTCTATATTATGCTCAAGATTATATCTAAAAGGCTTGTGTTTCAGTTTTATACCCTGTCATAAAAGTTAATGCTATTTTATGATAGATTCTGCTATATTGTTTACCCTTACTGAGCATCTGAACTCACCATTTCTTATGTTTCATTTTTCCTAGGATGTGAAGAGGTATATTATGACAGAACTGTAAGGATATTCTAATGGATAGGGGTGTTTTCAAATAAAATACTATGTTTCTTTTAATTTCAAGATGTAACGTAAAACTTTTGTTTTTATCTAGTTTTTCTGAGGCTACTAAACTGATCGGTCCTTAGAGATTTTATTTCTTGTGATCATGCCAATTTAATAAAAAATGAACCAAATTCGGGCTTTTGGGATCAGGGAATTACATTCAATATCAACATATCTTACCATAATTCTTAACTTACATCATAATCAAACTCTTTGTTCTATTATAGAATAACACAAGGATTTCCATATAAAAAATAATAAATATAATTTTTAAATAATAATGTAAACATATTCTAACATCCTGACCCAAATCACTAGGTTCGATCTAGAATTACACATGACATAAGGCATTCCTCCCTATACACCATAGGTTGTCGACTATAAGTGAGGGTAAAAGGTAGAACCATGGGATATTATCCCTTCAAGTAGAGAAAAAAATAAAAAGATAACCAATCTTGTAAATCATATAAAAAGTATGTAGAATAATAAACATGAAATATATATAATTTTTATACAACAATATACATACTCAACAGTCAACAATACATCAGCTGATCACCAACTGAGTTGATCATATGTATAATAAAGAAACAAAATAAAGGTATAAGAGGCATTGCAGCTCTATTCCTCACTTTATCCTAATCTCCAGACTCATAGCGATGTATCCTACTAGATGATCATATATGAGCCTTAACCCACCCTTTTATTTCAATAACTAAGGTTTTATCAGGTACCCAAGTTCCATGGCCACTAAAGAAGTATGGTACCGCACACATAGACTTGTACCAAACTAGTAAAATGAATTATACATGCATGTGATAAGCTCGAAAGAAAGTAACTAGGAAATAAATAACTCCACAAACATAAAATATAATCACTAATGCACAAGTAAGAAACATAACACTCATATATTTAGTGATCATGAACTCACTAAACTGATACGAACCACAGATATACTTGCTTCAGCTCTATACGAGAGGGAAATTCCATTAATATCTAGACACATCCCCCTAAATGGAATAGGTCAAATCCTGTCTGACACACCCCCTTAAGAGATAATCCAATTCATGAAGGCCAATAAATCCAACACATCTCCCTTTTGGGAAATGTCTATGAGGCTTACCCTATATGCTCAACTGTAAGTACCGAAAAATAATACATATGATACAAGATAAAAATGAGAGATCATGCATCACATCAAATCAAGTAAGTATCATAACATTATAATACATATACAAGAAACCCAAGCATTTGTCTCATAGGGCTATACATGTACACCTCATGTGAACAAGAATCAAACATAGGTCTCAAAGGATATAAAAACACACACATGTGATCAAGGAATCAACATGGTCTCTATTGTAAAATCAGATAATTAGTACATAAATGGTTGGTCCTCGACCATCAGTGGCCAAGAAATAATACATCATGCAAGGCCAAACATGGCCCTTAAAAAATCATAATTTATTAGGTGAATTTCAATTAATTACTTTATATATATCATTTATTAACTAATTAAGAATGATAGTAAGTATCTCACTCTAATTGGTTTGGTTAATCAATTAAAGTGTATGTGATTATATTCATCACACAATTAAGAATTTAGGATCATTTTCCCAAAGTGTAAAACCTCATATCACATGCCAATAATTGGTACATAATACCATTGGGTATATTACACATAACCACCTACCTCAAATGAACTCAAATCCATCCAAACAAAGCCTAATAGCTTTTCCTGAGTTTCTCAAGTCCATTCAGCCTCCATCATGGGTTTCTGTCTCACATGAAAGAATTAAAAAATAATAATTATAACTCGATTATAATTAATAAAATGATTATAAATAACTAAAATATAAGGTTAATAACTTAATTTATGAAGGACATAACAGATGTCACAACCTAGTTGAAACATTGAACAACCATCCATGGATGGTATGCAACACATGTCCAACTTAATTCTAGGAAACTCCATGTCATGTGTTAATAAGAAAAGGGTTGAGTTAATATAATAAAATTGTATCCATTAGTTTAAAACCAACAAAATTTCATAACCTATCCACAACTTCATTCAATGGATTTCGAGCCACTCTTGGAACACTATTAATTATAAGAGAAACAAAATCAATAAATCAATTCCATAATATAATGGCCAATTTATCTCTATTTGACCAAAAACCAAAGAATAGATCATCAAGGAATATACCTTTATCAAATTTTCCAACAACGGTGCATGTCTATCATCACGATACATCCTATAAGAATTTCAATATAATTCCCATTATTCTAAAAAACTTCAACCATGATCTTGATGGGTTTTCATATGAATCTCTTCAAATAATCTATCCAAAAACAAATCAATGACCCAAATCATCAATGAGAAATGGAAATTCATAGAGTATTGATTTAGTAAAGGATTTCAATGGTTAGAACATACCATGAAGATCATATATGATAAACAAAACAGTGATATTTCTCTACATGATGAAGAAGGTGGCTGATATTGATGAAGAATAGAGGTTCATACCCAGATTTTCCATTGACTTCCATCTAAATCTAAACTAGATCAATGAGGGCACTTGAAGAGAGGTGGAGTGGAGTCTACGCACAATTTTACCTCAAAATTATAGTAAAGATATGTTAAATAAAGGGGGATGTAGTGGTAAAAGGACTAAAATGACCCTCATTAAACCCTAGACCAGTGCACCCCACAAGCCACTTGATGGAGGATCCTTAGCCGGCTAGTGATACCTATTAGAAAATTGGGCCACTATCTACCCCCTGGCTAGCCAATTCTATAGTAGCAACCTAGTTAACCTAGTCCTCTATGCTAATAAACCGAGGTTTGAGTTATCTACCAAAACTTCATTAAAGATGTAAAATACCACTTTAGGGTGTTTAAAGAAGAATCAGCTTGGCTTGAAAACCGATTCTATAAATAATCTATCTAGAAGACATAAAATTGAAATTCCCTCCAAAAAACATAACTCAAAATGATGCGAGACATCAAAATCTCTCAACCATATCACTTCTCATTCTTGAGAAGTTTTGGTCATACATGAAACATGCCTCCTGGTCAACCTTGACCATTAAACAAAAGGGGTTCTCTTTCTTCCATCATTGAATATAAACCCATCACCTCAATGCCTCACTTATTCCTAAATTCTTACCATGATCATTCTATATAACACTAAGAATGAACACTAGAAGATGATGAAAAATCCCTCTTTCACCCAACATTGAGACCATGACCACCTCATCTATATAAATCTACACACCATAGGGCCTTCAACCAAATCCTCAATAAGAATCAAGATTCTCTCAACCATATGAATCATAATATGTAATAGGTTTCTAGTGGTCAAATTACATTCTCTATGTGGTTCAATTCCATATAACTCAATCAACACAAGAAAAAAGTTAAAATTCAATATCCAATCCTAATTATTAGTTTCAATCCAAACCAATAAGTCTCTACTGACTAACATAATCTGAACAAGTAAATATTTCTAAAAAATTATTGGTTGACTCTAAAGAACCACAATCATATAGAATATTATAATCACTATATGGTTCTAACCCAGTGAATTTAAGTCCACATGGAAGCAACAATCAATTAACTTATAGATTACATCCTATAAAGGTACATGGCCTAGAAAATGATACACCATGAAACTAATGGTCAAGATTCATTAATACCTAAAGTAATCATCAAATGATTTAACATCCTTACTAAAGTATGATCCAAATTTAAAGGAATTTACTATTTTATTTGTCAATTACTTTCACCATCCAAATGGTTCTCAACTATGTGTTAATGCACCAATGATCTAACTCCTTCTCAATTTTCATAAATTATTCCAAGATTCCAAATACTATATCTCGTATCCATCTAGTAATATATTTTAATCAAACATCAGACATTCAATATGGATCCATATACTCTCATTCAAAGATACATTGGTCTCTGGGGTTATCATGATCATCCAAAAATCAGTTTTTATACAAGGCCATGACCCTTCCCACACGTGAGAACATTCAAATGTGATCTGGTCGATGCTCTCCGCAAAATGAGTATCCTTATAATCACCTTAAATAAATTTCAATGGTATTCTCATCCCTTAATTAGTTCACAGCTGAATGAAATGACTAAGCATGAATATCCAAACATACCAAGTTACCAAAGAAAAAATGAAGCACTACACACACATAGACACATAGAATTTATTCCAATATAACTAACATTACATTATCAAAGAGCACAACATCCTCCTATATCCTAGGAATGGGTTACAACTTCTAACCTAGGTGAGTCTTGTTCTCTCGTACATGCCTCTACATGAACCATACCATTTGCACAAATGATAACCTCAGTTTGAGTGCACAATGGTACCCTAATCCATTGTCTATGTCATTTTACATCTTGGATACATCTCTACTCATAGAAAACTAAAGGATTCCAAGACTTACAAGCTTGTTAGCATTCCTTTTTGAAGTAAGAAATTAATCTCAAAATTAAACCATTTCAAATTCATGTAGGAAGAAAAGTATAAGATAAAGTTCTTCATTGGGACATGCAGAAGTGGTCCTTGCACCTAACACATGAGAAAATCGTATCACATGTAAGTTGTGTCTGTGAAATACACTTGAATGACTAACCCTCATGTACAGGTTTGTCCTATATGGCTAACCCCATGCACAACAAACATACATCGCGATCCACCTATGTGAGAGACTTACATGAAGTCACCTACTTTACCCAAGATCCCATGTTTTACTATAAATAGGACCCTTGGTCTCATAATTTGATACTATTGGGTTTCTAAAATAAAAATTCAAGATATAGTAACCCAATTCTCTCTCCAAAGTCTCAAAATCCTAATGTGTCTTTCTAATCTTACTAAATAAGAGGGAATTAATAAAAAAGAGCAAGATAATATAGTACCCCAATGGTCTAAAACACAAAAAACCTATGGGAGTAACCACATCACTTTTTTTTAAAAATACATTAGGGATAATGACCAATATTTTTCTCCAAACTTTTGCACCATCCTTCCAAGAGAATCTGAGGAGACTCTTGATCACAAGGACATAACCTTGCCCTAGTGTTCTTTCCTAGTTTTTTATCCTCTAAAGAAGTAAACCTTGATTTTCCAAAGTATCACTTGGGTGATGTGTATCCTAATATACCCAAGTATATCTTGTTTATGGTACTCTTTGGTCCAACCAAGTACAACTTGGGTGAGGTACTCTCTAGTCTTCCCAAGTATCACTTGGGTGAGGAACTCTATAGTCCATCCAAGTATCACTTAGATGAGGTACTCTATATTCCTCCCAAATATCACTTGGTTGAGGTACTCTATGGTCTTCCCTAGTATCACTTGGCTGAGGTACTTACAATTCACCTATGTATTTCCTAGGTGAAGTACCATACTAGCCCAAGTCTCTCACATACTAGAGATAATAGGGAATCCCTTTACCTAGGCCTCCTATCTGAATAGAACTAAGTCAAGACCCCCTCCAAGGCCTCCAAAAATGTTTGATCAGAACATTGGACCCACCATAATTTCCCCTTGAACATATATTCCATTGGTAAATGAAGACCCATATTTAACCTACCAAATAGCTAGGGTCTTTAGAATGTCCAAAATTAGGCATTCATGTGGTAATGAGGATCCTAAACTCCAGGGTAGTGGATGATATTTTCTCATCTCAGGCTGTGACATCTGGTGCCAGAAATGTGAAGGTGATTACGTAGTATCTAGGCATCTTAGTAGATGAATTATAGAGATCCTAGCCTTTTTCACAAATTATTACATGATTTTAATCTTAATCAACCATCAAATACCAGCCAAGGATCCTAAATTCTAGTTTATTTGTAAGATTATATACATAAATACAAATCATGAAACCCAAAATAAAAACATCTTTTTTTTAATCTTCATAATGAGATCCTAACTTCTTTTGAGCCCTTACAGCTGCATAGGATAACATAGGGAATACATTAACAAAATGGATGAGCTAAAAATACCAGTAAGGGAATTAACATAGGAATAAATCATAGAACATGGGTTAGAGGGAACATTATGATGACATAAAAATGAATGTAATATTAATAAACATAATGGAGAATAACATGTGGAACATGAGATCTTGTAAACATAGCCTTATAGGAATGTGGAAACAACATACATCATGACATGAGCATGAATTAAGGATAAATTAAAATACCATTTCACTTGGTGGACCATGAGTCATGGATAATTCCCAATACTATTTTATATGGTGGAGAATGATTCAAGGCTAACCCCCAAGACCATTGCACATAGTGGACTAAGTCTTATAAATGAATCAAGCTTACTCCATGTCCCAACATGATTTCTGATAAGCCTAAAAATTACCAAATACATTGGATTTCTATCTTGGTGAACCCATCATAACATGTTCATTCATATGTGTTCTACATTAATAATCATACATATGGAATAAGCATAATGGTTACTAATGGAAAGAAAAGGGCATCACAATAAAGTAATAAGGCATAAGAAATGGTTGTATCATAAAGGTGTCCATGAAAGAATGGATTTAAATAACACATGGATATTAATAAGGGTAAATAGGCATAAAACATGATAATTTATGTCAAAATTAAGTGAAAATAGTTAAAAATAGTGTTTAAGAAACTTTAGAAATGATAAAATTGAGTGCGATTTAAGGGAACATTTTAATGATTATTTAAAATGGAAAAGTCGTAATTATTTGTATAAAACCATAAGTGAACAAATATATTCTTTCATGAAAAACTTATTTATTTTATAAAAAAAATGGTTGATTAAAACAGATTATGGAGTGAAGTAGAAAACAGTTAAAAAATTGGGAAGTTCCCTTTAATTGGGCTTGCTTGTCGGGAGTAATTGAGAAGGGAACCTTTTTAATACATGTATTTCCCCATAAAAGAAGTATTAACACATATGGATACATGATTTTGGAATATATAAACCTAATTTTGAATAATTATATAAAATAAGAAAATTACATTGGGGTAAAGAGAGAGATTTCCTAACCCGATGAAAAAAATGGGAGTTCAGATAGAATCCCTTACATTATGTATGAAAATATTTTTCACTTGTACTTAATGTCTTCGATAGTGAAATTATATTAAGTAATAATTTAATTCAGATCCCCATAAACATATATTTTATTTCTTATGATTTTATTAAGTTCATTTATGGCCTTTATGAGGAGTTATAAGATTCAATTTCATCGTTTGAGAGTGTTTTTTTCCATGGTTTTCATGATTAGTTCAATTGTATACATGTATGAAAGATCATGTAAAATGGGAATAGTTTTATATAATTCAAATTATATGTTATTATTGAAATTAAAAAAAAGATTAAATGGACTTATATGTTATTTTTTTCTAGATATGAGAATGTTTCATTAGATAAAACATCGATGATAACCATTTAAATTATTTGGGAGGATTTTCAATCATCACACAATGGTTTTGTTATCTTATTTAATATTATGTATATATTTTAGTTCTAGAAAAAATAGGTTATATGATAAATTTAAAAAAACTCAACCATTATAATGGGTTTATGACCATCCTTTTAGGCTGCAATTGAAATTAAAAACTCATTATCCTTGAATGTGATAAGTTAACACATCATGGATGATATCTTAATTTTTAGAACAAGAGGGGAATAGAATATAATTCAGAGTGTATATACCACTATCATAATAAAATTCTAGTATATAATATATATTGTAGTTATCATGTCACTTTGGGATAGGGAGGTGAGGAGATGACATGTAACACCCTAAGTTTTTATGACGATTTTGTTTTGACAAAATTAAATTTTCATTTATGTCTTACATGCACTATGTAAAAAATTTATTTCACATTGAAAAGACTTAGTGTAAATTACATGGAACATTTATTTGTTGTTCGTTACACAGAACAATGATTTGGCATTTGTTACACAGAACATTGATGTTTCTACGAAACATCATTTTATTGTTATAATTATTAAAATGAGATAATTATAACATATTCATTAAACATAGTAATATGAATAGTAATTACTAATTTTCAAATATTTTTTATAATAATTTTATATAAATAAAACATATTTATAATAAAATATATAATTTTTGTTAAATCCATTATCCGTTTAAAAATACTATTTTCTCAAACAAACTACTTTTCATGTCCTTCTCTGAAAAATAATAAAATTAATTTTTGAAACATTTATAAATTTAATTTGATATAAAAAATTCCATTTTTGAATTTATAATGTCAAAATTATCTTAGGGTTAATGTTTGGGATTTTTATGAAAAACTTCATTTTTGGATTAATAGTGAAAAATACTGGATTTTATTTCAAAATATTTTTTTCATATAATTTATTTATAAGGATAAATTATATTATAAATCAGTTTCAAATTTTAATTATATAATATGTTTATCAATTAATAAAATTCAGTCCACTTAGATCAATTTCACTTTGAACTTGGGTATAAAAACATAGCCATCTTTTGAAAGTTTTTACTTAAAAAACTCGTAAGGTCGACCCAACTGCAAGATTAATTTTAATATAATTTCTTATAATTCTATGATTGGAATTTGAAAAAATGGAATAAATATTTTTAATTAGTATAATTTATAATTTCTAACAATGTCAAATTTTTTTTGACCAAAAATAGCAGTGAAAGTAATAAAAATTAATTACATCAATTAACGAAAAATTAAGCTCAACTAAAAATTAAACCTTAAACTTAAGAACCAAAACGACATATAAAATTTTAAAACAACCCTTTTATAAATATTATTCATCCATGAACCTTAAATTCATTAGTTGTTTTAGTTTTTTATGACTTTTGTTAGGTAAAAATGTGGGCACACCTAACTTGTTTTCAAAAATGCCGAGTGTGTCCTTTCCTTTCCATATAAAAGGCCACCATCTCTACCTCTTCTTAACACATAGAAAATCCCATAGGTTCGTCCAATATATACTCAATAAACTTCCCAATATACCTTAATTTCTCATATAAGCCTCCCATTTGACAAAAAGCAACCCAAGGAATCCTTTTGGCACAAACCAAATGGAGTTACCCGATTAAGAGGTTTCATTTTCTTTATCCACCCCCTCCACTCTCTTTATTACATGATTTTATAACAACACCAATATCCTAAATATACTATTATAGTTTTTTGATAGGTTTTATACCTAAAATTACATACACCTACATCAAATGGGTAATGAACATACTGTTTACGTGTACGGCGAACTACAACCTCACAAAACAATGATTGTTAATTTTTCCTTTACTGCCTCTCATGGTGGACATTATGACAGACACTATATTTTTATAAATTATAAATTATATTTATTATATATTTAAGATTATTTTTTCTTTTTACAACACTAATCTTTTTACTTTCTAGTTAGAGTAAATACTATAATTTTGTTTGAGGAAGTGTGGACTACAACCCCCTCGAAGTGATGTGATTCGTTCACACGCTGCATGGAATATATTAAGGATGGGTTTTGTGAAATTTTATTATATATATGATATAATAATTATAATGGAATAATAATATATATACATATATATACACATATTTCATTTATCATATTTCTTTCAATATGATAATACAAACGAAAACAACATTCATGCGTATGTACGACTTACCATCTACATGAACGGTGTATTCCATTTCATACTTATATATTTTATATATTATTATAATACACATATACTGAATATAAATTATATTTATATAATGTTTTAAATTCTTAAATCATGATATGATTATAAGTTCCAAAGATATAACAAATTAAGACACATGCGAAGAACCAAGCGAATATTACTCGAAGTTAAACCTTAACATAGGATTGTTAATAAGGGGGTAATATAAGGTCATGATCAAACTATATATGTTATTAGATATAATATTATGGTTATTTAAAATATTTTTAATGAATTTATTTTTATTATATAGGTGGTTTAAATGAGAACAATTTGATTCAAGACACAAGGTAAGGGGATTCCATCTCACCTTTTATTTTCATGAGACACATGCTTTATTCACCACCCATTCCTTTTGTGTGGTGTGTATTTTAGAGACCCAGTTTTTTCCTTGTAAGACTTTGAAATATTTCTACATATATTTCTAGAGCTAGGAATTAAGGAATCCAGAAATTCCAAGTCCTAGTGTTCCTGGAATAAATAATACAAAAATATGAAGTATTTTTGTACTATTCACGCTACGGAAACGGGATATCCCATAAATAGTTGACTAGATCAAAAATATCAGACCACAGTGGGGTCCAAAATGTGGTGTTTACCCAAGGTGTGATATAAAATATATCGACACAGGACATTCAGACCCATCTCTCATTAGCAGTACGTTAAATGGATGAATTAATTTATTAATTCATTCATTTAGTATCTCAAACACAAATAACTATCAAACGGTAACCTGGATCAGAAATCTAAGGTCACTATTGATTCTAGAGCAAGTAATTTACCGAAGGAGGGGTATAAATTTTGTCAGTGTGGGCCTTTTGTAGAAAATTTCTAGGAGGGAAAATCATAAATAAAATTACTAAATAAAATTATTTTATTTGAAACACTACTTTGAATAACTTCTGAAAGTGGACTCAGATTGTAAATCTGAGACTGCCATTGAGTTCATAGAATGGTGTTTTTTCTAGGGTAAACCTTAGTTGAGAGGATACATGGGGTTCATATTCTATGACCGCTGGAATCCTTTTATAAATACGAGTTAAGAGAAATGATCTAGAGTTATCTCATTTATCTCTCAGATGGTAGAGCTCTAGCCGATGGAGATTCGATATCCAAACTTCATCGGATCTCGATTAAAATACAGGAGCTAGTAGATCTGAGCACAGAGGTCACAAAAATGAATCCAAATTCAAGGTAGGATTAATATTTTGGATTCTGTATCCCCTGATTGAATCTTTTGTGGTTTTTTTATTTATGTTGGAATTCGCTGCTTTAGAATCCTTTTTCAATGGTCGAACTAACAATGACCTTCTTCTGTTTTGATTCAGTATCTCTTATTCTTCACATTATTCACTTTTTTCTTCATTTTATGATGAGAATCTATTCTCAATTGTCAAAAAAACATTTTTTCATGGAGCAATACCCCTATCTATGAAGCTCACAACCTGAGGAGTCCTGATCTATGCTCCGGTTCGAGTTTCGGGCACCAGAGGAAGCACAATGGAAATCGGAAGTGGTGGTTACTTTTTTCCATGAAAAAAAGTTGATGGATCATTGAGTGGAGGCTGGAGCTGTGAATGTCTCATTCTAGGGAGTCCAGATCTAGTCTCGAATTGAATTTTGGATCACCTGAGTGATTGTAGTGGTCCATAGAAGTTTTTTCAGTGTGGGTTCCGCCAAGGGCGGTTCTGGAAAGCAACAGAGGGGCAGAGGGTGTAGTGGCAGGTGACTTCACAGAGTCCTGGCATGGTGGACGAGCATGGTAGAAGGTGGTGGTGCAGGCTGGGGGGCGGCGGCGCAGTGCACCGGCCGACGGTGGGCCGAACCGGTCGGGTCAGGCCGGTCCAACTCGTTTGGACCAGGGTTTTTATAAAAAATCATGTATCTATCAAACCAAGGGTCAATTTCACATGCCATCTATGACCACACACACCTTTATTCTAGGAAGATCTTTTTAGGCCACTTTTGGTACTTTTCGTTTCGGTCTTGGAGTTCGGTGGCACAAAAAATACTTCTTCAATAATAAGAATAATATTATTATTATTTGAAGCCTCTTCGATTGGATGTAAATTTCGTGTCCAATGTCCGATTGACATTCCATCAGTGGTGGCACGCCCTTGGTCTTCGTGCAGAGTTTTCAAGATGATTTTTGGATGTTTAAACTAAAGTTAGGGTGCGGGCCCCATGAAGTCCGGTTCGAACTTGTTGCGGTGAAATGAAACTTTTTCACCAGTGATCCATTTAAGTAAAATGAGTAGTCCATCCCATGTTGTTTCATGTGAGGATCGTAATGGTTTGATCTATGTAATGTGTTTTAGGATTTAGGTGTGGACCCCACAGGGCACTATGTGTGCACAACGCGGTGGAATGTAGTTTCTTCAGCAAGAGTCCGTTTGGGATGAATGAATAGTCAATCTCATCTGTTTTTTCAAGAGAATCGCAATGGTACAATCTCTTTTATGTGTTTCAGAATCACGGTGTGGTATCCAAAAAGCGTCGTTCGTGTGCAATACTTCGAATTGTAGTTTCTTTATCCGTAGTCTGATTCCGTCGAATGAATAGTCGATCCTGTGTGTTTTTCTACAAGGATCGAGATGGTGTGATCCGTTTAGTTATCCAAGGCCATCTGCAGGAGGAATTTATATGGAATTATATTTACGCCCTTTGGATCAGTAACAAGCAATGTGGGCTCTTCATCCTTAAGGATAAAGGTTCCATTTACTCTTGGATTATGCAGGCATTCCTTGTGGGTACTAGTTCATAGTTTGGTACCTAAGTATGGCTAGGTACATGGCTAGAAAATGAGGTGGGGTCACATTTTGTGTGGAACCCACATGCACTATGTAATACTTTAAAAATATTCTGCATCAATTATCTCCTTCTATTGGACTCAAATTTTGGCATGCGAGTAGCCTATCCTGAGTATTTTTTGTTTAAAATGCTATGGTTCCCTTCATAGTAGCTTTTGAGATGTTATAAAAGATGTTCTGATCATGAATTCTATCTAAGGCATTGCTCAATGTTCTGGGTGTGATGCCTATACAAGGTGACACTTGAAGATAGTTTTGATCATTTAGAATCCCCAAAGAAGAATTGGGATCACCATCAAGCTAGGAAGTGTAGTGGATTTCTCAACAATATTCAGAGTGGCACCCTCTTGTTGGGGAGGGCATGGGTCCTTATTACCTGGAGTAGAACCATCTAGCTGGGATCAGTATGGTTCATAGACAATACTTGAGTGTCACCCTCTAGGCGGGCGAGGCAGGGGTCCTCGACGCCACTTGAGTGGAACCCTCCAACTGGGCTGGGCATGGGTCCTCAACAACACTTGAGTGGAACCCTCCAGTTAGCCTAGGCATGGGTCCTCAACCTTGAGGCATAATCTCTTCACTATGCAGATTAGTGACATGTTTTGGTTTGATGTAGCTTTTGGACTCATGAGAAAGATGGACGTTTTCCCACCAAGATGCGTCCTTTCGACGCGACCTAAAACCGTGCAGGCCAGACAGACCTACCCAAAGTGGATATTATCAAGGTGCGGTGATTGAATCCCTTTGACTTGAAGTTTAGAGCATACGTGTGGGATGCTGGGCATCGATGGTGGTTACTTCTGGGACATTTGGTGACTCTTTTCCTAGGATTATCTAGAGAGATGAAGATCCCCATACTCTCTCATTTGGGTTTCTTTTACTAATTATATGTATATATATATATATATATATATATATATATATATTGTATTGCAGTACCAACTCCTTGGGTTTCGGTTACTCTCCTTCTAGGAGAGGCAAGACGTGCAGGTTATGCTACATGCTATCCATGTTTAGATTCTTGTGGTTGGATGAATCTACTCTCCTAATAAAGGTAGTGAATACTTAATTAGTGGTTAATATTATCACAATTTCTAGCTCCTTGTGTTTGGATGAGCTCACTTCACTCTCTTGTTGGGTTGAGTTGTACGCCTTTTACTATACCTTGTTCAATCTACTACTCCCCTCTTCAGAACATCACTTGCTACTCCCTTGAGACTTCAGGGAATCCAATTGATTATTATTATACTCACTCATGCTTCGGCTTTGCCTGTAGTTGGTGTTACCTTGAATATGACAAATAGGTTGATCATGACTTCAAAGGAACATAGGGATACAAGGTGCTTGGACCGCATGCGGTGTTCGTACCTTAGGATCAAATAGTGGGGATCTGTCAAACTATTTTACATTCCCACCTATTGCTAGGTTATGGAACTTTATAGTGGGACATGTATTTTTTCCCTTTCTCTTTTAGTTTACTTTTTTGTACTTGTACTGTTAGAGGTTGATTCATGTTTTTGGTTTATTTATAACAGTTTTATAACTATTTTTCATTCCCCTCTTCACTCTTTCATTGAGTCGGTTGTGTGTGTGTACAGGTTCTTAGGCAAAGGCCTCCATGAGTTTGTTATTCCTTCAGTGCTGGTCACCGGACCCAAGCCTATAGAGGCTGGCTTGAGGTAGTTGCGGCTCAAGCCCCAGAATGCGCCGGGTCATGACAAAGTGGTATCATAGGTGGTTCATTTCATGGGATGTGGTTCGGACGTTCCCTAAAACATAATTGGTTGGGTTTAGGGTGACAGTTTCAATGTGTCTCGAGAGCAGCTCTAAGGCCAGGGAGTCCAGTGATTGTGTGGCAACTGACGTATCCATTCACCAGGACCCTAATTACTCACTTGTCAACTCGTCATGACGAGACACTTGTTTTAGAGAGCATTGGTACATGCATCATATAGTATTGAGTCTTTTATTGTCCTTCTTGAGTCAACTCCTCATCATTGTTGATATATATATATATATATATGATCATTTGAACACAGTACTCATTGATTGGATTCAGTATTCCTCTACGACGACAGCCAACTAGGATGCTAGATCTAGTACGTGATGATGATTTTGGGAGAGATGTGGCCTTAGTTCAGGATCCACCACACAATCTATTTCCCATAGGTGGATAGGTTGAAGCACATATACCTATTAAGTAGTAGTTAGACCTAGCAGAGCAGGCTGAGGATGTGCACAAGTTGAGCATGCTTTGTGAGTTCCAGCATTAGATACCGTTGAGCTTCCACAGTAAGACAGACCCTCAGGCAGTGAAGGGTTTGCTAGATTTAGTGTTCTTCCTCTTCAAAATTGTTCGAACACTAATAGATTAGATGGTTTCATTGACAGCTAGTCTTTTTCCACAAAGAAGCTCATCATTTCTAGAGCCAGGTTACTCAGATGCACGATGAGTTGGTACTCTTGTGGGTGGACTTCCAGCTGCTATTTCATGTGGAGTAATGCCCCTCATACTTATGCTCTATATGGTTTCAGGATCTACTAGAACATTAGTAAGGAGGGATGAAGGTGTCTGAGTACACGACTAGGTTCATAGACCATACTTGGTACTCTCTGGATGCAGTCCATGATGGTAAATTTTTAGCGCATAAGATTGAGTTGGGTCTCTGTGGAGAGATTCATGTCATCATTGTACACTCGTGCTTTCGCCACCTATTCTAGGGTGTTGGAGTGAGCACTAACAACAAATATATTTCTACAATAGGGTGTTGTACCTCTCGTATCCCCTCGTGGTTTAATTTTCATGATCACAATCACTCTCTTTTTTATCTAACATTGTTTTAAGTGTTTTTGTTTTATAGGCAAAATATTGCCAAGGAAATGGGCCATGAAGCATATCAAGTGGACTGAAATTCAGTCCACCGGCCAACCGGTGTGATAGCACCGGCTAGCCGGTGGACCTGGCAGAGGCATTGCCCACTGCCAGGTTCCACCGGTCAGTCGGTGGCTCTGTCACCGGCCAGCCGGTGGCACCCAGACCAACAGTGGCAGCTACTGTCTGCCCACCGGCCAGCCGGTGGCTCTGGCACCGGTCAGCCGGTGCTGCCTGGGAAGAAGGCCTTCTCAATCTCCAAGGCACCGGCCAGCCGGTGGCCTTGTACCGGCCAGCCGATAGCCCAGTCAAACTAGCCGTTGGCTTTGACCAGTCAACCCTCTTTTGGCCTCCAACGGCTCCGAGGACTTCTCCAACGGCTCCGAAGGCTCCCCAAGGGTTCCATGCCTATAAATAAAGGCCAAGGAAGCCCCGAACACTAACTGGATCATATACCAAGCCAACAGACACATTTTCCATTATTTGGCGTACCTCCGGCGGACTTCCTTCAAGGAACCCACCTTGCTCCAACAACTTCCACATCCAAGGAGCTCCTTCAAAGAAGCTTGGAAGCGTCCTTCAACATCATCAATCAATCAAAGGCGCCCAAGGCTTCTCCAATTACGGGTTTTATCGTATTTATATTTTGAGCTTAAAATTGGGTTTGTGCCTACACACCCCAACCTTTTCTCTATCCTCCCTTTCTTTTGGGTTTCACATCACCACTAAGGTGTGAAGAGGTTCACAAGCTTTTCCTTTAAATAGCTTGAAACATAGGTGAGCTATCCTTCACCTGTAAGAAGGATAGTGGGTTCTTGCTAAACCATTAAAAGCAAGTGGGTTCTTGCTTAACCATCAAAAGCAAGCTGTAATAGGTCCTAGTGCTACCTCAAAGCCTAGTGGGTTTCTTGCTAAAACCATTGAAAAACAAGCGGTAGAATCTCTCAACGGTTGAGTTGGGAGCGGAGACGTAGGCCGGGTTTTAGGCCGAACTCCGTTATCAATTTCTTGTGTCTTGCCTCTTTACTTTCCACTGCATTTTTTACTTTGATTTTAATTTGTTAATCTTTTTTTAAAAGGCAATTCACCCCCCTCTTGCCATCCTTCCCGTTTATCTCCGCACAACAATTGGTATCAGAGGGAAATTTGTGTAATACCCTAACCGGTTACAAATTCAAAGATCCATTGTGATGGCTTCAACCTCTTTCGCCCCCGAGGGCTACTCATTGGGTCGGGCTCCATTTTTTGATGGGACCGACTATAATTATTGGAAAACCCGCATGACCACTTTTTTAAGAAGCATAGGATATCCTATTTATAAAATTGTCATGCAAGGTTACACTCTCTCTTCCCCCAATGAATCCAAATGGACCCAAGCCGATATTAGAAATTTTGAGCTTGATGGCAAAGCCATGAACGCTCTTCATTGCGGCCTTGACCGAAATGAGTTCAATCGAGTTTCCACATGCACCTCCTCACACGAAATCTGGAAACTTTTGGAGGTTACCCATGAGGGGACCAACAAAGTCAAGGATACTCGATTGGACATGTATCGTCAAGATTTCGAGTCTTTTACCATGCATCCATCTGAAAATATTACTGAAATGTTTACGCGTTTTACTGATGTTTGCAATGGGAGAAAGTCCCTTGGTGATGATGTTTCTGCAGAAACGATGGTAAAGAAGATCCTATGGATCCTTCCGAGCTCATGGGCACCAAAAGTGACGGCAATCCAAGAAGCAAAGGAAATCAAAAATATGCCGGTTGAAGAGCTCATCGGATCCCTCATGACTTATGAGTTCACGATGAGGAGGCAAGCTCAAAAGGAGGGCACACCAATCAAGACACCAAAGAACATCGCCCTCAAGGTACAAAAAGAAGTAAGCTCCTCCTCATCATCATCATATTCATCTTCTTCATCATCAAGCGGCGACTCGGAAATGGAGAATCTCGCCCACCAAATGCACAAATTTATGAAGAAGCACAAGAAGAAGAAGAAATCTCGCCAGGCGCGAAAGCAAGAACCCACCGCAACATCCGAGCCCAAGGTAAAATGCTACGGGTGCGGCGAAAAGGGCCATTACAAGCCCGATTGCCCACTCAACAAGAAACGGGCCATGCAAAAGGAAAAAGTAAAGAAGAAGGTCCTCAAGGCGACATGGAGTGACACCTCATCATCCTCCTCCTCCTCCTCCTCAAGCGACCAAGGTACAAAATGCCTAATGGAAAAACACGAGGTAACTTCTTCCGATTCCTCATCCTCGTCCTCTACTTCTTCTAATTCTTTCAATCATTTGTCATACGAAGAACTCCAACATGTGCGAGACCAATTAGAAAATGGTTTTCACAAACTCTCATCAAAATTTGTTTCTTTGAAAAAGAATTTCAAAAAACTCTCCTCCGAAAAAGAACAACTTCTCAAAGAGAAGGAGGAGATGTCCCTAAAAATCCAAAATTTCCCCAATGTTGATTCTTTGGAATCAACCATCAAGGACCTTAGAGAAACTCTAGCCAAGTTCACCCAAGGGGAACAAAATTTGAACAATTTACTTGGTTCCCAACGCGTTTCCCGAACCACTCAAGGACTTGGCTATACCAACCAAGCCTCCTCCTCCCATGCACCCACTGTTTTTGTAAGGGGGAGCTCTAGTTATAAATTTTGAAATTATTTTAAAAAATCCGGGCACATGATATATGAATGTAATTGCAAAAACGCCCGGTATGGTAGGTCCAAATCGATTTTTTATTCGGATGAATTCTATAGGAGAAGACCCGCTACAAGACAAGTATGGATTGAAAAATCCCTATTAGCGAGTCTCTCCGGCCCAAAATTTATTTCGGTTTCAAAACCCTCTCCCTGGTGATTTATTAATTTTATTTAGGGGGAGTTAGGTTTGTTTAAGCCTTTGTTTTCATTTAATTCAAACTTCCAATTTCAACACTTGGAATCAATTTCTTCAATTCAAAATTTTCTATTCAATTTTTCTTTTCAAAACTTTCAATTCAAACTGTTATTCAATTTTACATTTCAAACTTTCAATTCAAACTTTGATTAAAAACTTTCAATTAAAATTTCAGAAATTCCAATTGATCTTGATTTTCAATCATCCCTCAATCAAGTTTTATGCCCCGTGCTATTTTGATAATCACAAAGGGGGAGAAATTTCTTGATTGATTGGGGGAGAATCCTTTTGATCATGCTTAGAATTTACTTTCTCCTTTAAGCATGTATTTCTTTTATGTATTTTACTTTGATTGTGTCAGTGATTGTGATCATCAAAATAGGGGGAGATTGTTGTACCTCTCGTATCCCCTCGTGGTTTAATTTTCATGATCACAATCACTCTCTTTTTTATCTAACATTGTTTTAAGTGTTTTTGTTTTATAGGCAAAAGATTGCCAAGGAAATGGGCCATGAAGCATATCAAGTGGACTGAAATTCAGTCCATCGGCCAACCGGTGTGATAGCACCGGCCAGCCGGTGGACCTGGCAGAGGCATTGCCCACTGCCAGGTTCCACCGGTCAGCCGGTGGCTCTGTCACCGGCCAGCCGGTGGCACCCAGACCAACAGTGGCAGCTACTGTCTGCCCACCGGCCAGCCGGTGGCTCTGGCACCGGTCAGCCGGTGCTACCTGGGCAGAAGGCCTTCTCAATCTCCAAGGCACCGGCCAGCCGGTGGCCTTGTACCGGCCAGCCGGTAGCCCAGTCAAACTAGCCGTTGGCTTTGACCAGTCAACCCTCTTTTGGCCTCCAACGGCTCCGAGGACTTCTCCAACGGCTCCGAAGGCTCCCCAAGGGTTCCATGCCTATAAATAAAGGCCAAGGAAGCCCCAGACACTAACTGGATCATATACCAAGCCAACGGACACATTTTCCATTATTTGGCGTACCTCCGGCGGACTTCCTTCAAGGAACCCACCTTGCTCCAACAACTTCCACATCCAAGGAGCTCCTTCAAAGAAGCTTGGAAGCGTCCTTCAACATCATCAATCAATCAAAGGCGCCCAAGGCTTCTCCAATTATGGGTTTTATCGTATTTATATATTTTGAGCATCAAATTGAGTTTGTGCCTACAAACTCCCATTTCTCTCATCCTCCATTCTTTTGGGTTTTCACATCACCATTAAGGTGTGAAGAGGTTGGCAATCCTTTCCTTTAAAAGTCTTGAGACAGAGGTGAGCTAGCCTTCACCTGTAAGAAGGCTAGTGGGTTCTTGCATAACCGTATAAAAGCAAGCTGTAATAGGTTCTAGACTACCTGTAAAGTCTAGTGGGTTTCTTGCTAAAACCATTGAAAAGCAAGCGGTAGGAATCTCTCAACGGTTGAGTTGGGAGCGGAGACATAGGCCAGGTTTTTGGCCGAACTCCGTTATCAATTTTGTGTCTTGCCTCATTTATTTCCGCTGCACTTTCAACTTTGATTTTAATTTGTTAATCTTTTTTTAAAAGGCAATTCACCCCCCCTCTTGCCATCTTTTCCCCTTTTCTCCGCCCATCATAGTGGAACCATTTAACTGAAACTGGTAGTAGCGCAATGGAGATGAGATGTATGTCACATCTAGTATAAGTTAGTTGGTTGGCCCTCGACATAGGAGGCCTCATCTTAATAAGACTTGGGCACATGGTCAGAGAAATTGTAGAGCATTGGGGAATCCCTGGATAGTCCAGTGCAATGCTTATGATGGGTGAGTTCATGTGGCACGAGAATACACAACTAGATGTTATGAACTTCACAGGAAGTTGGTAGATGCACCACCACGATAGAGGAAGTTTCGCAATCAATGATCTCCCAGGTGAGGATAGGGTGGTCCCTAGGGAGGAAATGATGGAAATAGATTAGGAAGAACTACAAATGGTGGATTACATTGCGAGTTCCTTCCACCACCACAAGGTGGCCTATATCAGGCTCATGGAGCTGGTGGTTGGGGTCGCAGGTAGCTACATTCTATGGATGTCTACAATCCTGTAGAGGATAAAAAGAAAATAGGTATGCCTTGTGTCCTTTCTAATTTTTGTATTATAACTTTTTAGTCACTGAGTAAAGTAGACTTTTCTCCTTACTTCTTGCTTAAGGAGTTACCTGGGTGGCATGAGGCGTTAGTGGAACCATGTGTCGGTGTTGTTTGATGTAGTTTTGAATTCATGAGGAAGAGGGGTCCTTCCCCCACTGAGACACATTTTTGTGACATGAAAAAAACTGTGAGGGTGTTTCTGTGTCACCCAAAGCGGATAGTATCGAGGTGAGGTGCATTCAAGGAGGAGTTGTGTAGTGGAGTGTCAAGAGCACGTCCTGGATTTTCTAGTGATGTTTTACTGCTTGACCTCCTTTTTCTTGAGATGAAACTTTTGGGATAGGTAGAGTTCTATTTTTTGGGATTACTCTCCTTTCAAGAGGGGAAAATACATGTGGGGTATTCCACATGATTTGCATGTCTAGTCTCTTGTGGCTAGATGAGTTTACTCACCTACCATGTTCATTGGTACCTTGCATGCTCAATGTCAAGTCTTGATAATACAATTATCAAGTACATGTTAAGGTGATGAACACCCCGCAAATAGAACTACATGAATAACTAAGTGGTATTGGAAGTTGTAGTATTCACCCTGAGAATATAGAGATTCTACCTTCTGAGATAACACTTTGTGGTTTGTTCAGACCACCAGAGCCTCAGGTACGTCTTCACCCAGAGAGACTTGAACCTAATCCGGTGATACTAGTTGGAAATTCCTGTCAGATTACAACTTTGATTTACTATATACTATAAAAAATGGCAACATTGTTGCAGATTCCCTTAGAAAAAAGTCCAAAGACCGCCTAATGCATGAAGTTTTGGATAAGTTAGCTTCCCTACAGCTGACCCTGGTGGAGAGGGAGGGTAAAGATTCCTTCGGAAGATGGTGTTGAATCCTTTGCTTCTCAAGTGTGTAAGAGAGTATCAAATGTGAGGTATAAACTAAAAAATCTTGTGTGGCCAGATATCCTTGGGAATTTCACCATATGAGTATTCTGAAGGAGGGAATCATGGGAAACTATTCCATAAAAAAGTAATTCTAATCACTATGTGGGATGTAGAGGTTCTTATGTGGAGTTAAACTATACCCAGTATTTCTTCAGTCCATTCAGGACCATGAAATGAGATGGAGAGGTTTCCTACTACCTTTCCATACCCCCAATAGCTGGAGTGAGCACTTGAAGTCTCCCACGTGTTATGGCTAGGGAGGTTCATGCATGTTCCAACGCATGTCATCGGCATGAGTAGACCTTATGAGGATGAACTATCCCTTTGGTTCACTTGTTTTTCCAGCATGGTGACATCTAAGAGTTTCCATGGGGTGGGAGAGCCAGTTGTGAGCTCAGTATCCTGAGTTGTTTTCCCTAGTTTTTATTTTCTTTTACCAAAAACCTGAATCTGGGAATAGTGTAGAGACCCTACTTTTTCTTTATAATAATTTGGAATATTTCTACATATATTACCAGAGTCTAGTCCTGAGACATAGTGCAATTCCAAGGCCCAGTGTGACCATAATAAATTATACAAAAATATTAAGTGTTTTTGTACTATTCACAGGATGAAAATAAGATATCTCATAAAAAGTTGATCAGCTCAAGAATCTGAGACCATGGTTGGGTTCGTAACATGGTTTTTACCCTAGGTTCAAAATAAAATATATTGGAATGGGATGTTCGGACCCCTCCCTCATTAGCGGTACGTTAAATGGATGAATTAATTTATTAATTCATTCACTTAATAGCTCAAACCCAAAGAACTCACAAAAAGTAACTTAGATCTAAAATCTGAGTCCATGGTTAAGTCCGGAGTGTTCTGTTCACCAAAGGAGGTGTATACCTTTTGTCGGTGCAGGCCTTCTGTAGAAAAAGTACTATAGGGAAAACCATAAATAAAATAATTAAATAAAACTATTTTATTTAAAATACGGCTTTTAATAACTTCTGAATGGGGACTCGAACTAGAAATTTGAGACCGTCGTTAAGTTCTTAGAATGTTGTTTTCCCTAGAGGTGACCTCATTTGAGAGGGTGTGGGGGGATTCAGATTATGTGACTGCTAGTAGCCTTCTATAAATAGGATTTAAGATAAATGAGCCAAATTTATCTAATTTCTCTCATAGATGATGAAGATCTGGCCGAAAGCAATTCAACATCCAAATTTCATTACATTGCGATGAAAATGTATGCACTAGTAGATCATAGTTTAGTGGACACAATGGGGGATCCAAATTCGAGGTAGGATTTCTATTTTAGATTCTGCAGCCCTCGGATCAAATCCTTCATTTTCGTTTTCGATTTCTGTTGGAATTTTCTACTTTATAATACTTTGTTGATGGACAAACTAACAATGGACATCATCAATTTTGATTTGGGATCACCTGTTGTTTGCGTTCTTCACATTCTTCTTCGTTCTTCAACGATAATATTTTTGCCATGTTCAATTAACATCTGATCTTGGAGAAAGACCCATATCTATGAATCTCTCAACCCGAGGAGTCCTGATCAATGATCGGGTTTATGTTTAGGGCACCGAAGGAATCGTATAGGTGAGGGGTAGCAGCAGTTACTTTAAACCCAATCAAAACGTCGACGGGTCATCGAGCGGAGTCTAGTGCTGGGAAGGTCTCATTTTGGGGAGTCCAGATCTGGTCTCTTATCATAATTTTGATCACTGGAGTGATCATAGTGGTCAGAAGAAGTTTTCTAGTGTGATTTCTGGAAAGGGTGGCTCCGGTGAGCGGTGGTGCAGGGGTTGGGTGTTGTGGAAGGTGGCATCGTTGCGGCGGCGGGTGCAGTGGTGGGCATGGCGGTGGGCATGGAGGCGGGTGATGGTGCAGAGGCCGGTCACAGAAGATGGTGTCAGCACGGGCCAGTGGTGGTAGTGTGGTGCGCCGACCGGCGGTGGGCTGGTGGGTGAGCTCGACCGGCCGGTCCGGGCCAGTCCCACTGGTTCAGACCAGGGTTTTCGTAAAAAACCTTGTATCTCTCAAACCAAGGGTCTGTTTGACGTGCCGTATATGACCACATGACCCTTACTTTGAGTTAGATCCTTTGTGGCCACTTTGGGAACTTTTTTTGTTGGGTACATATTTCAGTGGCACAAAATGTTCTTTTTCAATAATAATAATAATAATAATAATAATAATAATATTTGAAGCCTCTTGGATTAGACATAACTTCCGTGTCTGATGTCCAATTGACGTTTCTTTAGTAGTGGCATGACCCTTGTCTTTGTGCAGAATTTTGAAGATGTTTTTCTTGTGTTTTAACTAATGTTGTGGTGCGGGCCCCACGAGGGCCGGTTCACATGTGTTTCAGTGAAATGAAACTTTTTCACTAGTGATGCATTTTTGGATGATTGAGCATTCTATCCCATATGGTTTTCCATGAGGATCGCAATGATGTGATCTGTGTAATGTGTTTTAGGATCGTAGAATGGGCCCCACCGAGCACTATTTGTGCACAACATGGTGGAATGTAGTTTCATCACCAAGAATCAGTTTGAGATGAATGAATAGCCAAAACAGTGTGTTTTTTTGAGAGGATCGCAATGGCGCAATTCATTTGATGTCTTGAAATAATGGTGTGCGTCCCAAGAAGAATCGTTCAAGTGTAATAGAATGAAATGCATTTTCTTCATCAGGAGTTTGATTCGGGCAAGTGAATAGTTGATCCTATACACTTTTTTGTAAGGATCATGACGATGTGATGTGTTTGGTATCTAGGGAATTTTTCAAGAGACATATTGGTAGAATTATCTTTACGCCCTTCAGATTAGTAACGAGAAACATGCACTCATCAACTTTTTGGTTAAGGGTTCCTTGTACTCTGGGATTATGTTGGCACACCTTGTGGGTACTAGTTCACTATTTAGTACCCAAGTATGGCTAGGTACACAGCTGGGTGATGAGGCAGGGTCACACATTGGGTTGACCCCACACGCACCCTATACTACTTTAAGAATCTTATACCTCTCATATCTATTTCTATTGAACTCATATTTTGGCATGCGAGTAGCCTATCTAAGTGTTTTTTCATGTAGAACATGATGGTTACCTCTGTAGTGTATTTTGAGATGTGATGCATGATGTTCCAAGAACAAGGCCTATCTAAGGTGACACTCAATTTTCTAGGCATGATTTCTATCTGAGGTGACACTCAAAGATGGTTGTGAACAAAAATAATCACCAGATAAGTATTGGGCCTACCCTCTAGATTGGATGGGTAATGGATTTCTCGATGATATTCAGAGTGTCACCCTCCTTCTCGGTAGGGCATGGTTCATCCTTTCCTTGAGTGGTACCCTCAATCCAAACTGGTCATGGGTCCTAGACAATACTTGAGTGGAACCCTCCATTCGGACTGGGCATGGGTCCTCGACGACACTTGAGTGTCACCCACCTACTGGGTTGGGCATGGGTCCCCAACGACACCTAAGTGGCACTCTCTAGTCGTGTTGGGCATGGGTCCTCGACATTGAGGCCTGACCTCTTGACTATGAAAATTAGTGATGTGTTTTGGTTTGACGTAGCTTTTATACTAATGAGAAATACGGACACATTTCCCACCAAGACGCATCCTTATGATGCCAACTAAAACAGTGTGGGCAAGACAGACCTACCCAGAATGGATCATATCAAGGTGCGGTGATTGATTCCCTTTGACTTGAAGTTCAGAAAATATGTGTGGGATAATGGGCATCGATGTTGGTTACTCATGGAACTATTGGCGAATCTTTTCTTAAGATGATCTAGTGATATTGAGATCCCCTTACTCTCTTGTTTGGGGTTCCTTGATGGATTATGTGTATGTATATATATATATATATATATCATATTGCAGGACCCACACCTTGGGTTTTGGTAACTCCCCTTCTAGGGGAGGCAAAGACGTGTGGGGTATTCCACATGCTTTTCGTGTTTAGCTTATCATGGTTGAATGAGTCTACTCTCCTATTAAAGGTAGTGAAGACTCTATGTGAATTTCATCTTATCACCATTTCTATATCCTTGTGTTTTGATGATCTTACTTCATCACTTATTGGGTTGAGTTATACTCCTTTTACTATACCTTGTTCTATCTACTTCTCCCCTCTTTAGTACCACACTTTCTACTCCCTTGAGCCTTTGAGGAATCTTACTAAGTATTTGTATAATCCCCCTACTTGGGATTTTCCCACACTTGGTGTGCCCTTTCATATGACAGATAGGTTGATTGTGAATTTATAGGATCATAGGGATATATGCTGCTTGGACCATGTGCGGTGGTCCTAGCTTGGGATCTAAGAGCAGGGATCTCTCAGCTATTTTACTTTTCCACTTGTAGTCGGGTTGTGGTATTTTTCTGGTTGGACGTGTATTTTTTCCATTTCCCATTCAGTTTACTTTTCCGTACTTTAACTGTTTAGAGGTCAATGCATGTATGTAGTTTATTTATAGCAGTCTTGTATCTTGTTTTCCTACCCCTGTTAACTTTTTCATTGAGTTGGTTATGTGTGTTTATAGGTTATTAGTAAAAGGCCTCCTAGAGTTTCCTATGCCTTCAATGCCAGTCTCCATCCCCTGGCCTATAGAGGTGGGCTTGGAGTAGTTATGGATCAAGCCCCAACATAGGTCGGGTCGTGAAAAAGTGGTATCAGAGGTGGTTCCTTCCTTGGGATGTTGTTCATACATTCCCTAAAACAGAATTTTTTGGGTTTAGGGAAATAGTGTCAGCATGTCTTGAGAGTGGCTATCAGTCTAGGGAGTTCAGTGATGGAGCGGTGGTCGACGTATTTGTTCACCAGGACCCTGATAACCCACTTTTTGAGTCGACATGCTGAGACACATGTTTCATAGAGAATTATTACATGCATCATATAGGATTGAGTCTTTGACTGTCCATTTTGAGTCATCTCCCCATATTTGTTGATATATATATATATATGATCATTTGACCATGGTTCTCCTTGATCTGATTTAGGATTCCTCTGGGATGACATTCAGTGAGGATACTAGCTCTAGTTCATGATGCGGAATATGTGAGCGACGGGGCCTCAATTCAGGGTCCATCACATGATCCATTTCCTCCAGGTGGATAGGTAGAAGCACCTCCACCTATTGAGTAGCTGTTAGTACCAGAAGATTAGGATGAGGATGTGCACATGTTGAGTGTGCTTTGAGATTTATGGAATTAAAGTACACTGAGGTTCCACAGTAATCCATAGCCTCAAGCAGTGAAGGGTTGGATATAGTTGGCGGTTTTCCTCTTCAAACTTATTTGGACTCTGAAGGATTAGATGGTGTCTTTGACAAACAACCCTTTTCCATAGAGCAGCTTGGCATTGGTAGAGCTGGGTTACTCAAATACACGATGAGTAGACAATCTCATGGGAGGATTTTCTGTATATGATTCTTGAGGAGTACTACCCCTCCGACTTATGTTTTTTATGGTTTCAAGATCTACTGGAGCTTCAGCGGGGAGGAATAAAGGTGGTTGAGTACACGACTAGGTTCAAAGACCTTACTTGGTATTCTCTAGATGTGATCCATGATGGTAACTTCTGATCTCATAATCTTGAGTGAGGTCTATATATATAGATCTATGTCAGCATAGTACCCTCATGCTTTCCCTGCCTATTCTAGGGTGTCAGAGCAAGCACCGATGACAGAGAGTTTTCTGTCATAGTGTTACCAGTTAACTAAAACTCGCAATGGCACAACAGATCTGATATGTATATCACAGCTAGCAAACATCAGTTGGAAGGCCCTAGATATAGACAGCCCCCTCTTAATAACACTCAGTCACATGGTCAGGGATAACATAGATTATTGGTGTATCCTCAGTTGGGATGGTGCTATGCTTGTGATGGGTGATGTCATGTGGCATGAGAATATCCAACCAGATTAGTTGAACTTCCTAGGTAGTTGGTAGAGGCACCACCACAGTAAAGGTAGTGTCATGATTAGGGATATCCCAAATGGGTATAGGGTGGTCCCTAGGGAGAAGGTGATGGAAAAATAGTAGGAAGAACTATTGTTGGTGGACGACATTGTGAGCTCCTTCCACCGCCACTAGGTGGTCCACATCAGGCTCACGGAGTTGGCGGTCGGGGCCGTGAGTAGCTGCATGCTATGGATATCTACAATCCTATAGGGAATGAGAAAATAATAGGTACTCCTTCTATCTTTTCTACTTTTTATAGTAGAACTCATTAGTACTTGAGTAATGTACTCTTTTCTACCTGCTTCTTTCTTGAGGAGTTACCATGGTGAGGTGAGGAGTCAATGTAACCCTATGTTAGTTTTATTTTAATTAGCTTTGAATTTATGAGGAAGAGGGGTCCTTCCACCACTGAGATGTTTTTTTGTGACATGAAGAAAAGATTGAGGATGATTAAGTGTATCCCAAAGTGAATAGTATCGAGGTGTGGGGGATGAGTTCCTATGACTTGTGCATTCATTGAGGAGTTGTGTAGTGGAATTTCAAGATAAGGTCCTCGCTTTTCCAGTGGAGTTTGACTACTTGATCTCATTTTCCTTGAGATTCCACTAGTGGGATATGAAGAGGGCCTATTTTTTGGATTACTCTCATTCTAAGAGGGGAAAAGACGTGTGGGTTATGCCATGTGCTTTCCGTGTCTATCCTCTTGTGGTTGGATGATTTTACTCACCTATCATGTTCTTTGGTAGCTGGCATGCTCAATGTCAAGTCTTGATACTATAGTTATCAAGTATAGGTTGAGGTGATTAACACTACACAAATAGAACTACGTGACTCACTAGGTGGTGCTGATGGTGGTAGTATTCACCCTGATAATGTGCAGATGCTACCTTTTAAGATAGCACTTTGTGGATTGTTCAGACCACCAGAGCCTCAGGTAAGTCATCACCCAGAGAGACATGAACTTGAGGAGCTGATGTAGGTTATAAATTCCTACCATATTATGACTATGAGGTATTATATAATCTAGGAAATAGAAACGTTGTAGCTAATTCCCTTAGTTTTAAGTCCCAGGATCGCCTTATGTGGGAAGTTTTGGAGTAGTTAGATTCCCTACAGCTAACCCTATTAGAACATAAGGGTATAGTTTTCTTCAGTCTATAGTGTTGATTCCTTTACTTCTAAAGCATGTAAGAGAGTCCTGGTTGTGAGACATCGACTGATAAATCTTATGTGACAAGATATCCTTGGTTGTTTTACCAAATGGATATTCTAAAGGATAGAATCACGAGACCCTATTCTAGGGACAACACTGATTCCAATCGCAACGTGGGATGTAGAGCTTTGGCCGAGGAAGTAAACTATTCCCTGGATATCTTAGGTCCATTTAGGATCTTTTAAAGAGATGGTTAGGTTTCATACCATATTTCTCCACCCCCAATAGCTGTAGTGAGCACACGATGTCTCCCATATGTCGCTGCTAAGGATGTGTGTGCATGTTCCAATGCACATCATCGGCATGAGTAGACCATATGATGACAAACCGTCCCTTTGGTTTGTGTGTTTTCCTAGCATGGTGATGTCCAGGAGTTTCCATGGGGTGGGAGATCCAGGTGTGAGATCAGTATCCCGAGTTGTTTTCCCCAGTTTTTCTTTTTAGGGACGAAAATCTTGAAGGAGGTAATGATGTGTAGATTTGGTTTTTTTCTTAAAATACTGTAATATTTCTACATATATTTATAGAGCCAGGCACTGATACAGCATGCAATTCCCAGTTCTGGCATGCCTGGAATAAATTATAACAAAATATTAAGTGTTTTTGTACTATTCAGATGATGAAAATGGGATATCTCATAAAAGGTTGATCAGGTCATAAATATGAGGCCACAGTTGGGTCTAGAATGAGATTTTTACCCTAGGTGTGACATAAAATATGTCTTCGCAAGATGTTTGTACCCCTCACTCATTAGAGGTATGTTAAATGGATGAATTAATTTATTAATTCATTAATCTAATAGATCAAACCTAAATAACTCTCAAACAGTAACTCAGATTAGAAATCTGAGGCCACAGTTGGGTTTGGAGCATTTTTTTACCTAAGGAGGGGTATATCATTTTTCCGTATAGGCATTTTGTAGAAAAAGACCCTATGGAAAAAACCATAAATAAAACAATTAAATAAAATCATTTTACTTCAAATGCTACTTAAAATAAATTCTAAATGGGTACTCAGATTAGAAACCTAAGACTGTTGTTGAGTTCATAGCATGGTGTTTTCTATAGGAGAAACCTCAGTTGAGAGGGAACAGTGTATTCAGATTATTTGACTGCTATCAGCCTCTTATAAATAGAATTTAAGATAAATGAGCCAGAGTCAGCTCATTTCTCTCTCAAATAGTGGATCTCTGGTCAGCGGTGATTAGACATCCAAACTTCATCGGATCACAAAGAAAATGTAGGCACTATTAGATCATAGCACAACATACACAATGGTAGACCCAAATTAAATACAGGATTTATATTTTGAATTATGCAGCCCCCCGATTGAATCATTTGTTTTCTTTTTCAATTTCTGTTGGAATTTACTGCTTTAGAATCTTTTTTTATGGCCAAACTAACAACAACCATCATCTATTTTGATTCAGGATCATCGGTTATTTCCGTTCTTCACGTTCTTCATTGTTCTTTGATGATAATATTTTTGAATTCTCAAACAACATCTAATCTTAGAGTAAGACCTATATCTGTG
Organism: Viscum album; assembly: GCA_963277665.1. Taxonomy (NCBI): domain Eukaryota; kingdom Viridiplantae; phylum Streptophyta; class Magnoliopsida; order Santalales; family Viscaceae; genus Viscum; species Viscum album. Next base: position 155,459,370 of record OY728145.1, read on the forward strand.
AAGCTCTCGACCTGAGGAGTCTGGATCTATGCTCGTGTTCGAGTTTCAGGCACCGGAGGAAGTGCATTAGTGAGCAGAAGTGGTTTTTACTTTTCACTACACCAAAATGTCAAAGGATCATTCAGCGAATTCTAGCATTGTGAAGGTCTCATGTAGAGGAGTCCATATCTGGTCTCGGATAGAAATTTGGATCACTAGAGTGATCATAGTGGTCCGAGGAATTTTTTCCGGCGTGCGTTCCGGTAAGGGCGGCTCTGGCAGGCAGGGCATGGAGAATGGGCATAGAGGAAGGCATCGATGAGCATAGTAGTGGGTGTGGCAGTGCAGTGGCCAATCACGGCAGAAGGAGGCACTGCGGGCCAACGGGTCGAGCCGGACTGGCTGATCCAACTGGTTCGGACTAGGGTTTTTATAAAAAACCATGTATCTCTCAATCCAAGGGTCTATTTCACATTTCTTCAATGGATACATGACCCTTTATTCAAGGAGGATATTTTGGTCCCACTTTGGGAGATTTTTGTTTCAAGGTTGTAGTTCTGTGGTATGAAATTTTATTTTTCAACAACAACAACAACAAAAATAATAATAATATTTGAACCCTCCTAGATCAAATGTAACTTCTATATCTGATGACCGATTGACGTTCCATCAGCGGTGGCACGACCCTAGACTAGATGTGGAGTTTTCAAGATTACTTTTGGGTGTTAAAACTAAAGTCGAGTGCGGGACCCATTGGGCTAGTTCATACGTGTTGCGGTGAAACAAAACTTTTTCACCGGTGATCCATTTTGGACGAATGATTAGTCCAACCCATGTGTTTTTTTGTGATAATCAAAATGGTGTGATCTATGTGACGTGTTTCAAGATCGAGGAATGGGCCCCAAGGGGTACTATTTGTCCACAACACGGTGGAATGAAGTTTCTTCATCGATAGTCTGTTTGGGATGAATGAATAGCTAAACCCATGTGTTTTTTCAATAGGATCACAATTGAGCAATCCATTTGATGTGTTTTAGAATCATGGTGTGGGTCTCATGAAGAATCATTCATCTGCAGCACTTCGAAATGTAGTTTCTTCATTGGGAGTCCGATTCGAGTGAATGAATAGTCGACCCTATGTGTTTTTTCTCAAGGAGCATGATGTTGTGATCCATTTGGTTATCTGGAGAAATTTTTTAGATGCGTGTTGGTAGAATTACATTTACACACTTTGGATTAGTAACGAGCATCATGCGCTCGTCGTCCTTTTGGCTAATGGTGTCATGTACTCTGGGAGTACACTGGCATGCCTTGTGGGTACTAGTTCAGAGTTTAGTACTCGAGTAAGGCTAGGTACATGATTAGTTGATGAGGTGGGGTCACACATTCTCTGGACCCCACACACATCTTGTGCTACTTTACGAATCTTCTACCTCTTGTATCTCCTTCTGTTGGACTCAGATTTTGGCATGCGAGAAGCCTATCCTGAGTGTTTTTCTTCGTAGAACACGACGGTTCAGTGGATTCTGATATGTGATACGAGATGTTCTAAATATGAGGCCTATTAGAGGCGATACTTGATGTTCTAGGTGTGATGCCTATCCAAGGTAACACTCAAAGATGGTTGTGATCAAGCAGAATCACCATAGAAGTATCAGCCTTACCCTCCAGTGGGCCAGGGTTGTGTCTTTCTCAATAATATTCATAGTGGAACCCTCCTTCTGGGTAGGGAATGGGTCCTCCTATCGATGAGTGTAACCCTCCAGCCAGATTGGGAATGGGTCATTGACAAAACTTGAGTGGAACCCTCCAACTGGGTTGGGCAGGGGGTCCTCAACAACACTTCAGTGGCACCCTCTAGTCAGGCTAGGCATGGGTCCTTGACGACACCTGTGTGTAACCCTCCAGTTGGGTTGGGAATCGGTCCTCGACATTGTGGCATGAACTATTGAATATGAAGATAAATGATGTGTTTTGGTTTGACTTAGCTTTTGGACTCATGAGAAAGAGGGACGTATTTCCCACCAAGACACGTCTTTGTGATGAGACCTAAAACTGTGCAGGAGAGACAGACCCGCCCAAAGCGGATTGTATCAAGGTGCAGTGATTGAGTCCCTTTGACTTGATGTTCATATGAGACATGTGTGATAATGGGAATCGATGGTGGTTACTCCTGGAACTGTTGGAAACTCTTTTCATGTGTTGAGAAACTGAGATGGATATCCTTTTACTCTCTTGTTTGGGTTTCTTTGAGTAAGTTTGTATATATATATATATATATATATATATTGTATTGTAGTACCCACTCCTTGGGTTTTGGTTACTCTCCTTCTAGGAGAGGCAAGGACGGATGTGGTAAGAAATGTGATTTCTGTGTTTAGTTTCTCGTGGTTGGACGAGTCTACTCTCCTACTAAAGGTTGCAAAGACTCAACAAGATGTTCCTATTCTCACCGTTTATAGCTCCTTGTGTTTGGATGAGCTTACTTCACTCTCTTGTTGGGTCGAGTTGTACACATTTTACAGTACCTTATTATATATACTACTCCCCTCTTCAGTACCTCACTTGTTGCTCCTTTGAGCCTTTGGGGTATCCTACTGAGTATTTTTATACTCAACCCTGCTTGGGTTTTTCCCGCACTCGTTGTGCCCTTGCAGACAGCAGATAGGTTGATCATGACTTCAGAGGAGCATAGGGATATGGGGTTCTTGGACTATGTGTGGTGGTCATAGATTGGGATCCATGATTGGGGCTCTCTTAACTATTTTATTTTTCCACATATTGCTCGGTTGTGGCACTTTTTTGGTTGAATGTTTATTTTTTCTCTTTCCATTTCATTTTACTTTTTCATACTTGTACTGTTTAGAGGTCAATGCATGTTTCTGGTTTATTTATAGTAATTTTTTATCTTTTTTTCTCTCCCCTCTTCACTTTTTCATTGAGTTGGTTGTGTGTGTGTATAGGTTCTTAGTAAAAGGCCTCCCTAAGTTTGTTATGCCTTCGTCACTAGTCACCAGCCCCTGGCCTATGGAGGCAGGCTTGGTGTAGTTGCGGCTCGAGCCCTGAAACAAGTCGGGTCGTGACATGTATACTTCCTATGGATGTATTCAATGATTCTTATAATTAAATTTATGGGTATTTACATATTCATTTTATGATCATTCTTTAATGGGATTTAGGTTGCAAAATGTACCAAATCAGTGAAATAGTTTTTTCCCGATTTTCCTTCTTTGAGACTCATGTTTTGTTATACACCTAAATTCTTTTTTGAGGTGTATATACTTACATTTTACATGTTATATCATGAATATAATTCTTTTAATTATATTTTATGCTTCATGTAATTTCCTTTTCTTACATAGAGTTTAGGATCCCAATTAACCAATTGTTAAGAGTTTATTAAAATATTCACATCGCATTTCGAGATTGTAAATGATTGTGCTTGTTTGATGAAATATTATGATCCATATCTTAATAATTCTCATGAATTTTATTCCCCTATGATTATTCAAGATATCCTCATGTATTATTACCATTTTCCCACTCTTTGGTACTTAAGAAAATGTTTTTAAGTTAAATTTTACCTTCTATTTCTTTGGTCAGAAATCTATTGTATTCAAAAACTATGTTTTCAAAAATGATTTCAAAAATGTTTTCAAAGGATCATTAAAACCCATTTTCAAGGAAAATGATTTTAAATTTTTTTTATGGTTTTCAATACTTTATAATTTTTCAAATATTTTTTCAAATAAAAAGGTTTTCAAAAGGTTTTATGTTTTAAAAAGTGTTTTTCAGTGCAAAAAGGATATGTTTCTTAAAAAATTTTTAAAGATCTTTCAAAATTATTTACCATCTAAGATGACATCCATTGGTGTTACTCATGTCTTTATGGTGAAATTATTCATTGTTTCTATTCATGTTATTTCTATGAATGGATTATGTTTTGATGGCATGATGTTTATGAAACCCATTTCATTTTCATGGGTTATATGATTTTGAAACCAGATTTATTTCGTGGGTTATGTTTATGATGAAATGATTATAAAACCTATATTTTTTCACAGGTTATGATATTATTTTATATTTCTAAACCAATTTTATTTCAGGGTTCATGATATGATTATTTAGGATCTTGTGGCACAAGTATGTATTATTTCATTATGAGATTGGTGGTACATATATCTCCCTCCAATTAATTGGGGAAAGTTTTATATATCATGAGATAGACATGGTTGGAATAGAAAATGAACATGGTTTAGTATTTTAGGGTTGGAACAAGAAGTCAACTTGGTTCATTAATACAGGGATAGAATGGGGTGTGAACCTAGTTCAGTAAAGGACTATTTCCACTAAGATGGTCTTGGTATAAATGCCTTGAATACTATGGAAATAATTATATATGATTATATGTCTACCACAATTCCATGTTTTATTCCTACGTTATGATTTCATGGCTAATGTTCTTTATTTACTTATGATTCATATATTGTGAACTATTGGGATTTATACCATGATTCATGTATATGGTCTTTGAAAAGAAAGGTATGATCTTCTATTTTCATTATCATGTTCTCATACCGTTATGCTTGTGAGTATGCCTACATATCTCCCTTGTTTACCTTAATGAGCATCTGATCTCACCCCTTTTTACATTTCCTTCCCCTTAGGTTGTGAAGATATGTATTATGTTTGATGTGTCTAATAAAGGTGATATTAAATAAGAAAGTAGTGGGAGATGATGTAGATCATTTTTGTACCAATGTTTATGTTTCCATGTTTGTAAAGGCACTAGACTAATACGGTCTTTGGGCATCTTTTTTTTTATTGTTTTAATTATTCCAAAAATATTATGTAATGTTAATGCATGAAAAGTGAGATTTAATATTGTCAGTTTCAAATAAAATGTTTAATTAACCTTTGTATTCTAGTATGATAAAACCTTAGTGATAACCCTAAGGGAATGTATAAGGATAAGTCTAAGGATAAGTAAAAGCAGAGGAAAATGTCCTCGAATTTTGGAAAATGATAGAGTTAGTGGTTTCCTAGAAATACACCCATTTTTGGATAATGAAAGTGGATGTGGATCTGGAATAGATGTACCCATGGGAAACAACTATGACAAGATGTTCTGGGCCTGACTCAGTGTAATCTAGTACAAAAAATGGACCTTGTTGCACATCTAGATTGACACTCTCAGGGGATATGATTTGGGAATTCATAAACTCTTCCTGAAAAATCATGAAGGATATAAAAATATGTTGACTATGAATAACCTAGGATAAAACTAAGGTTTCATAGATTAGGAAAGGTTTCATAATTTAGAAATACAATTAGTGACTAATCATGATTATGTGTTTCCTTGATATCATAATAGTTTCTCACACTATAATTTTTTGTTTTGGTAAATGGGTGTAACCCAAAGGAACTGCATTAATGGTGATTGTGATGGAAAATTAAATAATCTTACTCTTGAGTAAACAAATTCTTTGGGAGTTGGAATGTGGATCCTCATTTCTATGCTCACATAGCTTTCTCAATCTATGAATCATGGTGGACTTCCAAATGAGAAACAGAGAGAAAAAAATTATGTTGAGTCTTTCATGAGGCCACATCCACCTTCTTTCAGAGGGTCTTCTAATCCACTTGTTACTAAAAAATGGATCAGTACTACTAAATATATATTCTCCATTCTCTAGTTTTCTAGGCATGGGAAATCCATTCTGATTATCTATCGTTTAGAAGAAGAAGTAGACTAGTGGTGGAATCTAATAAAGAATATAAGGATGTAACATGAGATTGAATCCATGTATTTGAGCGATTTCAAGGATAAATGTTTCAATAAGTAATTTACAATAATTATTTGTACCGAGATGGAGAAAGAGTTCCTTGAGTTGAACCAAAAGGATTATGAATCTGTCGGTACCTACAAGGATAATTTTTTAAGACTTGCGAGGTACGCTTTAGGAATTATCATCCAAACCAAAAGTAAATTTGATAGGTTTTTTAGTGGATTAAATCCAAGTCTCAGAAGGACCTTGACCATAAGAGACTTTAGTAGCTACGAAGAGATTTTGTGTTGTGAAATCATGGTTGAAATTGAGGTTTTATTCACATATCAACCTCATGGTTTTGATAAGAAAAGGAAAATGGAGTTAAAAGGAAAGTTTAAAAACCATGGAGAAAAGAAGAAGAGTTTTCCTTTATGCTCTAAATGTGGGAATAAGCATGGAGGAATTTGTATTAAGGTGTATAGTAAATGTTTTAAGTTCCAAAAGGAAGGTCATCGGGAAATTGATTTTCGAAATAATGGGAAGTTGTTTGCTGAAAATTCTAATGGAGAGAAAGTTATACAGAATGCACCTCCCATGATTTAGTTCTACAAGTGTAAGAAGAATATGCATTATTCTAACCACTACCCAAACCCAAGGGCTAGTTATGATGATCAACATTAGAATCCCCTTAAGCTGAGGGATAAGGGGAAATCTCATTCAATCGCTTTTTCTGAGGAGGGGTGTGATAATGATGTGATGAAAGGTAAACTTACCATCCACTCTAGAACTGCTAATGTCATATTTAATCCTGAATCAACCTGCTCTTTCATATCTAAATAATTTTCTAAGGTTGTTATAATTCAACCAAAACAATAAGATGGGTAATTAGAGATTCAAACCCCTAATGGTACGATGATTGCATCTCAAGTCTATGATTCCTCTCCTATTGAATTTTGTGGGAATGTGATTCTTAAAAATATTTTCACACTTAATTTAGTTGAATTTGATGTCATATTAGGTATGGATTGAATTTATATGAATAAATACCACATAAATTTTCATGTAAGGGAAGTTAAATTTTATATTTCAAACCCTCCTACGATCATCCACCAATTTGACGATAAGTAGAACTTCTTGTGGAGATTACATCTAGTTTATGGGAATTAATTCTCATTCAAAAGGGTTTTTTATCTCAAAGGGTTGGGGATAAAATTGAAATTTATGATAGGACAATTGTTTGAGATTTTGTGGATTCCTTTACAGGATAGTTTCCTATCCTTTCAAAAAAACAAGAATTTGAGTTCTCAATAGAACTCATACCTAGTTCCACACCAATTTCAAACACTCTTTATAAAATAGACCTAATTGAGTTGTATGAATTGAAGAAGAAACTATAAGAAAACCTTTATAAGGGTTTCCTTTAGCCAAGTGTGTCACTTTTGGGTGAACCCATTGTTTTTGTGAAAAATAAATATGGATCAATGAGACTCTACATTGATTTATCAGGAGTTGAACAAGATCGTAATCAAGAACAAGTATCGTATTCCTTATATTGATGAATTTTTTGATCAAGTATATGAAGCTCAATACTTTACCAAGATTGAACTTCATTCTAGATATTATCAATTGAGGTTAAATAATAAGGATATACCCAAGACATAATTTCATACAAGGTATGATCACTACAAATATATAGTGATGCATTTTGGTCTTACTAATGCCCCTGCAATCTTCATGGATTTAATGGATAGAGTCTTTAGTGATTACGTCGATCATTTTATGGTAGTATTATTAGATGATATTATTATCTATTAAAAGAGAAAATAAGAGAATGAAGATCACTTTAGAAATTTACTAAAGACCCTAAGGAAGGATAATCTATATGAAAAATAACAAAGTGTGATTTTTTTTGAAAAAATTTTCATTTATGGGTCACATATTCTCAAGAGATGGTATAGAAGTATATACATAAAAGATAAAGGCCATTGAATATTGGCCTAGACCAACCATGATGACTGAGATACATATCTTTCTTGGTTTATCTAGATATTATTGATGGTTTGTGGTGAATTTCTCAAGACAATACAAACATTTGACAAAGTTAACTTGGAATGGTGTCATGTTCTTGATATATGAATGTGAGGAAAATTTCTAGGAACTGAAGAGAAGGTTAGTCAGTGCAATTGTTCTTACATTACCCTATAGTGTTCAAGCGTCCGTATTATTTGGTGATGCATCCAAAATGGTATTCGGATGTGTTCTTATGAAGAATAAAATGGTTATAGCCTATGTTTCATGAGATTTGAATATTCATGATTAAAATTACCCAAATCATTATTTGGAGTTAGGAGTAGTTTCTTTTTCATTAAAGATGTGGAGACATTAAATTTTTGGAGAAAAGTGTAATATATATACTAATCATGAAAGTTTGAAATATATATTCACACAGAAGGAGTTGAACATGCGCCATAGAGGATTGTTAAATTTGATAAAATATTATGACTAATCAATACATTACCACCCTAGGAAAGTGAACAAGGTGTTCGATGCTTTGAATCAGAAGGATCATTCTAGATTATCAATGAAGTGGATTACAAAAGATACAATATTTCTGGATATTCAAAGGATGGATCTAGAAATTCTGAAGGAAGGGGAAAATATTATATTTCTCAAATTAATGTTCAACCCTCTATCCAAGTGATGATTATGGAGGTGTATAAGGAAGATTTAGATATCAAAAATAAATTCAGAAATGTTCCTTAGTTTAACCTTGATCTGGATGGAATGATTATGAATACGAACCATGTATGTGTTCCTTGCATACTAGATTTGAAGAAGGAGCTGTTAGAGGAATCTCATAGTTATTAATTCTCTATTCATCATGGAATTATGTATATGTATAGGAACTTGAAAGAATACTTATGGTGAGATGGCAGGAAGAGAGATATCACAGTGTTTATATCTTGATGCTTTGTATGCCAGAATGTTAAATCTTAAATTCAAAATTCTAAAGGGGTGTTACATCCGTTACCCATACCAGAATAGACATGGGAGAACATCACTATACATTATTTCATTTTAATTACCAACCCCTATAAAGGGTTTAATTCTACATGGATTTTAGTTTATTGCCTTACTAAGTTAGAACACTTCACCTCTATCAGAGAAAACTTATATCAGGATCATCCTTCCAGGATATACATTAAGAAATTTGTAAAGATGCATGGAGTACCAAATTACATTGTATCAAATTAGGATCTAAGGTTTACCTCAAAATTTTGGATAATTCTTCAAAAAGAACTTGACAAAAAATTGAGTTCTAGTATTTCTTATCATCCTCAGATTGATGGTAAGTCTGAAAGAAAAATTCAAACCCTATAAGATATGTTGAGATATTATTCTTGAAATATCAAAGGTGGTTGGGATCAATACCTTCCTCTAGTTGAGTTTTATTACATATATATCTTTAACTGAAGCATTAAGATGTCAACTTATGAATACCTCTATGTGAAGAAATGTAGATCTCTAACATGTTGGTATGAAGTTGGAGAAATAAATCTACTGGTACCTGAGATTGTTGAAGAAATAGTTGAGAAGGTTAGAACCATTCAGCAACATATCAAGAAAGCTTGAATCATTTATAAAATATACACTAACAACTATCAGCATGATCTAGAATATGAAGTTGGTGATTTTTTTTCATAAATCTTAACTAGGAAGAAGGTTATGGGATTTGAGAATAAAGGGAATTCAATCCCAAAGTATATCGCCCCCCTTGAGATTCTAGATAGTATCGGGATGGTAGTCTATCACTTGGAAATTCGTTCAAATATCTCTCAATTCCATGATGTGTTCCTTGTATCTTTCCTGAGTAAGTACATACCTAACACTTTACATGTACTGAACTCAGAGGTCATACTACTAGATCATTATCTGTCTTATGAAGAACAACCAGTTAAAATTCTGGACCGATTAGAGAAAGTTATATGAAATAAGACCTCAAACATGGTCAATGTTTTGTGGATAAATCACTAGTTAAAGGAAGCTATGTGGGAACTTGAGGATGTGATGAATCCAAATTATCCTCATTTATTTTAACTTGAGTGATGAATTTTGAGGGAAAATTCATTTTAATGGGGGTAGAATGTAACACCCCGAGTTTTTATGGACATTTTTTTGAATAAATAAAATTTTCATTAATGTATTACAATGAAATAAGTCAAAAATACATTTCACATGTAATTTAATTAAAATACATTACATGGAACATCTACTTGGTGTATGTTATATGGAACGATAACTTGGCATATGTTACATGCAACATCGATATTTCTATAAAACATCATTTTATTATTATAATTATCTAAATGAGATAATTATAACATATCCTTAAAACTTACTAATATTAATAGTAATAACTAATTTTCAAATATTATTTATAATTTTTTTATATAAAAAAACATATTGATAATGAAAGATATAATTTTTGGTAAAATCATTATATGTTTAAAAATAGTATTTTCTCAAACAAAGTATGTTTCATGTCCTTATATGAAAAACAATAAAACTAATTTTAGACAAAATTTGAAATTTAATTTGATAAAATAAACTTTATTTTTTAATTTATAATGTCTAAATTATCTTAGGGTGAAATTTTGGTATTTTTCTGAGAAACTTCATTTTTTGATGAATAGTGTAAAATACCAAATTTTAATTCAGAACCATTTTTTAATCTAATTGATTTATAAGGATAAATTATATTTAAAATTGGTTTCAAAGTTTAAATAGATAATATTTTTATAAATTAATAAAATTTAGGTCATTGATATCAATTTCAATTTTAAATTTGGTATAAAAACTTAGCAAACTTTTGAATGTTTTTACTTTAAAACCCTGCATTGTCGACCCTACTGGGGGATTAATTTTAAAATAATTTATGAAAATTTTGTGATTTAAATTTGGAAAAATAGATTCCATATTTTAAATCATAATAATTTATAATGTCTAAAAGTTAAGCTTAGTTTTTTAACAAAAACAAATTAGTGAAAGTAATTAAATTTAATTACATCGATTAAGGTAAAATTAAGCTTAACTAAGGACTAAACCTTAAATTTAAGACCCAAAACGACTTATAAACTTCTCCAAAACCTATTTAATGGAAATTATTATCCCATTAACCTTAAATTATTTAGTTTCTTTTGTTATGACTTTTTTTAGGTAAAAACATGGGAACACCTAACTTGTCTTAAAAAATGCCAAGTGTGTCCTTTCCTTTACATATAAAAGGCCACCAACTCTCCCTCTTTTTCACACCTACAACCCCACTTATATTCAGCCAATATATGAATAATAAAAATACCAAAATCCCTAAATTACTCTTAGAATCCTCCCCTTGAACATAAAGAAACCCTAGGAAGCCTTTTTTACAAACCAAAAGAAGTTACCCGATTAAGAGGTAACGTCTTCTCTCAAGCTCCTTTGTATTATTTTATTTCTCCACCATCCACTATGTTTATTCCATGATTGTATAACAACACCCATATAATAAATATACTAGGTTTTTTTATGATAATTTTTATACCTAAACTTACACACACCTCCATCTAATTGTTAACGGATGTACTACTTATTTGTACAGTGAACTACCGCCTCATGGAATTATGATTGTTCATTTTTGATTTACTGCCTCTCATGGTGGAAACTATGATGGAAAATATATTTTAATATAATATTTATTATATTTATTGTTTTATAAATCTTATTTATTAATTTTTTAACACATATCTTTTTACTTTACATTTAGTGTAAATACTATAATTTTGTCTGAGGAAGTGTGGACTACCGCCCCGCCAAGCAATGTGATTCGTTCACACATTGCATGGAATGTATTAAGGATGGGTTTATTGAAATTATGTGATATATATTATATAATTATTCTAATGTAATAATGATATATATTTACACACACACATATTTCATTTACCTTCTTTCTTTCAATAAGAAAATAAAAACGGAAACAACGTTCATGCGTACGTACGACTTACTGTCTACATGAATGGTGTATTCCATTTTATACTTATATATTCTATAGATTATTATAATAAAAATATACTGAATATAAATTATATTTAAATCTTGTTTTACATTATGGAATCATGATATAAGTATAATGACAAAATATATAAAAAAATCAAGACACATGCGAAGAACAAAGCGAATATTACCTGAATTGAAATCTCAACACATGATTCTTAACAAGAGGGTAATATAAGGTCATGATCAAACCATATATTTTATTAGATAAAATAATATGGTTCTATAAAATATTTATAATAAATTTATATTTATTATATAGGTGGTTTGAATGAATACAACGAGAGTCATGACCCAAGGTAAGGGAATTTCATCTCACTTTTTATTTACATGAGATACACGCTTTATTCACCACCCATTCCTTTTGTGTGGTGTGTATACTTCCAATGGATGTATTCAATGATTGTTATAATTAAATTTATGGGTATTTAAATACCCATTGTATGATATTTATTTCATGGGTTTTAGGTTTCAAAAGTTATCAAATCAATAAAATAACATTGTCTTAATTTCCCTTATTTGAGACTCATGTTTTATTATGCACATAAATTATTTTTCAAGGTGTATATAATTCAATTTTAAAATTTATATCATGAATATAAATATTTTAATGATATTTTAGGATTCATTTAATTTCATTTTCTTACATGTAGAGTATGATCCCAGGTAACCAAGTTGTAAGATTTTATTGAAATAATCTCATTGCTTTTAAAGATTGTTAACGATTATGCTTCATTGATGAAATATTATGATAAATCTCTCAAGAATAATCATGAATTTTATTATATAGTTATTCAAGATATAATAATGTCTTAATACCATTTTAAAACTCTTTGGTACTTAATATACGGTTTTTAATTAAAATATGACTATATCTCTCTTTTGTTGGAAATATATTGGATTCAAAAACCTTGTTTTTAAAAATCTTTTCAAAAACGTTTTCAAAATATATTTGAATACCATTTTAAAGAAAAAAGATTTAAAAAACGTTTTATGGTTTTATATTCTTCCTTTATATATTTTAAAATCTATTTTAAAAGAAAATGTTTTTCAAAATGTTCTATGTTTTACAAATCTTTTTTCAATGCAGAAAGGATATTTTCATCAAGAAATGTTTTTAAAAGATATTTCAAAATTATTTCCCATCTAAGATAATATACATTGGTGTTACTAATTAATTTATGGGGAAATTATTCAATATTTCCATTCATATTATTTCTCTGAATGGATTATTTTTTTATGGCATGATTTATATGAAACTCGTTTCTCTTTCACAGGTTATAGGATTTTGAAACCCGCTTCTTTTCACGGGTTATGTTAATGATGAAATGAATATGAAACCTATATTTTTACAGAGGATATGATATGATTACATTTTTATAATACCCATTTCATTTAATGGGTTATGATATTATTATTTATGATCTTGTGACACATGTATTTATGATTTCATTATAAGATGTTTGGGACCTATATCTCCCTCCAATGCATTGGGTAAAGATTTATATCTTATGAGATAGACATATATGGAATGGGAAGTAAACATGGTTCAGTATTATATGGATGGAATGGAAATTGAACTTGGTTCAGTAATACAGGTCTGGAATGGGGTGTGAACCTGGTTCAATAAAGGAATTTTTCCACTAATATTATCTTGACAACAATGCCTTGGCTACTATGGAAATCATTATACATGCTTATGTGTCTGCCACAATTCCATGTTTCATTCATATGTTTTGATTTCATGGATTAGGTTTTTTGTTTCCTTATGATTCATGTCTTATGAAGTGCTGAGATATATTCCATGATTCATGTATATGATCTTTGATATGTAGGGTAAGATCTTCTATTTTCATGATTATGTTTTCATACCCTTATGCTCATGACCATGCTTATATGTCTCCTTTGTTTACCCTTACTGAGCATCTAAGATCACCCATTTTTATGTTTCTTTCCCTCAAGGTTATGAAGATATATGTTATATGTGATGTGTCTAGGAATGGTGTTAATCAAGAAGAACTGTGTGGGAGATGATATAGCTCATTTATGTACTAGTGTTTATGTTTCCATGTTTCCAAAGGTACTAGGCTAATACGATCATTTGGAATATGTTTTTATAATGTTTTAAGTATTCAAAAAATATTTTTTAATTCCAATGTACGAAAAGTGTGGGTTTCTATATGATAATAAAGGAAAATATATTGAAAAGGAATTAAAAGAAAATTAAAGAAGATTTTACCTCTTAAACTTAATCTCCTTGAGAACCTCCTTAAAGAAAATGGTTTTGGACCTTTGTTGAGAACAAAGGCCCTTGGATGTGGGATATATACTTAGGAAGAGTATTATGATGAGTTTTTACAAGCTTCAAGTATTTAGAGGTTTGAATAGAAGGGGTGGTATTTATAGTGTGAGGAGAGGAGGGTTTTTGATTATTTTATTCATTAGTTTATTATTTTAGATCAAGATAAGAAATAGTGATGATTCTCATTTATAAATATAGTAAATAGAGAAGGATATTTTGATATTATGTGATTATATCAACCATACATAATCCTTTACTCAATAATTCATGTATTTGTTAAATACCATAAATTATAGTATTTCACTATTCACCAAAAATTTAATTATTTTAGAAAAATCGCAAAAATTACCCCAAACATTTTTCAATGTGTAGAACTAAAAAATAGAGCCCATTTTATGAAAATAATTTTAGAAATATGATGAATTTAATTGTTAATTCAAATACTTATTTATTTGAAAACCACTAATTTTAATATTATAACTGATTTTATGACACTTTGAAAAATTAATTAAGGTCTCATAAAATTATCTTATAATCATAAGACTATAAAATATTAATTTATGAATTTACTTTATGAAAATAAAAATTCTTTTAAATCATTAAATTGATTATAAAATTGTAAATAAATATTTATGTTTCACAAAAATACTAAAACTTAATTTATCATTTTTGTAACATTTATTTACTTATTCCAAGATATAAATATATCATATTTTAAATTATAAGATAACAAAATTTCATTTATACTTTTATAGGTGAGGTTACTATTCTATTTTCCAATTTACTATTCCTAAAGGTCACATTACAATTACGACGACCGAGTTACTATTTCATCGGTATGGGTACCTTAATTTCTTGGAATAACTCATATTTAATTTATTCTTCATTTATAAAGCCTGTATTGTTTTCTCCATGTGATTTTATTTGATTTATATTATATGTAATAATTATAAGTAGGTAATTCCAAATCATAAAATTCTTGGTTTTTATAAGCATAATCCCCAATTAAAGGTTTATAAATAGATAAGAAGACAATAAAAAGAGAATCCCTATATTTCCTTTGGATTACCCGTCCATATCCCTTCCCTCATCCATGAGTGGATGAGAAGAAGATATCCATAATAGGAATACCTCTTAGAGTAAGCCCCAAACCTTTCCTACAGGACATCATACTTCTCCTGATTTCCATATCCCAACCCTCATCCACTAGTGGATGTGGAAGAATGTTTCACTTGGGCTTCCAATCTCGGTATAAGTATCTTCTTATACATGATTGTTTAATGTGGTGATCTTCTAATATCTCTTTTCTATCACACCAAGAATGAATTACATGTTCTCAGATATCATTGGTGATCATGTCACCAGAATGATCAAATATCCTAAATAGGACTCCCCATAGATGTAAGCCCAAATATGTACAAACTATGTGGGATTTGATTCTTGTTACATAGGAACACTCCATGTGGTTCAAACCCAACACCTTTAATATACCCTCAACCTAACTGGTCCATATTCTCATTAGGATCATATCTAACATAGACGGCCATATTCCTCCCATATCCCATAATCTTTCACAAATTGACCCATATTTGTGGCAAGGGACATCCTCACAGGGAAATATTCCTTGTAGGGTTAACCTGGTCTCATTAGAATATACTCCCTATGAGATCAATAAAAATGGTCCACTCAAGCATAAATCCCATGCCATACTTTTCTAGGCACATTCCTTCTACATAGTCATCCTTACTACATAACATTATGTTGTATGGTCTAGTCACATGACCATAAAAGGTTAAATGTGTCCCATTAAGAGGCACCAAAACACATGCGTTCGGATTAATTTAATGAGGATATATAGGAATCCATTCTAATGGACCAAATATGGACATGAAATCTCTAACTATCAACTTATAGGATAATAAATTATAGAGTGCCCAATTGTGAGGATTTAAATCATAACACTTCAAAATAATTCATTAACTAGTAAATAACAAGATGATATTAAGAACCTATGAAACATATATATGGTTCCATTCATAGATAATCTCTAATACATATAGACAGTTCCACTGATGGATAACCTCTAATATATACAAATGGTTACTTATACATGTACACATGATCAATTTCATATGTAAAGGGAGACCACACTTAAATATTATTTTATAAAGGATTCCTGAATATGACTTAAAATCTATAATAGAGTCCTAGAGTGGGAAATAGTTTCCCCCAAAAAAAGGAACAGTGATAAAAAAACTATCATCCTATCAATAAATGTGAGTCCCTAAGAATCATTTTCAAAATTCCTAGCAATAAACTGCCTCTGGAAATCAGCTCCACATCATGGATATAGGAGTCATTGTGGGTTTATTGTTCCTATAATTAACCTTGTGGGGAAAAAAGTCTAGAAAACTCGTGTGAAACAAACACAGTGAACCTAACCAGAATCCTTTATTAACCAACAAAACTTTTTCACCAACATACCAAACCATTTTGTCTCACATATTTACATGAAATGAAAAATTTCCCAATATAGTTTCAAAGAAACTAATCAGCATGTACTCATATAATTGTGATGGTACTTTGATGAGTTTATTTATTTGTGTTTCCTTAATACCCTCATACATATTCATCAGAACTCCCTTCAATCAAAAATAATATCTTACCATCATCAAAAAATGTATGTGTATATTGTCATACAAACCATTTTATTTTATATCCAAAAGATACCTTCGCCCACCCTTCATCTCTAATGTAGGGTGTCAAATGCGCTGATCTAGGATTACCACCTCAATAGTACCATCCCACCATTGGATGAGTAATGTGAATCCCTCTAAAATATGAATCCAAAACAGTTATCCACCCAATGATAGCTGGTATAAAAATAAAAAAAGTTGTTCCCATTGTCATTTCAAATTGTTTTAGGAGCCTCTCTACAAAATACAACAACATGTTCCTCCCTTTTGTGAGGGAGGTGAATTCTGGGTCAACTACAACCACATCAAATTGGCATGATAGTTTCTCTAAAAGACTCTTTCTAGAATTCATCATTACCAATGTCTCGTAGCGTCAGATCCTTAGCATGATGAGGATGACACCCCGTGGGCCCTATCTCATTCCACCCAAGATCAGGTGCTCGGACCAACCAACTAAGGATGGAAATAAATCAACCATGAGTAGGCACACAACCATATTTATTTCACACAATCCTACCAATTTATGGAATCAATATGTGAGCAGGAATACATCCCTAATCACATATATAAGGACTTCCAAAAAAAATCTAGTATCACTCATAGAATATTGTCGGCGTATCCCAACAAAAAACAGGGGAGTATACCATTCTTCAACCCCATATAAGACCTCTTAAAACATATTATGGTAGGAAATGGAGGATATGAGTACATATACATCCCTACTCAAACCATGATATGGGAATATATTCTCATTCCAACCAAAAATTTCACTCAGTATATCCTTCCTAGTATGGAATGTAAGGAATTCATCCCTACACACGTTCTACAAAACATTAAAGTTATAATGATAGAAGAGTTTTTGGTTAAAGGATAGACACAGGACCCCATCCCCAAAATTAGATTAGTTCATCAGCACAACACGAGGGCTCCTCAAAAGTAGATACATATTAAATCTATCATCTAGAAGGGTTGTCATAAATTCACCATGATAAATGGATATCAGGATCAACAACATATACATGTTCATAAGGGAGATTATAGGTATATTTAAATGGATACTCTAGGGGAAGGAACATATTCCATTCAAAAAATAGGAACCTGTTGGTATGTTTCGATAGCAGTGTGAGGGTCTCTTAAGAGAGATCCTGCATATGAAATGCGATGTCTATAAAATGTGACTTTAACTTCCCAGTAGAGAGAATCTAAAAATAAATATCACCAAAGGCGATTAAAAATATATTCGAGTAATCCCATAACCTCGTTCTTCTTAATGTTATTGTTCTTGAGGCCCTCAAAAATCTATCAATGGAAGCCTAAGATCCTGTTATCTTTTCACTAATTTAAGGAACTATTATTTCTAGCTGCAATGTTATTCCCCACAACCTCACTAGTAGAAACTCTATAGGTCCTCCTCATAATATTCACTATAATGATCTCCTTAGTGGCCACACTAAGATCAATTTTGAGAACCTTTCTTTCAATGAGTACTATGGAAAAAACTTAATTGTGGTCAAAAGATAAAAATTAAATATGGTCCTCCTATTTCCAATGTCTTCTTTGAAGATCCTCCCTATGGTATATTTCTAGGAACCCCTCTTATGGATAGATATTAATGCATAATTGGTGTCCTTCCCAGGATAGTGTTCACTAAAAGTTTCCTCCCCATGGTGAATATTCATTTCAACAAGAAGGTCCTTCTTTACAGAATCAATTTTGAGAAATCCCTCATATCTTAATGAACATGGTAATATAAGGCTAGACATAACTGATTCCATATCATTTGTAAATTGATATTATTTCTCAATTAGAAATTTTTTGAAGGAAATGTTCATTCTTTGAGCCAACCTAATATCTCTTGGCTTATAGAACAAGACCATAGATACCTACTGATTCCACTGATTACAACAAAGAATCTAGGAAGTTTACACTTTAGTCAGATTAAGTGGAATAATTTCTTGAAATAAAATAAGAGAACATAGTTCTTATGAGGAAACAATAAGAAAAATATAATGTAATGGTCTTGTTTTGGCCAATTTTCACTCCTCAACGTATCATTCTAGAGACATTGTCGGAGGAATGATTACATGGAATTCATCAAATTCTGTGGACTAATTTCACCATTAAAAAGAAAATTCTTACCTTATGAATTATATAGTGATCAAACTAAGGTACTATAATAAATTTTTACCCAAATTGACTCAGTGGATCTTTTAAATATGTGACACCTAGAATTGGAAAAGCAGTGTAAGATCCTTTATTATGAATTACTTCATGCTTTTCTCAAGATACATCAATTGGTCATTAATTCCCCATCAGTTGTCTATATCAAAATATTTGGAAAACATGGAGCACTACATTTCACTTCGCTCTCTAGTCAAAAACTCCACTAGAAGTGGATTTTTACAACATAATTTCATATATCAACCTCTCATAAGTGGAATTTTCCTACAAGATAGGTCATGTTTAATAAGATTATACCATGAATAAATCTCATAGGTGTCAAGATTGGTGATAATAGACTATCTAAAGGATTTTATGTAAAGTATCTAAAAATTTTGAGCATGTATATCACTTAATAAAAACAAAATATTTATTAAAAGTGGTATCATCATAAGTAATTTTCTCACATAAATATCATACGTCTCACCTATCTCATGTTAGGGAAAAATTTTATAAGATTAAAAATTCAACCATAATAATTACAGTTTGGGTTATGAAGGAACATTCCTAGACCACAATGATGAGGAATTTTTACCTCAACAACCTCCTTAAAATATATCAAATCTTGTTCAAAATGCCACAAAAAGGGATCATAGGTATCCCAAGTATGTAGGTATAGGGAATTAATATCTAAATCACCTCCCACATGGAGTTCGTTCTTCTCCTAATTTGGATCCATGTCACGAACTGAGTTCTCACAATGTGTTTCATCTACTGCCCCACCTTCCCTTGGGAAAATATGCACAATGAGTTTTTCTGGGGACTCTCTTTTGGTCACCCTTTACTAGAACTCCTCAGGATAATACTAAAAAGAAATAATGAATCCCAAAAACATTATATGGATCTATCTTCCAAGAGCGTAACCACTTCTGAAGATCACAACTTCTCCTATGGCCACTCTAAAAGAAATCAATCCTTCTATTTTACCAGTAGTGATGTAACTCCATCAATTCATTATTAATTGGTAAAATATATCATCACTGACCATGAAAATACTACAGATTGTGAAACCAATATAATAGAATAGGAGTTGTGTTCCTAAATGAAACATCATTCACACTGAAATTATTGACTAAGGCGTGTATACCAAAAATAAAAAAAATATTTCAAAAAATAGGGGCTTCAATGGATGCCCCAATACTTCCCCTTAAAAATGCTTCATCCATGTAAAAGGTTAATGAAGTGTCCACATCCCATCCTTTACCTAAAAAAATTGAACTGTTAACACTTGAGTAAATATTTGGTCGGTATGAAGATGAGATAAAGGAGTTTAAGAGAATTAATATAAAACTGATTAGATGAAATATCCACACTGGATATGCTCTTCAAGAAGATCCACATATTACTCTCTCAACTAACATCCCTCTATAAGAGAAGCTCATCATGACAAAAAAAGTAGTTCCATAACATCTGATCAGCCTGCGGACTGGAAACCCAATTAATTTAGACTCGATAATGATGGTATATCAAGAGTTCCCTCCATTAGAGAAACAAGTTGACCCATTTTTGGTCAATTATCACAGGTCATCCCATTCAAGTGGTCAGCCACAAAAGTAGAAATAACCTTCACATCAGGTCCTTCCCATCATATCCCCTTTACAATTTCTAATTCAACCTTCTATCCCTCCATAGCTCTTTGAAAAAATTGATTCATTGGAAGCTCAATTGAAAGCTATAAAAGGATTTTGTGAACCAGTACATCTAGAGTCAAAACCTTATGTCGAATATGTTGATGCAAATATTCCCCTATGAAACTTTATTAATCCTATGTTTATGTATTTAATGGATTAGAGGAACCCTAATTGAATTAGATAAATTTTGTGTCATACTATAGTTCCATTATGGGAACCCTTGAACATCAATACACAAGTAGAAAAATACCCTATACCAACGGTTTGAAACCGTTGGTATAGGCCTCCAAACTGTTGGTATACCTATACCAACAATTTGGAGAACTGTGGCCAAGTAAGTCATGGGGGTAGGTCTATACCAATGGTTTTACCAAAACTTTTGGTATAGACCTATACCAATGCTTTTCAAAACCGTCGGTATAAGTAATATGAAAAATCTATTCCAATGGTTCCATAAAACTGTTGGTATATGTATTTCAAAAAAAAAGTATTCAGTTGGTTTTGATCCCAGTACCTTCCGTTTATGATTGAACGACCTAACCACTAACCTAACTTGAATTTTGTGAACATAATTTCATAAATATATATACGTATTATAATAAATATTTTAAATTTTGATTTCTTAATGTTCTTTGTAAGAAGATTCCATAAAAAATACATGTAATTATACCAACGGTTCTCAAAACCGTTGGTATAGACCTATTCCAACGGTTTTGAGAACCGTTGGTATAGATTATTTGATTTTGGGACCAATACCAAAGGTTTTGGACAAACCGTTGGTATGGGGGGGGGGGGCTATACCAACGGTTTCCCCAAACAGTTGGTATAGGTCCCCCCTATACCAATGGTTTGTCCAAAACCGTTGGTATATGTCCAAATTAGTGACCTATACCAACGGTTTTGGCCAAACCGTTGGTATGGGCCCATATAAGTGAACTATACCAACGGTTTTCCCAAAACCATTGTTATAGATCTTATTTCTAGTAGTGAGAATCTATTAAAATCAGGTGCTTTGTACATAACTTAGAAGGAATAACCATTTTATAGTCCACCAGTTTACCAGCCTGGTCGACAAAATGTTGGAAAGATCTCTATCAGAAGTTCCCCTATCAATTTAACTTAACAGTATGAAAGATGAAGATTATTAACCTCTTGAATGGTAAATAATGGGATAATGAGAGAGTCTCACATTTCACCACTAATTTTAATGGTTTTACATACTCTATAAACTCACATCTCCCCTAGGAAGATTTATTAGCCCTCTATATTGAGAACCTTCATGATATGTTGTAGACATATCTCATCCCTATGAAATACATAAGCAAGTTTCAGGACCTTTCCATAATTTCCAAAAGAATAGAAGATTCCATTTAGTGAACCAAATATATGTATCCAATAATCTTGAAATCCCAAGGAAATAGAATTAGTAAAGTGGAAACTACAATTTTCACTCTTAAACTAGCTTTTACAATGGTTCTAGCTCCAAAGCCTACACCATATCACACGACACCTCCTTCCGATTGTCGATGGATAAAAAATCCCTATCATGATGAGAAAAGGTAGAAAAGACAAAATCAATTTAAGAAATTGAATAATATAGTTTATTCCATTTAATATTAAAAATTCCCTAACTACTTTATATCATTCATGGAAAACAACATGTTAAAATTGTTGTAGGGTCTTGAAAAATCCGAAAAAAAGAACGGGAATCCCCTTAATTTGGGAAAGGACTCTACCCAATTTCCCTCAAATAATGGAGAAAATTCAAGATTGGAAAGGGACTGATCGGTCCGCATACCAGTTCAACATTAATGGTATACAGATGGTTCATCAAGACACCCCCTCTGCGGACCAGCGTCGTCCGCGAAACGGAGGCGGAAACCCTCTGCGGGCGTGAAGCAGGACAGGAGCCAGGCCGATCCACTGTCACAAACCACCCCAGCCGTGAAATGCATCAACCGGCCCAGACTGCATGCACTTTCATTCGTGTAACAGAGGTGGAGCCCTGCGCGGCCGCGAAGCACTTCCCGAATCAATTTGGTTCACTGGTGAGGTGCATTCAATGCCACGCGTGAGTTGCAGATTGACCAAGTCATCCATAAACCGAGTTTTCAGTCATGGTCCTCCGCAAAAGGTGCCGCATGACCCCAGATATATCTCTTTCCCCCCTCTATAAATGGACATCGAGGGGCAGAAGAAAGGGATCGATCAGATTCAGGTGGCAGGGTTTTGAAGGAAGGAGATTAGAATGTCGCAAACAGTGAAGTTCCAATTCGTGAACCAGAAGAGGTATGAAACTGGAAACAAATTAATAAGGAACTGAAAAATGCATAAAAAATTGGTGAAATGCGAACTTAAAATAAAAAAAAATATCATTAGTCATGGCCCCTCTACGGATGTACTCCCCGCGGACCAGGGATTCTATGCCCCTTTTTCGATCTGACGCACCGCGTAGCACCCTCCTACGTGGGCGAAGCCCTGACCGAAGAACCCTCGACTGGCGTCGCCCCTGGCCACTGCTGCTCGCGTGGACTCCACCGCCTACCAACCTGGTATGCGGGCCGAACCCAAAGCCGCATACCACCCTGGTACGTGGGGTGCCTATCAGACTGCGTACCACCCTAGTATGAGGACGGACTCTCCAGCCACGTAGAACCCCCCCTACACGAAGGGAGCCACTCCTCATGAACCCATGTGGCCCGCCAACTCATTCGGTGTTCCCATTCCCTAATCCAGATAAAATCCTTCCAATTCGGCCTGATCCTTCGCAATCCCTTCATTGGCCTATTCATCGGCCCTGATCCAAGGCCTCTACTGAAGCCACCAGACCTGTATGATGCAACCTTCAGGCGCATCAGCATACCTCTTTGAGTTCACATACCCATGGTAGGTGAGGGAAAAGGGGTTGTTTTGGCCCTTGATCAGGTTCCCGAAACATTCCTGGGTTCACATTCCCACGGTAGTGTAGGGTCCAATCCTGAGAGTCCCCTTTCTGCCTCTCCACTTTCCAGGATTGAGGGTCCCTGCTTGCGTTTCCTTTTGACGAGCGCCAACGGTGAGAACTTATCTCCTCTATTGAGAGTGGCAGGGCATCCCTCCTGAAGTAAGCCCCACACCATCCTCACCAGAAGCCAATGTCCCTTCCCCTATCATCATAGAAGGTTCATTGCTCCACTGCTCGACTCCTACCTTCCTCCAACATCAGGGAGAAGGAGAGTCCAGTGGTCCCGGCCTTCCAATCCGCTCATTGTCTTCCTCCCATTACTTTTGTAGGAAGAATGTGCAAGGCTTTCCAAGTATGTTTCATTCTCTTGTTTCTCACACCGAGCATGACTCACGTGGGCTTAGAGATTTGTGACGGTCATGACGTCCACACAACGACGGACCTCAAAACGAACTATGTGGGTTTTGATCCCTATCTCCTAAGCAGGGTATGTTGGACGCCTCCTCGAGGTTCAATCCCAACAACAGGCAACTCTCACGTGTAAGTCCTAATATTCCCAGAACTATGTGGATTTTGATCCCCGACCAACCAGGATACGTAGGAATCCTCCCTGAGGTTCAAGCCTAATATCTAAGCCTGATACACACTCGTCACTTTCAGACCATGTCCTCACGACCCCAGCAGGACCGTATCTATGGCCCAGGGAATTGATTTCCTTGGGTCTTTTGGGCCACTTCGGCGTAAGCCCCGCACCATCTTTGATCGGGTATCTCTCACCCGGAGGTCTTTTCCACATGATGTTAAACTGTACGGTTGTGTTCTTTTCATATGATCTTAAAAGGTGATATGTCCCATCAAGTGACGCCGAACTACGTGGATTCTGATTCCTCTCACGAGGATACGTAGCAAGCCCATATCAAGGGTTTGATCCAAACACTCAAGTCATTATTTATCCACCCCAGATGACAATAAAATCCAGAGCACCCAGTTATGAGGCTTCAAACCAGTGTCGTCTCATTGAGTCTGAACTCCTTAGATTCATTAATCCAATGAGGGATGGTAAACCTCAGGCCTAAATGATTCTGAATCCCTACGTTCAGTTGACCATTTCCAACCAGAAGTAATCCGTGGATACTATGCTTGGGCATAAACCAAAGATTTGAGAACATATGAATACGTCTTAAATCTATAAGAGAGTCCGAAAACAGACAATAATTCCCCCCAAAGGGTGCGATGAACCCGACTTCCCATCCTTTCGAGCAATGTGAGTTCTTAAGCATCGCTGGTTGAATCTCCCAGTGAACGCCTGCCTTTGGAAAGAAGGTCCATGGATTGTTGGATACAGAACTGTTGGGAATTTCGAAATGAAGACGGATATACCCGACCTGAACGATTGAGTGGAACTTAGCCCTCCATGAGATCGATTGTAGGGCACGTTGGTCCACACCACCTGAACGGTTCAAAATAAAAATGGTGAAACCGAAGTGAATCTTTAACCAAGCATGACAGATTTAACCTAATCCCACTTTGTGCCCTCTTATACTCACAAGTAGGGCCAAACAAGGTCATTAATTACGCATTAGATCATGAGATGCAGCTTTGACGGGTTTGTTGTTTGTATTTGTTAAAATATTTTAGAGGTACCAATCAGAATTCCCTTCGATCCAATGACATCACAGAGGAACTCACAGACGCGTACTTTGAGCAATGCAATGACTGGACATCCTCACCAATGAAGGACCCGTCACCTACTCAGCATCTTCAACACTGGGTCTCTGATGCGTTGATCCGAGAGTACCACTTGAACGGTACACTCCCGGTGGTGGAGGTGGCCATGCACGCCCTCCAATATGCCAAGACCCTCCGGTCGCCTGCCCAGCAGCGGCCGTGAAATCAAGTCCAGATGGCTCCTATTGTCGTCTCAAACCATTTCGGGAGTCTATCCCCGGAACGAGACAACGCGTACCTCCCTTATCTTATGGAGGAGGATGAGGTCGACACTGAGGATTTAATCCCCACTGAACGAGGGTTTCTCTCTAAGTCCCCCACCAGAAGACGACATCGCGGTTACTCCACAACTCAATATCCTCATGCTAAGGAGGATGTCGCCCCGAGGATCCAGGCCCACACTCCCCGAGCTCTGGCCCCTCAGACCGCCCGACGAGGGCGGAAAACGTACAACCAGGGACCGATCATCACCCTTGTCCCTGAGGAGGAGCTCCACTGCCCAGTCATAGAGATGTATTGCGAGCAGGAACATACACCTGTCAACTCCTCCAAAGCCCGCCATCTAGACATGGTGGCATCATATGAGCAGGCGTGAATCCCCGCCAAGCTCTATCAATCCTGTCACTCACACATGATGACACCTACCCGGCAGACACCTCTCCCTAAAAGGGCCACGAAGCCCACCAACCAGACATGGTGGAAACCCAGCGCCTACAGGACCAGCTCCTAGTAGATGCTTCTAACACCTACCATCACGATATGGTGGTGATCAATAAAGCCAGCCATCCAGATGTGGTGGCAATTAATAGGTAGGTACGTCTCCTTGCCAACAAAGGCCACCAAATCGATACGGTGGGGAAACAACATATGAAGGGCCAGCTCCCTATGGATGCAAGTAAAGTCCGCCATCCGGATGTGGTGGAAAACAGAGAGATAAACCAGCATATCCCGACACCGGGGCAGATTCGTTCACCTGCCCTGACATAGGAGAATTGTCAGTACCCACTGACCACTAGAGGGCTAGAGCAGGATATTATTACTTTGATACCGGAATGGGCCTTCATACCTGTTCCATCCAAAGATGTCTCTCTGCATATCTTTGCAATGATGGAGGAGTAGGTATCAATCCCAGATCATATCTTGCAGACTTTCCAGAATGTAATTTCATCAGCGGAAACAACAAGGACTCGAGCCCGTGAACCCGTATCCCCAATTGAGAAGACTCATCTAAGAGATGAGATAGCCGCCTCAGATCATATCTGCATCCTTTCTTCAGCCCAGGAGGGTCGTCGGCCATATTCTGCGATACAAGGGAAACTAAATCGAGCAGCTTCACTCGTTCCAATCAGGGGACACCCGTTCATCACGGTGGATGCTCCAGAGAAGGCATATAACCCTTATAAAAGTCAATATGTTCATCAGAAAATCTTGGCAGCATCAGGGGACCCAATTAGAAAGGGACCCAAAGGTAAATGACATTATCAACAGTAAACGGTCCCCGCTGCATGCAAGAAAGTGCGCCAAACACGCTGAAGGTAGCCAGAAAATAAAGAGAGGGTTCATGACTCTCATCTGCTGGAAGCTGGGGTTCCCAATACCGTTAAGCACATATCGAAGGCTCAGAACCCTACCCACCCATTACCATATTATGGGAGTGGTGGTAACAGTTGTGAAGTTCCTCCCTACAATGTCGCCACCTGCAGCTCTGAAGGTCCTCCGTAGAGCACCCGCGGGGGCCTCCCCCATGGGTATATAACGATCGATCACGAGATCTTCTCTTTGGATGTGAGTCACAAAAGCCCTCCACGTGACAAAAAGATTGAGCAGTAAGAAGGCCCTCCACTTGCTGCGGTCCACCCTAAAGGTCCTCCCTAGGGTATACAATGAAAACACTCTTCATGCAGTGGGACCACATATTATGATAGTATTCCTCACTATCGTAGTCGCAACTACATAGGACCTCCCTGAAGCGACGTCTCATCACAACAAGAAGGACCTCCCATTGTCGTGGCATACCCTAAAGGTCCTCCCCAGGGTTTACGTTGCAATAACACTCCGTGCATCCAGGCATCAAGTCACGATGGTAGTCCTCACCATTCAGATAACGGAGTTCCTCCTCGTAGAGATGTCAAGAAACGAGAAGGCCCCCCCTTTATTGTGGTACATTCTGAAGGCCCTCCCCAGGGTGTACCCCACATACATTCTCCCTGCAGTATCTGTGATGGTAGTCCTCACCATTGTGGCAGCTGTGATGGTAGTCCTCACCACCACGACCGCTATTGCGATGGTCCTCCCCGTAATGGCCCCAAGCAATAAGAAGGTCCTCCCCATGTTGCAGTGTGTTTTGAAGGTCCTCCCCAGGATACACATCGACCGTCAAACCATGACGGTCATTGTTGGACTCACCTGTTTTGATAATCCCAAATCATGTTTAAATATTGATCATAATATATTAAGTCAGTCATTAATCTTTTTAATCTACATATACAATTATCTTATTCTCAACAATGTATATTCTTAAGACTCATGAATTTGCTGCATCAACTTACAGTCCATATTTATCTAAATATAAGTTCACTGTTAAAGGCTACTGGTAAGAGACTTCTGTTCAAAGTCACCATTATAGCTTACTATCACCTTAAGTCACTGATGCTATAAGATCACCGTTGAAGATTTATAGTCACTGTTGGAAGCTACCGATACATGGTTACTGTCACAAGTCTACTGATGATCTACTTATCAAAGCTCACAGACAAAGAGCTACTAACACAAGGTCATTGCTGTGACAAGGCTTCTGTTAGAAGTTCACTGTCAGACTCTTTCTCCAGTCTTCTGTTGAGAACTTCACTGATCAAGTTTGCAGTTGGAAAGGTTACTGTTGAAGTAGTCTGATGTTACAAAACTACCGATTAGAAGTTCACTAATAAGGAGCTACTGTTACATAGAGTAAACAGCTGCCGTTACAAGACATTCACTAAGCACAAAGTTCACCGTTACAAGCCTATAGTCAAAGAGCCTACCAATGAAGTCCACAGATGGAAAGACCATAGTTGAAGTCTACCATGTGACATGAATCTACTACCAGTCTAATGATATTCTATTCTTTCCTTTACAAATTTTATTAATACTATTATAATGGTCATGTCTAGAAAAATTAATGCACTTGATATTATTTAATGTTATTTGCAAGCACATTAGGAAACAGTACGATGTACGAGGAAGACCACACGTGAGTGAAACATCTTTCCTGTCGGCCCCTGCTGAACCAAATCAAAAAGGTGAACTGGAAGAGAGCACACACACACACACACACACACAGATATATATATATATATATATGAGAAAGACATTCTGAGCTAAGCGACCGACATATTCATACAAAAACAAGAGAAGTGGCGTGGAGATATTGAATATACAGAGAACACTCATAAGATATAATCATACACAATCTGAAGAAGAATCCTCAAGCTCTCATTCAGAATAACACCGAGCTTCAAGAGGATCAATTGAGAGAATATTATTCAAGCTATCTTGGTGTGCTGCAAAGAGATTAACATCCAAGAAGCTGATAATCTCTACATCTGGAAGTCATAACCTGGAAGTTGCGACACTCTGTTTTGGAGTCAACTTGCAGAGAAGGTCCAAAACTTCATCTCATTCATTCCAATGAGTCCAGAGCTGATCTGACAACACATCAGAGCATTCTAAACTCATCCCTACTATTAATAGCTCTACTGTGTTTAAATACTTTACATTTGTGAGCAGTGTGTATGTGTTACACACACTGACTCTTGTACTTGAACTAAGGGATACTGAAAATCCCCATTATAAACTCTATTTTTTGTTTCCCACGTATAACCGTGGAAGAATCCTTGTGTGGCTTGGAAGTTTATTTTCCCACACAGAACTGTGGTAGAGGTTGCAAAACCTGGACAATTTGTGAAAACTATTGTAAATCTCGATACAGGATGTGTATCACTTTTAATATAATTTCTTAGTGGAAAGTGATCACCAAGTGGAGAGGACTAGGTCTTGTCTTAAGACTGAACCTCTTGTTTAAATTGTTGTGTTCCCCTTTCATTACTTTGTTTTACATTTATCCGTTGTGCTTATATTAGCAAAAACATAAATCTATTTTTATATTCACTCTGATAGTTAGTTCTGGTTAGTGTGTATATCTGAGTTGTCTAGCAAACTTGTTTCAAAAGTGGAATTAGTTCTCATACTAATTCTACTGAGGAGTAATCAACCTTTGAGAAACATGTTGAATAATAAGTCACTTATATCTCTACTACCTTAATTAACTGGGCCGTTTTAATTTGGGGAATTTTAATCCTAAATATTTTTAACAGAAATTTTAATTGGAACTCAATTCACCCCCCCTCTTGAGTATCCACTCCGACCAACATTTGGTATCAGAGGATTCATTATTTATAAAAAGATTTTCAAACCCTCTATTTTTCAAACTGTGATTTTAGTTTTATCTTAAAGATCTTAAATTTATGTTAGTTCTAAATTTTCTCTCTTTAATATATTTTCTAAAATCTAGTTATGGATAGTCGACTAGAAGGTGCTGCTACTTACAAGCCACCTTTCTTTAATGGTTTGAATTATGCTCAATGGAAAATTAAAATGAAAATTCATTTGGAAAGTATTGGTTTTGATATTTGGTCTGCTATAGAATAAGAATATGAAATTCCCAAAACTGCTAGATCTACTTGAGATAATGATACAAAATCTGACCACAACAATAACTTTAAAGCTATGAATGCCCTTTACTTCTCTTTAGGAGATGAGGAATTTAACCGAATTTCTGCATGTAAAACAACTCATGAAATCTGGGACACCTTGCCTATTTCTCATGAAGGAACAACCAACATGAAGGTAATGAGATTAAATACTTATACTATTAAATATGATAATTTTAAGATGATACCTGATGAACCCATTTATGATATGTATCTTAGGTTTAATAAGATTTTCAACACCATGAGTTCACTGGGAAAAGCTGTTCCAGAAAAGGAGCAGATCATGAGAATATTGAGATGTTTTCCTGACAGATGGAGAGGAACTTCTGTGTCTATCCGAGAGTCTCGTGACATCAGCAAGATACCTGTTAAGGAGTTGATTGGTAAACTAATGATGTATAAAGAGGAACTGAAGGTGAACAAAGAAGATGATGATGAACCCAAAAGAAAATCTGTGGCATTCAAGTCTACTGCTTCAAAGAGAAAAGACAAGAAGAAAACACATGTACCTATTGAAAGTTTAGCTAGTGAAAATTCAGATTCAGACAATGATGAAGAAATGGATCAAATATCTAGGAGATTTAATAAGTTATATAGGAAGAAGAAGTTTTTCATAAAACAAAACTACAAGGGTAAGTATGATCAACAAGGAAAGTGGAAAAAATATTGGAAGAAATCTGACAAGGAAGATGATATAGTCTGCTATGAATGCAAGAGGAAAGGACACATCAAGGCTGACTGTCCAAAGTTAAAATTAAAAAAGAAATATGATTATAAGGACAAGAAATATAAGAAAGCCATGAAAGCAACCTGGAGTGCTTCGTAAGACATCACAAGTGAATCAGAAGCCACTGATTCTGAAAAGAATCATGCCAACATGTGCTTCATGACCAACATATCCGAGGTACCTGTTTCCCCTATTTTAAATGATTATTATTCTGGAAATAATAGTGATTCAAATAATGATGAAAATATGTTTAAGGATGAACTGTTTGAATATTGCAATATACTGGATGATACCTGCAATGAACTGAAAGATAAATATAAATCTTTAAAGAAACAACATGCCTTAACTAGTAATATTAAAATAGATCTAAGTGTAGAAAAAGAAAAGAATGCTCAACTGTTGAAAGAGAAAACTCAACTAAAATTATCTAATGAACAATTAAGAAAGGATTTTGAGAAGTTCACTGCTGGTAGGGATACCTTGACACAGTTTTTAGGAAAACATATTGCTCCAAAATATACAACTGGTCTAGGATATCAGCCTAGACAGAGACAAATTAGCAAAACCAAATTTGTTCCAAAATCTGGACAGTTCACTGCTAATTCTAGATCATCTCTTGAGAAACAATTTTCTAAAGTACCGAACAAAGTATTTATGTCTCAAAATATGTTTATTGATTTTAGAAAACCTATAAAGCAAATATGGGTTCCCAAAGTTTTATTGGCTAACCTTTCTGGACCCAAGAATATCTGGGTACCAAAATTATCCCATGCTTGATCTGTTTTGCAGGGAAGTTTCTTAAAGAGTTCCTGTAAGACCCTATGGTACTTGGACAGTGGATGTTCAAGACATATGACAAGATACTATTCCTTCTTCAAGAGTCTAATTAAATTTAATGGTGGGCATGTCACCTTTGGTGACAATGCAAAAGGAAAAATCATTGGCTTAGGCTAGATTGGTAACCCTGATACAATATTAATTTCTAAAGTACTTTTTGTTGATGGATTAAATTATAATTTACTTAGAATATCTCAGTTATGTGATGATGTCCTTAATGTTAAATTTGAGAATGATTCATGCAATGTTTTTAATTCAAAAAATGATTTAGTTTTCACTGCATATAGAAATGAGAATGTATATGCTGTTGATTTAAACTCCTTAGCCAAACAAAATGTTTCCTGTTTAAATGCTTTTCATAAAGAGTCTTGGTTGTGGCATAGAAGATTAAGACACTATACTGTGCACTCACTTAGGAAGCTATCTTAAATATTTTTAGTTAGAGACCTATCTAAATTGGAATTCCCAAATGATAAATTGCGTAATCCCTATCAAAAGGGAAAACAACACAATTTTTCTTTCAAACCAAAGAAAGAAGTTTCAACTTCTCAACCACTTGAGTTGGTTCACATGGATTTGTTTGGACCATCAAGAGTTTCAAGTTTAAATGGGAAGCACTATGTTTATATTCTTGTAGATGACTTTTCTAGGTATACTTGGGTATAATTTCTAGCTCACAAAAGTGAAGTGTGTTCCTACTTTGTCAAATATTCCAAGTCTCTATAAAACCTTAGTGGACTTAAGATTAAAACCCTAAGAAGTGATCATGGCCGCGAGTTTGAGAATCATGAGTTTGAATCTTAATACTCACACAATGGCTATAGTCACAACTTTTCTGCCCCTAGGACACCTTAACAAAATGGATTTATAGAAAGAAGAAATAGGACCCTTCAAGAAATTGCAAGGACTATGGTTAATGAGTATGACTTACCTATTTATTTTTGGGCTGAAGTTGTAAATAAATCTTGTTATGTTATCAATAGAGTTTTAATTAGACCTATTCTAAAAAGGACCCCTTATGAACTTTGGAAAAATAGGAAGCCTAAGGTTAATTACTTTAGAGTTTTTGGCTGCAAAGTATTTATTCTTAATACTAAAGATAATCTTGACAAATTTGCTCCCAAAAGTGATGAAGGAATTTTCCTGGGTTATTCTATTTCAAGTAAATCTTATAGAGTGTTCAATAAGAAAACCAAATGTGTGGAAGAATCAGTTCATATCAAATTTGATGAGACTGATCCACATGAGCCTAAAACCTCTCTTGAAAATCTTGAGGAAGATTTGTCAAATTTGAACTTTAATGATAAAAATAGTGAATCCCTTGTAAAAGTATCCAGTTCTGGAAATTTTCAAGAATCTACACCTGCTAATTTTGAACCAACAGAAAACTATGAAGAATCTATTTCAACCCTTCCTAGAGGTATTGGGACTCTCAAGAATCATCCTCTAGATGCTGTTGTAGGTGATTTAAACAGAGGAACACAAACTAGAGCTTCTCTAAGAAACCAGGTTGAACATCAAGATTTTCTTTCACAAATTGAACCCAAAAATATTAATGATGTTATCAATGATGATTTTTGGGTAATGGCTATGCAATAAGAACTAAATCAGTTCGAAAGAAACAAAGTTTGGGAATTAGTGGAAAGACCCAAGGACACCTTGACCATAGGCACTAAATGGGTGTTTAGAAACAAAGTAGATGAGTCTGGGAATATAGTTAGAAATAAAGCTAGGCTAGTTGCACAAGGATATAGTCAAGAAGAAGGAATAGACTATGAGGAGGCCTTTGTACCTGTATCTAGATTAGAAGCTATTAGGATTCTACTTGCCTATGCAGCTCATCTGAATTTCAAACTTTATCAAATGGATGTAAAAAGTGCTTTTCTAAATGGGTACATAGTTGAGGATGTGTTTGTTGAACAACCTCCTGGTTTTAGGAATCCCTATTTTTCCAATCATGTTTTCAAACTATCTAAAGCTTTTTATGGCTTAAAACAAGCTCCAAGAGCATGGTATGATAGGCTTAACTCTTTTCTTATTTCAAAAGGTTTTACCAAAGGGATAGCTGATCCTACTCTTTTCATTAAATGGATTTCTAAAGATGTTTTGATAGTACAAATTTATGTGGATGATATTATTTATGGATCTTCTAAAAATTCATTATGTGTGGA
This sequence comes from Viscum album, assembly GCA_963277665.1. NCBI lineage: Eukaryota > Viridiplantae > Streptophyta > Magnoliopsida > Santalales > Viscaceae > Viscum > Viscum album. Next base: position 155,493,217 of record OY728145.1, read on the forward strand.
TTTTTCAAAAATGATGAAAAATGAGTTTGAAATGAGTTTAATGGGAGAACTCAAATTTTTCCTTGGATTTCAAATCTTTCAAAATAAAAATGGCATTGTTTTAAATCAAAGTAAATATATTAAGGATATTTTAAAACATTTTTCTTTGGATGGTAGTAAAGGTAGTGACACTCCTATAAGTACCACTTGTAAGTTGGATGCTGATGAAGCTGGAGAACCAGTGGATCAAACCAACTACAGAGGTATGATAGGAAGTCTACTCTATCTTACATCTAGTAGACCTGACATCATGTTCAGTGTATGCATGTGTGCTCGCTTTCAAGCCAACCCAAAGGAGTCTCGTTTAACTGCTGTTAAAAGAATTTATAAATATCTCAAACATACTCCCAACTTAGGAATATTTTATCCAAAAGGACAATCATTTGATTTATTGAGTTATTCTGATGCTAATTTTTCCAGTTGCAAGTTAGATAGAAAGAGCACCTCTGGGCATGTCAATTTTTAGGAAAGTCACTAGTATCTTGGTGTAGTAAGAAGCAGAATTCTGTTGCATTTTCTACTGCCAAAGCTGAGTACATAACTGCTGGTAGTTGTTGTGCTCAAATTCTGTGGATGAAACATACTTTACTGGACTACAGATATCAGTTCAAACATGTCTCTATAAAGTGTGACAATACAAGTGCTATTAACTTTTCCAAAAATCCAGTATCTCATGCTAGGACAAAGCATATTGATGTGAGACATCACTTTTTGAGGGATCATTATCAAAAGGGTGATATCACTCTTGAATTCATTGACACTGAACATCAATTGGGTGATATATTCACAAAGCATTTGAATTATGAGAGGTTGAATTACATCAAACATGAGTTAGGTATGATTAATCACTTCACAGTCAAACCTCACAGTTAAACCTCATAGTTAGACCTCACAGTTGAACCTCACAGTTGGACCTCATAGTTGAACCTCACAGTTGGACCTCACAGTTGGACCTCACAGTTGGACCTCACAGTTGGACCTCACAGTTGGACCTCACAGTTGGACCTCACTGTTGGACCTCACTATTATACCTCACCATTTCACCTCACTGGTGTACCTCACTGATACATCTCACTGTTGGATACCTCGCTTTTTGTTTTTATTTTTGCGAGAATTCGAATCGTTTTTATTCCTTTTATTATTTCTATTTTATTTTGTTTTAATCCCTAAATGATAAAATCAAAGGCAACGAACATATCTCAATCCACCTTCCTCTCTCAATCTCGAACCTTTATCTCAAGAGTCCTAAACCCTAACTGTTCACTTGAGCTCTTGAACCTCTCTCAATCTCTATGGCCAGAACCAAGCGACCCCCAACTATTAATGAGGATGTGCCAAGGCCTAAGAGAACTTGAGCCAAATCCAGTGGCACCAGTAACACCCCATCAGGACCTGTAAACCTGTATATGACCAAGAGAAAAATCTTTACTGAGAAAGAGTTAAGTGAATAATGGCTATTGTCGAGCAAGTCATTAGTGCTGAAAGCACTAGATTCCCAAGGATGGAACAAATGTTTTTCCAACAACAATGGGCCGTACTATCTGAAGCTTATGAAATAATTCTATGAATACCTGAAGTTCGAAGAGGAAGAGGATGTGCATAAGATAATATCCAGAGTCAATGGCAATGAAGTTAGTTTCTTGTCTGCTGAGTGGGATGCCTGTTTGAGAGTTCCTCATGAAGGAATATTTGATTACTACTCTAGAGTAGATCCTCCAGACAGTGCAATTTTTTGAATATGAAAAAGTCCTGAAAGAACTGACAGGAGATGGAAAATCAAGAAGGATCATTGCAGCTGAGATGAATGGAGAAGATAGGCTTTTATTCAAGTTTGTTCAGCATGTAATTAGTCCAAGGAGATAAGATTTCGCAGTACTGAAGTACCAGGACATATTCCTGATGTACTTACTGAATCATGGAAAGAAGATTAACCTATGTAGGTTACTGATGGCACAATTGGAGGATATGACCAAGGACAACTCAAAATCCAATGCCCTATTCCATGCCAAGCTTATCTAAGTTATGATAAAGGTAAAGGGTATGGTTGGAAATCAAGAAGAGATGATAGTGGCCAAGAACGGTGTTTGTATCTCCAAGGTGATTTACAAATTCATAAAAATTAGCTGTAATCCCTGAAAAAAGACATGGGTGAATGATGAGGGAAAGGTGTATGAAAAGTTTGACCCTACTACTCATCCAACTAGGCCAAAAGACAAGAGAGATCCAAGCCTGAAGCCTGATGAGCCAGAACCAGTTTATTCTGATGAGGAGGAGGCTGAAGAAGCTGTGGACCCTCAAAGAGATAAAACCCCCATTGATGATGGGAGTGATCCTGATTTTCCTCACAACCCTATAAGGACAGTAGCTTTCAGAGCATCTAACCCTCCAAAAGCACTACCAAGGAGAGAGACTATTCTAAAAGACAGTGATACTGAGACCACTAAAGAAGAAGAAGAAGAATCATATCATAATGTTGTCAAGGACACCTCTGAAGAGGATGAGGCTACCGAGGCAGATCATTTTGCTCATGAAGGAAAAGAGGTTGTTGCTGAAGCTGATGATGAGAACAATGAAGAAGAAGAGATTAATTTGAGCCCTCTGATAGATAATACAGACAATATAGTGCCTGATCAAGAAGCAGGAGTGGCATCTACTTCCATTGATGAGGGAGTCATTGATGACCCAGAAACGGATAAGACTCACCCTACCGTTGAACTAACAAAGAAAATGGTTGTTGAATATGTTGAAGTTGCAGAGGAGGTTGTTGAGTTACATAGAGTAGAACAGTTAGAGGAGATTCCTCAGGAGAATTCTCTAAGTGAGGGGGAGCATCTTGGTTCAGTTTCTGTGCTGTATGACATCGAAGGTTGGTCATCAGATCCAGGATACATGGTACTTGGACTCAATTATGGAGATTCTGATGAGGAAGACCTGCCCCAAAGGGATTCTATTATCCTACCTATTGTGGCTGACAATTTGGAAACCAAGGAGGACCTTGAGTCCTTAAAGGCTGAAATGAAAGAGGCAGTGAGAGAATCAGTAGCAGATTTGAAGAAAAGCCTGGTTGAAGAGATGAGGAGTGTGGAGAAATCCTTGGAGATATCTCTGGGATATGCTATGTCTAGTCCAGTGACAGTAATGATGGATGAAGTTAAAGTGTGTCATATTCAAATTGAAAGTTGGACTGGAGCTGTGGTTGCTCCAAAACAATCAGTTGCTTCATTGACTGCCATGAGCAGTTCTCAAACCCAAGTGAATGCTGATATTAGATATATCGAAGAAGTAGTCAAGCAGTTTGTGGAAGTTTTTGAGGCTTTTAAGAAATCAGTCAAAGAACATTTGAATAGTCAGGATGCAATTGTTCATAAGGTGATTAGTAACTTGACTCAGTCTTTCAAAGATACAGTAGCCTTCTTGGTAAAACCCCTTCCCTCATCCATCTCCTCTGTGAACATTGACTAGATCAGAACTGTGATCCAGGAAGAGATTGCTAAGGCTAGTACCAGTGGCACCTCAGATTTTCAGATACTTACTACCACTAGGGAAGTCAGTAGTTTTGTTCGTGACCACCTACGGGAAGCTACTACTTCTCAAGATGCCATTAAGAATAAGGTAGATTCTTACTTTGAGAAGGTATATACCAAGCATCAAATCACCATCCACTTCAAGCTCTTGATTGAGAATATGAAGTTGCCTCCAATGACTCAGGAATTCAAGGAGCAGGTCAGCAAGTTGAGAGATTTGACCCCAGATTTGGATAAGTTTTTAGAGAATAAAGATGATTTTTATCTCCTATGGAAAGAGGAGGAAGCATTATTACATATTTCATAAACCTTCTTCTACCCTTTCTCCATGTGGACTGCACCCCTGTCATCATCCCTCCTTCCTTACTTGTATCTCAACCCAGTGGTTCTTCTACAATGTCTCCTGTTGAAGCTATCAGAAGACTTACTCCACTGATCCCTCAACGAGCTACCCATTACAGAACCACAAGAGCTTCTATTGCTTCCCCTCCGGTCATTCCTGTAGCCATTCCTAAACATGCTGATCCACCAGCTCATCCTTCCTCTTCTTCCTCCAAAGAGAAAGATCCCTTGCCTGAGGATGATGTGGATTGAGTCAGTTTATGTCTTTTGATAGGGACTCTATATTATTTTTGGTCATATAATGTACTATGTTATTATTATAAGCATTCTCAGTTTTCTCTCATTTGTATTTCTTTTTTCTAATCACTAAGGGGGATAAATAATTTGCTTACTGTGATAATTATAGACTAATCATATGACTGGGGAGAACTATACCACTATGCTACTATGATACTATGTTGAATCTTATCTACCTTTTTCTATGATACCATGTACTAATATTTTCTGGTTTTACACTCTTATTAATCTCTGATACTTAGCTTTAATACATACTGATATAATTTGTGATTATCAAAAAGGGGGAGATTATTGGACTCACCTGTTTTGATAATCCCAAATCATGTTATATATTGATCATAATATATTAAGTCAGTCATTAATCTTTTTAATCTACATATACAATTATCTTATTCTCAACAATGTATATTCTTGAGACTCATGACTTTGATGCATCAACTTACAGTCCATATTTATCTAAATATAAGTTCACTGTTAAAGGCTACCAGTAAGAGCCTTCTGTTCAAAGTCACCGTTATAGCTTACTATCACCTTAACTCACTGATTCTAGAAGATCACCATTAAAGATTTATAGTCACTATTGGAAGATACCGATACAAGGTTACTGTCACAAGTCTACCGATGATTCCCTTATCATAGCTCACAGACAAAGAGCTATTGACACAAAGTCATTGTTATGACAAGGCTTCTATTAGAAGTTCACTGTCAGACTCTTTCTCCAGTCTTCTATTGAGAACTTCACTAATCAAGTCTGCAGTTGGAAAGGTTACTGTTGAAGTAGTATGATGTTACATAACTACCGATTATAAGTTCACTGATAAGGATCTACCGTTACATAGAGCAAACATCTACCGTAACAAAACATTCACTAAGCACAAAGTCCACCGTTACAAGCCTACAGTCAAAGAGCCTACTGATGAAGTCCACAGATGGAAAGACCGCAGTTGAAGTCTACCGTGTGACATGCATCTACTACCAGTCTAATGATATTCTATTCTTTCCTTTACCAATTTTATTAATACTATTATAACGGTAATGTCTGGAAAAATTAATGCACCTGACATTATTTAATGTTATTTGGAGGCACATCAAGAAAAAATACGATGTATGAGGAATACCACACGTGGGTGAAACATCTTTCTTGTCGGCTCCTGCTGAACCAAACCAAAAAGGCTGAACTGGAAGAGAGCACATATATATATATGATAAAGACATTCAGATCTAAGAGACCAACATATGCATACAAAAACAAGAGAAGTGGCGTAGAGATATTGAAAATACAGAGAACACTCATAAGATAGAATCATACACAATCTGAAGAAGAATCCTCAAGCTCTCATTCAGAATAACACCGATCTTCAAGAGGATCAATTGAGAGAATCTTCTTCAATCTGTCGTGGTGTGCTGTAAAGAGCTTAACATCCAAGAAGCTGATCATCTCTACATCTGGAAGTCATAACCTAGAAGTTGCGACACTCTGTTTTGGAGTCAACTTGCAGAGAAGAACCAAAACTTCATATCATTCATTCCAATGAGTCCAGAGCTGATCTGCCAACACATCAGAGCATTCTAAACTCATCCCTACTATCAATAGCTCTACTGTGTTTAAATACTTTACATTTGTGAGCAGTGTGTATGTATTACACACACTGACTCTTGTACTTGAATTAAGGGATACTGAAAATCCCCATTCTAAACTATCTTTATTTTTTGTTTCCCACGTATAACTGTGGAAGAAGCCTTGTGTGGCTTGGAAGTTTATTTGCCCACGCAGAACTGTGGTAGAGGTTGCAAAACCTGGACAGTTTGTGAAAACTGTTGTAAAGAACAATACAGGCTGTGTATCACTTTTAATATAATTTCTTGGTGGCAGGTGATCACCAAGTGGAGAGGACTAGGTCTTGTCTTAAGACTGAACCTCTTGTTTAAATTGTTGTGTTCCCCTTTCATTACTCTGTTTTACATTTATCCGCTGTGATTATATTAGCAAAATCATAAATCTGTTTTTACATTCACTCTGATAGTTAGTTCTAGTTAGTGTGTTTATATAAGTTTTCTAGTAAACTTGTTTCAAAATTGAAATTAGTTCTCATACTTATTCTACTGAGGAGTAATCAACCTTTGAGAAACCTGTTGAACAATAAGTCACTTATATCTCTACTGCCTTAATTAACTCGGCAGTTTTAATTTGGGGGATTTTAATCCTAAATATTTTTAACAGAAATTTTAATTGGAACTCAATTCACCCCCCCTCTTGAGTATCCACTCTGACCAAAAGTCATCCTCACCATGATGGTAGTTGTTGCGAAGGCCCTCCCCATAACAATTCTACACAGCCAAAAGGTCCTCCCCTTGCTGCGACACGCCTTGGAGGTCCTCCCAAGGGTATGCACTGCAAAAGTCCTCTATGCAGTGAGGCGTCAAGTAGTAATGGTAGCCCTCACCATTACGACATAGATAGCAGATGCCCTCCTCACCTAGACGCTGATCAACAAGAAGGCCCTCCCCTCGTTGCAGTACATTCTGAAGGCCCTCCTCAGGGTGTACCCTACAGGTTCTCTCCCCGCAGCAGCTGTAATGGTAGTCCTCACCATTGCAGTCGCCATTGCGAAGGTCCTCCCCATAGTGACATATCATATCAATAAGAAGGTCCTCCCCTGTAAAATCAAGCACAGAAAAGCCCTCATATGCCGAGGCACTCAGAAGGATGGGATCAAGCATTTCAGATTCCCAGCTAGTCTCCAACGACACCCATCTTCAATCAGGAGACGGCCTGGAGCCACATTCATCTTCTGAGCTGCCTTGGAATCACCCACATGATAATTCAATACCTACCAGCCCAACTACCTCTGAGCACACTATCGGTGAGAATCTCAGTTGGACCAACCAGGTAGAGGAATCACTAGTGAAGGAGTATGCCGACATGTTGCACCTGAGGAAACGACTGGCCAGAGATGATGTACCAGTTATGTTTTGGCCCACAACCACCTCTCAATTCGACATACCCAGAAAGTTGTCAGAAGAATGTGTGCACGAAATCTGCTCCAATATATGGACAACCCTCCCCCAGCTGAAATCAAGCTTCCTGCCCTATGATTGGTATGTAGACCATGTCAAGACAATAGGAGACCTCCTATGTCACATCGACCTGGAAGCTCTTCCTTCGGTGCGACAACCGCGACCTGAGAGGCGTAAAGGAAACAATGAGTTATCCTGCCTCCGTGCACTGCATCAGTTGCGCCGCCTCATTGGCGACGCTCCGAAGAGAGTCCATATTAGAGGATGGGGAGAACATGGAGCTCTGCATTTCACTCTACTCCCTGCCCAGAAGAACCCGTTTGGCATAATGTCTTGCAACGCCATCACGTCAAGACATCAATCGATTGGTCTCCCTATTCAGTAAAGGCGACACACCCAACAGAGATAGGCCTTGAGTAAGTCCCAGAAGCGTCAGGCTTGATGGGAACAAGCCATTCACGAACTCCTGAATTAGGCCACCAAAAGCATACAAGAGGCCTGTCACCTAAGAGAGGCCAATCAGCAGTCATTTCGTGCCTCCCCAGAGGGTATTGATTCACAGGTTCACTCGGCATCAGATCCAGTTCAGCCCTAAATGGGGTCACGCAAGATCAGGCAGGTTGCGATAGCAGCATCCACTACTACAATCTAGGGTCAACCCCAGCCTGTAGGGTTTGGGGAATTTTTAACAACAAATGCCCCAATAAGACCAATAAAAACGGGAAGAGACTAAACATCCAAGGAACAGAGCCAACCCCATCCCTCAGGGATGGGGACATTTTTACCACCTCAACAACAACCTCCCCCACGAGAATCAGTATTCTCTCATCTAGGGAGGATAGTCATAAGAGGAGGTTCCTGCCCTATCCCGTTCTTTGAATCATCATCCCCTTCAAGAGGGAGGCGTATCGTAAGTTCACATCAAAAAACTATCCACGTCACCCTTTGTCAAGGTGTCTGAAAGCAATACCGGGATAGGAAGGTGAAGACTAGTAAAAGGCGCGAGAGATCCCCTTCATACTTGGAAGATGACATCTCCTTCACCCCACGATATGCATCCATCAACTCCATAGAGGTTAACCCAACGGGTGACACCAGAGATGATGCCAATCCGGATGGATTGAGAGACGATGGTTCTGGTCAGGCTGTGATTCACAACGAACCATCAGGTGTTCACACTCGGAACCAAAGGGCCAACCTAAATATGGTCTCCCCTCTAGCTAACCCTCCCCTGCTTACCTTGCAAGCTCCCAACTAGGATAATAACAAAGGTCTGGTTACCCTTAACCCGCCTCTTTCTCTCGATAAATACGAGCCACTTACGCTTGAAGAGAGATTCATTCAACTAGAAGAGGAAATGAAAGAATTGAGGTGGCTTAATGCCGAGATACTCTAGAGGAATCTTCTTATTGAAAGTGCTTCCCAAGAAGAGCCACACCTTGCACTCCCAGAAAGTGAACCTCAAAGACCAAGGTTTGCCCTGGAAAATGAAGCATGGTCAGGGCCCCCACCCAATGAGGTGCCTGGTCCGTCTAACTACCTGAACATGGATTCGGGTGAATACCAAGACTTCCCTCCACTCAGCAATAAACCGGAGTGAGTACATCTGAACCCTACGAAGGTATCACAAACGGCATATGCACCCTTGGTGTCAGCCGAGCCGGATCCTCCAGCAATGCCTCGGGCTACACCTGCCCAAGACCGAGCCCAACAGGATGTAAACCAGGGTCTCATCAGCACCATCGAGGCACTGGCAGTTCGATTGGAAGAAATAAAAGGTTGAAGAGCTCTGGTACAGCCAGAGCGAAAGCCCTACCCAAATTGGGTAAGCAACATGCCTCCTCCACCCAATTTTGGGAGCCCTGTATTCCCTATTTTCAATGGATCAGATGATCCGAAACAACATTTGATGCACTACGCGTCTTATTGCAACCCTATGATGGGAGCTCTGGAACAACAAGAAGTAGTTAAACTCAGATGCTTCGTGCAGACCTTGCAAGGATATGCCTTCGTCTGGTATATGAATCTGCTAGCTCAGTCAATAAAAAGTTGGGAAGACCTTCGGCAGCAGTTCTTGTTCCACTTCAGCTCAACGTTTTCTAAAACAACGGTCAACGACCTCATGAATTGCAAACAGAGGGAGAATGAGAGGGTCTCAAATTTAATCTCTAGATGGAAGGGTCTAGCCTACTCTCTGAACAGGCCAATACCCCAAGATGAGATGCTGGCCATATGCATAGATAACCTTCGAGATGAGCTGCGAACACTACTCATACCAGTGGAGTGCACCACTGGATTCTAAAATCTCTCTGCCATTGACCAGAGAATTGAAGACTCCCTGCAGCGGACTAATCTGAAGTCCCAAATGGCCTCACAGGAACCTGTGAAGAGAACAGTTAGAGATGAATCGTCCTCTGTCACGCTCAAGCCATCCCCTGCGCCTGCTCCACCGCCTAGGCCTCCACCAAATCGTCAAGGGCACCCTGTATATCAGCGGCCACCTCCTCCCAAGCGGGATGATCAGAGAGGATCGAAGAGGAACCAGTTTGAGTAATGAAGACACAAAGTATACTCATTCTGAGAGGACCAAGTTTGCAGCTACTTCATCGCCACCATGAATTGCAATTTTCTCCACCTCCTAGAGCCAAGGAATCCTGAAGAAGTTGGCCGCAATGATAGACCAGATTACTATCCCGACCATCGAATGTTGGGGCACAATATCCAGGAATTATTCATCTTCAAAGACCTCCTACAAAGGATGGTAGACTCCGGGCATGTCGAGCTGGGACCACCCCCAGAACATGTGACGTACACTTCTACCACCGACTCTGAAAAAGGGGAGGGGTGGCAGGAAGTCACCAGCAAGAAGGGGTAGAAGTTTGATGACTGGATGACTCGAAAGACTATCAATCGAGCTCATGGCATATTCTGAACTCAACTACAGCATCCAGTGTTGCCGCCAATAGCCCCTAATGCTGCACAACCGACAATATCGGCCTCACAACCCTCCATGAGCTGGTCATCCAGGAGTAATCGAAAAGGGAGGAGACAAGTGAAATAGGATCAGTCCGTAACGAGGCCGAAGTTAGACCCAACAATATCAGATTTTATGCCCTCAAACTTGGCTCCATGGGAACAGGCCCACCAAACAACACCATCAGGGACAACCAACCAGGTTGACCTGTCACAGGATGAGGAGATAATCATTGGTTCCATCAACTTCATCCATATAATGGAATCGTTCCCTGATGAAGGGTATGGTTATGAACCCAAGTTCCCAACACAAGGGTCCGGGAGGAGGAATCACAGAAGCAGGGGATACCAGGGGAGACACAGTCGTGGCCGAAACCAACCCTATGGTTTTATCCTGGCCCAAACCGTTAATATCACGAAAACCCATGGGAGGTCCCTTCAATGGACTCAATAGGAGAAAGAATATCTCTCCTCATCCATAAGCAGCTACTCTGGCCCCATCATTCTGTGATACCCATCAGAGGAGGAAAAAGTGTCTAGCTTCCTAGTGCACACAAACAGACTGGTCGGGCCGAGTCCCCAGAACGTGGGAACACCGCCGACCTCCGACCCTGCGGTCAGTCCCTCCTCGTCACATACTCCAGCTCCCAAAGTGCCTGCTAAAACTCTCCCACCAATGGAGAAGCGTTGTCCGCTGGCGCAGAAGTACGATATCCTTAAGAAGCTGGCATCAGTACCAGCCATAATGTAAATCTTGGATGCCCTGAGTTTGTCAGCAGATCTTAGGCAGGCGCTTATAGAAGCCCTGCTCAGCCCCCAGGAGTTTCAAGTCAAGGTAGCCACCACCGAGATTTACCAGACAAAGTCTGGCCCGTCTAAATGCAATGCGGTAATCTCCTTCACTGATCAGGATGAAGATGACATCTTGTATGGACACATCAAACCACTATATGTGTCTGGTACACTAAATGATGTTGAGATCCAGAAATTCTTTATCGACAATGGCTCTGGAGTTAACCTCCTTCCCCTACGGACACTCCGAAAGTTGGGATATAGTGAGGATGACCTAATACCCTCATCCACAACTCTGTTGGGTTACGACAAGAGTGAACAGAATCCAATGGGACAAATCAAGCTAAAAACCCATTTTGGAGACCTTGTGGCCTACTCAGAATTCCTGGTGGTCTGGCAGAACACAACATTCAATGCCCTGTTGGGAAGGTTGTGGATCCACAAGCACATGGCCATTCCTTCATCCTACCACCAGTGTATCAAGTATTTCATCAATGGACAAAGTGGAACATTTCACACTAACAAGGCCCATTCCGATCTCTCTAAGTCACACTATATTGATGTCGGGTTTTATGAGAAAAGGGAAAATAAGACTTTGCTCGATGGTATCGATTGGATACCTGCTCCAAATGGTCTAGAAATGGTTCCTAATGACCCCCTCAAGTATCTTGGTAGGGACTACGTACTTGCCATCAACCATGTTGAGAGAATAGGTTCACGTCCGGACATGCACTCATCTATCCTCATGACTTCAGTCGCAATGGCCGAGCGTGACAATTCGGAAATGACCATTAAACCTCAATTTGGGGGAAAATACTTGAGCGAGGACACCCACAATGCCTCACCTCCGGACTCCCAAGATCCCATGATGGGAAATCTCCCCCCGTTGGATCAAGAAGATGAGAATGTGGGGGAAGAAGAGGAGGAAGATCTTAGGGATGCACCTCCCGCATTTTAGGAAGGTATCTCCACCACTGTGGATGAGATCAGGGAAATAAACCTAGGTACCGAGGAAGACCAGAGGCCCACTCTCATTAGTACAACCATGTCCCCCGAGGAGCATGAGGTATATACCTCTTTCTTAAAGCAACATCGAGATTTTTTTTCCTGGAATTACACATAAATTCCGGGACTCAATCCTGAAGTGGAGACCCACTACTTAGGTCTACCATAAGACCATCGGGGCTATAAACAAGCCGCCATAAGGACGCACCCCACACATGCTTCCAAAATAAAGGCTGAAGTCGATAAGTTTATTAAGGCAGGCTTCATTCGGGAGGTCCAATACCCCATCTGGATAGCCAAAATTTTCCCTGTCAAGAAAAAGAATGGAAAAATCCATGTCTTCATCGATTTCAGATATCTCAATTGGCATTTCCCAAAAGAAGATTTCCCTGTCCCGATCACCGAGTTATTAATCGATGCAATGGTCGGGTATGAGGCTCTCTCCTTCATGGATGGTTATTCTGGGTATAATCAAATCAGGATGGCCTAAGAAGACAAAGAAGCCACTGCCTTTAGGGCCCTTGAAGGAGTATTCTTGTTACAGGGTGAAGCCCTTTGGTCTCAAAAACACTGGCACCACATATCAACGTGCCATGCATTGTATCTTTAAACCATTCCTGGGGAGATTCATCGAATGCTATGTGGATGACTTGGTGGTCAAATCAAGACATCGCTCAGATCACCTATCAGACTTTGAAACCGTCTTCAACAAACATAGATAACATAGCCTGAAGATGAACCCCTTGAAATGCGCCTTCGGTGTTTCCTCATGGAAATTCCTTGGCTTCGTCGTATGCCATCATGGCATCGAAGTCGACCCTGAAAATACAAAGGCTATCCTTGGCTTACCACCTCCTTGCAATCTCACTGAGTTGAGAGGATTCCAAGGACACCTGTCCTACATTAGGAGGTTTATAGCCAACCTGGCAGGAAAATGTTTTCCCTTCACTAGGTTAATGAAAAAGGGGCTTACGTACCAATGAACGGATGATTTCCAAGAGGCATTCAACAACCTAAAGAATTACCTCTTAATCCCACCAGTTCTCATTCCCCTAGTTAAAGGAAGACCTATTATCCTATATGTGACGTCCCTAGAGTGGTCATAAGGAGCCTTCCTCACACAGAAAAATGACACCGGCAGTGAAAACAGTCTCTATTACCTCATTTGAACCATGATCGATGCTGAAACTTGATACTTAAACATCGAGACGAGTTGTTTGGCCTTGGTATTCGCAGTTCAAGAATTGTGACATTATCTGCAGCATCATGAAGTCCATTTAGTCTTGTGTAGTAACCCGCTCAAGTACATCCTCAGCCGCCCGATGCTGACCGGGTTCCTATCTCAATGGGCAGTTATCTTGCAACAGTTTGACATCTGGTTTGTGCCTCAGAAATCCATCAAAGACCAGGAATTAGCAGATTTTATGGCAAAGCACGCCTTGACAGAGACCACAACACCGGACGCCGAGCTACCTATTGAAGACATATTCTCGATTTAAGAGGAGTTCCCAACATGGGAAATGTACTTCGACGACACATCCCGAAGCCCGACAGGGAAGAGGATAGAGGATCCCAAATTTAACAAGGTGGGTTTGAGGATCATACTCATGTCCCCATAAAAGGCAGTATTTCCATATTCCTTCCTTCTGTAAGAAGGATATATGAAAAATGATGTGAAGTATCAAGTCCTCATTACAGGCCTGGAGCTCGCACTCCAGGCACAAGTACAACACCTTAAGGTAAAAGGTGACTCGGAACTGGTCATCAAGCAAGTCAATGGTGACTATGCTATTAAAAAGGAGGAGCTGATTCCCCTGTTTGACCATGTCCGAGGGTTAATGGAGGAATTCTACATAGAACCAACATTAACCTATATTCCCCGGTCTCAGAATGCCCAGGCTAATGCATTAGCTAATGCGGCCACAGCCCTAGCTGACGCAGACTGAGATGAAACAATTATCAGTATTGCTCATCGTCGAATGGTCTTGCCATTTGTTCAGACTAAGATGGAAGAAATCAACAAAGTCAGTCCTATTCCTGAGCTATATGCTTCTGCCACTGGCTCGATGAACCCCATTGAAAACTACCTTCAAAGGGGAGAAATTCCATCAGACTGGGCTGAATGAGAGCAAATACGGAGATGGGAAATCAACTTTGTCCTATATGGTGGCACAGGTCAGCAAGAGGTCCTCTACAAACAAGGCCTCGACAAAGTCCTCCTCGGATGCATTGATGGAGAAGAAACCACTGCCATCATGACTGAAGTGCATGCCTGCGTATGTGGACACATCAGTCGGGGTCTAATCTTTCCCATCAGGTTTTAAGGCTTGGGTACTATTCGCCCACCGTGGCACGAGATTGAGAGCACTTTACCGAAAAATTCCACTCCTGCCAAATTCATGCCAACTTCATTCAACAACCCCCAGAGTTACTTCATCAGGCCAAGTACTCCTGGCCATTTTCGATCTAGGGAATGGACGTCGTGGGACCATATCCTCCTGCCACGGCTAAACTACTGAAGTATATCCTCACAGAAACCGACTTCTTTTCCAAATGAGCAGAAGTTGTAGCCCACAAGAAATTCAGAGCAAGAAACACTATCAGCTTTGTGAAAACCAATATCATTACCAGATTTGGCATCCCTCATACCATACTAACAGATAATGACACCAACTTCTACTCTGCTGAATTGAAGAAACTATACCAAGAATATGGTATCAAGGCTAACCACTCATCCTGCTACCATGCAACGGCCAACCGAAAGATAAAAACTTTCAATAAGACCCTATCCAACGTTCTCCAGAAAATGGTGTACAAAGACAAGAAATCATGGCTGGATAAACTCCTTCATGCATTGTGGGATTATCGAACCACAATCTGCACCGCTACTCGGGCTACTCCGTACTCATTAGTATACGAAACAAAAGTGGTCCTGCCCATTGATCTCCAAATACCCTCGCTCTGTGTTTCCATTTTTGATCAGTTATCCAATGATGAGAAATCATAAAAATGGATAGGTGAATTGGAATAGCTAGATGAGAAGCATTTTCACACTTTTCACCATCTGAAAGTATATCAGAATCGGATTGCAAGAGCCTTCAATAAAAAGGTTCATCTTCGGTCTTTCTTGGAAGAAGAATTGGTGTTCGTCCTCCGAACCCCAATGATACCCGGAAAGAAACCTCCAAAGATAGAGCCCAAGTGGAAGGGACCATATGTTATACACAATGTTTAATCCAACGGAGCATATTCCCAGATCTCCACGGACAGGCAGTTCACTACCGCTCCTATGAACGTGAGATTTCTGAAGAAGTATTTCACATAACCAAAAGCAGTTTTGGTTCGAGATGCAGGACGTTAAACTGCCAATCCCCAACGGTCCAAAATCTATGACCCTAAACTAAGAGTATTTCATCCTCACCGAATGACGTTAAACTGCATAGATTTCAAAGAACTATGTACAACTTGATTCCTGCCCTTGCAGGATACGTAGTGACGCCAGGGTCCCCCATCCTAGCCCAGCCGACCCCAAAGAAAAAAAATGCCCTCTTCCCCCGTGCACGGATAAGCCCTGCACGGGGTGTATCCCTCTAAGATAACTACGTACGTCTTGATTCTTTCCCTTACATGATACGTAGTGATTCCAGGGCCCCCCATCCTGGCCCAGCCGACCCCAAAGAAAAAAAATTCCCTCTTCCCCCGTGTACGGACCAGCCCTGCACGGGGTGTATCCCTTTCAGAAAACTATGTACGGCTTTATTACCACCTTCGTAGGATATGTAGCGATGCCAGGATCCCCCATCCTATCCCAAACACCCCAAATGAAATAAACAAAATTTCTTTTCCCCCGTGTAAGGACTAGACCTGCATGAGGAGTAATCCTCACCCTTACCGCATGACGTTAAACTGCACGGATAAGAAATATTGAAAATGCCTTTTTCCCCCGTGAATGGATCAGACCTACACGGGGTGTATTATCTCTTAAACAACTAAGTATGACTTGATTCATTCCCTCACATGATATGTAGTGATTCCATAATTCCACACCCTGGCCCAGCCACCCCAAATGAAGTTAAAAAAAATACCCCCTTTCCCCCGTACAGACCAGACCCACATGGGGTGTATTCCCCAAAAGAACTATGTGAGGATTGATTCCTTCCCTCGTAGGATATGTAGTGACGTTGGGATCTCATATCCTAGCCCAACTGCCAATAAAATAAAACACATGTATGTATACCCCTCATCCTTACCGCATGATGTTAAACTGCACGTAACCCCCTTCTCACGTCGGTTCATCTTCGTCCTCACCGTACGACGTTAAAACTGCATGGACTTCATCCTCACTGCACGATGTTAAACTGTACGGACTGCATCAAGACCCACCCAAGATATACGAAAAAACAGGATGGGATTACTCCTTGTGCATTTGGATGCATCCTCTCCATACATCAGACTCCGCGACCTAGATAATTGTGGATCTTCATAACCACCCATGGCCGTTAGAAGAAGAAAGTTATCGACCTGTGGACACCTTTGTATGACTATGCATACCATTCCCTCAGCGGCTCTGCATATTGATAGCCCTTGGACCATCTAATAAAGGCAAGATTTCCTCAGGCGATACTCTTCCTATCTCTGTACGCTTACCGGCCTCAGAGCCCCCATATCATATCTCCCGATCCAAAAATTTATGGAGCAGTGGTTTAGAAGTTCATTCCCCTCTCACATCCAAATGTTTCCAGGGTATCCCTACCTGGTTAGATTATATATCCTCCCATGGTTAACATAACGATCTGCATCTACAAACATCAAGATAGGGCTAGGCTACTTTGACTCAATGGGCAATTGCGGTGAAGATGTTTCTTGTATGCTCAGACACCATTATCCCCATATGCCGAACTCTGTGCTATGAGTGATCTCAAATTTTCATAATCATCCATGGCCATCGGAAGTGGGAAGTCATCGACCCGTGGACACCTTTTCATGACTATGAATACCATTCCCTTAGCGGCTCTGCATATTAATAGCCCCTGGCCCATCTACCAAAGGCAAGATTTCCTCAGGCGATACTCTTCCTATCTCCGTACGCTTACCGACCTCAGAGCCCAACACCATATCTCCTGATTCGGGAAACCCCAGAGTTACGGTTTATAGCCTCATCCCCTCACACTTGTTCAGAGTATACCAGAGCATCCTAACTCAATTTCCCTCCAGGTGATTGTAGCAATAGTCACCCAATGGTCCGAACTCTATGACTATTAAACTAAGGGTACTTCTTCCTTACCGCACGGAATTAAACTACATGGAGTAAAGGTAAACCAAATGTGCAAGATAAATCAGTGTAGGGAACTCCGTGAGTTTTAACAGCAACCAGGGACGAACATCCCCGACATGTCTAGATATTTCCTTACCAAATGACAGACTTCGTGGCCTGGATAATTTCGGATCTTCATAACCACCCATGTCCATCGGAGGTGGGAATTCATCTACCCGTGGACACCTTTGCATGACTATGCATACCATTTCCTCAGCGACGCTACATATTGATAGCCCCTGGCCCGTCTAACAAAGGCAAGATTTCCTTAGGCGATACTCTTCCTATCTCCGTATGCTTACCGGCCTCAGAGCCCCCATATCATTTCTCCTGATCCAAGAAGCCTTGGGACCATGATTTACACCATCAATCCCTCTCCACATCTTGGAAATGCCGAGATATTCGAGCCCAGTTACATTATAATCAAGAGGGGCCTTTGCAACTACGTCTTTACCGCATGACGATTAAAAATACACAGAACATGTCTTTGTCGCTTGGCGTGAAGCTGCAAAGACCAAGCATTAAACATCCAGGGAAATTCCTCCAACTACAAGCATTTTCCCAGATTTAAAAAAATTCCCCCCCGTCCTCACTGCACGATGTTAAACTGCACAGTATCTTTAATAATACTCCTCATCTTTACTGCATGATGTTAAACTGCACGGAAGCCATCCTTACCACATGATGTTAAACTGCACAGAATTTAAGATGCCCTTTTTCCTCGCCGCATGATGTTAAACTGCATGGTCGAACCTGTCATGGGTTCAGTTAGGAATGGAGGCTTTCCTCTATCCATCAGGGCACATGCCAGACATGCACAAACCACCGTCTCACACCAGTGTGATAAGGGATGACTTCACACATCCCGGGGAAGTTTAGCCTAGATGTTTCTCCCATATCCAGACACCCTCTTTTCATAAACCATACTCTGTACTCAGAAAAAGCTGAACTCTCGTAAGTCACCCCTAGGGGTCCCGAATCTCAACTTCCTTGAAGTTTCTCGACCATCAGGAGAATAAAATCATTGACCTAAGGACACCTTTGCATGACTATAGATACCATGCCCTCAGCGGCTCTGCATATTGATAGCCCCTGGCCTGTCTACCAAAGGAAAGATTTATTTATGCAATGCTTCTCTCTGTACGCCTCTTGGCCTCTGAGCCCCATGTCCATCCAAGGATTCGGAAACCCTCTAAGATGCATTTTACCAACCTCTCTCACAACCCTTCCTGAATATGCTGGAACGTCTCTGACAAGATTACCAAGAACTAGGAGAAGTTGTTCCATTTTAAATAATGTCCCAGCTGTATGACATTAAATTTCACCAAGCTCCAACCATCCTTTACGATAACTAAATGCATAGGATAGGGAACCTTCGTCCACACTCATGATTCATATAGATGTTCCCAAACCGTTTCAGACATCACATACCCTTTCTGAGCCACCCCTGGTGGTTTTTCATAATTCTCCAAGCCACCCATGGCGGTTTCCATAATCCGGACTTCCATGAAGTCCTCAAGCCATCTGAAATGGACAGTCATTGACTTAAGGACACCTTTGCATGACTATGCATACCATGCCCTCAACAGATCTACATATTTATCGCCCCTGGCCCGTCTAACAAAGGCAAGTCTTCCTTAGGTGATGCTTTTCCTACCTCTGCACACCGATACGACTCCCATGCCTTGAGACATTCCTTGCATGTTTCAAATCTAAACATGTTCCCCCCACGCGCGTCTGAAAGGTATTGATATATATTTTAATCAACCAAACCTCTTCGGGGCCCTCGCCCCACCATATCTGGTCAAAGTTGTTCAACCTAAAACATCAGTAATTATAGTCCTTTTAGCGGGACTTTAAACTGCTCACAAAAAGAGGTGCATAGCCCGTTAGGACGAAAACCCAAAAAGGGTGACATAAGCAAAAGACGAGCCATACTCGTTGGGTCCACACCAAATGGGCCCAGGAAAAATTAGGGTATTGATAAAAAAGTCAAAAATTTTGTGGGGGTTTTTCTATAAAACCCTAGCAATAGTCAAACTATGCTCGTTGGATCCCTTATTCCAGTCAAAAAAAACATGAGAGCTCATTTATATTTTATCATTTTCCTGAACTATGATTAATTCTGATTCAGTGAGTTATTATTTATACAACAGGAATTCCAGTAAAAATCAAATTTTATAGCAAGGAAAGATCAACAACAAATTGTATTCCATTTGGATGAAAAGGGAGGACATCCATAAGCTAGATTCTCTCCTTCGCAACAACAAAGAGGTAAAACAGAGTATACAAAAATAGATCTATAAATCACAAAGGATCCTGGTTTGCTCTCTCCATCAGATCAGCAACCGTGCGGTGAAGGTTATTGAAATTTTTCTCTGGCATGGCCTTCTCCCTGGGCTCAAATTTGGCCACCGAACGAGTATGCCTCACCGTCGTTTGGAGATCATTGATCCCTTTCCTAGTAGCTTCAAGGTCACCAGTCAAAGATGATAACTGATCCCTCATCATCGTTGCTCGAGCTTTGCATTCAGTCATCTTGGTAGATAGGGAATTTGCCTGATCTTGAGAGCTCACCTCTAGTGCTATTAGCTGATGGAGCTTCATCATAGCTTCCTCAAAATCTCGGGTCCCGCAATGAGAGGCAGCAAGGTGAGAAAGTTTGTGTTCACTAGCGGCAGCCTCCCCATGGGAAATGACGATCTGGAAGGCAAGAAAATGAAGTTGTCGATAGTCGAATACACCTGACCCCAAACCTAGGAAGAGTTGCCTAAGGGATTCGGTTTTAGTCGCCATCTCAGCCAGAGGAGTTTCAGCAACAATCTCACATATTTGGGGCTAGGCCCACCTTCGCACTACTTGGTGGTCCGCCATGACATGATGGTCTTTCGTATCCTCTCTAGATAACACAGGAATGAAGTCTGGCATTACGATCAGTGTAGACATGTGCGCACCAGAAGATGGTTCCAAGACTGGGGGGTCAGAAACTTTTATCCCAGGTTCCGGCTTGGGAGTTGAGCTGGTAGGTCTAGTATTGACCGGTGAAGCTTTGGGAATTACATTATGGGGGCTCGAAGTCATAGGATCATCCTCAATTACATCCAAAAGGATTGGATGTGTCTGAACTTCAGCCACAGAGGGGTTGGAGGAGGAAGATCCCCTGAGCCATTTCGATCTTCAAGCCATCAATCGGTCCTCCCTCAAAGCTGTCGAGGAAGGTGCGGTAAGCATGGTAGCCACAGTGACATCCGATTTTGGAAATTGCTGGACAACCTTCCCCAGGATCCCATCTAGATAATGATTTATCCACATTCTCACATACTCCAAGGATAGGCTGGCAGCCGCTCCTATGTCAAGCAAGGGAATGCTTGTGCTAGATCCCTCCCGCATCAATATCAACCACCATTGATGGAGAATGGTCAGATGCAGTCCTCGGGCCCAAGGATGGGGAAGGGAGACCTAGAGTTGCATGCATCCAAACTGTCGAGAAAAACGTTATGGGGTGTACAACTCACACAGAGAAACCCCATCAATCCGCACAGATAAAGACATGTCCCGTAGTGAAATCATGTAAGAACGCTATTCTAAGCTCACCCTGCGATCGTCAACCATGACGCCGAAAGGAGTGGGGTAGGGAGTGAAAGCTAACTGGGAGAAGTCACTTAGAATCTTGGCGACTTCATCAGAGCTGAGGGACTTCAGACAAACTCCAGCTATATCAAGCAGGGTAGGCCGAAGAGTAGGAAGCGGAATGACTATGTTATGACGATACTCATAACAGGAAAAATGATCCGCTGCCCAGCCATATAAGAATTTAAATGGCCCACTCAGATGATAGGGTGACCCGCCCTCTTACATGTGGCTCAGTAATTCGTAAATACGAGCCAAAGTGCGCACAATCAGATTCACCGGGCAGCCTCCCACCAGCTAAGCTGCCATCATCAGGGTGCATGCCCTGACACCTGGGTTGATATCCCAAGATGGGAATAGCCACCCACTCAAAAACATGGCTAAAAAACCTGCCAGCCTGAGCATAGGCGGCACATTAAGGCGCACCTCATAACCCCATGAAAGATAGTCACCCACCTCCAGAACCGCACAATAGGAACCTGGGATAGCTCGTGATTGTTGAGAAGGATGAGTCTTTGGGTGCTTGATCTTTGGCACAGGACCTGTGGTCTTTATAAATAACCTTATCCAGGTGTTGTAGGGAATAAGAGAGTGGGTGCGCAAGGGCTAACCCAGTGACCACTCCACCATAACCAGCAGATCCCTCACCAATGAAGGCACTCGTTCAGCATCATCCCATGCTTCAGGAGTGAGAAAACACTCTTCATACATCTCACCAATGATCGGAAGCCCTCCCAGTTGGTAGATGTCCCATAAACTAATACTAACTTCACCATGGGTGAGGTGGAAAGTATTAGTGCTCGAACACCAGTGACTGAGCAAGTTAGGCAGGATCGAAGATGGTGAGTAAACAGAAAACTGGGAAGCCCACACTGAGGAGTATAAATTTACTGCTTCCAGTGACTCGAGAAATTCCAGACAATGATAATGGACCCAGAAGGCCCAGGACCAGTCATTTGAGAAAATCCCACCAGACCGAAGATCCCACCTGGGAATCCATCCTGTGTCAGGATCCACTCGGTCAAGGTTGATCAAGGAGGGGTAACTCTTGAGGATGGACTCTCGGGTTATTTCTTGAGTGTACTGATCACTTTGAGTCCAAATAGAGCCTCTAAAAATAAAAGTGTCTTTTGGATCAGAATCAAAGATCATCTCTCTTGACAGGGTGAGGTTCGCTTGAGCGCACTTCGGCGATGCTTCCAAGCAAGGATACAGAAGACCTGAGAAGACAGGGGGGATAGGGACGTCATCTTGAAGGACGAAACTATAAAGTAGAGGATGATTCGATAATGGATAACCCAGAAGTTCGGGAGAGAGAAAGTCCTTCAAAACACCATCGTCAGGAATGATAGGTTGGCAAGGTTCCTCTTTAATTCTCTCAGCTCTATGGATCACAGCTAGACGTCTCCCTAGACCAATCAGAAGAGGTTCGACATGGGGCCTAATCACAGGTCGAGGAGGAACCATATTTTCTCCCTACATCATGGAAACCATATAGATGGTTAGTCCAAAATAATAAAATTTAGACAAAAACACCAAGCATTTGACTAAGGACTCTCTCAAGAAGCCTTCATGACGAGATCCGCGGTTTGGCCACATAGGCTAGTTCGCGATGAGAGCATCCCGCGAACCAGACCTACGAAGAAGAAGTTCACGATACTCTGGCCCGTAGAGCGTTGGCCAGAAAGCCGTGAACCAGGCTGCTCTGCGGAATCTTTTAAATGTTTAAGCTCAGAAGACTTTAGAAGTTTCAAAGTCTAGATTATTCCAGTCCACAGACCATCCAAAACCGCGTATCAATTTTCTACGCGACCAATCATGACTTACTTTGTAATTGATTAAAAGTTTTAGTTCCCAGCTGGGAGATTGGTCCACGGATGAAGGCAAGCACGAACGAGGAACGGTTCGCGGAAACAGAAGTTGGTTCGGGGATGAAAAGTTTAGCGAAGGAGGCAGGCACACGGAGACGAAAAGAGAGCTCTGTTTTCGTGAAGAATCTGGTAAAATACAAGGGAAGGTCCCCCCATATTTATAGGCATGGTCCCCAACCGGGGTCACTCTTTTTCCGAAAACTATCCAAGTTTCAGGACCCCTCTACATAGGAATAGTCTCCTCTTCATTCCGATCAAACCCCATTATGATGGGGGTCATTTGTAGGGTCCTGAAAAATCCACAAAGGAGAATGAGAATCCCCTTAATTTGGAAAAGGATTCTTCCCAATTTCCCTCAAAGAATGGATAAAATTCAAGATTGGAAAAGGAACGACTGTTCCACGTACCGGTTCAGCATTAATGGTACGCGGACTGTTCAGCAAGCCACCCCCTCCACGGACCAGTGTCGTCCATGAAACGGAGGCAGGAACCCTCCACGGGGGCGAAGCAGGATGGGAGCCAGGTCGGTCCATCGTCATGAACCACCCCAGCCATGAAACACGTCAACCGGCCCAGACCGTATGCGCTATCATTCGCAGAATGGAGGCAGAGCCCTTCGCGGCCATGAAGCACCTCCCGAATCGATTTGGTTCGCGGGTGAGGTGCATTCAATGCCCCCCGCGAGTTGCGGATTGACCAAGTCATCTGTAAACCGGGTTTTTGGTCATAGGAATCTTCAAAAGGTGTCACATGACCATAGATACATCTCTTTCCCCCCTCTATAAAAGGACATCGAGGGGGAGAAGAAAGGTATTGATCAGATTCGAGTGGAAGGATTTCGGAGGAAGGAGATTAGGATTTCGCAAACAGGTAAGTTCCAATTCGAGAACTAGAATAGGTATGAAACTAGAAACGAATTAATAAGGATATAAAAAATGCATAACAAATTGGTGAACCGAGAACTTAAAATTTAAAAAAAAAATTGCAAGCCATGGCCCCTCTGCGGATGTACTCTTCGCAGACCAGGGAGTCTATGCCCCTTTTTCGATCCAACACACCGCGTAGCACCCTCCTACGTGGGCGAAGCCCTGACCCACAAACTCCCGACCGATGTCACCCATGGCCGCCGATACTCATGCAGACTCCACCACATACCAATCTGGTACGCGGGCTGAAACTGAAACCGTGTACCACCCAGGTACGCGGGATGCCTATCAGACCGCACACCACCCTGGTACGCAGATGACCTCTCTAGCCGCGTAGCACCCCCTACACGAAGGGCTTCACACCTCATGCACGCATGTGGCATGCCAACTACTTTGGTGTTCCCATTCCCTGATCCAGATAAAATCCTTCCAATCCGGCCTAATCCTTCGTAATCCCTTCATTTTCCTATTCATCGGCCCCAAGCCAAGGCCTCTACCGAAGCCACCAGACCAGTATGATGCAACCTTCCGGCGCATCAGCACACCGCTTTGAGTTCACGTACCCACGGTAGGCAAGGGAAAAGGGGTTTATCCAGCCCTTGAGCGGGTTCCCGAAACATTCCTTCGTTCAAATTCCCACGGTAGTGCAGGGTCTGAGCTCGAGAGTCTCCTTTCTGCCTCTCCACTTTCCAGGATTGAGGGACCCCGCTCACGTTTCCTTTTGACAACCGCCAATAGTGAGCACTTCTCCCCTCTCCTGAGAGTGGTCGGGCATCCCTCCTGGAGTAAGCCCCACACCATCCTAACTGGAAGCCAATGGACCTTCCCCTATCATCATGGAAGGTTCATTGCTCTATTTCCCGACTCCTACCTTCCTCCAACATCAGGGAGAAGGAGATTCTAGTGGTCCTGGACTTCTCCTCTGCTCATCATCTTCCTCCCATTCCTTCAGTAGGAAGAATGTCTGAGACTTTACAAGTATGTTTAATTCTCTTGTTTCTCACACCGAGCATGAATCACATGGACTTTGAGGTTTGTGATGGTCACAACGTCTGCACAATGACAACCCTCAGAACGAACTATGTGGGTTTTGATTCCTATATCCTAAGAAATGTATGTAGGACGCCTCCTCGAGGTTCAATCCCAATAACAGGAAACTCTCACGTGTAAACCCTAATCTTCCCAGAACTACATGAAATTTGATCCCCGACCAACCAGGATATGTAGGAAACCTCCCCGAGGTGCAAGCCCGATATCTAAGCCGGATACACACCCGTCACTTTTAGACCATGTCCTCACGAACCCAACAGGACCGTATCTATGGCCCAGGGAATCGCTTCCCTTGGGTCTTCCAGGCCGCTTCGGCGTAATCCCCACACAAACTTTGCCCATGCATATCTCGCCCGAAGGTCCTTCCCACACAACGTTAAATTGTACAGTTGGGTCCTTGTCGCATGACCTTTAAAGGTGATGTGTCCCATCAAGTGACACCAAACTACGTGGATTCTAATTCCTCTCACGAGGATACATAGGAAGCCCGTATCATGGGTTCGATCCAAATGCTCAAGTCATTATCTGTTCCGCCTGGATGAAAATAAATTCCAGAGCGCCCAGTTATGAGGCTTCAAACCAGTGTCATCTCAATGAGTCCAAACTCCTTGGAATCATTAATCCAATGAGAGATGGTAAACCTCGGGCCTAAATGATTCCGAATCCATACATTCAGTTGACCATTGCCAACCAAGAGTAATCTGTGGATACTATGCTTGGGTATAAACCAAATATTTGCGAACATATGAATACGTCTTAAATCTATAAGAGAGTCCCGAAACAGTTAATAATTCCCCCCAAAAGGGTGCGATGATCCCGACTTCCTATCCTCTCAACTAATGTGAGTTCTTAAGCATCGCTGGCCGAATCGCCCAGCAAACGCCTACCTTTGGAAAGTAGGTCCACGGATCGTTGGATACGAAATTGTTGGACAATTCGAAATGAATACTGATATACCCGACCTGATCTATTGAGAAGAACTCATCCCTCTGTGAGATCGACCGTCGGGCGCGTCGGTCCCCACCACCTGAACGGTTCGAAACAATCGCCAAAGCCCAAGAGGCCTGATCAAGGTGGCCTTGATAACCACCCAAATTATTTCCCCTCTAACAAAAAATTGGTCCATACAATCTATGATTTATTTTTTAATACATTATACAAAAGGTGGTTGATTTCACGCAGGTAAAGTTAGGTACTACACAAACACAATTTGTATTTCTTTCCACTACCATCCCAGATGAATAATTTAAGTGGTAATAAGTTTCTAGAAGGGGTTCACAGAAGTTCATTTATTGGATGACTAGAAATATTATCAATCAAAATCATTCCATCATAAATGGAAATTTAAACCAATTAATTATTCCCCTGGTCTCCCATTCTATGGTGCAACCCACCACATTGGCAGAAGAGTCCTCTAAGATCTGATCTTCCAAGAATTGGTGTAACATGTAAGAAAACATTTGAGAATAAGGAAATTAATCGACACCAAGACCAAATTTATTCTTGACCCTCTTAGAATTCATGCACACAGTTTCAATGGAAGAATCATCATCTCATCAAATGGTATCAAGAGCACCACCCCATTAAACTGAATCCTCATCAGATGAAGAGTTACTCTCCGGATCTATTAACATCTTTCACCTAATTGGGCCCATTTCTAATGATGAGTATGATTATGAAATTTATTTCCCTATGGGAAATCTAGGAACTAGAGGTATAGGACATAGGATCCAAGGAAACAGGGGAAGACGTGGTTGTGGCTGAACTCAATATTCCAGCCATGTCCCCATCAGAGCTATTTATGTGACGACCTCAACCCCAGTATACTAGAGATGGTGCTTACTTTATTACATTGGTACAAGATACAAGGAAATACATCCTGAAGGATCAAAAAGTTTAGTAGTCTTGTTAAACTATATACAAACATAAAATTCACATTTCTATTGAAAATATAAATACACCAATATTTTTCTTTGGGAACGCCATTATTCCTCATAGCATATCCCTACATATCACTCACAAAACACTTCCTAGGGTCCTTAGTAGAATAAAAAATAATAAATGGGTGAGGTTAGATACTCAATAAGGTTAAACATATAGTGAAAGTTATCATGAATAAATAATTATAATCAATATAGTAGGGTAAATAACAAAACACATTCCATTTAATCATTAAAACGAGAATAATATTCTAAATATAAATGATGATCAAATAAATCCATATAAATAATCACATAATATTCAAAATTAACAATGGATATTTTAAATAATTAAAAAATCACATAAAAATGACTAATCTCATAGTGAGGGAATACCTAATTCTAGATATCTGAAACAAACTTTCAAGACCTTTCATAAAAGAGCTTAAATATGTGGGTAAAAACTCATTTAATTTGGCTAACTAATTTTTATCATGAGACTTCTCGATGTATAAAGGTTCTATATATAATCATAACCGACCCATCACTTAATAATTAAAATTCATTCATATAGAAAAATTGGTGAAACATAATCAATATAACCATTTCAATTGAAAAACTAACATAACAAATTTTAATACTTAACCCAGTCAAATTAACATAAACATAGACCATCCTGAATAATATAGTGCATAGTAATAAAATTATACATCCTTGGTCAAACTAATCATAAACCATCCAAATAAAGAATAAGTATGATATCAATAAAACTTATCCCTAATGGATCATAAGTACAATAAATTATTATTTTCATTGATCGAAATAAGTACCATAAAAAAGTCATTAAAATGTTTTTGAGGAAAATGACTTTTCTGCTTTGTAAATATTTTTAAAAAAAGGTTCAAACAATATTTTGTAAATAAATTTCACTTAAAATATCCTTTTAGAACTTTTAAAATAATCCTTAAATCATTTATAGGTCATGTAAGTGGAAATTTTGGTTCTTATCATACACGTTAAAATAAAGATTCCTTTAACATTTTCAGTAAAAGCCAAACAAGCCTTGTTTTTAAAAGGGTATGAAGTTTACTTTGAAAAAAATTATTAAAAGGAAAAAATGGGTAAAAATGAATTTAATAAATCATTTTTAAAAGGTTAAAAAAATTGAAAATATTTCTAGAAAATATATATTTTAATGAAAAATGTTTTTTAACGGAAGAGATAAATAAAGTCAGATTTTCTAAAAACATTTTCTCAATTATTTTAAGTAAAAAATAGTGGGAAAATGATAAAATTACTTGAAATGTTCATGAATAATCATAGGGTATAAAAATATTTTTTTAAGATATAAATATAAAATAATTCCACTAAGGGAGAATTAAATAAAAACAATCCTGAATAATGATGAGATTGTCAAATAAACCTTTACCACTTTGGTAACTTTTGAATCATAAGCCCCGTGAAAGAAATATTATAAAATGAAACATTAAAAACTAATAATTGAAATATTTTAATGATATATATTATCAAAAGGTTTAGTATATGTACAACACAAAGGAATAATTTTTTAATATGGTGTATGTCTCGCAAAAGTAAAAGTTAGATGAGAAACCCTTACCTTAAGTTCGAATTCCTTAGTATGTGTCTAAAAATAGGGTATAATAAATATAGGTTTATTATACATATATAAATGAAAAATTATTATATATATAATTCTATATATTATTTACTTATATTCTTTTTCACCCATTTATTAACAACTATCTATTAAAATCACTATTTGAGGTTAGTTTTTATTGTATGTTTAGGTTCAATAGTTTTAGCCATTTTAATCTGATCATGGTAAAATAATATAAATAATTTTATCCATTATATAAATATAATTTATATTAATTATATATTTTTTAGATTAATCTATAAAATTTAGGGATTGAAAATGGATTACACAATTCATGGAGACGGTGTCGTACGTACACATGGATGTTATTTCTATTTTTCTTGGAGGATAGAGAAAAAATAAAATAAATATTAATTAAATTTTACATAATAATTATAATTATATATATTTAATTTATATTAATATAATTTATCTTTATTACCATCCATGTGAAAATAAAATTAAAAACATTTCCCATCGCTATGTGGAGGTGGTAATCCACACGTACACACGAGCGAAGTTATTGTTTTCCAATAGATTGAAAGGTAAGAAAATAGATTTGATATTTTATTTACATAATTATGTTTAGAATATAAGTATCACATATATTAATTAAATTTAACCTTAATACCTTTCATGTAAAGTGTAAATGAAAAAACAAATCACATCGCTTCGAAAGGCGGTAGTCCACTATACACACAAATGATGTTATCTTATCCCCCACAAAATAGAAAGTAAGAAGGTATATATGATATAATAGTTACATATGTATGATAATATAATAAATATCATATAAATATGATAAATCCATCAGTATATTCAATCATTAAAGGTGGTTATGGAAAATGACTTACATCGTTTCGTGAGGCGGTAGTACATAGTACACACGATCACTAATTTCATTTCCCATTTGATCGAAGCACATATGGATCTATGTTATTTCATTAACATAATAACATATCAGTATATAGGATATATTGGATGTTATTATTTTATCATATTTTAACAAGGATTTATGGAGGTGGGTGATGAAATAAAACAAATACGCACATTTAAGAACTTTACATCTTCTTCAGAGAGCCTCTTTAGGTTTATATATATATATCCTTCATATATGGGATTAATGATCAACATAAGGCCTCTAGGATGTGTGAATATATTTAAGTAATTTATTTGGGTAGTTATTATATGAAATAAATGGTTTTTGAAGTGTGAATAATGGAGGTTATGGGGTGGCCTTTTATAATTCGGGGATGGGGCACATATGAAGTTTTAAAAAGATAAACTGATACCCAAGTTTTTATCAGGTGACAAGCATACAAAATAGGTCATTATTAAAACTTTGAGATATTATGGTATAAATATGTCTATAAAATGATTTTTTAAAAAGTTTATGTTCATTTTTAACCAATATCTTCTTAGTTTACCCCCCAGTAAACCCAGTTTTAACTTAACTGTGATAAATACTTTTTTTCTTTTTTCACTATTCAATATGGGGAAAAGTTAAGTTGAAAATATTAGATAATATAAATTATAATAATTAAAAATATTTAATCCATTTTACTAAATTAAATTCACCTAATTGGCATAATTCAATTTAAAATTAAACCATGTAAGCGACGAAATAACAGTTTTCCAAAGAGAAAATTCCCAGAAGTATACAATGTATTAATATAAAAAATCAATATGAAATTAATTATAATGACCTAAATTAGTTAAATTATAATAAAATTGAACTAATATAATTTAAAATCAATTTAAAATAAAATACATATTTTTAGATAATTTAAACGAAAAGGCAGTTTTCAATAAAAATTATTATTTGTCACTATTCATTAAAAAAATAATCTTTTCAAAAATTTCTAAAAATTTCTCCCAAAGATAATTTTGACATGTAGATTTTAAAAATTAAGTTTATTATCTCTAATTAAATTTCAATAATTGGTTAAAATTAATTTTAAATTATGTACTCAAGTTATGGTTAATCCGCCTTTCAAAAAAATTCATTTTTTCAGAAAACATTTCATTCTATTTCAAGTGGTTATTATTTTATTTATAATGAATAGATAACCGTTGATTTTTTTTGAAACATTTGTAAATAATATAATTTTTATAATTTAGTTATTACTATTCTTACCCACCATCTTGATGACTTGGTTCTAATGGTCATGTTTAAATAATAATATTTTAATAGAGTATTGCATTTTTTTCAAACTCGGTGTTGCGTGCATTGCAAGATATCGAAGAGATTGAATAAATTTAAAAATAAATATATTTTAATGTCTCATGGAATTACACTCTACTCTAATCTTGGTGTTTCATATCATATATTCTCTCGAATAAGATGATCCTCTTTTAAAATTTCATGGTGTTACAATTTATGCTATTAAAACTAACGTTAGAGTCCTTCAAAAAACACAGGAGGACCACAAAAGCAAACCCAAATTTAACTAGATTCATACATAACCAATTTTTTTAAGACTTAATGTAGGGGTGAAATCATCCATTCAACCTTAGAAAGTATGTAGTCTAAGTCAACATAACCCACTGATGACAAGAGTGTCGTCAACTTACATCCAAAGGTATAACTTGTGTAACTCAAGCATTTCAGTCCCTAAAGTGCCTAATAAGGAACAAAATCATGCTGGTTAGTATATACCTATTGATCAAAATTATGTCATATTGAATAATATTCCCTGGTTACAAAAAAATTATCAATCCTCGATGCACTCATTTTATCGAAATACCTCCGGGAAGTCCTCATAAATCCTTTACAATCCATTAAGAGTTTGAAGTTGAGATCATCACTGTAGAAGTGTATAATGCAGGGATTAATCCTATAGAATTCCACATGGTATCTTTTTTATAGGTAGGACAAGGTTGTTTTTATACAAGGTTATATAAAACACTTGTATGTGTCTGGAAATCTTGACAACATTGATGTATGGAAAGATTTCATTGATAATAGATTAGTATTCAACCTCAATCAAGTTTGAATACTTTTTCAATTGGGTTATGGATTGACTGAATTTTCCCTTCTCCTATGACACTTCAAGGTTTTTAAAAGAGAAACTTTAATCTCCTTGGACGAATCAAGAACAATACCCAATTCGGTGGCCTCATATCTGACTATGAATTCTTGTATGTTCTGTAGGATAAAACTATCAACGTCTAACTAGAAAGGCCTTGGTTACATCAAAATTCAGAATTACCTTCATCATACCACCAATGTATAAAATACTATATCAACAGACATATTGGAAAATTATATGGTGAAAATTATCTTTTTTTGTCTTTCGAATCTAAATATATAGACGTGGAGTTTTTCTAGAGGGGTGGGAAACAACCCATGACAGATAATGTTTCTCGAGTTACTGACCCAAATGGTATCAAAATGACCTATGATAAGGAACTTTGGGATGAGTATATATTACCCATTATCCAGATAAGAATTATGAGTTCATATTTTCCCATTTTCACATCAGTTTTTAGGGTATCACTGTCCTTAATTAATCTAGAAAATATCAGAGAAGTCTCTGACCTCCACCATGGTGGAAACACCCCATGTGAAAATGCCCTTTTTCCCCCCATAGCTTCATAATACCCCTACATCATCATTTGTGTCAGAAAAAATAGTGCACCATTGGTGGGTAATAATAATACCCCTACCACATATTTCACATGTCTAAATGGAAACTTCTCTCATAAATTAGACAATACTATTTCATCACATACTCCCTCAAGATGGTGAGGAAGAAGAGGAAGAGGAAAAGTATGAGGACGAGGAAGAGGAAAGGACCTCATGGATACCCTTCTAGTATTCTAGTAAGGTGATTCTTCCACCATTAATTAACTCTGGAAGATGAATTTGGGTACAAAGAAAGATCCATGACCCACAGTGATCAGTATGGACCTTCCTACTGATGAAAAAGAGGCATAAACACCCTCTCTAAATCAACACCAGAATTTTTTTATTGGAAATACATGGAAATTATAGGCCTTGATATGATGAGGCCACCCACCACTTGGTTTTTCTAGAAGATCACTATAGATAAAAACAGTGAGTCAAGAGAATGCATCCAACTCATGCTGTCAAAGTTAAAGTTAGAGTTGATAATCTCATCAAAGAAAAATTCATTCTAAAATTCCATCACTTTAAGTGGCTCACGAATATTATCAAATTCATAGTGAAGAACAAAAATTTTAGAGTTTTCATTGTCTACAGAGATCACAACCAAAATTATCCAAAATATAATTTCCTATTCTTAATTATAGAACTTTTGATCAACATAGTCGTCTGTCAATATATTTTGTTTATGGATGGTTATTTAGGGGATAAAAAAATATAGATGGCCTTGGATGATAAAGAAGACACTAATTTTAGTTAACTTCGAGGTACATACTGTTATTGTGTTATTCCTTTTGGTTTAAGGAATGTCTTTGTCATGTATACACATTCCATGCATTGTATTTTCAAAATCTTCCTGGGAATGTCCATCAAATTCTATGTAAATGATATATGGGTGAAATACTAGTGGTGCTCTGATCATCTCATCGCTCTTGGGATTATTTTTGAAAATATGTAACAATATAGATTAAAAATAAATACTTTGAAATGCACTTTCGGAATTAATTTAGAAAATTTTATCATCTTCATGGTATGCCATCGTGACATCGAAGTTACCCCAGATTAGAATAATGTAATACTTGATATGTCACCTCTTCGAAAGCTAAAAGATTTGAGAGGAATATAGAGGCTCTTAGCCTACACCAAATACTTTATAAAAAACCTAGTAGAAAAATTTCTACCTGTAAAACCTTGATAATTTTATGATTTTTTATATGAATTTAATTTCCTTGATATCTTGTGTTACTCACAACATCAAGTTTAAACGAACCGCAACAAACTATTTATATTATTTACTAAAAGTCACCATTATTACCCATATATTAAAATTTAAAACATAAATAGGAATAATATTTTTAAAGATAATTATAATGGATTTACATAAATATGTCATATTGATAAAAAAACTACATAATTGTTATTTAATTTTTATATGCTTTGAAAAAAACTTATTTCTAAAAGAAATTATTTTTATTTATCTTTCTGAAAAAATAATAAAATTATTTTTTGAAAATTTTATAAGATTTATTTGAAAAAAAGAACATAATTTTTTGAATCAAAATTTTAAAATTATCTTATGTTGAGTTTTTTTATATTTAAGAAAAAGATTGTTTTTTCAATGAATAATGAAAAATACTAGAGTTTATTGGAAACTACATTTTCATATAAAGAATTTATAATATTTAATTTTGTTTTAAATTGTTTTAAAAGTAAAATTAGGCTAATAATAATATAATTAATCCAATATATGTCATTATAATCAACCTCTTAATAAACCTGGCCAGAGTAGTGAGCAACTGGAGGGAATTTCCTTCTCTTTTTCGGTACAAAGATGGACTCTGAGATTGTCTCCCCACCAGTATTGGTAATGGTAGCAACTGGTTAAGGTGGTGGCCCCCTAGAAGAGGTTTGAAGCTCAATATGGATGGATCATGTGCTCTGGGTGTCCTGTGGAGTGGGGGTGGTGAGAGACACAAAATTTTTGATCTACATGGCATTCACTGTTATGCTAGAATAGGGTTCCTCTCAATAGGATGAGGCCATGGTGATGCTCATGGGGCTCAGGTTATATAGGAAGCATGGCTTGGATGTTATGGAAGTTGAAAAAGATTCATTGGTGGTTCACATTAACCTGCATGAAAATGGTGATCCTTTACCAATACGTTATTTTATTAGATTTTTTTTTTGTATTCTCAACAACAAAACTCAAATGTTACAAACATAGAGGGAGGGGAACAAGGTTGCAGACCACCTGGCCTACCAGGATTTCTATGGTGTAGAGGAGGTCAGTTTTCATACTATGGTCACCATGAAGCCCGAAGGGGGTTAACTTAACTATATGGGATTCCATCAATTTTCATTATTTCAGGCCTCCAAAGCTACCTATGGCCATGGGGGATGGCCTATTTTTTATTATTTCCCTTTCCTTTTCTTTGAATAAAAAATACATATGATGTAGGTTAAAGGGAAATATGATTTATAAACATCTTGAAAACTCATTTTATTTCCATATTTAAACAATATAAACTATAAGGTTTTAGAAGGATCCCTTTTGTATCCCTTTTTAATGTTAAAAATGTGGGTACACTTTATTCTTCTCAACAATTCCATGTTTATCCTCTCCCTAAACTATAAAATGACAGCCACTCTCCTCTCCTCTTTACAATTCTGAAACAATTTGTTTAATCCAATACCTACACAAATATATTCATTAATTACATTAACAAATCCAACATGCCTTGTTTTTATTAGTAAAATCTCGTAATAAATCTTTAGGAATAAACCTAAAGAGGTTCTCCAAAGAAGAGGTAAAATTCTTAAACTTGTGTTTTTTGAATTATATATTCTCCCAACTCCTAAAAATATTATTAAAATATGATAATATATTAACACTAGTATCTCTAGTATATTAATATGTTATTATTTTAATGGTATGACCTATGCCTATATCCTCTTTCATCAGATGTGAAATGAAACTGTCGATCGTGTGTACTCAGACTACCACCTCGCAAACCGATGTAATTAATTTTCAATCACCATCTATAAAAACTAAATATAATTATGTCTTTAATTTTTATATATTATATTTATTCTATTATTATATTTATTTATTTATAATATCACATATACCTTCTTACTTACCATTCAATGGGAATACGATAATGTCACTCGTGTGTACGACGGACTACCGCGTCGTGAAGCGATGTGATTTATTTTTCACTTACTATTTACTTGGAAGGTAATCAGGGTAAATTTAATAAATAAAAATTATTTATATTACATAAAAATTATTTTTATTACATAAAAATTATTTTTAAAGGTAATATAATATTTACCATTCTTCTGTTTCATCTTTCGAGAAAATGGAAACAACTTTTATGTATAGGTATGGCCTACCGTCTCCATGAAAAGTGTTATTAAATTTTTATCACTGAATTTAATGGATTAATCTAAATAATTTTATAATGAGTATATATGATATTTATATCACATTTAAAAAAAATTATATTATGTAAACATTATCAAAAATGAAATTATTGAAGATACCAATCTAAAACATACATGAAAAAAGAAACAATTATCATCTAAAATGTGATTTTAACAAAAAATTGTTAATAAATGGATAATAAAGGTCAAAAGTAAATCAAATATTGTATGAAACATATGAGTATGGTTCTGTAATATATTTATAAAAAATATATATTTATTATATATGTGGTTATAATGTGTATGATTTAATTCCATACTTAAGGTTACAGATTCTCATCTCACTTTTATTTTCAAGGAACAATGCCATATTCACCACTTATTTCATTTGTGTGGTGTATATACTGACTTTGACTATATTTTATGATTATTATCATGAAATTATAGTATTTACATATACATGTAATTTTTTTTATTTCATGTGGATTTTTATTCAAAATATAACAAAGTGGTAAAAGTTTTATATAACAATCACATTGTTTATCAGGATTGTTTATGATTAAGTTTCTCATTAAGAAATCATATGATAGATCTCTCAAGAAACTCATGAATTTTATCATCCAATTATTATGAAATAAAAATTCATTTTTCCTTTAATTTTCCTCTCTTTATGGTTTCAAGAGTTCAAAATAACGTTTTTAATAAAAATTGACTTTATTTCTCTCTTCAATCAAAAAATCCATTTTTATATCCATGTTTTATAAAAAATTAATCAATTTTTTTACTATTATAAAATGATTTTTTAAAGAAATTTTTTACCCATGTTTTAATTTTCAAAAAATGTTTCTAAAAAACCTTATTAGAATTTTACAAATGAGGTGTATTTTACTTTTTATCAAAAATGTGTAAGGAAGCTTTGTTTTAACGTACACTACATGAACAAAATTTTCTAATGTCATGAACACTCAATTATTTGAGAAAAAAATTAAAATTTTCCAAGATTATTTTCATAGAAATTTTTTTCATTAAATTTTTTCAAATATTGATATTTTAAATAATTTATTTCAAAATTAAAAGGATATTTTCCTAAAAAATGTTCCAAGTGATATTTCAAAATCATTTTACATAAAATATCACATACTTTTAAGTTAGTTAAGCTTTACTTGGTATATGATCCAATTTTAAAATCATTATTATTTATCTATATGGTTTATGTGTATTATAATAAGATTTTTATGAAACCTGATCCTTTTCCATTGGTTTTTCTATGATGAAATAATGAAATATTTCTGAAACAAAATTTTTTCAATAGGTTATGATATTATGAAATGTTTTTTCAAATTCATTTCTTTTTGCGAGTTATGATATGATGAATGGTTTATGATCATATGGTACTCAAATGTATAGTTTATGTGGTTGTTGAGGCCTAAATCTCCCTCCAATGCATTGAGTAATGATTAATGTTATATGAGTTCAAAGGTATGCATGTGAATATCCCAAGCATGAAATAAGGTACATGAGAGGTTATCACAGTCTTGAAAGAGGGTATATGGGAGGTTATCCAAAGCCTGAATCAGGTACATGGGTGGTTATCCTAAGCCTAACATGTTATGAGTGTCTTGGTGGATATCCTTGAGATAAATATTTTATTGCTTATGTGTATTCAAAAAATCTATATCTTATGTCAATTTTATGATCTCATGACTCATGTTATTTGATTACTTTATGATTCATGTCTTAAAAACTACTAAGATTTATTCCATGACTCTAGATTATTATCTAAGATATAAAGGGTTTGGTTTTAAAATTTTATTCTCATGTTATTAGATCCTTATGCTCCTGTTATGTTGATATCTCCCTTGTTTACCCTTACAGATCATTTTAGCTCACCCATTTTTGTTTTTCCTTTCCCCTAGTTATGAAAAAAGGTATTATGTATGATAATTCTTAGAATAGTTATAGTTATGAAGAACTTAATGGGATATTATGTAGCTCACTTATGTATTAGTTTTTTATTTGAACTTATTTCCAAAGTCACTAGACCTAAAATATTTTAGCATGAATCATTATTTTTTAGTGAATATTAATCTATTAATATTTAATATTTATATATGAGAATTTTGGGTCTTTAAATATGGTATTAAAGTAATGTTTAGTTAACCATGGGAAACTAGGATGAGAAAACTTTAGTAGAATCCCTAGGTTTATGTATAAGGATAATTATTAGGATAATTTTAAGTATATAAAAATATCTTGTAATATTTTTGAAGGATAGATTAACTAGTTTCCAAGAAATTATATCCCTATCTAGGTTTTACAAGTGGATGGTTCTGAAACATATGTACCTAGGGGTAATAACTCTGAAAAATGTGTGTCGAGCTCGACTCGAGCATTACCTGGTACATGAAAATGAGCCTTACTACTACTGAATTTGACACTTTCAGGGGATATTCTTTAGAAATCAAAATACTATTTAAAAACCAACATGAAGGATATGAATTACTATGTTTAAGCCTATGGAATTATAGATTGAAAAGAAGGTTTCATGATTTATACATACTATAAGTGATTTTTTAGATTGTGTGTTTTCCCACTATGATTATTATTACTTAAACCATGTTTTTCTTTTATTTTATTCAATTATTGTGGTTCAAAGGAACTATATTAATACTGAATGTAATGGAAAATGCAATCATTATCCTTTTAAGAAACTGAATTTTATGGGATATGGAGTGAAAAATATGATTGTTATGCTCACATAAATTTCTCAGGATATGAATCATTCTGAACTTACAAATGCACAATAGAGGGATTAATGTTTTGCAGAGTCCTTCATCTATAAATTTCCAACTTCTTTTACCATTTCTACTAATCCCCTAGTTGTAGTGTAGTGGATCAATACTATAAAAACATATTATATATTCTCTACTATTCGAAGAATGATTTTTTTTATTCATCAATCATTTGGAAGTTGAAATGGATCAATGGTGGACCCTTATCAATATTATAAGGTAATAAGATGAAATTTATTACATTCGGTGGGGTGACTTTAAGTCTCATGAACCGCATCATGACGATTTGAGAAAAATAAGGGAAATTTAATTTTTTTTATCTTGGGTGGTTTTCAAGTGGAAAATAGTAATTTCTCTTATAAGGATATCTCAGATAGATTTTATGAACACTTTTTTAGTCTTGGAATATGGTATTTTCCGTAGGATAAGAGTTTGGTGTAAATCTAATCCATTTGAATTTTGGATGAATATTTAATATTAAATTAATTAAATATTAATTATTTACACATGTTTGTTCGGTTATAACTATTTTCAAAGAATTGGAATGGAATTACAACTTTTTAGTTGAGTCTAGAATGGGGGATTTTTCCAAAGAAGGGCATAACCCTACGTCGTTGTCAGGTTCAGGTGGGGGACCCTTTTCTTTTCTCTCCCCTTTTTCTTCTTCTTTCCTTTTTTATTTATCTTCTCTTTTTCCTTCAATTTTTATGTTCTATACACATTACCATGTTATGTATCATTTAATTATTATTATTCTCTTAAGGTATATCTTATTTATTATCCATAATGATCATTCATGTTTCATTGCCTTTTTTATCCCTTACTGGTATTTATGCTCACCTCTTTATTTTGATGTATATCCCCAGGATATGAGATTTAGTAAAAGTAAAATATAATGAATCTATGAAGAATATTTTAAATTGGATTAGAAAAATTATTATTTTTTTCATGTATTATGGTTATAATTTCCAAGAAACTAAACCTTAAAATATCATATGTGTCGTTAAGTATTGTACCGTGTAATGAAAGTTTTATGTATTAAAACATTATGATTACATAGTTGGTATCAGAGCATGGTTTAGTTATTTGTGAAAATTAGGATTATAGGACTTTAGTATGAAACCTAGGTATATGATTAAATATAGTAAAACTATTGGGAATTTTGTTGAAGTACTGATTGAGTTGTTTCCAAGAAAATAAATCTTTGTATGAATAATATAAGCAGATGTGGCTCTTAAATAGTTTTACCTAGGGGTAATTACCCCAAAAAGGGAACATTCGACATTGAATTGATCATCACTTGGTGCGTGATATTGGGCCTTACTGTACACTTATTTTTACACTATCAGTGCATATGTTTGGTTAATAACATGATTTTTTTGAACTTTTATGAATGATATATAGAAAATTTAATTGCTATTAGTTGATATTAATGAATAAAATCTTTAATCGTGTTTTTTTAGAATTAAAATACCTTTAGAATTACATTATTACTAAAGGTAACAAATTTCTCACCAAGGTTTTCTTTTTTTAAACAAAATTGATATAAATAGGAGGAATAATGTAAATGATGAGTGAAATAGATGATTCTCTAATGGACTTCCTAACATGATGGAAGATGGAATGTAAAAAGTTATGAGAATGATGAATCCAATATCTTAGTTTATGAATAATAACATGAATCATATTGATCATCCAGATTCACATCAAAGGGAACCACTTATAGTTGAGACTTCCATGCATCAACTAACACCTTACTATAGTGGGTCTATTAATCCATTAATTTCTAAACAATAAATTGCCTCTATAAAAATATATTTTCTTTACCACTTTGTTCATAGATGGAGAATTTCACCTTGTCAATGTACCATTTATAAGGAGAAGATGATTAGTGGTGGACACTGATTAAGAACACAATATAATAAAGGATATTGATGCTATGGAGTGGGAAGGGTTTAGGGGTATATATTTCAAAAGATATTTTACACACTTGATGAGGAAAAAATAGAGAAGGAATTATTATAGCTGAAGAAAAAGGAAAATAAATTGGCGGGAAGATATAAGAATAAATTTAAAAGTCTTTCTCGGTACACCTATAGCTTTTTTAAGGATACTAAAGGAATGGTTGACATGTTCATTGGTGGGATGAGACCCCATCTATGGAGGAATCTAGAAAATCGAGACTATTTAAGCTATGAGTAGATAGTGAGAAGTTATTTGAAGGTGATACGGGGTTTGTAGAGATGAAATTGTTACACAATATGAATGAAAAAGAAGATAGAAATAGATCCAAACATAGAGAATAATTTTGATCACAAAAGAGGAGGAAATAAATTGAAACTACTCACATCCAAAAAATGTGGGAATAAACATTTGGGGAACTACTTTACTGGGATTAAAAGGTGATACAATTTTTGAAGAGATGGAAATATAGCTCATAATTATCATAGTGAGGTGATGTCTCAACATCTCAATGAAAATGATAAAGGGAAGATAGTGAAATGTCTACCTGAAGTTCAATGCTTTATTTTTGGACAACATGGAAATTTTAAAAATCAATATTCAAATCAAAAGTGGATTTTTAATAAAATTAAAAAATGAATTGATCAGGAATATTCAAATCAAAATTTAAATAAAGGGTAAGCACCATCAACCTTGTAATAGGCTAAGGGGGAAAGGATTTTATTTTACAATCACGATGTCTAGAGTAGATGCACCAAATGATGTGGTGGAGGGAAAAATATTTGTTCTCTCAAAGATCGAAAGTACTTTGTTTGACTCCACTTTTATACATTCATCTAGTTCATCCAAGTTTTCAAAGAATTTATAATCAACCCCAAAACTTCTATAAGTATATTTATCTATCAAAACTCTTAAAAAACTATGTGATCATCAAATGTGTATCGAAACTAAAGTATCAACATTGGTAATTATAATCTTATCTTAAATATAATAGTTATTATTTTTTAGAAATTTGACACTATAATAGGGATGGATTATCTCTCAAAGTATAATGTTATGATTAACTTTAGAAGTAAGTAAATTTCAATGTTCTTTAATAGAAAACCTAGATTTATTTTCAAATGAGACATATCCCAGCCTAAACTCATTCTAGAATAATCATTTATAGACTTCTTTATTGAAATGATTGGTGAAGAAAAAACAAGAATGAGAATGTCTAAAGATAGAAAATGTTCTAATTGTACTGGAATATATTGATTTATTTATTAAATATTTATCATTAAATCCCCAAAAAATATAGATAAAGTTATATATTGAACTCATACTTGGATATGATCCCATATTGAATACCCCATGTAGAGTGGCATATGTGGAGTTTTTAGAAATAAAGAAGAAACTTCAAGATATTTTGGAGAAAGATTTTATTTTACCAAGTGTGTCTCTTTGGGGAGAACTTATTCTCCTTATGAAGAATAAGTATAGATAAATACATCTATACATTGATTATAGAGAACTAAATGGGATCATAATGAAGAAAAAATATCCCCTTCCAAGGATTGATGATTTTTTAACCAGCTTCATGGGGATCAATTCTTTTCCAAGATTGATCTATGATTGGGATATAATCAGTCAAGGGTGAAGAAAGATGATATCCAAAACATTACATTCTAAAAAATATATGAACTTTAAGATTTTTTTTATTCACTTTATCTTGACTAATTCTCCAAACATATTTATGGATTTGATGAATAGTATTTAAAATTACCTTGATAATTTTTTTGTGGTATTTTTTGATGATATTATGATATATTAAAAAATTCAAAAGGATAATGAGAATAATCTAAGGCTTCTATTAAAAAACTCAAAGGAATGATAATTTATTTGGTAAATTCAGTAAATATGAATTATAGTTACAACAAGTTTCATTTTTGGGGCACATCATGACTAGTGAAGGAATCTTAATTGACCTTACCAAGTCAAAAGTCATAGAGGAGTGCCTGCGTCATATAACTATAACTGATATTATTACTTTCCTTAGTATTTCATGACACTATATAAGGTTTTTGAAAAATATGTAATGGATTTATAATCCATAAATTTTTTTAACTCGAATGGGACTTAATCTTATATAAAAAAATGAGTGTGAAGAAAGTTTCCACAAACCAGAGAAGATATTGTTTAGTGAACCTCTACTAACTTTACCCTATCATAGGGAAGGATTTATAATTTATATTAATGCATCCTTAAATTTAATTGGACTTATACTCATCAAAAATTATGAAATGATTGTTTATGCATTGTGACAGTTAAAGCCTCGTGAACTAAACAATCATACTCATGACCTAGAGTTAGCTCCAGAAATCTTTTCTCTAAAGATATTGACAAACTATATTTATAGGTAAAATGTGATATATATATATACTACCAAATTTTTAGGTATATATTCACACAAAAGGAGCTCAACATGCATTCATGAAGATGGTTATATCTAGTCAAGGACTACGATTGCTCAATTCACTGCCATCCAAGAAGGGAGAATAAGGTATCTGATGATCTTAGTATAAAATAACATTATAATCTATCCATGATGGTAATTGAGAAAGACTATATCTTCTTAGACATTCAAAGGATGGACCATTAAATCATAAAGACAGGGAAAATCCAACTATGACCAAATTATTTCTCAACTATTTATCTAAAAAAGTCTCAAGAAGGTGAAGAGGGATGATTTAGACCATTCAATCATTTCTTATCATGAGCCAAGGTTCACTATTAAATTCTGAAGAAGTATATAACAAGATTTGAATACTGAATTGAATAGTAAAGCATATCACCCCCGAACCAATTTACAATATGAAATGATTATTTAGAAACATTAATACAAGGTAATAGAATGATAAAAATAATCTAAATGTGGATGATATAAACATATCCCATTAGTTTAGTTTCCATACAACAATATCTTCCCCTCTATTATTCAAATTTCTCCTTATGAAGCACTATATAGGAAGCGATGCAGAACTCCTTGTAGTTGGGATGAAGTTGATAAATGAAATTTACTTGGTCCTGGTCTTGTTCAAGTAATAATAGAAAATTTTCAATCCAACCAACAGTATATAAATGATTCTAAAAGTCAAAAAAAGAGTTATGTTGACAACTGTTGAAGGGACATGAATTTTTAAGTTAGAGAAAAAAAATTCCTTCTAATATCAACATAGAAGAGAGTTATGTGGTTTGTAAAAAATGGAAGCTTATCCATAGGTATATTTTCCCCTCTCAGATCCTTGATCAAATAGGAATAGTGTTTTATAGACTCTACATAATGATCAATTACATGATTTGTTCAACATATCACTCCTAAGGAAGTAAATACATGATCCCTCATATGTACTAAATCCTAAGGTGGTACAATTGGTGAATAACCTCTCTTATGAGGAGAATTCGATGAATATATTAGAAAATATCGAAAATTTTCACACAACAATACAACACACCTCATAAAAGTGCTATGGTGTAACCATAAATATGAATATGTGATGTGGGAACCAGAGGAGATAATGAAATAGAAGTACCCTGATCTATTCTCAATCGAGAATATGAGTTGAAATTTCAGAGATTAAATTTATAAATGGGAAAAAATGTAATGAATCCGACCTTATTATTAATATTTATTTCCTAAATAATTTTTTTTTGTATTATATTATATAGTATTATAAACAATATATAAATAAACCATCAAAAATTTATTTCACTAACAAAGACAATTACATTAATAAAAAACTAAAACCATAAAAAAAATTACATGAGGAGAAAAAATATAAAATATAAAAACTAAAATAGGAAAATATGTATCACCCCAATCCTCTAAAATCATCTCCCCCAAAAACAACACTATAGAAACAAAACATAACATTAGTAAACCAATAGACATCTTAGAGAAAAAAATAGAACCTTGGGGGAAATTTTAGTGAATTCTGAATGAAGGAATAAAGTGGTATTTTTAGGATGAAATACGATTTTTAGAATATTAACGTGACCATTATAATGTCAATGTGACTATTGGAATGGTAGTTTGGCCATTAGGAATAGTAACTAGACCATTGAGAATAGTAACTTGGTAATTAAAATAGTAATTTAACCTCAAAAACATTAAATTTAATATAAATAATATTTATAATGATTAATTTAATAAAATATAAATATTATAGTTCTATAAATAAATATCATTTTTAAAATGTCAATGAAAATAAAAGTACGTTTTTAATAAACTTTAATTTTATATATTTCATAAAAAATAATATTTTAACATTAAAATTAAAATTAACATTGATAGAAAATTATTTTGATAAAATTAATGTCATTCTTGGAATCATCACATTGAAATTTTCCAAAATTTATTGTTTTTTATTTTCCAAAAATACTTCAATTTTTAGGTGAACAATAAAAAACCTTTTCCATAATCGGTGTATCTTAAATTACATCATTCATGATGTAAGAATGACATTATCAATTATAGAAAT
Source organism: Viscum album (assembly GCA_963277665.1). Classification (NCBI taxonomy): domain Eukaryota; kingdom Viridiplantae; phylum Streptophyta; class Magnoliopsida; order Santalales; family Viscaceae; genus Viscum; species Viscum album. Next base: position 155,537,902 of record OY728145.1, read on the forward strand.
TTTAGTGAGGCAAATAACATATTTAATTTAATAAATGGATCATTTAAATACAATAAAAATGTTTTCAAAACCTAAAATTATTTTCCAAAACCTAAAGTCTAAAGTATTACATTAAAATATTATTTTGTCATTTTTTCACCTTTTATTTTGATTAAATTATTAGATTTAGATTATAAAGTATTTAAAAGTCTTAAAATCATGTTATTTTAATAAAATATATTTCATTATGTTACAAATTTTATTATTCAATGTTTTTCCTTGGATATAGTATTTTATTCAGTATTTTATCCTAAAACTACCTCCCTTCTTAATAATAAATAACCACTCTCCCTCCCCATGGAAAAAAACTCCTCCCACACTTACCAAATCCAACCCTCTTCCAAAATACCCTTCATTAAGCCCCTTATAATACTTAGGAACTATTTTTAGCAAACCAACATCAAGAATCAATGGGATTTAGATATGTACAAGAGAACCAACATCGAGAAAAAGAGTAATTTTTTATCAACTCTTCCCTCATTTTCTTCATCTATTCTTATTATTCCAATTTCCTTTCAAACCCTAATATTATAATTAAAATTGAAAAATATTTTATCATTATATCAATAATATTAAACTAGTTAAATTATTACATTTACCATGTATCCATTTTTCATAAATCTCTTCCTTCACTTTTGATAATGTCTTGTTAATGGTTGGTTAAGCGCCCACAAGGAAATTGAAAATTATTTTCCAATCACCACCCTAATGGTTGATTATAATAAATTATTTATAATATAGTAATTTATAAATTCAATTATTTCTAATATTTATTAGTTAATATAAATAATTTATAAATGGTAATTAAAAAGGATCATTAGATCAAAAAAAGATGGGAAATTTTAAGAAAAATATCCTAACAAAAAGTTTAAATTTATAATGATGGAAATTAATAAATATAATCCAATGATTATGATAGAAATAAAAAATTAACATAATTAAATTATTTTTAATGTTTAATAAATCTATTTCTATTCTTTAAGAGGCATAAAAGAGACAAAATAAAGTAGTATTTTAGCCAAGGGAATTCTCCACATCCTCATTTTCATTCAAGAACCTATTTTGTGGTATGATTTACAAGTGTTGAATTTAATACTTTTTTACCATATTTTATTATACCATTACTATCAAAATTATGACTTGTCAATGGGAAACCTATATTCCCGCTCATTATTCACTTTCCTTAATCCATGTTGTATGTCATCATGCTGTTAAATTCATTTCTTGATTTTCCCTCTTTTACATGAAATATTATCATAAAGTGATTACCCAAACCCCTTCCTTACCCATTGGTATTCACTTAGATGAAAACATAATTTATTTATTCAAGTATTTACATTTATGAAACCCACATACCATTTTTTTGGGTGAAAAAATGATGTAATGTTCAAGTCAATAAGCTGATATATGCTCAATGATTTTATATGAAATTAGTTCTTTATTTTCCATGGGTTATTGATGAAATTTTTTATTATGATATTTATGGCATGCATGAATTAATACATATGAAGGGTGATCCCTGATAGAGATTGAATACATTAAGTAAATAATTAATCTCAATATATCTCATATTTTATGATACAATGGTGTATAACTTTGGTAATTGTGATTTATGAAACCTTAGTGATAATCATTGGTGATATAATTATAAATGTATAAATTTTAATTTTTAGCCACATTTAAATGTGATGTATCATGTACTTATGATTATTCTCTCATGTTTTGTGTCATTTATTATCCACGATGACCATTCATGTTCCATTGCCATTATTTTCCCCTTACTGGTCTTTATGATAACCCCTTTATTTTAATATATGTTCTCAAGATATGAGATACAGTAAAAGTAACTTAGTAGAAACCTATTAAGAAGCCTTTAAAGTGGATTAGAATAACGTTTATGTTTTCCATATATCACGTCTCTAATTTATAAGAAACAAAACCTTAAAATACCTAGTGAATTTTTAATTTTTGCACCATGTTATGAAAGTTTTTTTGATTAAAAAGGAGGGATTTTATACAGATGACCTCATTTACAGCATAGTTGACTTCATAGTAGTTGAACCCACCATACCCTATTATAGTGAACATTCTCTAGAGTCAGCTGAGTTGTGAGGGAATATCTTCCAAGGGTGTATCTGGGAAAAACATCAATAATCCTTTCCAATTAAAATGGTATGAGACACATAAATCATTATTGGTCACTTTTTTCCCTCCAAACCACTCTCAAGGGGGAGATGTAACCTAGAATCAATTCAATTAAAGAAGAAACTTAATTTTTTCCTTTATCCTTCACTATTGAAACTCATGGAACTAACGAACACATGGAATTCGTCATCAATATTTGAAAATAACAAAAGTAAGGGCATATATACAATCAAAGAAGATGACAATGCTCACCCATTGATGGACCAGTCACTCAATTTGAGTCTCCCCTGATGGGAATTCCCCACTCCAGGATCCTCGAATTATATTTTCTCCATCACATAATCAAGGGAGGTTTTCGATCCCTATTATTGGATTTCCTTGGAGATATTCTCTATATATAAAGATGCACAAGTCAAGAGTTTTGATTAATACATCAAACATAATAATATCATCTGTGTATAAATTAAAACTCACATATGTCCAACTCCTCATTAAAGTTCCCAAACTCCTCTAGAGAGATGTGAATATCAATTTTCTATGAAATAAGGTCATTAATTATTATTTTCTTTATATTATTAACTAATTTATCAAATCTTACGTAATACTCATCAGAAGGGACATTTGAGATGCCTATTTGTGGACCTAAATCAGTCCCATCCAATCTACCCACCATTGTTTTGGTAGGTGTATCCTTTTAAGGACCCATTGAATTGGGATCACCATCACTGCCCTCATCGGATGGGCTAATAACCCATTCATCCCCTTATAGGATAGAAACATAGCCAAAGGTGGTTATTCTGGGGTCCATTAATATATTTATCAGATATGATATTTCTTAAAATGGAGAATCCAAAATGTGTTTAATTATTTCCTATTATACATAATTTAAATTACTGATACTCTCTTCTCCTTATGAAGTGACAAAATTAAGTAGAGTCTTATCACTTTACACTTCTTCCATAAAAGGCATAGACTCACCAAAAATATCATGAACTTCATTTAGATAATTTTCATTGATTCTCAAAGGATTGGAGCAAGATCCTTCAAGGGATTAAAGTGAAGTGGATTCTATAATCTGTAAGAATAGTCATATATATGTATCTAGAAAAATCAGGGAAAATGGAATTAGGAAAACTTACCTATCCTATCATATATATGGATAGTGTTATTGATCTTCTCTGGTTTTTTTCTTCGGACAGTGGAAGGATGACACTTTCATTCTCAAACATAGGTACCAGTAGAGCCAATTGTGAATCTTCTCCCTCTATTTCCTCTTCCATAAGTCTTTATCCTATGGATAAATCTATTGGATCATAAGGAGTAGATCCCTCATCCCTGATAGGGGTACCAGTTGAGGTATATCTTGGTGATTCTAGTATTTGGAAAATATCCCTATTCATCTCCCCTCTATTGGTCAAATTTATGTTTTTCCCTAAAAAATAGTCCCTTTTTCACAAAAAAAAATTGTGTGGGGAGGGGAAGAGGAGGTAAAGAGGCTTACATCATCATCATCGATGAACTTATCAAATCCATTGATGGTTTGATCACCCACCCCCTCTCCAATGCTAACATTTATCATATTAGTAACTTGTTTTGTGGCAAAAAGTTGGACATCAGTGACATAGATGATAATTTATAGTTCCATGATATATTTTACTAACTCAATCAGTTTGGTATCATAATATAATTCAAAGGGTACTGAATATATATAAGTTGTGGAACATGAATTCTATAGTGAAGAAATTTCTATAGATCCTTGTTTTTAGAAGGAATGTCTTGAAAAAATTGTGCCACTTCAGGTTATACATAATCTAGGTTTTATTCGTCCATATGTGAAGAATACTTGACATCCCTGGACATTACAGGATTTTTGGGCCTCCCAGATTGGGTAAGACATTGGGAAATTAGATCATGAGTATCCTCCCAATGATGGAGATTAGACTAACTTGGCATTGCCTCAACTTGTACAACCCTTTTAATCATAAATTTCTGATTGGACCACACCTGAGGTCATTTGAATGATCTTAGATCTTCATCCTTATCTCTTTATAGATCTGGAAGGGCCTTCTTACAACACTTACCCCATCTAGAAATTATGGAAGCCTCAACTCGGGGGAGGCACTTCGCTAGCACTGCTTTGGGATATTAAGAGACCCATATATTGGCATATATGGGAGTTAATTTGATGTACACATCTAGTAGAACATGATTACCTTTTATTATTCCTTTTTTGGTAGTCTAGGATTTGCAGATAACTTTTCCATTTATTCATGCCTCCAAGACATAGTACCTGAAGGCAATCATACAAGATCTGACCATATAATCACCCAGACTATTATGAATCATTGTTCTTGTGGGAGGGTACCCATATGGAATGAATTTAAATTATAAATATAATCCTATAGTATTTATAGTTTCCCCATATTTTAAATTTAAAGGCCTAATTCTTGATACAGTTTAATCAAATTTTCAAAAATGGAATCCAAGGATTCCAACCTCACTCATCATTAGATAAAAACTAAAATGTGTCATTATCCACCACCATAAATCTTATAATTCCCTTGAAATTATAAGTAGGGACTTCCTTGTGTAAATATGCATAAATCAATGGTGTATCTCTACTAAGGTTCAAGTTATTAACCGTACATGCTCTCCTCCTACTAACATGGTTTCCAGGATGAATTTCTTCAACTTCACACCACCATTGGACTCATGAACCCGTAGTGGGTAGGTACTCAATCACATTTCTAAAAATCCAAAAAGATGAATCTTGGAATGAACAATGAGTCTGATGGTATACCCCAAAGTGTTGTATTAGCCTTAATCCAACCTAGGAAAATACTTGCCTAAGATTCCCCACTTTTCTATTGTAGGGAAACCTATTGGATTCTTGAAACTAAGTCCCTATCCTTTGGGCACTAAGAAAAAATTCAACCATGCTTAAATATTAACATTTACCATTGGTCGATGATTTTCTCTATGACCTAAAGGATTATCTTACGTAAGCATCCACTCAATGTCACTCCACATTATCTTTGATGGGATAAATTCATCATATATATCTATAAGGATGGGACCTCTATAAATATTTTAGAAATCCCATGAATTGATGCCTACTTCTACAAATTTATAGTGGAGTGTATTATACTATGGACTCCAACAATGAGTAGTTATGGGACTGCATTAGGATTCTCATATATGTATGTCTCCACAACATAGACACCTTCATAGACTCCAACCTCATTCAGCTTGACTTCAAACTAAGTACAAGTCTTGTACACCCAATTGGCCTAAACACACTATGGTTTGACACTACCTCTGGAAAGGAAGTCCCAGTCTTCCTTCCATTCCCTTAATTGGTCTATAGTGTAACAATGGAAAATAGATGAGTAGTAGTGTGATTTTTACTCAAGAATATGAGGTTTCGAGACTAAACATCTCTTGATGTGGTGAATCAAACACATCAAGGCTTTTTTACTCATTAATATGTGATCCCTTCATATAAATATTATCTTTTATGAGATTGGTATATCTAATAAACCAAGAGTTTGGGGGTATAACTTTCCATCCGGAGGATGAGAGCATCCTTATGAAGTCTGTGGTTATATAATGGTAATTATGCACACTTTTGAAACTCAAATTGATACTTATTTATATTTTTCACTAGATTTGAAGGTTTGGGGTCATACAATAGACAATATAATGGCCTAAAAATATTCAACATCTCATTTATGCAAGTATTATCTTTCTCATCCAAAATAGGAACTATTTTTCTAGCCATTGGAAATATATAGAGACATAAAGGTTTTAATTAGCATTAAAATAGATTATTTTAGAAATAAATTCATTAAATTCAAGGATTTACTAAAATTAAATATTCATTAATGATTTTACATTCCTACAATCATTTAATCATCACTTAAAAATGATTAATTTCTAATCAATGTTCAGGTTTTGATCATAAACACATAAGAAGCACATTGTTTGATTTCATTTAATTAAACTATAGTTTAATTTATTCATATTATAATTCCACATAATGATAAAAAATTTGTGATATTTATTTTTCAGTGATCCTGATGAAAATTAAAACATATCATTAGAGGGGATCTTTGTCTGATTTGGCCATTTTAAGGTTCATAGGGACTACACAATAAGGCCCAACAAATCTGTTGAGAAAACTGGACCATCCATGATGATACAATTTATGGGCTCAATCCAGAATCTAAAATTTTATAATTTTTTTGAATATATTCTTTAATATAAAAACTAATCAGGTATATAAATTTTAAGGCCCAAATCCACCTAGTAGGGTCCCAATTGATCCATGAAAGTCCAGCCCATCATTCTTGTCGGGGATTTCAAAATAGAAACAAATCCTTGCATTCTCTCCCAATATAGACATTCAATTGATCTGATATTTTGTGTTGATAAATAAAAGATATATCCTCACATTTTTTTTAATAAATGATTTATATTTGAGGTCATATTCCTAGAATAAAATTCATTCTCATTTAGACCAAGGAAAAACATGATAGAAAAATGTGCAGAATGACTTTGTTTAGTAAAATAGACACAAAATTGTCTCTAAATGTCCAATGGACTCAAAATTTATAGGGTAAAATTTTCACACCAATATCTAAAACTTTAAATAATAATATTTCTGTATATTAGGATTTTTAAATTATCTAATTAGTGAGTCAAGTGGAGGGGAATATTTTGAATGCAAACATTACACCACCTTGGGCTATAAATACATCCACTCTTATCCTTACCAGGGTTTGGAATTTAAGATCTTAAGATGTTATGTTGGAATGAAAATGTCCTTGAAAAAATGCTAGGATGACCCACTAAACTCGTGTTTTGATTTTATATACCATTCCTCTATTATTTCATTTCTTGTTTGTTTTCCCTTGTTTTCAATTGTAATCGCGTAAGTTGTTTTTAATTTCATTTGAATTAAAATGCATGTTTTAACTTCATATTATCTTATAATAATCCACCCTCTATTTAGTAATATTAATATTCTTAAAATTTAAAAAAAAATTAAAATTATTCCTTTCTTTCTTTTTCTCATTCAATTGAATGTGTGTTTTAATTCTATTCATTGTTAGTGTGTGTATGTTCGACACACAAATCTTATCTTTTCCTGTTCTTTTTCTTCTATTTTTAACTCATCACCCTAAAAATCATAAACTATATTACTATCCATCTAAATGGATGAGTAAATCAACCATTAGGGTGTTTCATAATTTGTGAATGTTAATTGATTGAGAGCTTTTGCTCGATTAATATTAATTAAATTAATATATTGTGAGTTGAACTTAAAATGACATGGATTAATGACTTGTTTGAAATGTGGATTCCATGGATTATTGGAACCAAAAGTACACATAGGTTTATGAAATATGGAACCTTAAATCAAAAATAATTGATTGATATCAATACCCTAGTTGAGGTTTGGATTAAATCCAAAAAAATTGGTAATTCCCATAAAAATCATATTGTGAAGTGAACATTAATTTAATGAAATACATAGAAAAGATCAAGTATATAAAAAAAATAACTCCCTAATAATGAACTCACCCAAATAATTATTAAACTGTTAAATAAATTTTCATTAATAAATCATTTTATATAATCTATACAAACAAACCTCCAAATCAAAGGAAAATCAATTAAAAACAATCGACTCTAATATTTGTACCGTCATCGAGGATTAGACACGAGTGACACTATAAACATTAGTAGAGCACCGGAACATTGAAGGTTTAATAGTTTAAAATAATCCATAATTTAAATAGCACTGGTTCTGGGGATGGTTTAACTTAGAGTCGACAGTTTTTAATTTTTTTAACAAAAAAATAAACCACAAAAAATTATGGAAAAATAAACACAAAGGAAAACATGTCTTCCCATAAAAATCATAAACGAAAAGAAACAAAGAAAAATTGTATTCCTCATCCATTCCAAAAAAACTCTAAATTCCTTGTATCCTCTCAAACATTCCAACAAATTTTTTTTACTCAGAAATCGAGTGAACTCTTCATTGAATTAAGAGGAAAATTAGGGATAGTGAAATATCCCATGACCCATTCACTACCTATCCAATTGAATTATATATGTCCAATAATAGGGAACCAACCCTTAAAGAACTCACTACTTCTGAAATTAATTACCAACCCCTTGGTATTCAATATCCAAATATTGAGGCTTATTTTGAACTCTAATCAGGTTTGATTCATATTATACCTCATTTCCACAGGCTAGTTAGTGGGTATCCTCATGTTCACCTCAAAGAGTTCCAAGTGGTGTGATCTACCATGAAGCCTCAAGGGGTTTATGGAGAACAAATCAAACCTTGTGTGTTCTCTTTATCCCTATATTAATCCTCCATGTCATGTCTCTACTACCCCTCTCAAAGTTCCATAAACACATGGAATAACATGAAGCGACTCTTCTTAGAGAAATTTTTCTCTATTTATCAAACCACTTCTATCCAAAAGGAAATAATTGGTATCCATAAATCCCCCAATTAATCACTCCATGAGTGTTAATAGCGGTTTAAAAAGCTTATTGAAACATTAACACACCATAAAATTCATGAACAACTCTTGATCCAATACTTCTATGAGGGGTTGTTTTCTATGTAGAAGACTCTCATTGATGCCTCAAGTGGAGGTTCTCTTATTGAAAAAACTCATCCAGCTGCACAATATCTCATAATAAACATGGATACAAACACACAACAATTCCATACTAAACTATATTTTCAAGTCCAACAAGTCTAATAGAATAAATATATAGAGCCTAACTAGATGACTGAGTGGATGAGTGAACTTACAGGCCTTGGGTGACAACTTGTGGTGGTTGATAAAGCCCCAACCTCACCCTCTCCATAATCTTTTCTCCCTAGACCTATAATTTTTTTTGGAATTTGTATCTCACCATATCATCCATCTATCGCATGTCCTAAACTACAAGATGGTCCCTAAAATTATTCCATTCCAATGGAGATCAATGTAGCATATGTTCAGCACAACATTATCCATCAACAATCAAGTCAGTTCATTATAAACTCTACCCAACCCCACTATGATCCCTTATCTTATACTAATAAACTTGAATTGAGGTGTGGTAATCCTATCTTTCATCCCCATCAGTTCCATCCTAAAAATATCAACTAATTCCAAAATTATCAAGGTGGTGGTAATTTCCAAAAACCTTATCTTTTTATTCCCCAACCACAAAGGACCAATCCTCCTCTTGCTCCTCCAATATTCCTCTATCCCAATGATCCTTCCCAATTCCCAATCCAATACAAGAACTTTACTAAGAACCAAAATCAGGGAAATACTAATATGGAACATACCTCTTCTTCTAAGAAACCATGGGAAAGTTTTATGTATGATCTTGGCTGATTCACCCATTCTAGCCTCAAAAACACTAAAACATAAATTGGTCTACTTTCATTTCACCTCATCCAGCAACAAAAATCCAATTCTTCCCAACTCTAATATCAACCATTTCCCAACCCCAAGGATAATGTAAGTTCAATTTCACTTAGATCAGAAAATGAAAATGATATTCCTCATGATGAATCCATAAAATATCCTTTAAATGTTGATCTGGAAAAATAAAATAGCAAAAGGCTAGAAAAGAAACCTGAATCCAATCCATCAACTCCTTTTATTCCAATAAAAACACAATTAATTTTCTACAAGCCATCTCTAAGCCAAATATTCCCTTTTAACCACACTCTTAAATGCTCTACATGTTTAGATGTGTTGAAGTCAGCATTCCACTCTTAGATTCCATCAAAAAAATCACCAAGTATGAAAATTTTATTAAGGAATTTTGCACCCAAAAGAGACAACTTAAGACCATCAAAGATGTTTCGACCCAGCAATCCACTCCCATGAAGTGAAAAGATTCAGTCACCTTTATGGTTCCATGAAAAATTGAGAGTTCCAACTTTAATGAATCACTCATAGATGTAAGATCCTCGATAAATTTCATTCCCAAATCTATCCTCTCTAACCTTGGTCTAGGTCCCTTTCACCCAATAAGTGTTGTCATCCATTTGGAACATCGAAGTGCATCCAGTCCTGAGGGAATAATTAGGGATTTCCTTTTCCGAGTCAATGATCTTATCTTCTGAGTTGATTTCTATTCCAATGGCTTGGAAGTTAATAAAACTTATTGTCATTATCCTCTGATTTTAGCAAGATGTTTCCTCATGATATCTAGAACCAAAATTGATTTCCAGGTTGGTATCTTATCCATGGAATTTTGTGACCAATTGATAGAGTTCAATATTTTTTAGTCCATGAAATACCTATCAGATAATAACTATTTATTCTTTATCCATGTATCTAAAATTTTCTCCGAGAGTGTGTTGAACCATGATCCATAATTTTCTTCCTATTATAATGATAGAGATGTTTGTGAATATTGTATCCTCATTAACCAAGTCAAAAATGGAGAATTTGATGTCGGAATTTCAAAAGTAAACTCCATTGATCTAAAGGATATTGACAAGTATTTATAACCCCATATCACCTCTAATATACACAACACAAAATTGGATGATAAAGATAAAAATGAACTAGCATGCACATTTCTTGATTCAATTTAGATTATCCAACATTCATCATTTCCTATCCATGAATCTGAAAAATCGCTTATATATGAGGTGAACCCTATTACAATGTGCTCATATTTTTCCAATGGTAGTGATTTTTGTGATATTTCTTCCCTAATTAATAAAGTCATCACTGGTGAGGTTGAAATTGACCATTCATTGGAATTAAAAATTGATATAAATTATGTTGAAAAAACTATTGAGTCACATGTTCCCTTCAATACTCATTACCTGACATTCGACAACGATAAAAAATGTGTTAAAAACGACTGGTATATCATACTCTGATTATGTGTTTTCTAAAACATACATAAATGTACTATCATAATGAAAACATCTTCTGAAATTTCCAAGAATAGAACACCCACACTTTGTGGATGGAATCATTCCTCAGGTTGAAGACCAAGGGAGGATACCCACATTCTCTTTCCACCCCCATTAAATTGATAGAACAATAAAAAGAATGGGAAGAAAAAATCTAATGAAAAATTGGGCCTCCCAAAAGATAATTTTTTCTAGAAATACAATAGAGTTAAGAAAATATAGTTTCCCACATCTAACTATGGGTAGTTCACTACCATTTTCCATCAATAGATAAAATAAATGCAGTGATTCTTCGGTTAAACCTAATTTTTCTTTTAATTTTATTAAATTTTGATTTATTTTTAGTGTTTCATTAAATGAATAATAATTTTTTTTCTCTTATAGGTAATGGAAATTTTCCACAGCATCACCAAAGAGGACACATGCCCCGCGAATCACATCTTCTTCCACCGACCCAACAAATACAAACTAAGGGCACCTTTTTCCAATTAACTCTCTCACTATATATATATATCCATTTATTCTTCTTCCTCTCTCATTTATTTTTTACCACTTTATTCAATAAACCATTTTTTATCTTTCTCTTTTATGTGGGTTTATATTTAAAAAAACCTAAAACAAAAACAAAAAAAAGAGTCATAATTACTCACCATTAAATTTTTGAAATTTTTTCCAACCATTTTTGGGGATTCAAAAGAAATTTTTTCAACTCAAATATTTTTTTATTTTTATCATCAATTTGGAAAAAAGAATTTCTTGTCAAGATCAATAAATTTTTAATGTTCAATTTTTGATTTGGAAAAGGATTATTCCCCTACCATGAGTAATAGATTCATCTTTTATGCTAAGTCAACCTATGAACATCTTTTCAAAATATGTGTTTTTCACCCCCGATTGTGAGTCCTGAGTTTGTGGACCTTCGATCTGAATTTCCTACTTTAGCATACATTAACATGAAAGAGGCATTTTTTGAACCACATGAGAACTAAAAAATATAAATAACCTCTCATTACCCTTAAATTAATCCTCCTTTTGAAATTCCCTTCAATCTTATGAATACTTTTTAATAGTCATATTACAAGATGACCACCTTTTCCCATCCAACATCTACATGTATTTTCTTTTTATAATTTATTAATATTTAAGTGTGAGGGAATGGTTTTAATTTTAGGTGTCTTTTTATTTATGTTTAGTGTGTTATAATATTCTAGAATTAAATCATCTATTTAAGTGTGGGTGGTAGGTTTTCATTTGGTGAGTTTTTTCAATTGATAATGTTTATGTAATTTTTCAAAATTTTAATGAATTTGTTTTAAAAAAAATGAAAAACAATATTGGGTTGTGTCTTGGGAAGGTCAAAAATGTAATGCCCCGACCCTAGTTACCCAGAGTCGGTGCTTTATTACATAAAATTGGAATGATACAAGGAATCATGTCCCAAAACACTGATCGGTTTAGTATTATTGGAAACAAGATACATACATAAGTTCAACAATACAACTTGAAAAGAAATACAACACTAATTTATTCCATCAGAAACATCCAACCCTCTTAAATTATACCTTCAAGTCACTCATAACTAAATTATTCATATCCTAGGAAAATGAAACATAAGAAAGGGGTGAGATCAAATGCTCAGTAAGGGTAAACAATACAACGGAAGATAACATAAAAATTAGGCTTGGTGAATAATTAGAAACACATGCCTTTACAAATAAAAAACATGAACACTTTATGGTAGGAATATGATCTGAGTAAATAATTCCATAATAAAACATAGCCATGGGTATTTTACTAGTCTAATAACTACATGAACCATAATTATTATTTTCATAATGAGGGAATGTATAATGTCGGACATTCTGAAACATCTTGCCAAGGCCTCAGGCAGGACGTCTAAAAATGATTTAGGCCTTGGAAAAAACCATATATCAAAATGGGAAAGGCCTCATCCAATTCCATGTCTAATTGTCTCATGAGACCAACAGATGCACCGAGGAGCTATAGTGGGCTACACCCGTCACATACTAAGTCCAATACATTCCTCATATGAAAATTTTGAAACATAACATAAACATTCGTATTAAGACTAGCATACGAAATGTCAATACTTTAACTATAAACCATGAATGGTATAAAAATAATACATCCATATTCAAACATATCACAAAACCTTCAATATAATATGGAATATTTGTATCATAATAAATCAACTTCAAACAAGTTTAAAATCCATCAAAGGATGTTGATATAAGTGAAATGAAAATTATTTGAAAGAAATACCTCTTTATATTTTGAAACCATTTAAGAGTCACATAATTATAAAAGAAAACATTTATTTTGAAAATATTCTTATAATATTGTAAGGGAATATTCGATGATGTTATAACAGTGGAAAATAGAATCACCCATCGTATAAGTTAGAAAAACATTCTTAGCTTAATTTTGTCGAAAAGGTTATAAAGTACCTTGTTTGGAAAACAAAGGAAAGATTTTTGTCAAAACATATAAGGTCAAATAAGGTTATAAATGAATTTAAAACATATTATAGAAAGTAGTAATTTTTTTTTGAAATACATTTTTAATAAAACATGGATGTGGATTATAAATAGGTCCTAGTAGATACTTACGTAAAAACAACCTCGGATAATAAAGAGATTGTGAAATTAACCCTTACCTTGTACTTTTCCTTGGAAGAGGGTATGTTAACCACCTGTATAATAGTTAAATAATTGTTATTAAATTATAAAATAACTATATACATAAATATGATATCATATATGATCCTCTAATATTGCTTTGTTAATAATATTTCAGTAGTATCATCGTTTCGTGTGTTAACTAATTCGTTTTACTTTATATACTTGGTTACATAAGCCATGTTTGTTATGGATAGGATGTATTTGATTAATATACAAAATGATATAATGTTCATAAACATTATTTTTAGTCATAAAATGAAAATTATTCTTGAATGTTTATGATGGGGAAATGAATCTCATCACGTTCGTGGATACGGTAATCTGTACGTACGCACGAGCGACAATATCATTATATTGATGGAGAAATCATATTTAATTGGATGGTATATCATATATACAGAATCCTTAGCATGTTATATTTATTATTTACATTAGTTATACTCGTTATTATACCCATCCAAATAATTAAGTGTTTGAATAACAAACTACACCACGATGTGGAGACGGTTAGCTGTACATACGCACATATGGTGAATTTGTCATTTATAGGATGGATAGAATAAAGAATATGATTTTACCATATTTATAATAACATAATAGTATGTATAATTTACTGTATTTATTATTTTGGTATGGAAACATCAAATAAAAAGGAAGTGGAAGAAGAAAAGAACTTGAAAGAGGTGATGAAATATTTACCTCATCTTCGGGTTCTTCCTTTTGATTTGATCAAAAGGGATCCTTAGGTTAGATTTCTGACCAAAGAAATGCCTCTAGGATGACGGGAGTAAAGTTTGGAGGATATATTGTGCAGATTTCAGTAGAGAAAAATGGATTTGGAGGTGTGATTTTGAGAGAAGGGGAAGTGCCCTTTTATAAGAGAGGTGAGAGTCACTTTAGGAAAAGATTGAAATATTATTTTATAATAAAATAATTTTCGGTTTCTAATGGCCCCAAAATGATTTCTTTAGAGTATAATGTGGGTATGGGTATAAAAACTCCCAACCAATAGGTTTTAGAAAGGTTTAGGTCACTATATTAACATTATCTTTTAGATTTAACTCTTAGTTAAATAGTTTGATATTTACCATGTCTCTTTGTATTTTTATATTATATGGTTAATAAACTTACTATAAAATATCAAGAGAACCCCAAGTGATTAAATATTAATATATATAACCTTATATATGTATTTTGGCCAAAAAATATATTTTTATGAATATTATATCAATTAATAATATAGTATTTGTTTTAAAAACTCAATTATGTCAATTTTGACATTATTTAGTATTTTATTTTTTTGAAAGCCATTAAATCTTTATCACTTAGAATAAAATTTATTTCACCAACCATAACATTTCATATTAATCTATAAAATTAGTTCAATTTATCAAAAGTTTAAATTTACATTTATTTGGATATTTATAATGTCAATTATTTTAGTATTTCATTAATATTGTAATTACTACCTCGTCATTGTTTCATAAATAAATTAAATTATATAATTTCTAAAAATTATAAATAAAATACCATTATGTAGGAAATATTTTTATCTTTCTAATTAATATTTTTAGTCGAATTTATATTGTGTGTAACCCTATATTAGAAATGATTTAGTTATTAAACTTTGAATTTAACTCTTTTAACTCTTCTTTAAATAAAATAATAATAAATGTACTAATCTAATCCAAGTGGACCAAATGGGATAATATTTTATTAATAATATTTTTTTTGTCTAATTATACTTATCCAATAGAATTAGGACACGTGTTAGGTTAATTATGATATCATTTTTACCCTCAATTACCCTATTTACTTTTAACCCTGGTAAATAAAAGTTTGTGGTTACTATTTACCAAAAATTATTTTCATCTTATTGAACCATGTTTCACTTATTTATATTGACTATGAATCTCATATTTTTTAAATTCAACTTATAGACGCGGTAAAATTATGTTTTATGCAAATTTGCAAATGCTCCTTGGAGGTGGGTAAAAGACGGTAAAAAGTTCAAAAAAAAATTATATATCTAAACTTATTATAAAATGACTCCAATGAATTACATTGATATTATATAGGTATTATGTATCTATTTTCACCTAAATTAAATTTAAATAAAATAAATAATTATTTAAATAAAAAGTTGGTTTTAACCAATAACACAATGTTTTTCACTATTCATTAAAATTCAATGTTTTCAGAAAAATACCAAAACTTCACCCTAAGAAAATTTCAATATTCCAAATTCCAAAATGAATTTCATTTTGAAAAATAAAATTTATAAATTTTCAAGAAGTGGATATTACTATTCATAACGGCTAGTTTGATTGGTCACAGTGTGTTATAATCTCGAAGTTGTGTACAATGCAAATTATTACATTATTCAAAGGGAAACGTATTGTGGAAACTTGGGGTGTTACATTCTTCCCTCAAAATAATTTCATCCATGAAATTTCTAGAATACTACCACACAAAAAGATTCGGGTGGTTCTTCATCATAAGTTCCTTTGGTTCCCATGTTGCCTTTTCCATCTTACGGTTTCTCCATAGAACTTTTTCCAGAAAATTCATCCAGTTTCTCACCACTTGTTCCCTGGTATCAAGAATTTTGATAGGCTCTTCACAATAATACACATCTGGTTCTAGTTCAATTTCCTCATAGGTGAGTACATGCGTTGGGTCAGGCATGTATTTTCTCAACAGTGATACGTGGAACACATCATGAAGTTTGTAGAGACTTGGAGGCATTGCCAAACGGTAATCTACAACTCCAATTTGTTCTAGAATTTCAAAAGGTCCGATGTACCTATGACTCAATTTACACTTCTTACTGAAACGTATAACACCCTTCCATGGAGATACCCTCAAGAAAACATGGTATCCTACTTAAAATTAATAATCCTTCCTTCAGTTATCGACATATCTCTTTTTCCTACTTTGGGCTTCTTTGATGTGGGTTTGGATAATCTTCACTTTTTTCCATTGTTTCCTCAACAAGTTTTGGGCCTATGAGTTTTATTTCACCAACATCATCCCAACAAGTTGGTGTGCAGCATCTCTTTTCATATAAAACTTCATATGGTGCCATCTGAATTCTTGAATAGAAGCTATTGTTATAGGAAAATTCTACCTTAGGTAAATATTGATCCAACAAACCTTGAAAGTCAAGTGAGAAAGATCTAAACATGTCATAGAAGGATTGAATAGTCTGTTCTGATTTTCCATCAGTTTTAGGGTGGTAGGCAGTGCTCAAATGAAGTTTCGTATCCCGGGATTTCTGAAGATTTTTCCAGAATCTTGATGTAAGATGGGGATCGCGATCAAAAACAATCGATAGGGGTACTCCATGAAGTATTAAAACTTCGTTAATATATAGTCTTTCTAAATGTTCAAGTGTTAAATCTTCTCTTATAGAAAGAAAACGTGCTGAATTGGTAAAATGATAAACAATGACAAAGTCATCAAGATATTCCTTGAAAACTATATTCATTAGATCCATGAAGACATAGGGTGCATTAGTCAATCCAAAAGGCATTACTATAAACTTGTAATGACCATACCTAGCTTGAACTATTGTTTTCAGAATATCTTCCTTCTTCACACACAACTGATGATATCCAGATCGAAGGTCAATCTTTGAAAAATATTGATCTTCGTGAATTTAGTCAAATAAATCATCAATGCGATGTAGAGGGTACTTGTTCTTTATTGTTATAGCATTGATCTCCCTATAGTCAATGCATAACCTCATAGATTTTTCTTTCTTCTTAAAAAAAGGATAGGGGCTCCCCATGGAGAAACACTAGGGATAATAAATCCCTTATTACTTAATTCCAATAGTTGTTTCTTTAGTTCCAATAATTCCATAGTGTCCATTCTATAATGGGTCTTCGACATGGGCCTTGAACCAGGAATTAAATCAATGTAAAATTCAATTTCTCATTCTGGAGTATGTCCAGGTAAATCCTCTGGAAACACATCAACACATTCTTTCAGAATAGGTACGCTCACTATTCTAATATTCTTTTCCTCGCCCATAATAATTTCATTCTCATCCTCCCCAATAATTGATTTTAGTAGAGCTACTGGGGGTAGATTTAGATAAGAATCAGATGGTGACATGTATTCTCTAAAGATAAGGTACTCCTTATCATCATCAAGAATTGTAACCTCCTTCTTCTTATAGTAAATTTTCACATCATGGTCTGAAAGACAATCCATACTGAGGAATATATCAAATTCAATCATGGGTATGGCGATTAGATCAGTAGATAAATATCATTTATATATATTAATGGGGACTGATTCACAAAACTTTATTGCAATGATACTTCCCTTGGTAGTTTTGACTGACAAATCCATTATTAAATCAAATTGGAAATATCTATTTTTTTAGAAAATTGGGAAGATATGAAACAATGTGATGATCTGTAATCAAATATAGCATTGTTTAAACTTGAGGAAACCATTAAATTACCTACCACCATGTCTTTAGATGCATTAACCTCAACAGTAATGATCACATAATCTTGGCCTTGATCCCTTGGCTTTTTCTGAGGTAAGTTTCCCTGGAGCTTATGAAATTAATTTTCATAATGTCCCATCTCCCTACAAATGTAGCATTGAACATTAGTTGCTTCTTTATTCCCCTTACAATAACTAGCAAGATGGCCTTTCTTTACACATTTTTAGCATACTCCTTTTCCTTTTAGACAAGCACCCAGGTGATTCCTTTCAAAATTATCACACGGTGGAAATTCAACTCTTCCCTTCTTCCATATTTCCTTATTTCCTTTCCAAGAGTGTTCATCATATCTCTTCTTCCCTTTCTTTGCTTTAAATTCATAAGACTTAGAAAATTCCTTTTCTATCTTGATAACACATGAGACAATATCGTCTTATGATGAGAAGGATTTTGTGACTAATGCTTGACAGAGAAATGGTTTTAACCCATAAAAGAAACAATCAATCGTACTTCTTGGGTTACGTGTATAATCAGCAACATGCCTTGCTAACCTTGTAAAGTTAGCATCATAGTTTGCGACATTATCATATCCAAAAACAATCCATAGAATTTACGTGTCTGTAGGTTACTTATTAGGTCTATGAGGATTCGATAACCCAATCTAAACTACAATGATTGTTCTACCTTCATCTCTTGGGTAAATTTGAGCCTGAATCACTTCTCATAAAAAAGTCCCACACAATCCTTTATTAGGCACCTTCCACCTAGATATATTTTCCACATGAAATTAAACTGTATGGTCTGGTCCTTCTCACATGACACTAAAATGTATGATGTTTCCTATTAAGTGTTACTGAACTACATTGGTTATGATTACTTTTAGAAGGATATGTAGAAATCCATTCTTATTTTATTGCTCCTGATATCAAAGATATAACCAAATCCCTATATGGAAATAAATTATATAGTGCGCAATTATGAGTATTAAAATACTAATAATTTAAAATTAAGAATTAATAATTAAATAACAAGATGGAATAGAGAAAATTTTATACATATAGATGGTTCCATTGATAGAGATGCTATGATACATATAGATGGTTTCATTGATGGATAAACTATGACACATACTGATGGTTACTCCTAAATGTATACGTGATTAATTATAGATGTAAAGGGGTCCATCCTTATATTAGGTTTTATAAAGGATTCATGGATACAACTTAAATCTATAATAGAGTCTCGAAGTCATTAATAATTCCCAAAAAAAGGTTTGATAAGCCCAACCTCTCATATTATCAACAAATGTGAGTCCATAAGAATCATTGGAAAAATTTATGGTGATCTCTTGGATTTAGAAAGTATAGCCACATCATGGATACAATACTTTTTTGGTGTTTTAGGTCCAAAAAATTAACCCCATTGGAAACTGAGTCTCAATAACAGGCATGAAACATAGGTTCACGCTAAAAATTCCAGTTGTTAATTGAAAGGGTGACATTGAAACAAAAAAATTAGTGCTTTATTACCACTAGATATTAAAGGTTTATCAATAAAACCGAAACATTATCAATGGACCACTCACCACCTAACTCCATTGGTTCAACCAACCCTATGCATAACCATCACATGAGCGCTAACACGTTAATTCGTTTCTAGAAAGTCATGATAACACAACACACTTCTCAATAAAGAGTGATTACCCCCTGAGTCATGTAAATTTAAGATATAATCACATGCCTCTTTAGTTTTCTACACTCCATAAGGTGCCATCTCCACCAAAGTCGAGCTCTCTTAGTTCTTCTCTTCAGAAAAAACAACTCTTTTCTTCTGAGATTTACCACGCACCAGCCACCAAACAAGTATCGAATAAATTCTCTAAGTGCCCACCCACACTCTAAACCTCGTAAGTCTGACCACCTAGATTCTATCACTCGGTGCTTAGTGAGAGTTACATTTTTATCTAACAGGTTAGGCAATCCCTGGTCTTTCCCTAAATGTTTCAAGCATCCAAGTTCTCCAAACCCAACACTCTATCAAGTGTACTAAAACTCAAGGTGATCCATACTCTTTGGTTGAAAGGAATCTTATAAGACCTTACTTTATGCATTATAAAGGTTATTAACAAGCATGGGTTATTTTTTAAGTGAAATCTCCCCTGAGGCACTAACCTTTACTATTCCTTTTCAAGGAATGTCTATACATGGGTTACCTTTATGTATCAATATAAATCGTCTCACTAGTAAAAAAATCACATTTTTAAGGACAAAAGGTCTTACACAAAACCCAAAAATGGTTTAACAAGGGTCTCTACCCACAAAAACTCACATGGGAACATCCATATAGATATTCCATGATGAATTATACTTTATACTAACCACGTCAAGGCCAAAGACGCCAAGTTCTTTTTAATAGAATGACACTATGTGCTATATGAAAAAAAATCATGGACCATTATTGGAACCTTAATTTACTAGACCTATCTAAGATATTCGCAAAAAAGGTTATTTACTAATGCAATTAACAACCAATAACATCCTAAAAAGGAACAAGACACTGTCAATTCATAGAAGGATTGCATCTCCATCACCATCATCATTACACAGGTGCACTACACCATATTCTCACATTTTATGATATCAAAATTAGATACATGTAATGGTTAATCATAAAAGTATGTAATCAAGAAATTATGTATGAAAAAAAACATAAAAGGTGTTGACACTAAAGTAGTTGAGTCCTTCGTCATCATTATAATCCCACAAAAGAAACATATATGTCATGGGAAAAATATATGCCCAAAATAATTCATGTGACACTTCTTGCTGATACAGTAATGATTCAAATCCATATAAAATCACAAAATCAAAATCTATTTGGATCACATGAGGTGGAAACATGTGATCATAAAAGCACAAAACATGAACATCAATATCATGTCTTGGTAACCTAGACTTACCTTGAGAAAGGTGTTTTCAATGCACCTAATTGAGATTCATCACAAGATTTGACACATTCGTATGTTTTCTATCTACCAACTTCCAAAAATAATAAAAATAGGACAGTTAGGCCTCTAATACCATTTTATAACATCCCAAATTGAATCACTAGGTCCGAGATGGAATATCGCATGACTTCAAGTGTGCCTCCCCGTATGCTAGAAGCTACAGAATAACATTGAGGGTCTAAGGTTGAACCATGAAGATACTATATCCTCAATCAGAGTAAATAATAAAAAATTCATAGCCAAACTTGTAAAAAATATACAAAAATAATACCTTGAATAATAAACATGGAATCTATATAAAATATATGTAATCGTATACAAACTCAATAGTCAATAATACATCATTTGATCACCCACCAAGGCAATAAAAAGTATAATACAAAAACAAAATAAAGGTACAAAAGGCTCTATAACTCCAAGCCTCACCTAATCTCGATCTCTAAAATTTTATTTATATATCCTTCTAGATGATCAAACTCAAGCCTCAATCAAACATATACTTGCAATAAGTTAGGGTTGTTCAAGTACCCAAGTTCCATGGTTTCTTGAAAAAGGTTTTGGTACAACTCGACAGGGCACTACCCACATAGTCTTATACCC
Organism: Viscum album; assembly: GCA_963277665.1. NCBI lineage: Eukaryota > Viridiplantae > Streptophyta > Magnoliopsida > Santalales > Viscaceae > Viscum > Viscum album. The sequence continues at coordinate 155,559,828 of OY728145.1, forward strand.
ACACATTAAAATAAAATATAAATACATGTGATAAACTCACTAGAAAGTAACTAGGTAACAAAAAACATCACAATTATAACATATAGTCATGATTGTATAAGTAAGAAATAGAACATCCATATTTTGAGTGGTTGTGCACTAACCAATATGCTATGAATCATAGCCATTCCTCCTTCGATTCCATGCTAGAGGGAAAGTCCACTAGAATTATAACACATTCCCCTCAATTGAATAGTATAGGTCCCATCTAACACATCCTCCTAAGGGATAATCCAATTCATGATTACCATTACGTTTGACACATCCCCCTCAGGATGATATTACATGAGTCTTGCATTGCATTCTCATTTGTAAGGACATAAGAATAACACATACGATATAAGATACAAATAACAGATCAAGAATAACTGAAAATCATGCAAGTATCATAATCATTATAGTCCACATACATGAAACACATGCATATGTCCCATTGGGATACACATGTTCACATCACATGAATAAGAGTTCAACATATGTCTCATGGGAAACAAACACACACACATGTGGTCATCGCATCAACATGGTCTCATGGGCCACAAATGCACACACATGTGATCAAGGAATCAATATGGTCTCACTAGTAAAAGTAGATATGAAGTACACAATTGGTCAAGCCTCTACTATTGGTGGCCAAGAAAAAAACCAATACAGAATATTCAATGGGGCCCTTAAAATCTTTACAATTTATTAGGTTTATTTTAATTAATTAGTTAAGACATGGAATTCAATAACTAATTAAAAATGGAACTAGGTCTCTCACATTAATTGGTTTGGTCAATCAATTTATGTTTATTCCATTTTATTCATATCATTATTGTGAATTAAGGATTCTTCTCCTGAGGTGGAAAACCTCATTGTTTCAATGGAGAATACATGGCCAGGAAACCCTCATTCATGTGGGTTCGGGTTATCTTGAGTTGGATTGTGGGGGTATTATTTCTTTTACAATCATTAACATCCGGTTACCATTTTCATTCTTAATAGAAACTCCAAATGGTTCCCTCATCCATAATTGGGTATATAACTATTTTCCAAAGGTAGGTGGTGATTAGGGTTTCAACCCCAATGACACTTAAGGACATGCATTGTTCGAGATGATTCTCGGTCGAGCTCATCAGGCCCTTTTGGGGGGAATTTTTTTCTACTCTAGGACTCTTATAGATTTAATAAATATTCAACAATATCATCCTAATACTGATATGGGACCAGTTACCTTAACAACATTATCATGGGTTAAATACCTTTATGTGTAAAAGAAAGGGAATCTCAAGGGTTCATCGATCTGTATGTATCCTTGGTCATTCATCCACTTCTCATTGATGAATTTATGATTATATGCAGAATCCATATAACCAAGTGCCTCATAATTTATTACCATGTTGGGAGGCGGTTAATATTTTAAGGAGGGGATTGTGCCCTTATGATTATTCCTATATATCTTAGTTTTTGCATGAATAAAATCCCATTTATTTCATCAAAATTGTGTGTTTTAACATCGTACAGAGAGTAAATATGTGTGAGAACCGAGGCACTATATATTTGAGTTGAAGTTCAATTAGAATTCCTACATATCCAGATTATAGTAGGAATCTATGTTATCATATTCACTTATGCCCTTGGGACTCTCCCTAAGATATAAACCTTTATTTGTGGGGGTGTTTACATCATGCCACTCATAAAGGCTTACTTACTGAGATTTCCCTGGTTAGTGGAGATTGATGAAATGAATTTGATGACCATCATAACTCCCTAAGCCCACATGATCTATGCTTGATGTGAAAAATAATGGATAACAAGTAATCAGTCTCACTACATATGGATGTGGGGATTACATACTAGGGATTCACTTTGAATATTTTAAAATGGATCTCACACCTTAAAAAGGTATCATACATATCCTAGTTATAGTAGGAATCAGAGTTCCTATAGCTCATTTGGTTTTCTTAGTTCACTGATGGACGAGGAAGGATGATCGTACCATGGGAATAATTAGGTCTAGATGGTTGAAAGTTCAAATACGTGGCGAGGATTAAACTGATATGGATTCCCATTTGTGTTTAGGATTAGGCCTTAGGAAGGTTTCCTATGTATCATGGTTATGTTAATAATTAGATTCCTTGTAGTTCATTATATTCTCATTCCACTGATGTATCAACAAGGATGATCATCCCATGGGAATAATTAGGTGTTGATTGTTGAAATTTCAAAGACATGGAAGGACTTACACTGATATGGAATCCCATTTGTGTTTGGGTTTGGGACATAGGAAGGAATCCTACATATCCAGGTTATGTTAGGAATCAAATTCCTCACAGTTCATTGTCTTCTCAATCTGAAAATGGATGAGGTAGAATGATTAGCCTATGGGAATGATTGGGTCCTAATGGTTGAAATTTTGGAGACATGGAAGGGATTTCACTAAAATGGAATCTAATTTTTTTGAGTCTTGGGCTTTAAGAATGAACCTGATGTATCTTGGTTATGGAATGAATCATATTTCATGTAGTTTAACTGATCGAGTCTTACATGCTAACATTTCCCTGGTATACAGGACCTAAAATTTTATGCTGTTTATCGGGGCTTACACGTTGAGGATTCCATTGTATTTGTAGAGACTTATAATGAAAATGATATTATTATTGAAAATACCTAATCCCACATGATCTATGATTGGTGTGAGAAACAAGGTATGGAAAATAATCAATATCATTACTTATGGATATGGGGCTTATGTACTAGGACTTCCCTTTGGATGGTGAATATAGAGCTCAAGCCTCAGAGAGGTGTCATGTGTATCCTAGTTATAGTAGTAATAATAGTAATCATAGTTCATTGTTTAAGGGTATTAGACATTGATTCCTCCCTTGTATATGGGGATTACACACTAAGGATGAACAAGGTTAGAAAGTCCTAGGATTACCTTATGACCTGGCCTGCTTGTTTGGCTAACATGTGTTCATTTTCAGCTCGACATGCCTTGACTGTCTTCTTGAAATGTTATAGGATGTCTTCCTGAAATGTCTTAAAGAAATATCATAATCTAGATGAGTTTTATAAGGGCCTTCAGATATCATGGATGTCATGTCTGAGGTTTTCAAAATGAACAATGGTGACTTTTCCAATGGACATTACAAGACCCAGTCGGTTTATCCTAGAAGTCATCGCATAACCATGGATGACATGTTTGGGGGTCATCGTGTGTCGTATATGACATGTTTGGATGGAATCACAAGAGACATTCAACATGCATAGGTGCTACCGTGAGACTTATATGACATTAAATAGTTCCACTGTATGATCTTGGTGAGATGACAAGAGGACACCGTGTGGTTTTAATGGAAATCCCAAAGGACTTCATGAGAGTAAAGTGGCATGTCTAATGGGTTCTATGTGAATTGTTTTGACATGTCCAGAGGAATTTTCATGGTACAAATAGTATTCTAAAGAAGTTTTTCATAATTTGGGTGACATGTCTTGGTGTTATCTCATGTTCTGAGTGGTTCACATGAAGTGCATGAGGATAAGTGTATATGTTCTTTGCTTAAGTATTTTGTCTTTTAGTCTTTATTCTATCCTTTATAATGTGAATTCTATAGATTCATTCTGTGTTATCATTTTTTAAGTCTCATGTAATCTATAATATATGTGGGATGCTCTTCTTTTAGGTCCACTAGGCTAGATACCCTAAGAGGGGGGTGAATCAGGGTATGAAAAATTAAAAAAACTACCCCTTTTGATCTTGTTTTGTTGTCAGACAAAACCCTCTTCTCTATATAATTCCAATTGAAGAGTATGAATGACTCTTAAAGCATGCACAAGACACAACAATTTTACTTTGTTCACCCTCACTGGGATACATCCAAGGACCATACACCAGCGATGTGCCAATGTACCAAATCCATTATAAGTGCACTGTGGTTTACAAGTTTGAAGATGAATTGCTGTCCCTTCTAGTTTACAACCACTCAAAATTTGAGAACTCACTGCTCTCTCAACTGAAGTTATCTCACTATTTCTTCAGAAGATATACCCATAGTTTATAGACCTGTATTTATCTTCATTATCACAAATTAATGCATCTTTCTCTGTATGTAGATTCTCTTTTGATATCCAACTTTCACCCATAGATGAATCACAATTTGCACCGGAGGTACTAGACAATCTTCCAACTTTTGTGCAGTCCTACAGTGAACTGCATGATTCTCTATGCTTGGTGCACTTCTCTAATGCATGGCATGCTTCTTCAAGCATGGCATGAAAGTGTCACCTAACCACTTGCACGAAAATACCTTTTCCAACTCCAAACTTGGGCGACTCACACCCTTTTACGCCCAAACCAATATTGGTGTGAAACTATCAACTAGCACGCAACTTCTAAATAACTTATACTTATGCACTCACACCACCACATGCGCACTGAAACAACCTGCATGATTAGAGATCTAATTTTCTCTAAGTGTTGAACTCCAAAAAAATGAGGAGGGGTATCCCTCTATTTATAGGTATTTTGGGTACCCTAGGCACCGGCACACAAGTCTCCTCTCAGCGTGCAAGTCCAGCTGCCCAAGCCTCTATCACCATAGTCCCCTGCATGACCAAACCAACCCTTGGGCACCCCTCTTTCCTTTTCCATATTTTGATGTTCTAATATTGAAACACATATGGTGCACAACTTTACAATCTTCCAAGACATCAGCACGCAAGTCCTTTTTCCAAAAACACTTTTCTCCATTTTTTGATTTTTAGGCCCAAAAATTTGGCAAACACTGGAAAACGGCACCAACTTGTATCTGCTCTTTTTGTACCACCTAAAAATCATCCATTCCTTTTTCTAGGTTATTAAATAAATCATGTATTGTTTACAACATCCCTTAAACTCAAAAAATCACCATGTAAGCCCCCTTTTTCAACAAATTTGTACATCGTGGTCTAATTTATCAACAAACACAACATGGAGGCCCACTTCGTCAACAAACACAATCACCTCAAAAATACTTCAACGATACCTTGAGGGGTTTGTTCCTAAAAATCCCCCCTTCAGGTTTATTGATAAATCTTTCTCATAAAAATTCTCTACACATTGATACCACATTAAAGCTTCTTCCAACTGCTACCACCATTCACCTCTTATGATTTTGATAGCGTTCAAGGATTCAATTAACACATACTCTAAGCCCACATGAGCAATGTGAACTATGAGAAACAAGAGTAAATTAAAAGTTCATCAATTAATCACTTCATTTTAGACACCAAATATTAACACCAAACTGATACCAATTGCTAAACTGATACCAATGGTTGATACCATAGTGATATCAATTGGTGATATCAGGAGACCTTCTGACACCATTCCAACACCACTCTTATTATTTTATCATGATCCAAAGTTGTCGTGATATCTACTCTTTGATCGATCACTTCTAGAATCATCAGATTTTAAAACTCTCCCCCAATCTCATTACTCTCCCCTTATCTCACAGCTCCACCAGTCAGCTTCTCCTTGTGTTTTTGACTAAGACATTTTCTCCCTTATCCATAGTTTCTCCTACTTGAGGAGTCATTATTTCTCCCCCTTTTTCAACAAAACCAAATGGCACTTCTCTATGGTCTGATACATTATAAAGAACACATATTAGCATCGTATATAAAAACACACCATACCTTGGGCAGAGGGGGGAACATCCACACTTGTTCAAGTACGGGAAGTCGACTAAACTCCCAGAATCAGTCGATGCCTCTCATAAGCTTCCCTGGGTAAGGCCTTTGTCAGAATGTTTGAAACCTGTAAGTCTGTAGGCACGTACTCTAACTTCCTGATTCCTTGCTCAACCTTCTACTTGAAAAAATGACACTTTATATCAATGTGCTTTGTCTTGGAATGATGGATGATATTTTTTCTAAGATTTATAGCACTTGAGTTATTGCACTGGATTCCGATCAGAGACTTCACATCAACTCCCATATCATCAAGATATTGCTTCATCCATAATAACTGAGTGCAGCTTGAGTGGATGAAATATACTCATCTTCTGTGGTGCTCAATGAAATGCAATCCTGGTTCTTGCTCAGCCAAGAAATATACAATCCACTAAGATAGAAAGCACCTCCTGATGTTGATTTCCTATCATCCACTGAACCGGCCCAATCTGTATCAGTATATCCCAATAACTCTGACTGAGATTTATCACTATATATCAAGACAAAATCCAATGTTCCCTTGATATACTGAAGTATTATTTTCACTAAAAACATTTGGATTTACTTGGTATTTCTTTGATATCCTGTCGCTTGATATGTTTTGAATACAATATTATGCCTTATCACAGTCAAGTACAACAAACTTCCAATGATTTGTCTATATTCTATGACATTAACTACCATTCCATCCACTTCTTTGGATAGTTTCATCTAGGTAGCAACCAGAGTCTTCATTTTCTTGGAATTATCCATTCCAAATCTCCTCAAAACTTTCTTAGCATATTTGGATTGATAAATTGAAGTACAATTCCTTCCTTGTGACACCAGTAAACCAAGGAAAAACATCATCTCTCCAATAATTTACATTTCAAACTCACTTTTCATGAATTCAAAAAATTATCTACACTGAGTTTCAGCTAATCTGTCAAATATTATGTCATTGAAATAAACCAGCACCATCATCCTTTGATTGTTGTTGTTGTTGAAATAGAGATTGAAATCAACTCCCCCACACTAGAAACCAAGCTTCTTAAAATATTGATCAAGCCTTGTGTACCATGCTCTTGGTGCTTGTTTCAGCCCATACAACAACTTCTTCAGTCTATAAACCTTTTTTTCATCCTCATGAATGAGAAAACCATATGGTTGTTCGATATACACTTCTTCTTCTAGAACCCCATTCAAGAATGCCAATTTTATATCCATCTGGAACACTTTGAACTTCTGTTGCACTGCAATGGCCAGGAATAATCTGATTATATCCAGCCTTGCAACTGGTGCAAATGTTTCATCAACATCTATTCCCTCTATCTGGGAGTATCCTTTGCACACAAGTTGTGCTTTGTTTCAGATCATTGTGCCATCTTCATTCATCTTTTTGCGATAGACCCATTTATTCCCAATGGAATTTTTATCTACTGGCCTCGAAACAATCTCCCATGTATGATTATTCTCAATATGATCTAGCTATTCATTCATAGAATGAATCCAGTTTTCATCTTCATCTACATCAACAATAAATTTAGGCTCTACCTGAGATAAGAAAGATGTCTGCTGCAGAGACTTCATTCTTCTTGTCTAAACAGGATCTGACTGATCACCAATGATATTATACCCATCAATTTCATCTTGACTTCTTGGATCCTGTGCAGATACAGATTTTACTTCTTCATGCTCATCATCAGTATCTTCTTCTCAATTATCATCATCTACTTCTTCTCCCCATGTGTTTCTTTCCTCCTCATCACTTTCATCATGAAATTGTTCACTATGCTATTGAATTATCTCTTCATTCTCTACTATAGTGACATCATTGCTCTCAACTACTTTTCCCAGCCTTTTGTTAAATCATTTGTATACTTTTATTTTTCTCGAGTAGCCAAGGAATATCCCCTCATCTCCACCCAACTCAAATTTCCTATGTTTCTTCTTGTTGAGGATAAAGCGCTTACTTTGAAATATTTGAAAGTATTTAACCGTTGGATTATTTCCATACCACATCTCATATGGAGTCTTTCCTTTTTTTGGACACAATAGATCTATGTTAGAAATGTTTACCGACGTCAATACTACTTCCTTCCAAAATTTCTCTGGTAGGTCTTTTTCTATAAGCATCATTCTGGACATGCTTTTGGTGATCCAATTTCTCCTTTCAACCACTCCATTCTGTTGGGGAGTTCTCACTGAGGAAACTTGATTCCTTATATCATGTTTCTTGATATAGTCTTCCACCTGACTGTTTGTAAATTCCATACCATTATTAGTACAAAACATCAAAATTTTCTATCCAAGCATCCTTTTTCACTCCCTTCGGTACTGTTTTAAGCAACCGAACACATCGTACTTATGGTTAATAATAAATACCCATTCCATTCTGCTATATTCATCAATAAAAATAATGTAATACCTCTTTTCGTCAATTGCTCTTGGGGTGATAGTCCCACAAACATCAGCATACACCAATTCGAGCACTCTTATTGACTTATTTTACTTTGACTTATACGTCTTTCTGATGAGATTCCCTTGTTGGCATGCATCACACATATGAGTAAGATCACGTGATAGCTTAGGGAGGTCTCTTTTTACATTACACTTTACCCGATCTTCTAGTGATGGTTGGAATAGATGACCAAGTCATTTATGTCACAGCTTGTTTTCTTCCTCTCTGGACAGAAAGCACATATCTTCTTTCTCCACTTACCATATAGATATTTCCATTTGTTCTTTTTTCCTATTGAAATATTTCCCATTATCTTACTTTGATGATACACATCTTCTTAGTAAACCTTATATAGTGTCCTGAGTCACATAGTTGACTGACACTAAGAAAATTGTGACTAAGGCCTTCTACTACTAAGACATCAGCACATCTCCTCTATTTTCCCCAAACCTGGACTTTCTTGAGCCAATAATCTACAGGCCTACATCATTTCCAAACTTGAAAACTAATTCTTTGTCATATTTTAATCTTGTAACAAGATCATCATTACCTATCATGTGATATGTGCAATCTCTATTAAAGATCCACGCACCAGAATAGTATGATGCTTTAAGGGAAATTTATTCCACCACATATGCCTCATCCTTTTTTCTTCTTGGTCCATATTTTTTCATTTACACCTAGCATAGATTGAGACTTTTGATCTTTATCAAAGTATGATGGACCAACTTCATCATGGAAAGCTGCAAATATATTTTTCATTTTCAGCTCACCTATTGGTTTATTGATCTGCTACTTGCGAACATTTTGATTCTTATTTGGCACATTCCTCTGTATGGTAAATTTATAGTATCTAGACATGTTCCCAAATCCTCCACACCAAAAACAGTTTCCTTCTAAATATGTTCTAGAGAACCATTCTCTGTTTGGATTCCACCTCTTTTCTTGTGTCCTTTGATATCTCTTGGTTATGGAACACACATACTATGAATGTCCCATCTTTCCACAACAATAACACCTAATATAAGGTGAATTCCTTTGTGTCACTTATGAACTGCTAGCTTCCACTTGGGATCTTTGAATATTCTAATTTTTATTTGTGCCTAAATCAACCTTTAATCTTGGAATGGGTACTTACAGTCTGACTTCAATTTTCATAGTTTTTTTTTGATCATGCTCCCCATCGGCCATAGCATCTGAACATAATTAATGCTTCCTTCCTGCTGAACCATTATGCTCCACTTTTAGCTTCTTTTTTGAGTGATTTTATTTCCTGATGTCCCAGTAGGAGTAAAGAGTTTCTCTTGATCCTTAACCTTTTTCTTCAAACTGACAACTTCTCCATCAAGTTCTTCAATATGCTTGATTTGATCTTTTCTTGTGTTATTCAAGCCATCGATCTCCCTTTTCTGTTCTACAACCTAGATTTTATATTAATCAACCTTTTCTGAGCTCTCTGGCCTAGCAGACTTAGGGTTTTCAATTTCTTTTATCAGCTCAGACTTCTCTTCTTCCTGCTATTTCATATAGCGTTTAGCATCATGTACCAACTTGATGGATTTCTTTGTTTTTCTCTCCAAACATCTATATATTTAAGATATAATTCTAATTTAGCTTCCATTTTCACTCTTCCTTCAATTTATTCTTCTTCTTCTTCATTGTCAGTTTCTTCTTTTTTCTGAGAGATACCAAAAACTGCCACCATAGAAATTTCTCCCTGATCTGTGTAGTTCTCTATCACTTCAACCACTTCAACCACTTCAGCCTCAGACTCATCTGAACTACCAAATTCTTATGATAGAAAATTATTTTTCTTAAAGAAATTTCTCTTGAATTGTTTCTTTCCTTTCACATAGGTTGAATTCTTCTTCTTGGGAATTTCAATTTCATCTTCCTCATCTTCATGAAACTTCTTGGAGAACCTTTCTGCAAGGTGACCAACTTTTCCACATATAAAGCATGTAATTAGAATTTTCCCTTTGAAATTTCCTTTTCCTATTTAAATATTTTAGGAAAGTAATGACATCACCTCATATGTATCTTCTTCTTTCTGATAATCCTCAATGGTGAGATTCTTTTTGGACTTGAATGACACATCTTTGGATTTATCCTTTTCCAAAAAATCATTATCATCATTTCTCATTTCATATGAAATAAGGGTTATGTGCAGGTTATCCAATGTCAGCTCTTTCGGGTCTTTATCTTCTAAAACTGAAACTTTAATACTGAAATGAGGTGGAAGCTTCCTCAAGATGCGCTTCACAAGATTTATGTCTTCAATAACATATCCAAGACCTCTCATGTCTTCCACTAAAAAATTTACCCTATTAAAGAATCCATCAACAGACTAATTGGGGTTCATTATCATATCTTCATACTTGTTCCACAAGGCTTGCAGCTTTTCCTCTCTGACCATTGAATATCCTTCATATATTTTCAATATCTTTTCCCACATAGCATGTGATTTTTTTCATGACATCACCATCATATATAGTTCATTGGATAGGTATACCCCTAAAGCATTGATTCCTTTGGCGTCAGCATCTAATTCTATTCACTCGGCTTCTAATAATGCACCACTGTTAATATCGATAGTTATTCCATGCATTGCTGTTGTGAACACATCCTTTTCCAAAATAAAGAAAGTATTGTTGCATCTGATTCTTCCACAGTTGAAAATTGTTCCCGTCGAATATTAGAATCCCTTTGTGATTGATGACCTCTTTTTGAGAGAGAAACATTGATATCAACATTTCACTATGATACCAATTGTTAGGTCCACTAGGCAAGATACCCTGAGAGGGGGTGAATCGAGGTATGAAAAATTAAAACAACTACCCCTTTCGATCTTGTTTTGTTGTTAGACAAAACCCTCTTCTATCTCTCCTTCCCATTACAGAGTATGAATGAATCTTAAAGCAAGTATAGGACACAACAATTTTACTTGGTTCACCCTCATTAGGATATATCCAAGGAGCATACACCGATGATGTGCAGATATACCAAATCCATTATAAGCGCACTTCTATTTACAAGTTTGAAGAGAACTCACTATCCCTTCTAGTTTACAACCACTCACAATTTGATAACGCACTACTCTCTCAACTGAAGTGATCTCACTGCTTCTTCAGAAGATACACTCACGATTTATAGACCTGTAGGTCTATTCAATATCACAAATAAATAAATCTTTCTCTATATATAGATGATCTATTGAAGTCCAACTTTAACCAGCAGATGAATAACATTTTGCGCCAGAGGTACCAGGTAATCTTATAACTTTCGCGTGGTCCTAGAGTGACTGGAGAGAAACTCTATGCTTGGCGCACTTCGCTAATGCACGACGCACTTCTTCAAGCCTGGTACACATGTTTCACCTAACCACTTGCACGACATTCCCTTTTCCAAATCAAAAATTGGGTGACTCACACCCTTTTACACCCAATCCAATATTGGCGTGCAACGATCAAGTGGCACAAAACTTCTGAATAACCTTATACTTGCGCACTCACACCTCCACTTGCACGCCCAAACCACATGCGTGACTGGAGCTCAAATTTTCTCTAAGTGTCAGACTCCGTAAAAAATGAGGAGGGGTATCTCTCTATTTATAGTCATTTTGGGTACCCTGAGTGTCAGCATGCAAATCTCCTCTCGACATGCAAGTCTAGCCGCCCAAGCCTCTATCACCCTAGTCAGTTGCGTGACCAAACAAAAACTTGGGCGCCCCTCTTTCCTTTTCCATATATTGATGTTCTAATCTTGCAAAACATATGGAGCACAACTTTATATGCTTCCAAGACAATGTCATGTAAGTACCTTTTCCAAAAACACTTTTCTCCATTTTCTGATTTTTAGGCCCAAAAATTTGGCAAACATTGGAAAACGACACCACCTTATATCTGCTCTTTTTGTACCACCTCCAAATCATCCATTCCTTTTTCAAGGTTCTTCAATCAAACATGGATTGCTGAAAACACACCTTTAACCTAACAACTCACCAGGTAAACCCCCTTTTTCAAAAAAATCGTATATCATGGTCTGCTTTGTCAACAAATACAACATGGAGGCCCACTTTGTCAACAAACACAATCACCTCAAAAATGCTTGAATGATACCTTGATGATTTTTTTTCCAAAATCTTTATTTGGACCTCTAGAAGTCCTTTGTGTCATCTATGAGTGATCGTGTGAGGTTATTTATGCATACATAATGATTACTCCAGCTATTTCCTTGGCCTTATATAATGGGAATATTTTCTGATCATGAGATCATCTTCTCTAAGAAATCCTCTCTAGTGCTTGTGTGTGTCGGTGCACCTAGATAAAAAAAATCCAACCTATTATTTGAGGTTATGGTGGGGCATTTATAGGCCTCACCTCCCTAATTGTTATCCACTTGGCACAACGTGTATTGCACAACTCCGGGATGGAGTTGGTTGGAGGGAATTGTAATCATGTGTCTTCATGAGGTTCTACCATGAATCACACTAGGGGAATCATATGTCTTTCAGTGACCACAAAACCATCCCATTAGTGCCTCCCTTATTGGATTATTTCAAATTAAATGGGTCTTTTTTACTTACATAGACATGCCAAGGGACCTTCATATTGTCTAGCTGATATGTCCAAGTTCCTTCACGAGATTAGGACTCCAACTGAAAGGCCTTCGAATGATCTCGGGTGACTTTTCTGGGACTTTACACAAGCCAATGATGGATTGTTAAGAATACTTTGAAAAATAAGTTTTTCTTTTCAAGGGGTCTTGTGAGACCATTTTGCGGACAACCTAGGTGTGTTGCATGAGTTGTATGACCATGAGAGGTTCCCACATCCTTCCCCTTTTTATTTAATTTGATTATTTTATAAAGTTTGGGGGTCTTTCAAGGTTTCATGAGTGATATCAAATACAGTCACTCTACCTCTTAGTAATACATCATGTGGACAATAAAGGTTCTGTGGAGATGTGAGGGCATTTGATAGACAATTCTATCTTTTTTTATTTATGGATCCAATGGGAGAGAGAGAGGTTTTCCAACATACACGAGGGCCTTCATGTTAAGGGGATGATATGTCAGTGATTGTTTTCAAGATAAGGTTGTTTCTAACAAAAACACAGTTATCCATTTTCAAATGGCTTCCAATGTTTTTTGTTCATGGAACCGAGAACACCCAATGGTTCTATATCTGTGATAACTCAGGGACCTTCTTTCTAAAGGCAGGCACTCATTGGGAGGTTTTACCAGTGATACTTAAGAACTCACATTGGTTGATAGGATGGGAGTTTGGTCTCATAACACCCTTTTGGGGGGAATTACTACCTTTTATGGGACTCTTACATATTTAATATATGTTCATGAATCATTTATTTAATTCCCAACTATGATGCAGTTCACCCATGGATTAATAATCAATTATTAGCATGTATGGAATCTAGAACCATCTTTATGTATCTGAGGTTATTCATCAATAGAGATATCTTTATGTATCTGAGGTTCTCCATAAATTTTATCCTCTTATATACTGATTAGAAATTATTTGACCATTAGTAAGATGATGTTGGTTTTCTAGCCACATAGTGGGGTGCTCTGGAGTTTGTTTTTATATAGAGAGATGATATTTTTTTTGATGGGTTTGGACCCATGAAAGGGTATCTTATGTATCATTTTGAAAGGAATCATAACCCAAATAGTTTGTATCCTCCTAATGGGGAACATCATACCTTTTAAGGTCATGTGATAAGGACTAAACCATGTAGTTTAACATCATGTAGAAAGGACATCTAGGAAAAAGGTTCCTAGTCAAATTTTGGTGTGGGACTTGTGTCGAATCAGCCCAAGGAACCTGGAAGGTATATGAATTTCTATGTTGAATTAGACCCAACTGGGAATTTATCCTAAATAGAATAGGGTTGAATTAGGGTGATGGGTTTGAACCTTAGGGAGGCTTCCTATATATCTCATTCGGTTGGTAATTAGAGCCCGTGTAATGTGGTTGTTTGTATAGCATGGGAGTATATCCCTTTTATAGGATTAAGTTGGGTCTTATTCCTAAGAAGGATACCTGGATGAATGAATTTGAGGCTATGTGAAGTGTATTTACTGATGAAGATTTTGGGGTTTGGTTTAGGGCTTACTCATGAGGAGGATTCACATGGATGAGTAGGGTGATATGGTTGGGGATTATTCTTGAAGAGGAAGACCAAAGATTTGATCTAGGGGTATTACTACTAAATAAGATGCATTGGTCAATGGGGTTTGTGATTAGTTTGATTGAGAATTACTCCTTAGTAGGATTCCCATTGATCTCAGGCCTTAGGTAGGAATCCTACATATCCTGACATAGAAGGAATCAGAGTTCTCAATGTTTAATAATTTAGGTTTTACACACTAAGGTTTCCTTTGGGTGTTGGATCATGTGGATATCATGATTATTATAAACCTATAAGACCATGTGATTCATGCTTAGTGTGAGAAACAAGAGGAAGCAAAAGATATGGGAAACCACATGGTCTATTTTCCCCAAGATTGGATACATGACCTTGATGATCCATGTTTATGAAGGAACTCTGAAGGAAGGTGGAGGATGATTCAAGAAGAAGATCCTTTTCCAAAAAATGTATCCAATTGTGTGGATGTTTTGATCATGGTTTTACCCTAATCCCACAAAAGTCATGATAAGTATTTCTTGAACATGAGAAAACAGAGGAAGTAGAATATTTGAAAAACAACACACATATCCTCTTCTTGTGGTGGAAAAGGATGAGCCTATGGGATAGAGATAAGATGACTCGGGTTCCCATCCCCTCTCTAACCCAATAGCCTAGGGATCGAGGAGGATCAAGAGTGAAACCTCCCACTGGTGAGGCTAGGTTATTAATCCATGAAAGATTCCCTAAAACTGGTTTCACAGAAAGAGATGTGGATCTCATTTCATGTCAAAAGGAAATGAAAGCATTATCCTCTTACTACTTACTTGGAACTGGAGTCTCTAGGTTGTAGAGACGGAAAGGGGAAAACATGGTCCTAGCCTTAGTACCCAAGATAATGAACTCCCTAATATTGTCCCTAGAGTCAGGGTCCTCATAACTGTAAGAATGAAAATCCACATTCACATGGAGAAACATAACTGTCATGTTGGACAAGTGATGGAATCCTCTAACCATAGGAATAAAAATCCAAATGGGAGACACATTGGTGTTCCCCTATTTGTGGTTTGATTAGTCCAAAGGCTTTAGTGGATGTTTAAATTTTTCCCCTTTTGGACAAGGGACCCAAATGAGGAGAGTCCCTAGAATGGGTGGATTAGAAGAGGGAATGATCAAGGGATCATGAATATGGTCTTGGGTGAACCAAGAAAGGTCTGTATAGGTAATCTTGAGTGAACTAAGGGAGGTCTACACAGGTAACCTAGATAAAGTGAAGATTCCCTGAGTGACGGACAACTTGGGTAACAACACTTGGGTGAGTCATTTCTCAAGCCCTAAAGGGTCTCCACAGGTGTTCTTGGAAGTGTCTCATGCAATTCCAGGGTTAATGAAGGGGACCTCATGCTAGTGTTCATCAATCATTATGGAAAGGGTTCCTCTCACAGGTGTTATTTGTTCTAAAACCCTTATAGGACTTAGTTTCTTCTAGACCCCTTTAATTACCTCTTCTTCAGGTTTTGGAGGGATACATGGAAGTTTTTTATGTGACAAGGAAAAGGAATAATGCAATCAGATCATTGGGAGTTCTTTTAGAATTTATTTCTATGCGAATAAAGATCCCCAAGGTCCTATTTATAGGCAAATATGGGACCTTGGGTGAAGGGAATCTCTCATTTAGGTGTGTCGCACAAGTGTATCATGTAAAGATGATGTGTAGGTTTTCTATGTAGGTTCAATGTGTATGATTTCCATCCATGGATGATGTGTATGATTTCTATATAGGGCTAACTTATAGGCTGTTCACGCAGGGATAATGCGTAGGCTATCCACACAGGGTTGATGCGTACGCTTTCCATGTAGGGATGACACATTTGATTTCCATGGAAATATAATTTTAATGTATCACCACCTTTTTATCATTGATCTTATAAATCCATCACCTACTTCTATTGGGGGTTCTTCTTATATATCCCTTATTGTGGAGTAATCTTGTGGCACATGGGAATCTAACCTACATCTTCTTATGAATTATAGACGCATCTCTACTCAAACTCAACATTTGTTGTCTATGTGAGGGTCATATGATGAATTATATAGAAAATTTCATGAAATGTATTTTTCAGTTTAAATAGAGGTGGACCTTTCACCAGTGTCTTTTGATGTCTTAAGGATCACTAGTGGCACGTTACGTGACTTTTATGACCATAATAGGCCTCCTCCTCCCCCATATTTATTTCCTTTTTTATTTTCAAGGCTGAGTATCTCACAAGTTTCCTTAAATTTTGTTAAGTAAAATAATTATCCCCATAATTTATGCATCACATGAGTTTTATGACTCCAATAGGCTCTCACATTTTGGATATTTTCCTCCTATTTTCGACGTTTTTCTAGAGGGTTTGTCAAGCATCCATCAGATGAAAAGCTTCAAGACCATAGATTGTTTGGGAACCTTTATAAGAGGAGAAGGAATTTCTAAGAGGGGATTAGTGGGATCTTCCATAGGGTATGAATTGTGAATGACTATTTTCCTAACCTTATGATGGTATCATAGTCACATGTCTCTTAGATTCTTACGCAATATTTGATTCTTTGGCCACTCTATTTTTCCTTTTTTTGTGGGAAAGATAATACCCAAGTTTAGGTATTTCTTCCTTTGTGAATTTATTGATCCTCATTTAGTGGGAATCAAAAATCCCCCCCCCCCCACTCAAGAGATACTTCTGTGGGGACTATGTCTCAGTTCTGAGGAAAGTAAATGATCGTATGTTTATTTGGTGCTGTCGTGAATCGATGTATTGGGAGATGCTTGGTCTGCCTTATTACTTTTGGCATTTGGAATAATTACCTATATATAGGGGAGTATAGAGAAGCCTTATTCACTGACTGCATGATTCTACAGAGCTCTTTTGACCTTCTTCCATCATGTGACCTTGAAGCAAGTCCCTCCCATAATCATTGATTTCAGGATTTGTTCCCGAGCCCTTATCGAAGTCCCATTTCTAGAGAACTCTTTCACAAGACTGTTTTCACTCAGGCACCCACCTGTATTAACTATAAACTATACTTTGGAATTTTTTTGAACTTTTCCCATAGGGATGCGATTGTATTGAGGGTTCTGTAGGGCCTACTAGATTGATCTTATGATTCTTTGGCTATCATGGGGCTTGCATGAACATTTAAAGGTCATGTGATTTCGATTCATCAAGGGGTCATGTGGCTATGTGATTCCCTAAGGGGTTTATGTGACCCGTGAGATATTTAGAGATCAGGAAATTTTTAATCCCTTCAAGTAATTCATGAATGAATTTTCTGGTTCATGTGATGCCCATGATTCTATTGATTTTATTTCTTTGATTTGACAAGATTTTATTTTATCTTTATGATATGTGCCACTTTCTTTTGTTTATATGGATTCCATCTCCCATAGAACATCATTTATTATAGCTTACAAAAGGGCCATGATTTCTAGAAACTATAATCTTGTCCCTCTAATGTTCCCTATTTTTGTATACATTCTTGTATATTCTATTGAGTATCAAAACATGTTTTCACTGAATATTTTTTGTTTTGGAGATAAAATAATTTAATTGCGTGATCATGATGATTTTATGGTGTTTTACTACCAAAGACACAAATTGGGGAATGATATGAAAAAAAGTTCACAAATACATGGTGTGTACTTTGCATATACATGTCATGTACCATTTCCCAAACATGGATTTACCAAACCAAGTATATTCCCATGTTCTCGGCTAAATGTTCCACGCTATGTACTTCACTTTACACGATGTGTACCCACCTTCTAGAAGCAGTTAGTGGCTGAAGTCGACACTACACGCCATGTAGGGTGGCTCTACACACAGTGTACTCCCACCAATCGACCGTCGATTCCATCAAAGTCAAGGGCAGCATGGCAGATCACCTACCAACGGAAAAAGAAGATCCAAGTCAATTTGACAGGGTTACACGTTGTATACTTTATGGTACACACCGTGTATTTTTTAATACTATAAATAAGAGGAAATGCCCTCCAAATTTTGTGACAGAAGGAGGGGACAACTAGAGACACCAAACGGGAGAAGAAAGGAGGGAGAAGAAGAGAGAGAAAGAGAAAGAGAGAAGATAAGAGAGGAGGTGTTGTCGCTCTACCTTCCCAAAAAATTTCAATTTGAAGTAAATGTGATATTTATTTCAGGTATTAAGATTCTTTTAGTCATTAGCTACTCCATGTGTAGCTAAATCCCCCATGTGTTGGGGTTGTGGATGATTATGGTTCATTATTAATCAACTTATTGTATTTGTGTTGTTTTTGTTTCTCTCATAATCCCTTGAAATATCTTTCTAAATATCAATGGAAAACCCATATCAAATTAACACTACTGGAAATAAGGACATTTGCGACGGGGCATTTGCGTCGGGATCCCGTCGCTAATGTGCTTTTGCGACGGGGGTCCGTCGCAAATAGCCCGTTGTGGAAAACGGCGTCGCAACAAGAATTATT